>OY747704.1:9462500-10062500 GCA_963556495.2 Valencia hispanica
TCTGTTGGGATTAATGAAAACAAATCCAGACCTATAAGTAAGAAACAACAAACGATTAGTACTAGTACTTTGGGATTGTGCATATCTTATCCATTTGTCACTTGTAAAGTTGCATACATTTTGGTCACTTACTTTGCATTTCTGTAGGAATGGAAGCTAGGGTAGATGGGTGAAAAGGAACTGCATACTCAGCCATCGCTGAGGTAAGGTATGACTGCTCCATGCCCGCACCATTCGGTATACGCACAGAGGGCTGGTAGGTCAACACACTGACAGAAAACAAGAAACGGGTCACAATTCTGGATCACTGTCAACACGTCACACGTTTATAGAGGAGAGAAGAGGACCAGGGGTCTAATTTATAAAGCTTGCTTACGCACAAAACGGGGTCTGAAAACTACGTAAGCAACTTTCTACGCAAAGTTTGGGATTTATAGAAAAAAAGTGAAGGAAAAATGTGCGCAACTTTAAGCCCACTAAGGATCTTGGTTACGCACTTTGTGGAGACAGAGGACACTGACAGCGCAGCAAAAATGAAAATGAAAGCCACTATTTCAAACCTGTAGAGCTTTGCGCACACAGACACACAACCTGCAGTCACCACCCTCCCCCCCCTCTCTGAACTGAGAATAAAAATGAGAATCTGAGTGAAAATATGTTCCACATAAGAATTATATCACAGTATGTTCATATGTATTTATCTATTCAGGTTATATAGAAATTACACTTATTGGTGAATTAATTGTGTGAAGTACGAATACTGCAGCGTCCCCAGCATAATGATGCACAATGGATGCTGGCGCTCATTGAAGATCACACCACTGGAAGCATCTGGATGGGGGACCCGGTGTAGATTCCTTAAAGCAGTCTTATTAGATCTTTGTGCTGAACTGGACCCGGTGTTAGATCTACCGACCCTCTGGAACCGTGCTCCACGTTCCCCGCTCTTCTTATTTATATCAGGAACACTGCTGCATCAACGCTGCGTCACTTGCAGCTCTTACGTTTGTTTGTGACCCCAAATCAACATTTTGCAAGTATCATACTTTTTCAAAGTAGACTTAAAACGCACCCTTTCTGTCAGGCTTTAAATATCTAGTTTTATTTGTTTTAATAAATTCCAGTATTATTGTTGCTAAAAGAAGTAATCATATAGGCCTAATTGAAACGTTATTGTTCTTATCTTTTTTTATTGCTTGTGCTGCTTTTATTACAAAAATTTTAAATCTTTTTACTCTCTTCTTGTCACACATTTTCTTTTTGCAACTGTATTTTTGTCTTTTAATGTGAAGCACTTTGGCTGCATTCGGCTGAGTAAAGCGCTGATTGAGTGATTGAAATAAAACAGTTTACTGCAGCTGTCTCTGCGGAATTACTTTCTCCGCCTCTCGGTTGCCATGGTTACCTGTGAAACGCCCCATATTAGCTGGCTTAAGTCTATGCAGAATATTCACTAGACACTTTGCATGGACCGTTTAGGGGAGAAAGTGGGTGCGTAGGAGGCGGGATATGATCCAAAAACACCTGGGCAAATTTCTAGAGAGAGTAGGATTTATAAAGCGGAAAGTTCGTGCAGCTGTGCGAACTCCAAGTTTGATAGATCGGAAACTTACTAGGCGTAAGTAAAAAAAAGTTGCTGAGCTTAAGTACGGTTTTAGTAATGATTCTACACAAAGTTTTATAAATGAGACCCCAGAGCTTTTATAAGGAGTCGGGTCATTGAAGCCTGCTCTCTACCGCTTGGGCTTTCAGCCAGACAGTGCCAGGAGAGACCCCAAGAAATCCTTCCTTCGCTGGCGAGGGGAAAGGACGCGAGTTTGTGGGGGAAAGTCACTCCAAGGACGACAAAGACTACTGATCAATCAGGTGAATCGCAAGCCACAGATTAGATAAACCCCACTGTTCTGCCTTGAGCCCTGCAGAAGCTTTCTGAATTACAGACGCTGCCGTGAGGAAGGGAGCCGCTAACAAGCTACTGCATGCCGCAGAGCCGCGTGCAGACTGAAGCCATTGCACCCACCGCGCCAAGGCCTAGGTAGGATGTATGCTGTGCTACAAAGCTTCGGAAAAAGGTACTGTCATTGAAGGAAGGTGGAGCTGATCGCTGTTTAGCCAAGCCGGAGAGGACGACATGCCTTCCCAGCTAAAGGCTGCTACCTGCGATCCAAAAGCTATAAGGCCTCCCACTGCTAACCGAGCGCAGCTATTGTTAACCTACTGGCTAACGTTGTTTTAGCTTTCCTCATCATCTGCTATGTGGCAGTAATTAAACACTTTACCACACGAGGGCGATGACTGAAAATAAAACCCACAGGCCGACTCAGTTTCTTGCCAGTTTCTGTGTATTTCAAAAGTGGCATTGTCATGAAGAGTTAGCAGCAAAGTGTGGCGTGGGACCACTTTGACGAAAAAAATAAACAAACAAAAAAGTCTCGGTTCACTGCCAACAATTTCATACGTGATAGGCTCTTGATTACTGAACCTATATAATCCTGTGTCTTGTTTTGGAAGGCAGGTCAGTATAGCATATTCTCTCTGTTGACACTGTACCTCCTTGTGTTGATCAACCAAGTCTGTATTAAAACCTCCAAGAATCTGAAGGAATCTCATCTCTTTTATTAAAGAACTTCGATAACAATAAGTACTTGAACGCACTTCCAACCCTGGTTAGAAGCAGAGCATCCTGCTGCTCTTGGTCTCAACCTAGCATCAAGTCGGTGTTAGCACGGAGGAGCGGAGATTCACAACGAGCAAAGAAACTTACTCACCAATTACTTTCTAAGGGAGGCTCCGCCACCCCTGGATTGCACCCCTACACACTGGTGGAAAATGAATTAAACAAGATTCCAGAGGCTTGCCAAGTTAGCACGGAGGTTTGAGTATCACAGTGACGTCTGTCCCCTCACAGCAGGTGATCTCACCGCTGCAGGTCAGACGCGACAGCAGCCTGGTGCTCGTCAGTTTGCTCACCAGGCTGCTTTCGCTTCTGACCCCAGCGCATGTTAACATGCTCATCTTTCTCAACAAAAATCGACTCATTGTAAAGTTGTATATAAGTTACGGTATCTTTTTTTGTGTCTTTTTTACTCTGTTAATGAGCCTAATTTATTGTTAGGTACGCTGATCTCTCTCATCCTCTTTCTCGACTCTTTTTGCCAAATGTAACACAAAACTATCAGACCTATAAGTGTTATATTTTTTTTACTAAGTTATTGTTTAACATGACTTTTTTTTTTTTTTACTTTTTGGAGAAGAAAAAAAAAAATGAGCGTCAGTTGTGTTAATGAGTACCGTCTTTTAGCTGTCTGCTCCGCTGCTTTTAGCGCATATTTTCTTTGTACAACTACCGTGAATTAACTGCCACAAGGTGTCCCACTTGTAATGAAGATCTCAATGAGAAAACAGGCTATTTTTCTATTCTCACTGCATTTTAATATAGCCTAAGAACAATGAATTTTAATATAAAAATATCAATGATTAATCGAAAATCGATCGTTAACTCTCCCGATATTCGATGAAGACAGTTTAATCAAATGCCCATCCCTAATATACGCACGCACGCACGCACACGCACACGTCTTGCTATCCTTGTGTTGACATTGTATTCACTTCCATTGATTTTACTATGCCTAACCCAGACACTTTCCCTAAACCTAACCATTACTGATACATGCCTAACCCTAACCTAATTCACACCATACCTCTAAACCTAACTAGTAGAGTTTAATAGCTTGTTAAATATTGTGGGGACCAGGCAAAATGTCCTCACAACTACAAATGTCCACACAAGGGTGGTGGACTGTCAAAGGTTGGTCCTCACAAGTAAAGCTACACACACACACACACACACACACACACACACACACACACACACACACACACACACACACACACACACACACACACACACACACACACACACACACACACACAATAATTTAGAAAATATTATATAAAATACAACATTTATTTTTAGAAAATATTTTTTTACTCGACAAATAAAAAGGAAAAAATTAGGTATTGCATTGTTCATAACAAATCTAGTTATCTAAAAAACAAAATTCACCTTACCCATTTGCATGGATGTCCTCATTCTTAGAGAAGTAAATGCACGGTCTCTTAGGGGGAGGGGTTTTGCTTGTATCATCATCATCAGAAGCGGAGGAGCTTTCTAGCGTCAAATCAATAACATCCGCTTTCTTGTTGAAGCTGGTTTCCTGAGGATGGTCGACCACTAATGACTGTTGTAAAGAAGTTGTGGCTGAAGGACATAAGTAAAAAGATAAAATTTTTTCTATCAATACCAAAAACATTTTATAGATCCTTAGCTAGCTATTCCCAAGCCCCCCCACCCCCCCTTTACTAATCTCTTTAATAATTTACATTAGAGACGCATGAAATATCGCCTTTAACATCAATGCCGATATTCATTTTTTAAACATATCAGTATTGATACCATACGTAAAACAGGGTCGCTATTAATAACCGATTTTTATTTCAATCTTGTCTCCCTTTGTTTATATGTTTCGGGAGGAGAGGGGGTTGGCTATGAGGTATTTGTTTGGGAATGTGATAGTGATACAGGGCAGGATTGGGGGGTGTTTATCTGAAACAAAAAAAGCAATGTCAGTGATGTGGTCATTTTTTCACCATTTCAAAAGGGTAGGGAAATATAATATAGGTGAACATCAGTAATTGGTTATTACAATATCAATATTGATATTGGCCAAAATTGTCATATTAGTGCATCTCTAGTTTACATCAAACTAATCAATCTTTTTTTATTTGTTTTAATTTACTTTTATTTCCATCTTATTGTTCCTACAATAAGAAATCATTCTAACTTTATATTTAGGCCCGAGCAGTGAAGCGCTGCAAAGGCAATTGTATCTGTATTGTTTATTATTCTTTGCGCAAATTAATTGGCTTTTTGCAGACTTTAACCTATTCAAAAACCCAATAAATTTGGCATTTTTGCTACCTTTTTGCCACTGCATTTGATTAAGCTCCTCCTAGGGATTTTGAACGGTCAGCCTGAGAAGGAGTCAGGATGGCCTTCAGGCTCGGGGGATCTAAAGTTGCCAAAATCCTTAGTTTTTGTGCATGTTGAAGGGGCAGGACCTGGCCTCAAACTTTTACTACTTGCCAAAAAATTAAAAAAATTGATATCTCCTACTAAGGAAGACACAGATACATGAAACAAACTGATTGGTAACCACCTCTTCCCTGACAAATTTCATTCGAAAAATGTTGACAATAACTAAGCCCCTCACCCTGAAAACAGAAAGTGGAATGTTTTATTTAGAAAAGTCCATATTTTACACCCTTTATCTAACCAACATGAAACTGTACCCAGGGACTGTAAAGAAGTTAGGTAACTTGTTGTCCAGTACTAAGAGGGTGGGGCTGTGGCAGCATGGCAAAGTCAGGCATCACGCTGTGGCCATATGTTCAGCTTTAATGTCCACAAAAGCTCTTTGATCTGCACCATATTACGTAGGGTGCTTATTAGAGAAACTTCTAAAAGATTTGTATTCATATTTTTGGTGGCCGTGGTCTGATTCTCACACAGCATTAAAACAATCAGTCCCTAGCCATAGTTTATCAGAGTGTTTATCAGAGTTTATCAGAGTGTTTATCAGAGTCTTTCAACTTTCAACTCCCTCCACAGATTCTTTATTGGATTGAGGTCTGGAGACTGGCTAGGCCACTCCAGAACCTTGAAATGCTTTTTATGTAGCCACTCCTTAATTGACAAGGTGGTGTGTTTAGGATCAATGCCATGCTTCTGTTGGTAATAGAGAAGGCACAGAATGTGATCGATTTAATGTCTGGTTTAATTCAACATCAATAGTTGTGACTAATAACTTAATATTAATATAACTATTGATGGGATTCAATGATTTAATTGATTATTTGGGGCACCACTCCTATATTAACGTAATACTCAGAGAATTTCCAGACTTTCAGTCTCCTCAGAAGGATGTGAGCTCAGACGCTGTTAATCGTAACTGCATGCACACGCTGATAAAAGATAGAGAAGCTTCTCTTTAACAGGGTTTATTAACACAACTGATTACCTTACAGCCAACTACTGTGTCGACAATCCCATCTATTCTAATGCATACAATCAACAAACTAGCAACGATCTCAGAAAAATGTATAAATGAAGGACAGTCAGCAGGGCATCACTTCCAAGATGTTATCACCTCTGTGTGTGTGCGTGTGTGTGTGAGAAAGAGCGAGAGAGAAGCGTGTGTGTGAGGGGACGATCACAAAGTCTTCGCTCTTATCGGTCCCATGCTCCAATCTGTGAAGGAAGGAAACACAGGCAGGAAAGCATGGGCTTCAAAGGCCAGACTAACCCCACAGTAGAAATGATGTGGAAACAAAGGGATAATTAGCACTAGTTTTAGCAGACGATGAACAGAATAAAAGGGAAAAGGAAGAAGAGATATAGCACTGCTTTTAGTGATAACCAGTTTACAACACAGGCCATAAAACACTCAAGGCCAGTGTGCAGCGACGCTAATTGGCGACGAGTAAACAGTTCACAAACTTATATAAACCAACAAAGATGGGATCTAACCTGTCTGACCTAACTCTTCTACCCAGACTCAGCAGAAATAAACCAGGTTTATCCTACTTGGCAATGATTGTCTTCCGTCCACCCCAGTTTACGACAAACGATGGAGAAAAGGTAACGAAAGTGTTCAAACGGTGGTATAAGCGGTTGTGCACAGCCGAGGTCATGGATGTACGCGTCTAAATGCAGGCAATGACTGGAATCGGGCCCGTCTTCAGAGAGCTATCTTGGTATAGCTCAGATGCCAGCAGACTTCCTAGATACACAAACTGAAAACTGGATAGCTTGGCAGGTAATACTTCGAAGTTTTCAGGGGAGTTCAGCAGGTCAGAACAAAAGAGGGAAAGTTGCTAGCAATTCAGTTGAGCGTCTCCATTCAGCTCAGCGATGAGCAGGGGAAAGACAATGATTTCATGTTCCACGCCCCTTTATCAACTCCGTGATGTCATCACTGGCCACAGACCAATGAGGATGCTTTGAGGGAAGCGCAAGGGATGCTAGGAAATGCAGTCTATTCGGTTTGTGGAAAATGAATGCCAACACTGGAAGATCCAGCCACGTTTTATCTTAAATGCTCTCACTGATGGAATCTCACGATCCATTCATCCTTTCTTTAATTCGGATCAGTCATCCTGGTCCCTTTGCAGAAAAGCAGCCCCAAAGCATAATGTTTCCAGCCCCATGCTTCACAGTAGGTATGGTGTTCTTGGGTTGCAACTCACTATTCTTCTGCCTCCAAACATGGCAAGTGGGGTTTGTTCCAGATATTTTCTGGAAAACTTTAGACGGGCCTGGACATGTGCTGGTTTAAGCAGAGGGACTGCAGGATTCGAATAGTGTGTTACCAGTAGCGGCTGGTGAAAAATATTCTTGGTGGGGCTGTGCTTTTTTTCTTTTTTTAAATCAAACTTGTGCTTTCTGAGCTTTGTGCACAACTCCACTATTTCCTGAACTAAGTACAGCTCTTTTATTTCCTGTCTTACATCATAGGACAAATGGATTAATCAAGGTGTGTCTGACCATTGTTGTTGTGACTACTGAGGTCAGACACACCTGGATTGATCAGTTTGTCCAATACAGACAGTAAATAAAAGGGCTGTACTTAGTTCAGGAAGTAGTGGAGCTGTGCATATAGCTTATCAAATCATTTTCAATAATCATCCCAAAACAGTTGAACATAAACGGCTGGATACCAGTACTTCTATGTGAAATACTGATTATTTTAATGCCAATATTAACAACTTGAGGCATTCTTATTCTAAACATAAAAACAATATTGCACAAACAAGTTTAGAACCGAACTGGAAACAAATAACTTATTAGGTTTACACAAAAATTTTACACACAAAGCTTACAGCAGCGTCCCCTTGTGGCAGAGAAATCACACTGCCAATGTCACCACCAGATATCTTGCCCGCCCTCACACCAGCCTTGGGGGGATTTCTCTATCGCCCTTCATGCGGCCGAATCAACGACGCTGATTGGATAAATTCCTGTTGCCATGTGCGAATTTCTTGTCAGTAATTGGCTGGCTGCTGCACTGCTTGGGGCGATCTTGCTGTCGCCCCAACTGCTACACAGCGGGAGCTTTTTCTCCAAAAATGATATATATTTTTATATATGATACTTTGTTACGAATTTAAACTCACAATTAACTTAGAATATGTGATTATTGTTAAAAATAAAAATAAATCAAAAACACTTGGGAAACACTGGGGGGGGGGGGGGGGGTGCCCTATCGCCCTCTATTGACCAGCCGCCACTGTGTGTTACTAATAGTAACCTTTGTTACTGTGGTCCCAGCTTTCCTCAGGTCATGACCAGATTCCACCATCTAGTTCTGGGCTGTTTCCTCACCGTTTTTAAGATCATGTGTCCCCCACAAGATGAGATCTTGCATGGAGCCCCAGGTCGAGGGAGATTGTCAATGATCTATTTTCTATTAATTGGTCCAACAGTTGATCTCTTCTCATCAAGCTCCTTGCCTATTTTAGATTGGCTCATCCCAGTCTTGTGCAGGTGTACAATCTTGTCCCTGGTGTCTTTACACAAACTCTCTGGTCTTGGACAACTCACACAATTGGTGGCTGCCAAATATCTGTTCCACCACTCAACACATTCATAGGCTCATTTGCTCATGTCACCCAAGCCCCGCCCCCTAAGAACAGGAAATGTAATGTTTTACTTCGAAAGGGTCATATTTCACTCCTTTTACCTAATCAACACGTGGCTGTAGAAAATTACTAAAAACAAGTTGGGGGAACTTTTTTCTCAGAACTGAGAGGTTTAGACTGAGGGAGTGGCTGTGCCTCCATGGCGAAGCATCAAATCATGGCATGAAAATCCTTTTTTCTAATTTCTACATACATCATCTGATCTGCACCAAATTCCAAAACCTCAATATTACTCCAACCCCTAACAGATTTGTATGCAATATTTTTAGGTTCCTGTGGCCAAATTCATGCACAGCAGCTCCTAGATGCATTATGCAATCAGCCACAAGCGATGTATGGCTTCTTGCCGTAAAAGTAGAATTCAAATTCAATTCAAAAAAAAATTATTGATCCAAGAGGGAAATTAGGAGTTGTTGTAGCTCATATTAATTATATGAGCTACAACAACTCCTTTCTTTATTCTTTAAGGAGTTATTGTAGATAATGATGGCTGTGGGGAGGAACGATTTCCTGTAGCGGTCTGTGTTGCAGCGAAAGTGAAGAAACCTCCGACTGAAGACACTTGTATGACAGTCTCATGAAGAGGATGCTAAGGGTTGTCCATATTTTTTTTGATTTTATAAAGAATCCTGCTTTGCATTATCATCTCCAGATGTTCCACAGTAGTGCCAAGAACAGAACCAACCTTCTTTATCAGGTTGTTGAGCCTTTTTAAGTCCCTGGCGCTGATGCTGCTACCCCAACAGATGATGGCTAAAGAGATTACACTCTCCACAACAGGCTTGTAGAAGATTTGTAGCATTTTGCTGCAAACCTTGAAGGATCTAAGCTCCCTCAAGAAGTACAGTCTGCTCCGTCCCTTCTTGCAGACGGTTTCACTGTTCAGTCTTTAGTCCAGTCTGGTGTGAAGGTGAACTCCAAGGTGTTTATACTTCTCAACCACCTCCACTTCTTCTACCGTGATGGAAGCAGTGTTTGACTTATTCCTGTTTCTTCTGAAATCTACAATCATTTCCTTTGTTTTGTTCACAATCGAAGTAAGACGATTGTTTCCACACCATGCCACAAAGCGGTCCACCAGCTTTCTGTATTCAGCTTCTTGTCCATCTCTGATACACCCAACAATTGCAGAGTCATCCGCGTATTTTTGCAGATGTCAGGTCTCTGATTTGTACTGGAAGTCTGAGCTGTACAGAGTGAAAAGGAATGGTGAGAGTACGGTCCCCTGTGATGCTCCTGTGCTGCTGACCATCTGGTTTGACACACAATCCTTCAGTCTCACAAACTGTGGTCTGTTTGTCAGGTAGTTATTGATCCAGGCAATTGTCGAGAGCTTCACCTGTGTCTTCAGGAGTTTCTAACAAAAGGAAATCAGGCTGAATTGTGTTAAAGGCACTGGAGAAATCAAAGAACATGATCCTCACAGTGCTGCCTGCTTTGTCCAGATGACAGTAGGTTGGTTGAAGCAGGTGGATGATGGCATCTTCAACTCCAACTCCACAGCGATAAACAAACTGAAGTGGGTCCTGATATGTTCATGTTTGCTTACTCAGGGGTGCCAACAGGAGTCTCTCCAGGACCTTCATGATGTGGGATATCAGGGCAACAAGGGTATTGTCATTGATGACTGATGGGTGAGTTCTCTTTGGTACTGGAACAAGGCATTATGTTTTCCACAACATTGGGACCTTCTCCTGGGTCAGGCTAAGGTTGAAAAGGTACTGGAGAATCCCTGACACCATCTGGACCTGCAGCCTTGTTCCGGTTCAGTTTCTCCAGCTGCCTCTTCAGCTGACTTTTGGATACAGACAAGTGGGAGGGGGAGGCAAAGGGGGTAGCAGCATTTCCTGACTTGGTTGAAGTCAAACCTGTGGAATCAGAAGAGTCCATGGGTGAGGTGAAGGATAAAATATCTGAGGTCTAACAGGAAAGCTGTTTGTCAGGGGAGAGTGGGTTGTCTGTTTGGCTGGGAATAGGAGAGGAGGATGCTGAGCTAGTTCCTGAACTGAACCTGTTGAACAATGTGTTCAGTTCATTGGCTCTGTCCAGACTTCCATCTATCCAATCCTTCCTGTCCTTAAAGCCTGCGATCGTTTTCATTCCTGACCAGACATCTCTGATATTGTTCCTCTGTAGTTTGTTCTCCAGATTCTTTCTGTATGCCTCTTTGCTGTCTCTGATCTTGACATTAAGTTGGTTCTGTATGCTCCTCAGTAATTCCCTGTCTCCCTCCCTGAAGGCTCTTTTTTTCTTGTTTAGCAGTTCCTTCGGGTCACTGGTGATCCATGGTTTGTTATTAGGGAAGCATCTCGCTGTTCTGGTGGGGATGATGTTGTCCGCATAGAAGTTTATATAGGCAGTCACACACTCAGTCATGGCAATAAAGTCCTCTCCATGTGCTTGGCAAAGAGTGATCCAGTCTGTGGTCGCAGAACAACCCTGCAGGGCTTCTTCAGCTTCATGTGACCAGTTTCTCACAGTTTTATTTGTAACAGGTTGCCTCTGAACAAGTGGCTTATATTCTGAACAGATAAAAGCAAGATTGTGATCTGATTGTCCCAGAGGAGGTCTTGGTTTGGACATGTATGCATCCTTTACATTTGCATAACAAATCCAAGGTCTTTTATCTTGTGGAGCAGCTGACAAACTGTTGAAATGTTGGAAGTGTGGTAGAGAGCGAGGCATGATTAAAATCACCAGATATTGCCACAAATGCATTGAGGTGCAGGGTCTGTAGCTTAGCAAAAATGGAACTGATGACATCACATGTATTGTCGGCAACGGCTGAAAGTAGAATGTAAACAACTGCCAAAATAACACTGGTGAACTCTCTTGGTAAGAAATATGGACGAAAACTCACTGCCAAAAGTTCAATATCTGGGGTGCAGAGATGACACTTCACAGTAACATGTCCTAGATGACACCATTTGTTGTTGACAAGCACTGCTACTCCACCTCCTTTTCTTTTCCGGCTCGTCTTCAGATCTCTGTCTGCTCGTACAGTCAGGAAGCCTGGCAGAGAGACGGAGTCGGGGATATGATCCTGCAGCCACGTCTCAGTAAAACACAACACTGCATTCCCGATACTATGGCTGAGTCCTTGTAAGGGCTTGAAGTTCATCCATCTTGTTAACGAGTGATCTCACATAGCCCATTATGATCGATGGAACAGATGGTTTGAACTTCCTCCTTCTCAGTCTCCTTTTTGCTCCTGCTCTGCATCCACATCTCATCCTTCTTAACTCATGAAGGATTTGTGGCTTCAGTTGAGGTATAATTTCAGGTTTTGTGATGTTAGTCAGCTGCTCCCAGCTGGTAACCACATTGTTACCATGGTTACGCGTCATAACAACTTATCAATAAGTGAAAGATTAACAGCAAAAATCCTTCCAGCTTTACAGCACCGAAAACTAGAAAGTATACAGGTAAAAAAATGCAATCTTCCTCAAGAAAACAGGAACCAATGTACAAAAAACCCAAACTTAATATGTAGCCAACAGAGCTACTCCAACATGCAGCTACCCAGAGCAGCCCAATTCTAGAATTGAAGAAGAAGAATAGGTGTAATAACTTTCACACACAATCTCACAGTTGTAGCAAACTTCCTGTGTCCCATCACACACTTCTACGCTTATTTGCTCATGTTACCCAGGCTCCGCCCCCTAAGAACAGGAAGTCCAATGTTTTACTTAAGCCGTTTTCAGACAGAAGTTCTGGAATATTTGCGGACAATTCCATCCGGTCTTTAACCGGAGTTGTGTTTTCAAACATGCCACTTTTCTCCGTAACACAGCAACAAATGTACCGGAGGATCCTGATGAATATCTAGGTGGATATTACGTAAACTTAGTGCGGCGGGCGTACATGTCATTTCCCCAAACAAATGCATTATTGCAAAGATGGTAGACGAAACTGCAGATCTACCCGCAGCGCTCGTCTTTGTGTGCAATTTTGTGCACATGGAAACGCTTAAGAGACATCAATGAAAAAGCTGAAAGGAAAATAATGAGACTTATACGTCATCAATGTGTGCGCTCACAGCGTTCCCTGCCCCTCTCCCCTTTTCCCCACCGCCACACAACCGTCCTGCTTTCGCGGAACATTACCTGACTGTCTGATTGCAAACCCCATACCGCGAAAAGTCTGCTCTTGTTACTAGGTCTTCAGCCGTAAAATTGCCGGTAAAGGGTATCCGGACAAAGTCCGGAAGATTGCTTTCAGACACAAAAGCAAAACAGAAATAGTCCGGAAAATTACCGTTTTTCATGGCCTGTTTGAAAGGGGCTTGAGGAAGGTCCATATGTGACTCCTTCAACCCACATCTAATTGTGGCCAGTGACTGAAAACAAGTTGATGTAATTTGGTTTCCAAAACTGAGAGGTGTAGACAGAGGGTGTGGCTCTGGCAGCATGGTGAAGCCTCATATCACGCCATGGCTTAAATACCACATAAATCATGTGATCTGCACCAAATCCACTAACATGAGTCAAAATTCCAACAGATCTGTACGGAAATATTCGGTGGATGTGGTCTAGAACAAAATAATCATAATTTACCTCCGACATTCTATCACTGTTAAGTCCACTGTGTCATTTGTTGGGACTCATTTTTCACAAATGGACTATACTTGAGGTCCAGGCACCACCATCACCCAGGACCTCAAGTGGGACCCCACCATCACTTTTGTCATAAAGAAGGCCCAGCAGAGGATGTACTTCCTGAGGAAGCTGAAGAAATTCATCCTGCTGGCATGGACGATGATGCATTTCTACACTGCAATCATCGAGTCCATCCTCACCTCCTCCATCAGCATGTCGTATGCTTGTGGTATGGTTGTGCACTCTGCTGAGAAGGTGATTGACTTCAGACTCCCATCTCTACAGGACCTGTACACCTCCAGGACACTTGGGCGAGCAAGTCGGACCACAGCTGACCCATCTCACCCTGGACACAGACTTTTTGACCTGCTCCCCTCAGACAGGAGGTTCCGGTCCATTTGGAGCAGAACCTCTCGACATAAGAACAGTTTCTTCCCTTCTGCTGTTGGACTCATGAACAATAACCCTAAGACTGTTCCCATCACATGCTCTGTTTCAGTCACATGACCTTATCTTGTGTTTTTGCAACAAAACACAACATAGGTTTGTGATTTTGTTAGGTTACGTTGTGTGATTTTGCACTAATCTTAACCTGCACTCGTATATATTAATCTGTTTACCCCATATTATTATTTTTTTATTTATTACATTTACATTACATTTATTACATTTTATTTATTACATGCTTAGAAGTGTTTATTTTATGTTTGCACAAAGTACCGCAGCAATTTCCTAATGTTGTGAACCTTTTCACACACATGGCAATAAAACCTTTCTGATCTGATTCAAGACTGCATTTCCTAGCATTCCCAAGCGATGATATCACAGACAGAGCCCATAAAAACCTACGATAGGCGACCATCTTGGGCTTTCCTCACTTGGATTGCCTGGGAACGGAGGCAAAACTTCACCTGTGAATTTCCCCTTTATTTCTGACATGCTGGGCGGGAAAGAAATCCCTTTAAACCTTCGAAGTACAAGCTGAAGAGGTGCAAGGCTCCTGTTTTGTGCATCGAGGAAGGCAGTTCTTTAAGAAGACGACCCAGGCCTTCTCCGAAGTTGACTCGTGGGCCTTCATGCAGATGGAGCCGCTTAGTTTAGAAAAACCTCGCTGTGCGCACAGCCTGGTCCCCTTGGGACACGTTTTGTCTAGCTTTCTCGTGGACTGGACTTTTGATCCCTGCTGAGACCGAATGGATGACGAATCACCTCAAAACTAGGATTGAACCAGTTTATTTTATTCTCCTTTGATGTGTGTGGGCAGAGATAGGTTATGATGATTTAGATATGGTTTCATTGTTGGTTTGATGTGTATTTAAATGCTGAAACTGCTGTTTGTCCACTGATACTGCTGAATGCATATTTTGGGCACTGCTGAATTTCCTGTGTGTTTTAAACTGGTTATCCAAAGTGTTCCATTGTTAGCTCCCAAGCCATCTTCAGCATGCTCTCTTGTTGAACCCCGTGTCTTTCCCTTGTTCACGTTCCCTGTTGCAGTGTGTGCAAAGCTGTTCAAGAACTATAGGAAATATTTGCAAACAAAGGCTTCTGTACCAAATATTAACATTGATTTTCTCAGGTGTTCAAATACTTATGTGCAGCAATAAAATACAAATAAATTGTTTAAAAATCACACAATGTGATTTCCTGAAATAAAAATGGCAGTCTCTCAGTGGAAACGCGCCTACAATGTGCATTTCAGACCCCTCAATAATTTCTACATGAGAGAACTTGCAAAATCGCAGGGAACGGCAGTAAGTGTTCAAATACTTACGTTCCTCACTGTATATTCTGTCAATAAGTTTAACTAATAAAAACCTTAAGGTCCGAAACAGTCCAGAACATAGTGAGGAACATAAGTATTTAAACAATACAAATTTGCAAGTTTTCCCACTTTATTTAAATTGAGTGGTCAGAAATTCACATTGTAGGTGCATTTCCACTGTGAGAGTCTGCATAAAAAATCAGTTACATTGTCTAGTTTTTAAAGAATTTATTTGTATTTTATTGCTGCACATAAGTATTTGAACACCTGGCAAACACCAAGAATCTGGCTCTGAAAGACCTGTTACTCTGCCTTTAAAAAGTCCTGTGGAGGTTCCTCACTGTATGTAGGTCGTTTCCAACATACAAAAGAGTTCAGTTGTTAAAACAGTCACAACACTTCAATCTGAGCCCTGCAGCCCTAGCCAGTCAGTTTATTTTTAATACATACCTCTGGACAGTATTCTCGGAGTACAGACAGATCAACACATCTCTATCCTTCTCCCCAGAAACCCTGCACTTTCCCTGCGCTCTCCTTTTAAGCACTATTCCGTGCCCTTGTAACACACAAGCTGTTTGATAAGAGACAGAAGTTATCCTAGCAACGTCTCCTAGCAACTTCAGGAATTCCCTTTATTAGCTAGATATTATTGAGCTTCAATGAGCCTTTCTGACTTTAGACCGTGATTACTGTATTTATAACATCACATTCCATATTCCATCACTTTCCATTACTTCATAGCATCACCACATAACCTTTAACATTCCATCATGTATTCTCATTAAAGAGAAATGTGTGGGTACGTGCCATATTCCCACAACGGTTACATATATAAAATGATACATAAAATAATATAGAGCTTAAAAGGGTTTGAAAGGTCCAAAGCTGACCGATTTTGTTACATGACAATGAAGGATCTTGCGGAGATGCAACAGGTGTACCAACACAATTTTGAATGTTCCTGTGCCTCCGCCCATATTTTTGGGGTTTTATATTTAAATGATTTTTTTCCCTAGCTCGGTCCTAGTATGTGGTATAACAAACCTCACTATGGTTGGTGATCATAGCTGGGAGTTGCTGGTAGAGATTTGTATTGGTAAAAATCTGGCGATATGATATGTATCACGATACGATATATTGCAATACTGTAAGTAAGACTATATATTGTGATAAAAAATAAAATAATTGAATTTAACTGTAGAAAAAGTCACAGCATTCACCTCAACCTGTTTCGTACTTAACACATCCGGTTTTATTACAAGATCTAGATCAGCCTTTCTCAAAGATGGTGCCGCCAAAGAATTATGTAAGAAAAAAAATAAACAAAAAAAACTAATCTGAAATTTAATATATATATATATATATTTGAATATATGAATACATTCTTCTTCTTTTTAAACATATGAACGGATTAATAAAATTGTAAATTCATTTAAGATAAAAAAATAAATATATATATATATAATTAACCATAAAAATCTGTCTCATGGGGTGTGGAGTGGCGTAGTGGTTAGAGCGGACGGCCCGTCGGCCGTCCTGGGCGACCTTTGTCTTCACCCTTCAAAAAACTCTGTCCACTGTCAATAAAGGCCACTCAGCCCCAAAAACCTAAAAAAAAAAATAAATAATAATAATAATCCGTCTCATGTCAGTAGCTGTCATGACGTCCCCACCAGGGTCGCATGACTATGCAGTTGGCTACATCCATTCATCCATCCATTTTCCATACCCGTCCATCCTATGTAGGGTTGCGGGGCAGCTGGTGCCTATCTCCAGCGGTCAAGGGGCGAGAGGCAGGGTACACCCTGGACAGGTCGCCAGTCCATCGCAGGGCAACACAGAGACATACAGGACAAACAACCATGTACACACACACTCATACCTAAGGGCAATTTAGAGCAACCAATTCACCTAACAGTCATGTTTTTGGACTGTGGGAGGAAGCCGGAGTACCCGGAGAGAACCCACGCATGCACAGGGAGAACATGCAAACTCCATGCAGAAAGACCAAAGGCTGGGATTTGAACCCAGGACCTTCTTGCTGCAAGGCAACAGTGCTACCAACTGCGCCACTGTGCAGCCCACAGTTGGCTACATTGTTTTATAATTTAACTGCGAAAAAACATTTGATTTCACAAAGAGCAAGAAACATGCAACAGGATCATGGATCGTTTTTTTAAAGAGAAAAGCCCCACAAGAACCGGACATTTTTCACTGTGAAATGGAGTTTCAGCTTACTACTTCCTCCACCAGGCTCTAAGTCTGGACCAAAGGTCGCAAAGGTAGACGAGGCTAAAAAGAGAACATACAATGACAATTACCTAAAATTTGGCTTCATCAGTACTGGGGACGCAGCATGCCCACTCCCTTTATGTCTAATATGTCGGATGAAACTGTCAAACCAAGGGATGGTTCCGGACAAACTTAAAAGACACCAGACCACCAATCATCCATCACTTGCTGACAAGGATGCTAAATATTTTGTTAGAATGAAAAGTCACAAAGGCGTCAAGAACAAATGACGATTAAATCTGCAAAAGTCTCGGAGAAGACACTGGAAGCTATCTACCTCGTAGCTGAAATAGTAGCTAAAACAAAGGCGCCTCACACTACTGCAGAAACTGTAATTATGCCAGCATGTACAGCAATAGTGAACAAAATGCTAGGGCCTCAAGCTGCAAAATAAATTTCAAAGGTCCCGCTGTCAGATTGTAAAATAGGGAGGCGAATCAATGGCATGTCTGTGGAGACTGAAGATGTCGTTTAGGGGAAAATCAAGACAAGTGGACATTTTTCATTACAACATGATGAGTCAACAGACGAGAGTGGGCACGCTTAGCTCTTGGCAAAAGTTTGGTTTATGGCTGTCACGGGGGAAGGTTTTGAAGAACTCAGAGTCTTCTTGACAGAAGAGAAATCTGCACATGCAGAGCTGCTCGCAGATGAGCAATGGTGCCTAAAACTTGCGTATTTGGCTGACATCTTTAAGCACCTCAATGAGCTGAACATTAAAATGCAAGGCAAGGAAGAAAACCTCCTCTCCTCGTCTGACAAACTGCGGGGCTTCAGCTCTAAGCTCAAACTCTGGCGTTCCTTTGTGGAACAAGGAAGGCTGGATATGAGCAACTGATGGAGATCAGGGAAGACCGCACATTGAAAATGAGATTTGGTGACATGGAATTTTACAGGTTTTGGATTTCAGTGGAAAAAGACTATCCAGTGGCTTCAAGTAGCGCCGTTGCTATTTTGCTACCCTTCTCCACAACTTATCTGTGCGAACTGAGCTTTTCAAGCCTGACGTACATCAAGAACAAGTACAGGGAGCGACTGAGGACTGTGGACCAGGAGCTCCGTGTCTGCCTCTCATCCATCCCTGCAAGGATAGGGCGGCTGTGTGCGTCGCACCGGGCTCACGTCTCTCATTGATTGTGGTCACTCCCTTCTCTCTAGGGGCTGCATCTGCGCATGTGGACCTTTCTCTCTCTCGTTGCGGATTATTGTTTGTGTGTCTGGGTGTGTGTGTATGTATGTGGGTGTGTGTGCATGTGCATATGGCACGGATGGAAACATATATGGATAGCACTATATGGAAAAACATTCCTGCTTATCTCTGGTGCATTTTTTAACATGCATCTTTTTCTTATTGTATTGTATCTGATTTTATTTATTTTTGTCATGCCTGCCCCTTTTTTTTTATCTCCATCCTGCACTTCATTTTAGTTCGCCTGGTCTCAATTTGTTGTTGGGTTCTTGTATTGGGCGGTCCACCTCTTACGGTTTTATGGCATTTGTGTCTCTGATTAATTATTTTTTGAATGACTTTGCAAACCTGTGTTTTTAAATGTGCTATAAAGTTGTTATTATTGTTGTTGTTATTTACAGTTCGTATTATGCTCAGTTCATTACTGTCCTGTCTAAATAAACGGGACATCTATTTGGGTTATGCAGTGTTTTTAAATTATATTTTACATTGGGGTGCCTTGAGCTTTTATGCACTTTTGAAAGGTGCCCTGACTGAAAAAAGTTTGAGAAAGGCTGATCTAGATGATCCACTGGAACGAAGAAGGTGAAAACAGCTACCAACTACCAGTCATACTTTTAATTTTACTTCAAAAAGTACTCTCAACATTAATGGTTACATTCAAATTCTGAAATAAAAGACACTACATTGCTTTTAAATATCAATACAATATTGTGACATAAAATATCGCGATATATCGGCGGATCTATATTGTCTTATATCCCATTTGGAGGTATAACTTGTCATTTTCTTGGCCACAGCATGTTTATGATAGTTTTATAAACTAGTGTCAATCAATGTATAAGACGCTTTTCAGCAAGAGACGACAGTGCAGCTCTCTTCTATAAATCACAGTGAGGACTACAATATTTTGTCCCAGTTACAAACCGTAAAGCACTCTGAAAAAGCGAATCAAGTGAGGCCAAATGTGTTTTTGCCGCTGTTCTATAGACGGCATCGCCATAATTTATTATTGGTATAAAGGTTGCACTAACCAGAGTTTTCCGCTCCTTGAGAGAGAAAGATGCTGTATTCTTATAGAAGAAGCCCAATTTGATTTTAGGTTTACTTCGCAATTGTTGTATATGTTGTCTAAATAAAAGTTCTTCATCTATCATTATTCCTAGATATTGAAAATAAGATTTAAATCCTATAATTGTACCTTGTGTTGTCCGTAATTGTTTTTCGTTGAGTGTACTCATACTTCAATTTATAAAAAATATTGTTTTGGGCTTATCTGCATCTAATATTAGTCCTAAATGACCTAGCCTCATTTGAATTATCTCCTGCAGCTACTTAAAAGCTCCATCCGAGGTCTTCTCAAAACAGTAGATCAAAATTGTCGCAAAAGTTTGAGACCGCACACACGGCAATTAAAAATAAAATAACAGATATTCCTGTTTTGGTCCTACAGTGTGTGGTGTGCGACCACACGGCAATGACGAGACACCACACATGAACTGATTTTACTCACAAACATTTCAAGCTCAGACTGGAAATCTCACAAAACCTCATGATATAAAACGTGACTAAAGTCAAAGGAGTAAATAAATATGGAAGCCGAGGATGAGGCATTGCCAATAGTTTGTTAACTAGTTAACAGACAAAAAAAATGAAATCCTGGCGTTGGATAAAGAGGTGGACACAGCAGTAGCAGGGCCTCTACTTTCTGGAGGTGAATTGTTGTTTTTTTTCCACTGGGAAACGTCATTACACACTTTGCTCTAACTGATCTCTGTTTCTAAGCATTTGCGAACTCCGGTCAAGTAAGCCAACACTTTGAAATAATTACAGACGCTTCGAAGGTGTATCGGTGCCTGTCACTTGTCGCTTTATGATTGGCTACACGTCACATTCAACAGGCTGCATGCTCATTTGTCTTTGTAACACACCACATGCTGTGCGGTTGGGCCAAGACAATCCATGTTGAATATCAGATTTGTGATCGGAGCAGTCGACGTCCTTCCAAGTAGGCCAGAGTGCTCTGAACACACCACACACAGGAGGAATATCTGGTAGGATTATCTTAAGAGCCATCCCAATAATCAGGGCATGTCGGAAGGGGAGAATTGGGGCAAAATTTGCCTAAAAATCCTGCCATTGTTAATGGGAACAACACCACACTCTGATTAACACTGGTCGGCTTTAAAGGGCACGGAATCATCTACCCCCGTCTGTTCTCAGAGGAAGAAAAAACAGCTCTGAACCCATGCCTGTCACCTCTGCTAAAAGGAAACAAAAGAGGTTTTAGCCAAAAACAGGAGATATTACTCCATCTGGAATCCCGCTGAAAAACAGATTCACAGCCCTGAGTTCACCGAAAGATGACGCAGCCCCAGGGATCAGTCAAAGCCACCAGGAGAAACCCAGCTGCATTAAGCGGACACATAAAGTAAAACTCCCACCAGCAAAGATTGTTATCAAACAAGACGGATCAATTAATGGAATTGAGGCTTTTTGTTGCAAGAACACCAGAGTTTATAGCTGCTACAAAAATACAGTGAGAGAAATATCAGAAAAAATCCAGAAAATCTTGTGCAGAGGCTTCAGTCCTCGACGCGGCAGTACCCGGTTCGAGTCCAGTCCCAGGCGACCTTTGCCGCATGTCTTCCCCCACCTCTCTCCCCCTTCAAAAACTCTGTCCACTGTCAATAAAGGCCACACAGGCCCAAAAAACCTTTAAAAAAAAAAGAGATTCTGAAGAGAGACTTTTCTGATCTCCTACAGAAACTTCATAGACTTAACGTAAACATCTTCATCAGCAAACCAGTCCCTGAAGGGAATGATGAAAGATTTAGCAGACTCAGCATGCTCCATAAATGGTTGAAGAAACAATCAGCTGAGAAGTCGTTCACATTTATTAATAATTTCAAAGTATTTGGAAGTGCAAACCATCTGCTCAAAGCAAGCCAACGTTATCTTAACAAGTCCGGAGTGAGACTATTGGCAGCAAACATTTTCTCTTATTAAAATCCGAAAGCAAAACACTTGCCCCCAAAACCTGACGTTGAGGCGCCCATGGATACTATCAGAGAACAAAAACAGCAAGTCATGATGACGCAACAGGCCCTAACAGATAAACAACCATCAGAGATTAAGTCTTTATTTTCCTGTGACTCAGCCACATCAAATGAGTCTCCATTTAGAAACTTTACAGACAGACTGAACGAGCAAATCAAATTTGGGACACAATTAACACCAAAACTTAGACTAAACCAAACCCCTGGGACTAGTGTCAATAAGCTTGGGAGCTTTCCCCCACTGATTATTACAGATATTTGATATTTAAGGGAACCGGGTAGTAAATCTACCCCTACCGTCTCCCAGAACTTGCCCGGTATCCCTAAGTTTAGCATTTCAGTGCTCATCAGCAGCAGGAAACATAAACCGTTAACCAAACGCTCTCATATCAAACAAAATCTCAAATTGAGTAGAAGGTTCAGCTGCCCATCATCACAATACTTTAGTTAGCTTTATTAAATATTAGATCTCTATCCGGGAAGTCTTTTCTTATCAATGACTTCATCACTGAGCATAATTTACACGCCCTTTTTTAAATCAGAAACCTGGCTAGATGTAAATAATGAAACAACTGCATTGATAGAATCTACTCCTCCAAATTACAATTGATTAAGCGAGAGCAGAAAACACAAACGAGGTGGAAGTGTAGCCACCATTTTTCACAACTGAACTTTAAAAAAGGTAACCCTGGGCACATTTGATTCTTTTAAATACCTAGCCACCCAGATAAACGAGCCTAACAAAGCTTTATTTCTAAGTTTATATAAACCCCCAAAACTTAACTCTAACTTCTTTAATGATTTCAATGACCTTCTTTCTGAAATATGTATCGACTATGACCAATTAATCATTGTAGGGGATTTTAACATCCCCCAAGATAGACAAGCAAAAACATTAGATGATACTCTCCACAACTTCAGCCTGACCCAGCATGTCAAACAACCAACACACAACCAAGGACACACTCTGGACTTAATTATCAGCAAAGGTTTAAATGTATCCAAAATCTCGGTAAATATTGCATTATCTGACCATTTCTGTATTTTCTTTGAAAGTACAGTCTCTGTTAAATTATCCAGCCACAGTAAGACCACAATAAAAACGCATTTTCTATGGGACAGCTCAGTTGAAACTTTTAAACGTATTTACCTTTCCACTGCATCCCCCTGATCTCCCAACACCAACTCAGTAAACAAGCTGGTAGATATTTTCCTTGCGGAAATCTCAGACATCACTGATTCCTTTGCTCCAACTAAAGTGAAAGTAATCTCAGGTAAAAAGAACTCTCCGTGGGCAAGTAATCCACTGGTACGTAGTGTAAAAAGGGAGTGTCGACGAGCCAAGAGATAATGGCAAAAAACTCAACTACAGGTTCACTTTGAGATCTACAAAGAGAGACTGAATAGATATCAGCTAACTATAAAAGATGCTAGGGAATCGTTCATTTCTGAAATAATCAACAGAAACATTAATAATGCACGGACTCTATTTGCAACAGTGGAAAGACTAACTAATCCTCCAGTGACAGTAGCCCCTGAACTAAACTCTATCAGGGCCTGCAACGAATTTGCCAGCTTTTCACTGAAAAGATTATAACAATTAGACGGTCAATCTGTACCTCAATACTGAACCCACAACCAGTGCCATCCCCAATCAACAACAATGTGGAGAAAATGTCTGAATTCTACGAATTAAATGGCAAATGGCCTGTACTTGTATAGCGCTTTATTTAGTCCTTGAGGACCCCAAAGCGCTTCACACTAATTCAGTCATTCACCCATTCACGCACACATTCACACACTGGTGAGGGCAAGCTACATTGTAGCCGCAGCTGCCCTGAGGCACACTGACAGAAGCGAGGCTGCCGAACACTGGCACCACGGGGCCCTCTGACCACCACCAGTAGGCAGAAGGGTGAAGTGTCTTGCCCAAGGACAAAACAACTGAGACAGTCGGAGCGGGGGCTCGAACCGGCAACCATCCGGTTACAAGACGAACTCCTCACTCATGAGCCACAGTCACCCCAATTAAACCAAAAAAACCTTGAAAAAAATCATTATCCAATTAAGCTCCTCCTCCTGCTGTCTTGATATCGTACCCACTACTTTTCTAAAGAAAGTTCTTCCTGTCATTGGGTCTGATCTTGTTCAAATAGTGAACTCATCCCTGCTATCAGGTGTCTTCCCCCAGGCTTTAAAAACACCAGTTAATAAACCACTACCAAAGAAAAAGAATATGGACAACACGTTAATGCATAACTACAGGCCAATCTCTAATCTTCCATTCATCAGTAAGATTATTGAAAAAGCTGTGTTTCATCAGTTAAATAGCTTTCTAACAATGACCAACCGTTTTGATGTTTTTCAGTCTGGTTTCCGTGCTCATCACAGCACTGAGACTGCCTTCGTCAAAGTATTCAATGACATCCGCATAAATACAGACTGTGGTAGAACCACAGTGCTGGTTCTGTTGGACCTTACTGCAGCATTTGAGACTGTTGATTACGATATATTATTGGAACGACTGGAGAGCTGGGTCAGACTCTCTGGTGCAGTACTTGGCTGGTTTGAGTCTTACCTAAAGAACAGGGACTTCTTTGTTTCAATAGGAAACTTTTCATCAGAACGAACAAAAATCACATGTGGGGTGCCCCAGAGCTCCATCTTAGGGCTCCTCCTATTTAATACCTACAAGCTCCCACCAGGCAAGATTATAGCAACCAATAAGATTAGCTACCATAACTACGCGGATGACACTCAGCTATACATTACAATGTCACCAGGTGACTCTGAACCCATTAAAACCCTAAAACAATGCATCGACCAAATAAATGGATGGATGTGCCATAACTTTCTCCAACTGAATAGAAACAAAACTGAAGTAATTATTTTTGGACCCAAAGATGAAAGATCAAGAGTGAGCACAGAGCTTCAATTAATACAGCTAGGAACTACTGATCAGGCATGAAACCAGTTATTGACTCAGACCTGAACCTCCAGGGTCACATAAAGGCAATAACAAGATCAGCCTTCTATCACCTGAAGAACATTTCTAGGATTTTAGGACTAATGTTGCAACAGGACCTGGAAAAACCCATCCATGCCTTTATCTTTAGTCGGATTGATTACTACAACAGCGTCCCCACGGGTCTGCCTAAAAAGTCAACCAGACAGCTGCAGCTGATCCAGAACGCTGCTGCTCGTGTCCTTACTAGAACCAGGAAAGTAGAGCACATCACCCCAGTTCTAAAGTCATTACAATGCCTCCCTGTAGCTCAGAGAATAGACTTCAAAATACCAAATACAAAATACTTACATGGCTTAGCACCAAAATAGGTTGAAGACCTGTTGTCACGGTACCAATCACCAAGACCACTAAGGTCCTCCAACTCTAGCCTACTAAACATCCCTAGACTCAGAACTAAACATGAAGAAGCAGCTTTCAGTTTCTATGCTCCCCTTATCTGGAACAGACTTCCTGATGAGTGCAGAAATGCTGAAACTCTGAATAAATGATTGATGTCATATGTATGAAATGTGTTCATGCTCTCTTGCTTTATTGACCTTTCTCTTGCTTTATTGTGTATCATGTGTTATTGTGCATCATGTGTAATGTGTGTTTCATACTAATTTGCTACTTTTACTTTTAATTTCCAATGTAATATTCCATGTTTGTTTGTTTTGTTTTTAAATCACCAAATCATGTAAAACACCTTAAATTACCTTGTTGTTGAAAGTGTGCTATACAAATAAAATTGCCTTGCCATGGGGTCTGACAGAGTAGGCCAACAGGAGCCGATTGCCAAAGTCCTTCTGCTTTGTTCCAAACGTCCAGTTTTATTTCCACAATGAAGTAAGCTCAAAAATAGATATTTAACAGACATTCTCTCTGTGATTCACTAAAAACAGCTAAACCAGGCCAAAATTTGTATTTGAAAGATGAAACTCAAACACTATGAAGGGAACTTCAGTACAGTTTTTTGCTTTTATGTGTAAAAAGATCTTAACAAAAAAAAAGATGTAACTTACGATTATTTTTTACAAATACAACTCTTTTGTTACACACACACGCACGCACAAGAAATTCTCAGCTAGTTTATTTTTTAAGGTTACAAGCCCCAGTTCACAACTACACAGTCTGACTTACAAGTACAAAATATTTATGACTAGAATTTGAACCCATGTTAGCAGAGTTTAAAACTTTCAGAAGCAGCTCATCAGTTAGGAGAGGGGCTGAATGTCCTTCATTGCATTGTTGCTATTGGAGGAAACATTATAATTTGAGCAAATGTACACACGTGGAAAAAGTTGCTGGTACACTTCGGTTAATGAAAGCAAAACTCACAATGGTCACAGAAATAACTTGAATCTGACAAAATAAATAATACATAAAAATTCTATGAAATGTAACCAATGAAAGTCAGACAAAGGTTTTGCAACAAAATATTAAGTTAGGGGTCCCATCATTTTTGTCCAGGCCTGTTTCATGAGGTTATTTTTTAAATAATTCAGTTAAAGCATGGTTGAAAAGCAATGTCCGATTTTCATTTTCATTGGTTACTTTTGTCAGATTTAAGTTATTTCTGTGACCCTTGTGAGTTTTTCTGTCATTAACCGAAGGGTACCAACAATTTTGACCACGTGTGTACATAGGTCAGTTTATAAAGCAAATTAGTATATTTGAATAATTCATTATTTTGGTCTTGATTATATTGTCTATTATTTCTGAAGTAAAAGGGAAAAAAAAAGAAAAAAATCTAATCTCAAGTCATTTAATGCCCCTTTTCCATTAGGGTCAGTTCGGGCTGAAACAGGTAGACTAAGCCCAGATTTGGCGCGTTTCCATTACCTTTGTCGGGGCCGAGCCGACCCCTTTTTTTGGACTACCTCTGCCATGGTCTGAAGCAAGCCGAAGCGACCCAACACGCCCACCTGCTATTGGTAGGTAACTATCCGGTAAAGTGATGTCAGTCACATGCCTACCTACGTAGTGGTAGTCACTGATTGGCCTGGCGGTGTGCAAGTGAAGTCATGTCACAGAATGGCGCCTGATCGACCTCAAATAAACAGCCAGCAACAATGGCACGTTATTAATTGTTACTTCATTCAAGATGTCAGTGTCAAAGAAGCTCCTGTATAGCAACAGCGAGGTGAAGACATTTTTGTCCTTGGTTGCCGAGGACAGAATCCAGAGGGAACTGGATGGAGCCGTGCGGAGCGAGCGAGTGTTCCAGGAGCTCTCCAACGCCATGGCGACCCATGGCTTCCAGCGGAGTTCTAAACAGTGCCGCGATAAACTGAAAAAACTAAAATGTGAATACCGGCCCATTGAGGATCAGAACATCCGGAGTGGGGCAGACCGCAAGAACTGGAAGTGGACGGACACTGAACTGAGAAGACAGGAGTTGGCGCAAGAAAACCATTTTAACCAGTTATTTCTTGAGGCACAAATAATAGTCCTCCACAGAGTTGTAAATATGTAAATGTTATTTTCTCTATTTCAATAAAAGTGTACTGTGCTACAAAAATGTGTCATTAATCCACCCATGAGGGTTATGCTTGTGGGATACTTGAGTTGGGGGGAAACAAATCGGAGGCATTTGTCTGTTGCATGTTCACTATAATGAACATTTTTGTGCGTTCCCATCAATTAAAGGATGGGTGGCATGTAAAATCCCCTTTTAAAAGGAGTCATAACCTAGTATTATCTTGGAAACCCACGCTCTATTATATTCTTTCAGGCCCTTCAAAAATAGAAATAGAAAAGTTGAAAAAAAGTGAAAAAAATAAACACAGAGCTCCTCTGACCCTTATTTCTTAAGGCATTATTGTCTCGCGAGATCTGATGCGATACTTTGGCTGTCGTGGACGGGCATTGTATTAATGCAAATGAGGGCCGCGTTGATTGGTGGCAGGAAGGAGGGGGGTTGACGCCGCAGGTAACGCTTCAGCATATCTAACCCATATCTACTACTCCCGCTAGCATACAATAGCCACATTAGCAGTTAGCTGCTGTTTGTTACACACAGCAGAGCAATAAAAACACAGCCTTACCGTTTAAATTGCAGGCAAGTCTCTGATTGTTGGAATGGCCCCTTTTTCCAAACGGAGCTTCGATGCCAACTTCGCCTGATATTGTCCCAATTTAGTAAAAAATTCCAGCGTAAAACAAATTAAAAAAATATTTCCATGTTGATTCTGGCAGTCAACAACAGAGCAACTCAAGTGTGCACTACGTTTCTGGCAGAAATTGTTTTAGCTGATTTAGCTGATTAAAATAAAAGGCTGACACAAATATGTCTTCTTCATGCATCATTGCGTGAAGAAACTTTCTGCATCTTTCACAGTGGAGTTCGTACTTCAAATCGGTGATGTGTCGGTCGCAAACGAACCGGCTCTAAGAGCTAACTCTTTGAAGTGAACGATGGGAGCCGGCTCGTCATTGGGAGCCGTTTCTTTTTAATTTTTAATTCCCCCCCCGGTTGTTTTGGTACTTTTGGTACACATCGTTTTGCATTAATTTTGGTAATAAATACACTTTAAGCAACAGAAAATATGAGGAGCAGAAATTTAAAAAATCCTCTTTATGGTGAGCCAAGCCAAAAGAACTGGCTCTCCAAAAAGAGCTGGAATTCCCATCACTAGAATTCAGTAATGGCGGCGCTCGACTGAATATGAGGGGGAGAGGGGCGAGGGGGAAGGCGGGCTTCCTGCAGCATAGGTAGCTCTGCGATGTCTATATATGGTATATCCTGCGCCGACTTGACGTCAAGTCGGCCAGAAATTAAAATCACGTATTTGAATTTGTGTGCACGTGGGCTGGTGGACGAACCCAGGGGTAAACAAACGCCTCACTTTTAATTATCGGCTTCCCGGGCAGTGTATAATTGTTAACATACATTTTTTCTCATGGAAAAGTGAAAATTACAGGTCATGACTCCTTTAAATGAATTAATTACCTGTATTTGTATTCTTCATTTTTATCCACGACGTGGTAGTAGAAAACCACAAGCGCATCCAGAAGCTCACCAAGTCTGTTGGCCACGTCCAGCATTTGTAGGAACCTGCTCCCAATCGGTCGGATCAAGCTCTTATGGGCAAGATGGAGAAGAGATTGAAACTCCGCAAAAATCTCTTTTTGTTTCGGTGACTTTTCAATGTCATAAAAGAGATCAGAAGCAAGCTCTTCAATTTCTGAACCAAGTGTACTCATGAGGGCTTTTGCAGCATTGGAGACGATATCCACGGTGTCACCGGATATGTCGAGAAGAAACGGATTTTCCTTCCGTGCCAGGGTTTCCAATCCGGTCTTCTTGCCTCTTATCACAGCACAGTTATCCATCAAAATGCTGATGACTTGATTCCACGAAAACCCATACGACAGCAAAACGTCGTCCAATTCTTTAGAACAGAAGCAGTTGCTATATTTACTTTCCTGCTTGCTAAATGTATAGTCGTTGCTCTGTTAGTATCTTCGTCATAGTATCGAATTAATATATTCATAATTTTGTCCATACACTGTGTAGAAGCTTCATCAACATTAAGGGAAAATGTGCCGTTTTTTAATTGATCTGAAAGGCACTTCTTGAAATGCGAGGCTATGCCATGGGTGTTAGTGTAACTTGCCTGCTGATTTGAAAGTGATAATTTTGAGAGTGCCAATCTGTCTTACGCAACCTTTTTACAAAGTCGTACCAGTGGTTGAGCAATAGTAAACGATAAATCATGTTCTGCAATGAAGGTACACAGACGGACTTTTGAATCACAGACGCAATCAGTCATTGAAGTAGGGGTCTCACTGGTAGTGGTCGCTCCTGGTAGCGTAGTTGTGTGAGGTAGAGAACGGACAGCTGCAATGTGACGACTGTCTAGTTCGTGGCGACGAAAAACTTTCTTGCCACTTGTAGCGTAGATTAGCTTCCTGGAGCACAGTACGCAGAAGCTAGCACCAGCTTCTCTCAATTTTCTGCACCAGCTGCCAAAAGGTTTATCATCTCGGCCCTTTTCCTCCATCCACGACCAGTGGCATTTATTTTTAACTCCCTCGTCTACTACGGCGATATTTTCCCCAGTTTTCAAAAAGTTGCGCTCCATTCCGCTGGAAAACTTGTTTCGTGTGGTATTCGTGCTAGCTGTTGCGCTGGCTGACTCAAACACCGCGCGTGCAGCGCTCGCGCGCGCGCTCACAACACAACCTTGGCCAAAGGACCCGTGCCAGTCTACTCCTGATTTGCTGTGTTTTGTTGCGCTAAACACACGCAATCCTTTCATACAATTGGTAGAACACACTTGAACCTTTTTCAAATGACAGCAATCATTATTTATTTATATATATAAAAAAATAAAGGTGATTTTTTTTTTCTTTTTCCCTCACGCCGGATTTCCGGCACGGTGCCGGAAAACTTTAAGCCATGCTGAGATGCAGCCAAATGGCTGATCTTTTCAACCAATATCACTGCACACACAATTATAGATTCTGAACCTGCACTCCCCACTTTAAATGTGCTGCTGTGTTATAGTTTGTAAATTGTCTATTTTTATATATGCTATATCGGGACCTGAAAAAACAGCATTATGTTCATCCTGTAATGGGACCAATGAAAGAGTTTTATTTATGTTATGTATATTTGCCACTGCAACTGTGGTTGGCCTGCTGCCCCTGCCCCTGTGTAGACACTACTGCTTCACTTTTCTTTGATTCACGAAATGCTGCTGTGATGAAGGAAGCTGGTTGCCGAAGTCCGCTGAGGCTGTGGAGTTGACTCCACCAACTAAGGGAAATATTCTGATTGTGATATAAAAAAAGGACTATATAAAGTTCACATTTATTGTGATTCATAATCCCTCTTTCATGTGAAACTTGCAACACCTGACTGATAACGTGGAAATCACCTCATAGGACTGAGGGGCTGTTGGAACACTTTTTGCGCCTAATTAATGAACAGCGACTCACAAAATCACCACAAGATTTAATGGATGAATGAATAGCAGCCCTGGCAGGTTTTTGATTCCAATGCAGGGTGTTTTGGTCTTATCTGGAAGGACAATGGTTTCGATAATTGGGACACTGGCTTGTATGTGCTTATCTGAAAGACCTGTTGAAGAATCTCAGTGAAAACCTTTTGAAGTCATCAGTGTTGAAGTGGGAAGAAAGTGTCTTTATGGAGTACGAACACTCTCTGGGTGCCGTTTTAGAACGCCAAAACAAAGTCACAGTTTGCCACAACACTAAATGTTATTATCCTGCAATTGGGATTACACGTTATCTTGCTTGGTGGAGAAATATGAAAAAGTTCAAGCTTTATGAATAGTTAATTGTTGTGTGTGTGTATAAATCAATTCCAAATATATATTTTCCCAATAAAAGTTTTACATTGATCCTGACTGATAAGAAAATAGTATATACTTACATTCTACTTTTCCAACTGAATGAACAGAAACTTTGACCGCATCTTTCTTTGGTCTCATTGGGCACCAGGTTCCATCCTCTTGAAACTTGATTTCATCAACATCTGAGCAGTCATTAAGGATCTCCAAGAACAAACTGAAAAGGGAGTAAAAAATTTCATTTAATGCATTTCACAGTGAGTTGACTTAGATATGCAGTTTCTTACAAATCTAAGTCAAAAGTTGTTCTTTGACTCCGATATGAATATGAATTATGAAAGATCACAATTTTTTCACAACTATGTGCAAATAGTGTAAATAATGTTCAACAGGAACTAAAAGGCAGAGTAAAAATGTTTAACACATAACTAAAATGGTCAACATTCTATGTATCTTGACAGTTTAAGTCTAGTTTATGCCTCTCCTTCCACCCACACGCACACGTATTAACGGAGACATTTTCCTTTTATACTTTTCTGTTGGTGTCAGTGTTGCAAAACAATTCCCCATCTGGATAGCAGGGGGTGCAGACCTTTTCTGGTGTGTCTGCCTACCATTGGAGTGATGTCTCTGGTCGACAACAGTTTATTTACTTAAACTTGTAAACGTCCCCTCAAGAAGCCGACAGAGAGCAAGTTTTGATTGGACTGGAAAGCTTTTTACTAGAAGTGCAGCTCATTGAATACTCTAAAAACGCAGGTAAACATGAAACGCAGCCTTCCGTTTTGTTATTCTCTACTCCTCCTAGTGTTCAAAATCGCCAAAAGACCATATTAGATAAACTGGACTTGCAATATAAAGCATTTAGTGCAGAAAAGCTAAATTGACTAAAAATTACATCAACTATAGAGCACTGTTCTGGTGAAATGATCTCGGTCCGACCAATCACAGACATGTGGTCTTTGACGCGTTTGAAGGATAGTTAAAAATTGGGCTGTATTACGACCGTCGCTGCGTGCCTCTCTGAGATCCCATGCGTCCACGGATAATGGTGCTGCGTATCTCCACACCTCTGCAGACTGAGAGGCATAAACAAGGCTTTAGGCACCACCACTGAAAAACCTAAATGATATCAGCTTTTAACAATAAGACACCCCCAGATTGCTGGAATCAAATTTTATAAAGCGGCCTGGCACTGGCTGCCCTGCTAGGTTTGTCCTAGATGGGCAGCTTCTGGAGTCACTGGAGAAGTACAAAAGAGTGGAGAAAGCCATAGAGTTCTACATAGGTTTAAGTTAATGCTTGGGTGACCATATTTTGATCTCCAAAAAGAGAGGACATTTGCTCCATTCCTGAAACACTTTAATCATACTCTGTTCACTGAAAGAAGACTATTTATTTTAATACATTTAAAGGCCTGATTTATCAAAGGTTTGTGCATGTTAAAACGTGTGCAAACCTCACAGTGGGAGGAAAAACATGCAGCAGGCGATTTACCAAGCAGACGCAGGGAGGACTGCGCCTGTTAAACCCCCAGCAAGATGTGTGCAATCCATTTAATGCTATTGCTCTTGATGAATATGCAATGTGCCCGTTTCTTTCAGAAGGTGCAAAATATTGGGAGAACATGCAAATAAGAAGGCATTCCACGCGCAGTGTGATTTATCAAACATGAAACTGTTTGCGCTTGCTGTTTGTGCCTATTTTTACTGCCTCTGAAAGGCATGTCTTAACTTTGCACCACCACAATTCAACATGTTTATTAATGACAAACAAAAAATATAATTCACAGACATTCTAGCCAACTGTAATAAACTCACTAACAGCCATAGACTTGACATGTATGTCTTTCCCCCCCTTTTTTGTGTGTTTTGTATTCCCCCTCTCTGGCTGCAGCGCAGTGCATGGGGCAGGAAGGCTGTGGACTCCGCCACACATTTGTCGTGATGGGGATGGTATGGTCCATAAAGCTTGCGCTTTGACATTTTGTAAACAGCAACTACCCTGCACTGCACGTCTGTTCCGTCTATGAACGAATCAGAACCACCTACTAAGCAGCAGCTCAAGGAGGGTGTCACATGAGAGAAAGGCTGTCGTATTCTATGCATCGCATCAGTCAGTTTCGGTCTGCCTATTGGTCCCATGAAAAATGATGAAAACCCAGACATTTTCATCAATCTATGAATGCCCCCTGGATGCCACGTGAAAAGTGGATGTGTCCGGAGAAAAGAGGATGTTTGGTCACCCTAGTTCATGCTGATGATACCCTGCAATGGTGGTCAAAAAATACACAATGAGCACAGAGCACAATAATTTAAATATTGATAATATTTGGTATTTTAATGTGTTTGCTGGGTGTCTGTTTGTGTGCGCATGTTTCAGATGGCTCTCCTGCAAAATAAAGGCAGCAGGCCTCCCAGTGGTGGGATGTTACTATACCAGATCTCATGAACATGCAGTACTTCTCTCTCTTGAAGTTCTCTTCAAGAGATCTCGACACATGTGTGCTTTAAGGAAGCGAGTGGCCACTGCAATGTAAATGAGCATTGGAAACCAAAATTTGGAGTCAACAACAAATATGTTGCAGCACACAGTTGTGTGCCAGTTTGTGCAGCAGTTTTGTGATCCAGCAGATTTAAAAGTATCGTGTTGCCTTCCCAGCCCTTTGCCCAAACATGTATCATTGTATGCTTCTATAAATTTGACATTAAAGTTGTACATATGCACATACCAACGTTGCATTTTGATCCTTCAATGTAAGGTCTTCCTATCATTCACCCACTAATTGTAGATATTACAAAGACAAATTAATGCAAACAGGAAAAAAGCCAAGAATAATACAACAAATAGATGAATCACTTTTGGTTAGGCGCATTTAATCCAAACAAGAATTAACTATTTTGGTTTGGTTTGGCCCTCTATGCCAATATAAAATAGATAAATCCTGGTGAAAGCAAATAGTTATTTTTTTATTACTGAGAGCAGCAGAAATACAGATTTCACAACAAGCAAAATGGGACAACCTACAACAGACAACAAATAACTAACTGTATATGTGTTTATTTGTGGGAAGAACATTGGTGGGTTGTGCTGGACTGTGTTGGAGCTGGTGCAGGTGTTAAAGCCGTGAATGGTGCAGGGGCAGACGCAGGGGAGCTTGAAGGTTCCAGATAAAGAAAAGAGGAAGAATTTGTGCTATTGTGGCGCATTAGTTGGATGTAATCATCATGCACGTAGAGCATGCACTACGTGCAGGATGATTGTTAGGGAAAAATAATAATGGTGTATTATTATTTTCTTAGGGTGTTTTTTATCACATAGTTCTAATGTACTTTTTAAATGTCATTTTGGTTTCAGCCACATGCTCTTGTGCATGACATCCTGTTCTTTTAATATGTTAATGAAGTGTGCGGGGATCCGTTTTGGTGGCCTCAGGATCGGGTCTCTGCTTTTTGCAGATGATGTGGTCCTGTTGGCTTCATCGGAGCATGATCTACAGCTTTCGCTGGAGCTGTTCGCAGCCGAGTGTGAAGCGGCTGGGATGAGAATCAGCACCTCCAAATCCGAGGCCATGGTCTTGAGCCGGAAAAGGGTGGGGTGCCTCCTCCGGGTCAGGGATGGGGTCCTTCCCCAAGTGGAGGAGTTTAAGTATCTGGGGTTCTTGTTCACGAATGAGGGAAAAATGGAGCGGGAGATCGATAGACGGATTGGTGGGGCATCTGCAGTTATGCGGGCGCTCTACCGGTCTGTCGTGGTGAAGAGAGAGCTGAGCCAAAAGGCGAAGCTCTCGATTTACCGGTCGATCTACGTTCCTACCCTCATCTATGGTCACGAACTCTGGGTGGTGACCGAAAGAACGAGATCACGGATACAAGCGGCTGAAATGAGTTTCCTCCGCAGAGTGTCTGGGCTCTCCCTTAGAGATAGGGTGAGAAGCTCAGTCATCCGGAGGGGGCTCAGAGTAGAGCCGCTGCTTCTCCACATCGAGAGGAGTCAGTTGAGGTGGCTCGGGCATCTGGTCAGGATGCCTCCTGGACGCCTCCCTGGTGAGGTGTTTCAGGCACGTCCCACCGGGAGGAGGCCCAGGGGAAGGCCCAGGACATGCTGGAGGGACTATGTTTCTCGGCTGGCCTGGGAGCGCCTTGGGGTTCCTCCCGAGGAGCTGGAACAAGTGGCTGGGGAGAGGGAAGTCTGGGTCTCTTTGCTTAGGCTGCTGCCCCCGCGACCCGACCCCGGATAAGCGGAAGAAAATGGATGGATGGATGGAAGTGTGACTAAATAAAGAGAGTCTGCAGAGGTGAGACCCTTTGAGACCAGTGATGAGAGATCAGTGGGAGACGAGTGACGAGGAGCTGAGAACAGACAGACGGTTGGCTCATTCCTTATAGTATTTTCCTGGTCTCCCTCTGCAGAACTGATTGAACCACATCTACCTCTGCAGAGCTTATTGTCTAAATTATCTCCGACTTTTGTGTGTGACTTGTTTTAGGTAAACCACAACAATTACCTAACAATGATTACTGTGAGAAAAATAGCTAAAAAAAAATAGAACAGTTCAAAAGTCCGGTCGGATATGCTGATCCATTTATTGTTGTGAATACTAGCCAAAAGAAATTAAAATGAATAAACTGTAGACTACTGATACAAGCACAAAACACGAGCATGGTCAAAAAACCCATTTGCCTCTGTAACACCACACCTGAACATTGATTAGGGCACCTTTTATGTCTAGAGTAGGGATGGGCATTCGATTAAACTGTCTTCATCGATCATCGGGAGAATTAACGATCGATTTTCGATTAATCATTGATATTTTTATATCAAAATTCAGTGTTCATAGGCTATATTAAAATGCAGTTAGAATACCGAGAAATTCACGGGAGTTGCACAAAGAAAATATGCGCTATAAGCAGCAGAGCCGACAGCTAAAAGATGGTACTCATTTACACAACTAACGCTCATATTTTTTTCTTCTCCAAAAAAGTTTTTAAAAAAAATAAAAAAAGTCATCATCTAAAACAACTCCTTAAAAAATAAATTATATGAGCTATACCAACACTTAATTTCCCTCTGGGATCAATAAAGTATTTTTGAAATGAATTGAATTGAATTGAATTGAATATATATATATATATATATATATATATATATATATATATATATATATATATATATATATATATATATATATATATATATATATATATATATATATATATATATATATATATATACACTCAGCAAAAAAAGAAACGTCCCTTTTTCAGGACTGTGTATTTCAACAAAAATGTAAAAATCCAAATAACTTTACAGATCTTCATTGTAAAGGGTTTAAACAATGTTTTCCATGCATGTTCAATTAACCATAATCAATTAATTAACATGCACCTGTGGAATGGTCGTTAAGACCTTAACAGCTTACAGAAAGTAGGCATTTAAGATCACAGTTCTAAAAACGCAGGGCACTAAAGAGACTTGTCTACCGACTGTGAAAAACACCCAAAGAAAGATACCCAGGGTCCCTGCTCATCTGCGTGAACGTGCATTAGGCATGCTGGAGGCATGAGGACTGCTGATGTGGCTAGGGCAATAAATTGCCATGTCCATACTGTGAGACGCCAAAGACAGCGCTACAGGGAGACAGGAAGGACAGCTGATCATCCTCGCAGTGGAAGACCACGTGTAACAACACCTGCACAGCATCGGTACATCTGAATATCACACCCGCGTGACAGGTACAGGATGGCCACAACAACTGCCCGAGTAACACCAGGAACACACAATCCCTCCATCAGTGCTCAGACTGTCCGCAATAGGCTGAGAGAGGCTGGACTGAGGGCTTGTAGGCCTGTCGTAAGGCAAGTCCTTACCAGACATCGCCAGCAACAACGATTTGGAGGTGGGGGGTCCGTCATGGTCTGGGCGGTATATCACATCACCATCGGACTGAGCTTGTTGTCATTGCAGACGATCTCAATGCCTTGCGGTACAGGAAAGACATCCTCCTCCCTCATGTGGTACTCTTTATGCATGCTCATCCGGACATGATCCTCCAGCAGGACAATGCCACCAGCCATACTGCTCGTTCTGTGCGTGAATTTCTGCATGACAGCAATGTCAGTGTTCTGCCATGGCCAGCGAAGAGCCCGGATCTCAGTCCCATTGAGCACGTCTGGGACCTGTTAGATCTCAGGGTGAGGGCTAGGGCCATTCCCCCCAGAAATGTCCAGGAACTTGCAAGTGCCTTGGTGGAAGAGTGGGGTAACATCTCACAGCAAGAACTGACAAATCTGGTCCAGTCCATGAGGAGGAGATGCACTGCAGTACTTCAAGCAGCTGGTAGCCACCAGGGATGGGCATTCGATTAAACTGTCTTCATTAATTATCGGGAGAGTTAACGATCGATTTTCGATTAATCTTTGATATTTTTATATTAAAATTCATTGTTCATAGGCTATATTAAAATGCAGTGAGAATAGAAAAATAGCGTGTTTCCTCATTGAGATCTTCATTACAAGTGGGACACCTCTTGTGGCAGTTAATTCACGGTAGATGCACAAAGAAAATATGCGCTATAAGCAGCGGAGCCGACAGCTAAAAGACGGTACTCATTAACACAACTGACGCTCATATTTTTTTTCTTCTCCAAAAAGTAAAAAAAAAAAAAAAGTAATGTTAAACAATAACTTAATAAAAAAAAATATAATACTTATAGGTCTGATAGTTTTGTGTTACATTTGGCAAAAAGAGTCGAGAAAGAGGATGGCAGAGATCAGCGTACCTAACAATAAATTAGGCTCATTAACAGAGTAAAAATGACAAAAGAAAAAGATACTGTAACTTATATACAACTTTAGCATGAGTCGATTTTTGTTGAGAAAGATGAGCATGTTAACATGCGCTGGGGTCAGAAGCGAAAGCAGCCTGGTGAGCAAACTGACGAACACCAGGCTGCTGTCGCAAACCTTCGTGCTAACTTGGCAAGCCTCTGAAATCTTGTTTAATTCATTTTCCACCAGTCTGTAGGCGTGCAATCCAGGGGTGGCGGAGCCTCCCTCAGAAAGTAATCGGTGAGTAAGTTTCTCTGCTCGTTGTGCATCTCGGCTCCTCCGTGCTAACACCGACTTGATGCTAGGTTGAGACCAAGAACAGCAGGATGCTCCGCTTCTAACCAGGATTGGAAGTGCGTTCAGTGAACCGAGACTTTTTTGTTTGTTTATTTTTTTCGTCAAAGTGGTCCCACGCCACACTTTGCTGCCAACTCTTCATGACAATGCCACTTTTGAAATACACAGAAACTGTCAAGAAACTGAGTCGGCCTGTGGGTTTTATTTTCAGTCATCGCCCTCTTGTGGTAAAGTGTTTAATTACTGCCACATAGCAAAATTAATTACATTCCTTCAAAACTCACACTACGCAACAGAACATGCGTTAATTGATTGGTTAAAAAAAATGTCATCGATGAAATTCTTAATGATCAATTAATCGATCGTTGATTAATTATGCCCATCCCTAGTGGCCACACCAGACACTGACTGGTACTTTTGTTTTTGAGCCTCCCTTCATTCAAGGCCACATTATTCTATTTCTGTTAGTCACATGTCTGTGAAACATTTTTAGTTTATGCCTTATGGTGTTGACTCTTTTAGTGTTCATACAAATATTTACACACATTAAGTTTACTGAAAGTAAAAACAGTTGAAGCAGTTTCTTTTTTTGCTGAGTTCATATATATATATATATATATATATATATATATATATATATATATATAAAAAATAAATGTCTTATGATTGGCATTAGTCCCATGATATACTTTTAACATAGTTGAACAGAAAAGATTCTGAAGTAGGGCTGGACAAAAAGTTCAATAGCAACATATATCGATCAATAGACGTGTGGTATGATAGAAACAAAAGGGTTGAAAAAAAAGGTTAAATAAAAAAAGATTACCTTTTTCACCTTCATTTTTCAAGCTATCCTACCGGGTAGCTTATTAATACCCTTACAGTCATTTTGAAACAATATGGTACGCACATCAACACTAAAAAAGTGTAGATCTTACTGGAGATATTTTTGGATTTTTTTCCCCACTAAAAGTAGTATAAGCAGGCACAGCCAATGCAATGGTCACCCAACAGTATAACTACCTGAAATCAATCAATGCTGATAAGAAACATTTGAGCTTCCATCTGTATCTGAATGCAGCTGTACATGAAGGCAGCATGCAAAGAAAAGTTTGGGCAAACTAGATGCTACAGATTTGAAAGCTTCCATGAAAAAAATAACTTCTGTATTTAAAAAATTTTTTAAATAGTTTGGTAGAGAGTTAGAAAGGAAAAGAAGTCTGGGAAAAAAACATTATTTAACAGAGCTAGAAAACAACTTAAATTTCAGATTTTTTAGGCAGCGTAACTAACTGAACTAAAGTGATTTTACTAACCCATCAATGATGAGATTTTCATAATCGGCTTTCTTGTCACACACAGGACAGATCCAGGTAGGTTTCTTTTCATTCATCTGAAGGTAGAGGGCAGCATCAAAGCATTGTAGATGAGAGCATGTCACAGCTCTGCATGGTACCGTCAGTCGCATTTTACCCAGCTTAAAGAGACAACAAAAAGAAAGAAAATCAAAACACATGAACAACTTGTTTTGATGAATTTTGATCTGTTTAGTCCATACAAATTGAGTACCTGAGACCTAATAAACAAACCTAGATGTTGTTTTAGTCTTGCCATAAATAGAACATGAAAACAATGGGTATTCATTTTTGATAGCTGAAAATTCTTAAGGTACTTTACGTCAATAGCATCGTTTGACTTGTTCTGTACAAATCTGATGTTAAAGTTCCAGAAGACTTTTGTTGGAGTCAAACATTCATGACTTTAAAAAACCATTTCTATGAACAAAATATATTGTGCAATTCTTATTTTACACCCATAACTTATTTTTTATGTTCTTTATGAAAAGTTATATTTTCTCAATTCAGGATAACCTTAAACATCTATTTTACTTGATTGATCAACGTATTATGTATGTATTTAGATGACATTGAAAGCTTTAGTCTACAGAAATATTTTACTGTCTTCATACTGTGCATTACTCATTGTTTTTACAAAGAAACATTAATAAAATTGGTACTTAAGTTTTTTGTACTAACAAGTGTTTACCTTTTGCTATTTCTGTCTTAAATTTCAGCAACTTCCCTATCTGGTATTGTTAATAATGTAAGTTTACACAAATAATTTACCGGACACATGAGTGACACGCGAAGACTTGTTGTGGCAATCTCACTGTCCGGGTCTGCTGTTAACTTCTCCTTAACTAAACAGAGAAGGAACAGGATGATGGAAAGAAAAGTAAAACATTTATTCAAATTGATATCTGATATAATCAAATGAACCAAAATTTACAAAACCATTTCTTATAACAAAAGTCTTAACAATACAATTCAGCTAAAAAAAAAAATGTAAGGAAAAACATTATGTATACCAATGCAAAGCAGCAGCAACTGGTATGTGTGTAGAAGTAAGTCTCTCTCACTTTCGTGAAAAAAATGCTGTGAACAAAGAATGCTTTCAAAAATGGAAGTGCTAATCATTTATTTTCATCAATCAACAAAAATTAGTGAATGAACAAAAGAAGTCTCTAAATCAAATCAAAATTTGGTGTGACCACCCTTTGCCTTCAAAACAGCATCAATTCTTCTAGGAACACACTAGGAAGGATTTTGGCTGGCAGGTTGTTCCAAACATATTTGATAACTAACCACATATCTTCTGTGGATGTAGGCTTGCTCACATTCTTCTGTGTCTTCATGTAGTTCCAGACACACTCGATGCTGAGATCAGGGCTCTGTGGGGGCAATACCATCACTTCCAGGACTTCTTGTTCTTTACGTTGAAGATAGTTCTTAATGACTTTGGCTGTATGTTTGGGTAGGTGTGGACGATAATTCAATAACAATATCTATCGATCGATAAACAGGTGGTGCAATAGGAAAAAAATGGGTTCATGAAAAAATACAATTAAAAAAAGGTTCCCTTTCTTTTTTATTATAGCATATCAGATAGCTTATTGCTACAGTCGTTGCTTAGTCCAAACCAATCAAAACGTAGACCCAGGCAGCTCCGTCACCAAGCCCTCACTCCTCTCAAACCACAAGAAAGAGCAACTGACTTGAACTGCAAAAGATGTCGAAGCAAGAAGTAGCGGCGGAGGAAATTATCCCGAAGAAAGGTTTCAGTAGTTCACCGACAGGTAAATCTTACTTCATTAAAGAATAGCATAAAATGACCAGTGATGCATTTAAAATAAATTTTTTGATAGCTAATAATAGATATCAATCAATATGACTATTCCCTTTATCGATATACTCTTTTTCTATATCGTCCAGTCGTATGTTTGGGGTTATTGTCCTTCTGCAGCCTTCTGCTACAGCAAAATATTTCACGTTTTGACTGATCAGTCCAGAGTACCTGCTGCTATTGTTCTGCACCCCAGTTCCTATATTTTTGTGCATACTTAAGTCACTTGGCCTTGTTTCCAACGTCAGAGGTATGGATTTTTGGCTGCAATAATTCAATGAAGACTACTTGAAAGTTCTCTTACAAACACCCTATCCATCTGACTGGTCCAACAACAAACCACTAAATTTCAAGAGATACTTCCTTGGATGCTTCTGCTGCTCTGGTTCTAACTACATTGCTAGTTGGTAAAGTGAAGATGGCTTTGCTTCTTGGTCCACTGATTGTCTGCTGGAAAAAAAAGTCCCCCAGTGCAGGACATGGACTTTGAATTAATTTATATTTTTCTCTAAAAAGCACAAAAAAGAATACAAATTTCAGACAAGTTTCTTATTTGTAAATTTGCTTCACATCACATTAACAAAAATAAGCACAAACATGCACATGGAATTGCTTTAAATAAAGCTTATACAATAAAGAGACTGCGTGTCACATAAATGGATTTGTGAGCAATTTTACTGTTAAAAATGTTTTTTTTATCTTTGTTGTGCAATTTTGCTAATGATCTTGTGGAATGTTCTCTTAAAATAAGCTTTTTGACAACTAAACTTCCCCTCAGGAATTAAAATAGGTAACTATCCATGAACACTTTTGACTAAATGACAGTGGCAGTCAGTTTGCAAGCAGTTGTAAATATACTGTAACACATTCTTGAGAGTTTAAATGAAGGAAACTGGACTTTTCTTGTTGTCTAGAGTACCTCTCGTCTCTCATCCAAGAGGCTTCATCGATTCTTAAAACTGGATTGGGAATATCAAATTTATAAGTCTAAGGTTAAGGCTCACTAATGGGGCTATCGTTATTCCTAACGAGGCTATCAGGGTTGCGTACGCTTCTAAGCAATCTTGGTGATAGAAGTGTCATTAACAGTAAAACGACCCAGGTATGTAACTATGCGGTGTTTTGGTCACATGCCTCAATAGCCGTTTTCAGACAGAAGTTCTGGAATATTAGCGGACAATTCCATCCGGTCTTTAACTGGAGTTGTGTTTTCATTTCAACATTACCTGACTGTCTGAATGCAAACACCATACCGCGAAAAGTCCGCTCTTGTTACTAGGTCTTCATCCGTAAAATTACGGGTAAAGGGTATCCGGACAAAGTCCGGAAGATTGCTTTCAGACACAAAAGCAAAACAGACCAAGTCCGGAAAATTACCATTTTTCATGGCCTGTTTGAAAGGGGCTAATGTGAGTTTTGGGTAAACTTCTTGGATAGGCAACTCAAGGCTTATTTGTATGTGTTTTAAAGGGGGAATCTCAAACCATCTCCTCTGTTCAAGGTTGGTTTCATATGTTTTAGATAGATCGCTTCTTTCACTAATCTCTCAAACCATCTGTCTTCTCTATCTAAAATGTGTACATTATTGTCTTCAAAAGAGTGACCGTTGTCCTTTAGATGTAGATTGACTGCTGAGTCTTGGCCTGATGAATTTGCTCTTCTGTGATGAGCAATCCTTTTGTGTTGTTGCTGTTTCATTTCTCCAATGTACAGCTCTGAATATTCCTCGCTGCACTGGACTGCATATACCATGCCACTGAGCTTGTGTTTGGGTATTTTGTCCTTAGAATGAACCAGTTTTTGCCTGAGATTGTTGCCAGATTTAGAATGCACTAGGCTGTCATGTTTCTCACAGACTACAGCCACATATGGGATAACTATGTTTTTCTGTCTCCTCTTCTCCTCCCCTACAATGGCCTGAGTTGACTGTTTCATTGACTTTTTTGATGCCTTGACATATGCCCAATTAGGGTATCCACAAGTTAGAAGTGCTTTCTTTATATGTTTGTGTTCTTTGTCCTTTCCTTCTCTCTTTGTGGGGACATGTTCAGCTCTATGCTGTAGTGTTCTGATGACCGATAGTTTATGTTCCAGTGGGTGCTGTGAGTCAAAAATAACTGAATAATAATAGCCCAATTAGTGAGCCTTGACCGTAGACTTATAAATCTGATACTCCCAATTGAGTTTTCAGAACTGAAGAAGCCTCTTGGATGAGAGACGAAACGTATTCAAGACAACACGAAAAGTCCAGTTGACTTCATTTAAACTCTCAAGAATATAATGTCCTGGATGACTGAAAATCCACACCAACACACTGTAACAAACTTAGAAACTACTTACAATCAATGATCTAAAATACTGAGCGACAATAAAAATTCTGCGAGTAATTGTTTTGGTATGAAATGGACATATAGCGAGAGCCCAAAAGCCAGAGACACAGCACGCATGGCAGAAAAATTTCCACGCCACAGCTTTCTAATTAATTAACCATTTGCTAACCACTTTCAATAGCGTTTTTAATAAACATGTTTTGTTGTTGCACATCTTAAAGTGCTGCAGAAGACATAAAACCTCAGCTTGATCCATCTTTCAAACAATAAATTAGCATTTTACACACAAAGTTGTAAGCTAGCTTTTCTTTCCACCACCACCTCTAGCATGGCTGAGGGACGAGTCCTCCCGTGCAAAGAGCTGCAGGTCCTTCTTGCATACCTTGGAGGAAGCTATTTGAGGATGTGGTCCTCGTTTCAGCCCTATTTTGCAATTATCTTAAAGCCAGCAGTCGTTGAAAAGACAACCGTCTGGCATGTTGTTTTGACCCGCTCACTGGAGATGTGCGAAACTAAGATTTGCTAGGTAGTGATGTGCGAGTCATGAATGACTATTTCAATACTAGAGAATCACTTTACTGACTCGTGAATCACGATTCACAATCCCAACTGACCCATTCACTGACTCATCCCTGTTATTGTTCGCAAATTAATTTTTTTTTCCTTTTACCTGCTCTGGGCTGGAAGAAAAACCTTTTGTACAAAGCTCACATCATGAGAGTAGCTCATAAGTTAACAAAAGCATCGCTCTGCTAAAAGCAAATTTGAGTCACTCACCCTCTCCCTTCCTGAGAACTAGCTCGCAATGTCCAGCGCTGAATCGTATTATGAACTAATCACTCAGTTCCTCCATAGCTGGCCTCACTCAGAAGACTAACGACTCACTCACCATAGACATATATAAACACTAGATGAGGAAAGTGGGATTCAACAGCGTAGTTCAACAGCGGCCATCTTACTTCAGACAGCTGATGTTCTGTCATGCTGCCGCTCTCTATGCTAGCAGTTGGAAGGTGAGTGATCAGCTTAAATAAAAATACTCTTAAATCAATTAAATATTAACAGATTTACAATGTTTTTATTGCAAACCTCACTATACATAGGCTTGAGACGGGATACTTGATATAAGAAATTGAACCGTTTAAAAATCGTTTGAAAATTGAGCAAGATAGATTATTTAAATAGTGCATGCACTATTGACACCAATGTTGCGAAAGGGGGCATCTATCTGAAGTAAGATGGCTGCCGTGTTGTTACGTCACAGTCAATCGTCGAACAGCGCGGATAAGCCATCTAGTGTTTATATATCTCTATGTCACTCACCCCCTGCCTCCTGGGTCTCAAATCATACAAGTCACTCAGTGGAAGCTCATGGGACATACGACTCACTCACCCCTCCCTCCCGGCCAAAAACCTTCATGTGCCTGAACCCAAAGGACTTAGACCATGTACACACATCGCAGAGATTTTTTAAAACCGAATAGCCTCACCACATAATTTTTAGAAAAAGCGTCCATCCACACCCAACTTCATAAGTGCATTGTTAAGCACATTTATAGGCTTGCCAGATATTGAGCTTGTAAAAACAAGCAAGCAAAAAGTGCTTGGACAATTGATAATGCTTACACAGCTCTGAGGGCATCCATGCCGTTTCGGAGTGTAAACACAGGTCACACATGTGACGTTAGAGCATTTTCTTTACGGCCAGTGACATTGCAAAACCTAAAAGCCCCTTTATTTATGTCCACAAGCAAATGCTTACAACAGAAAATTCGCAAATCTTCACTGTGGTCAGAGGTTTTTGAAAGATCGTTTTTGATGCCATAAATCTGCGCTTTTTTGTGGATGACAGGCCAAATCGTAAAAAAATATTTTTGTTTAGATAACCTGCTACAGCCCTTAATTTTTCATAATTAGAGTGACTAAGTATTCTTCCAAACAAAAAAGTACATCTTCTCCTAAAGAAGGCTCATATTTTGGTATGGCTAGGGCAGAGTCCAGCCATAACAAATCTGACAGATTATCTGTTTTTCATTGGTGGTAGTACCATATAGATAACTTTAAAGGTTTGAAAAGTTGTGTTTTGTATACCGATTTTGGACTTAGAAAGAGATCCAAATTCACTTAAAGCAGTGATTCTCAATCCTGGTCCTCAGGTCCATTGTCCTTCATGTTTTAGTTGTCTCTCTGGTCCAGCACACCTGATTCAAATGATTGCATTACTTTCTTAGCATGGCCCGAGTGCTTCAAAAGCTTGTTTGTTTTACATTCATTTAAGTCAGGCGTGTCTCAGAGGGGTAACATCTAGAACAAATAGGACAGTGGGTCCTGTTGACCAGGTCAGAACCACTGACTTAAAGCATCTTCACCAAAAATGTATAGTATATCTTTAGTGTGAAACTCTAAAATATGAAACTAGTACAAAAACAAGTTTTTACTTAGTGCCCTGGAGTGGTCTGGGCTTCTGATTCCCTTCATCCTCAGTCTCTGCAGGAGCAATGGGGATGTCAATTGCCTCACAAGGTACACAGAGAGAGAATAACTCTGAAAAACACAATCCAAAAGAAATATTTTTAAGGAATACTTGTGTTATTTTTGAAACACCTAGGGAAGTAAAGGGACATGTGTTTTTTTTAAAGATATTTTGTGTAGAGCCCTTTGGTTTAAGCATGCACTGAAAAGTAAATCTCAAAAGCTATGGTACAACAAAGTGCTGTAACATTTTCTGGTAGATGGCTGCATTAGACTGAGGACTAACACCTGAACTTTTTCACAATACTCAGTTCTATGCTGGCCACTTTTTTGTTATGTTAATTTAGCTATTCAATCTTCTAGTTGATTTGGAGCTAGTAAAATTAGACAGCAACAGAATCCTGAATCAAAGAAGACTGGGAGGCAAATGAGCAGTCATTGTTCAAAGCAGCCGTCAGTTTCTCCATTCTACTCAAAATGACTTCATAATATTATTGAAATAGTTTGATTAAATTAAATAAGACATTGTTACCCTCACCTTTCCAATTTCTGGGGCCCATGTCACTGAAATCTGGTTCGGCACAGCTGACGAGAGTCTGACAAGTGAGGTAATGTTTAGTGGTCTTCCTGTTCTCTTCTGTTCAACTCCATTCTTTGGTGGTGGTGCAAATCCCTAGAGATAAAACATTTAGTTTTTCCCCCATATAATACTTCAGTGAATGGTTTTTACTTTACTGTAGTAAAGGAAAATCGGCACTTACAGGCAAAGGAAAAAGCTTGCCATTGACCTTTATACAAAGACTGTTGGGAAAATTATCATCTTGAGGACAACTTGTCTCTGCCAAGCAAAACCTGTGAGTGGAAAGAACCATTTAAGAGATTCTTAGATGCATCTAAGGATGCAAAAAATGTGTCAGTCAAAAGAGGTTGAGATAAGACATCGAACGGGCCATAGAAAATGGAGCAGAGCAGTGGAAAAAGCAAAACACTGAAGGTAACAGAGCATTGCTTGCGTACTGCAGACACCATCTGCAAAAATGACCTGTCACTCAAAATCAAACCGGCGCTGGCTGAGCTTCAGCAGCTAAATGGATTTGCTCTAGGCAACAGGTTGCACTCAGACAAAGCCTGATGAAACGTGTCATTGTTCATAGGAGAGAAAATGACATATTATGAAGTCTCTAGATATGTTCAGCATCCTAATCGATGAGAGAACATCCAACAAAGCTACCCTCATTGTTTACATTCTCACTCCATTCCACAATCAGGCCTGTATTTGTTTTTTACTAACTTAAAGAGCTGGATGCTGGAACTGGGGAAGTGATCTGCAAAACACTGTTACATTGTCAAAATGAATACAAGCATTAATGAGGATGGTCTGCGGGCTTGGCTGGTGAAATTTGCTACAGATGGCGCTTCTGTCATGATGGGAAGATACAAAGGTGTTGCTACACTGATGCGGGAGAGAATCAACACCGACCTGGTGGTGATACATTGCATGAATCACAAGTTGGAACTTGACGTGACACAGTCAAAAAAAGTAACTCAAGCAAGTTACTTCCAGATGTTTATAGACTCATTGTATGCATTCTTTTCTCCCAAACACACGTGGGAACTAGAAGCACTGGTTACAGAACTTGGTATCCAGGGAAAAAGAGTAGGGAAAGTTTTTAGCGTTCGCTCCCTGTTGTCCTTATGCACATCAGTGACAGCTTTGTAGGAGAGCTACAGCCTTAGTTCTGTAAATAAACTGTTTCGGAACCTGTCTCAAAACGACACACGGTTAACCAGGGAGAAAGCAAAATGCACAGGGATCAATGCGATGATGACTTAATGGCTGTTTGTGTCGAGATGGCGTGTTAAAAAGATGCACTCAAACTTCTGAGGGCATTGTCTCTGTTTTTACAGAGAAGTGATGATACAGCAATCTCGTCAAAGACAGAGGTCGATATCGAGAAATCACTGAGATTCAGGATTCAAAGGAAGGGAGTAAACACACTCTCTAAACAAGAAAAATGCCAACCCCAACACCTTAAAGGGAGTGAAACTTTCTGAGGCAAGTGAACCCCAAGTCAAGCAGTCTTAAAGAGTCTCGCTGAAACTTTTCTCTCGCACTCACTGAAAACATAATACAAAGACTGGAAAATGTAAACAATGTGCTGTCCGCTGCTGCAGTGCTGAATTCATCCACCTGGCCTTCTGATGTTAAGAAACATGCTCTGTTCGGCGACACTAAGATGCTCCATCTGTGTGAAATTATTCACATGAATTCTGCATTTCTACAAAAAGGACTTTAGAAGCACATGGCAACATAGACAAGCACCAAGGCAACATAGGCAAACACCTTCAAAAAAATATGTTCACAGGCTCCTAATCTCCACAGCAGTGTGAAAGGGGATTCAGGGCAATAAATGCAATTTTGACAGACGAGAGGAATACGATAATTAGAACGACACATAAAAAAATCTTCTCCTTATCTCCGATATAACTAAAAGTTACATCTCTTCAAATTTTTAAGTGTAGATACACACGTTATATTTTTATGAATTACAAATCAAAAAATGTCACAGGGATATTCTTGGCTTATAAAACGTTTTCTCAAAGATTTTTCCTTTAAAAGTCAGCAAAGTACATGGAAACTCATTCAGCAAACAATCTCAATTGGGTTATGGAGTGCATAGCAATGTGAAAGGGGTAATCAATTTTCTCCCTTAGTCCTCCTACAAAGACGGGTTGTATTCACCCCTAGTCTTTACCAATGAGAAGCTGTCATATCCAGACACTACTGACCTGTGGGCCGGAAAGGGGGCAACTGGCCTTTAAATTGATTGTGTGCCTTGAGAGTATTTACACACACTAGAGCTATTAATCATGATCAACATATGATAAATATGTTCTCTGATAGTGTTTTTTTACTTTAATAATTTTCAAAAGTGGGGGAAATGCTTAGTAATCGAAGCTGCCTCCTTGTAAAAATGTAAATGTCATTAATATTGAAAACTATATAGCCTTGTGTTTAAGCAAATGTCAACATGAGACAGCCCGCTCAATTCTTTGTAGAACCAAGAATGTCTGAACAAAGGCATTGCCTTTATGGTGCGTTCACACCGCCCCAAACGTCAATGTCAGTTGCGGCAAGATTTACATGTAAAGTGTACGGTTGAGTCCGTCAGACTCTCTGCGGTGCGTTGGCTCTGTCAACTTTTCAAACGTTACCTGCGTTTCAAGCGGCAACATAGCAAACCCAAGCAACTCAGAAGTTCAGCTAGCTGAACTTTTGACGGACTCGACGCACTTGACGCAGTGCGTCAACCAATCAGAGCGTCTCACTGTAGTGACGTCACCACACGTACCTTGAATGAAGCAGGAGCAGAAAAAAAAAACTTTTCAACAATTGAAGACAAGCTCATTGTAGCCGTCTGCAATCGCAGAGAATTGTATGATCCATCCTTGTTTTTGTATAAAGACAGGAATATAAAGGAACTTGCTTGGATGAAGATCGCTGAAGAAATCGGGATGTCGGGTAAGTTATCAAATCTTTTTTTCTCAACATACATGCATCAAACTAGATGCGTAGATATGTTTATCTCTTTTATTATCTAATATTAAAAAATAACTAAGGTTCTTACCTTAGTTGAATTTGAACCATGTAATCTCTTCTGCCACCTGGCAGAAAGTCTCTGTAAAGCATAAGATACAGCAGATTTTAATATTTATGATTTTCTCAACTAGTGAAGAAACTTTATCAAACAGGCCGTACCTGGATATGCATACTTCTCGAACTTGCTGCGGTGTTAAAGCAAAAATAAAATACTTTTCTTGATGGTATCTCTGTGCAGTGCTTGCTCCTAAGAAAAACATGGCTCTTGTCATAAAATGATTAACTGGTACATTTGTATTTCAAACTATATTGGAACTCTGTTTAGATTTAAAAAAGTTTGATCAACTCTATTTGTTAACCCTCACACTTACCCTAACTTTAACCATTACCGTTACATTCCTCACGTTAACTTTATATAGTTAAATTACACCTTGTCCTTATCCCTAAAAAAGGTAGTCTTCTGTCTTCAAAAGGTAAGGAATTATACTGGAAAAGGTCCCAATAAATATAAATACACACACATAAAGTTAACTTTGAAGTTCCATATTTGCTTATTTTTGGGTGTTATAAACTAGCAGGGAAATCCAATCCAAACAAAAATTGTTTTACTAATGATTTGCAAAGTGAATCTATTCAGTTCTGGTTCAAAAGTCCTACATTAACAAAAAAAGACTTTGTATACTTTACGTGCCAGACTTTAAGGTATAAATAAGGTTACAAACAATTACTGATGTTTAAGTTCACTAGTCTCTTGTAAAAAGTTATCTATCTCATATTTGCTGTTAACAAAACTGGAGACATTAGAGACCTAAACTTGAAGGCTTGATAAGAACATCCAACACATCATAAAAGGGCAAGGGTTTCATCTGTACATCAGGATGGACAGGGGGGATGAGAGGGGCAGGCTGTTGAAGGCTCATGCTGGTTTTGCCACGGTACCAGACAGCTGAATCGCCTGTCAAGAGGCTGAGGTCTATGTTCCTGCCAAGAGAGATGAGTAGTCAGTAGATAACATCTATAGTCCTGACAACCAAGGTTAAAAACAGGGATTAATTAAAGCAAGATTTCACAAATTAAATATAAACAATCCAAACCCACAAAACAATATATAAAAAGGATCACATTACGCTTAGTCAATAGTTTTATTTCGATTTGCTGTGATAAATTGGCCTTTTAATGATACCATTAAAACTTTATATATATATATTTATTAGGGATGGGCATTCGATTAAACTGTCTTCATCGATCATCGGGAGAGTTAACGATCGATTTTCGATTCATCACTGATATTTTTATATTAAAATTAATTGTTCATAGGCTATATTAAAATGCAGTGAGAAAAGAAAAATAGCGTGTTTCCTCATTGAGATCTTCATTACAAGTGGGACACCTCTTGTGGAAGTTAATTCATGGTAGTTGCACAAAGAAAATATGCGCTATAAGCAGCGGAGCCGACAGCTAAAAGACGGTACTCATTAACACAACTGACGCTCATATTTTTTTTCTTCTCCAAAAAAGTTAAAAAAGAAAAAAAAAAGTCATGTTAAACAATAACTTAATAAAAAAATATATAATACTTATAGGTTTGATAGTTTTGTGTTACATTTGGCAAAAAGAGTCGAGAAAGAGGATGAGAGAGATCAGCGTACCTAACAATGAATTAGGCTCATTAACAGAGTAAAAAAGACCAAAAAAAAAGAAACCGTAACTTATATACAACTTTAGCATGAGTCTACTGATTTTTGTTGAGAAAGATGAGCATGTTAACATGCGCTGGGGTCAGCAAAAGCAGCTTGATGACCACACTGACGGTCATCAGGCTGCTGTCGCGTCTGACCTGCAGCGCCAAGATCACCTGCTGTGATGGGACAGACGTCGCTGTGATACACATACCTCCGTGCTAACTTGGCAAGCCTCTGGAATCTTGTTTAATTAATTTTCCACCAGTCTGTAGGGGTGCAATCCAGGGGTGGCGGAGCCTCCCTCAGAAAGTAATCGGTGAGTAAGTTTCTCTGCTCGTTGTGCATCTCGGCTCCTCCATGCTATTACAGCCGTAAAATGTCGAATATGTTGATAAATTTGAAGGAAACATTAATCTGTCCTTCCTTGGTCCCGAACTACATCCTCTTACTCTGAAAATATAAGGCCTATCGAAATTATTCTTTCACTGTGAGTATCAGCAGGCTTTGATGAAGAATCATAGTTCATTTCATGTGTGTACCTCAATCTGTCTAGGAGCAGTGATTTTGTAAAAATGAGCATGATTTTGGCATTTTTGAATCTGAGCCGTTTTAGCGAAGAGCAGATTTGTTACACTCGAACAAACTAAACTTATGGAGAAACGGTAACAGGTATCAAAAAAATTGTTGAATCATGAACGTCAGGAAGGTCTGAAGTTATATTGGCACAAGGCACATGTTTCTACGTCGCATCGCTTATGAGATATGACTTTACGAATATGAGTCAGAATCCAGCCGTCGTCCTCTGAATTTTTGCTCAGTCCCAATGCATTTCAATGGTCCCTCCTGGGTGCGGCCACTTTGCTTCAGGTCGATTTGCCAAAAAACTGTAGCTGTTACATAGATTTTGGTAACATTTCCTGAATCAAAAATTGAAAACCTACGTTTTGATATATAATATGTGCAGAAAGAGTGAAATATGAGCGAGTGAGCGGAAGTTGTTTGTGGAAAATCAGGAAAGTGGAAAAGTGTAATTCTGCTAGAGAGGGCCACTCTAGCTTAATTGCTTCGCTCCCATTGACATGCATGTATTTTTAGAAATCTGATCATTTCGAGACCAAAAATTTGAGGAAGGATTGTATGAAAACAGTACAAGTTAGGAAGAAGCCAAGACATACAGTAATAGCTGAAGAGTATGACTACATCTTAAGATTTGAATGGTGTTTCTAAGTGGAAGTATGTGGAAGCAGTTAGTTTGCAAAACAGGCGAGATTTAGTGGAATTTTTGAGGTTTTCAATTCATTTCAATGGGAGCAAAAAAAGCATAAAAAGTTGAATATTATAAAAAGTATGAACGTTATGAATACCAAAAGATATAGCTGGAAAGAGCAAAATAAGCAGAATAATTGAAAAGTTGAATGGTTAAAATAGCACAAAGTATCCAGAAGTAGTTAAAGTTCAAAAAACGTACGGAAGCAATTATAAGACGGAAGAATAAAGAATAAAGAGAAACAGGATCTCAAGAGTGTGAATGCCTACAGCATTCACACTAATGAAATGCCCACCCATTCGGCATGGTCAAATAGTCCGATTGCTGCAGAGGCTTTTGTCATGAGGTTTTGGATATTTGCCTCGGACAGATGACTTTTCATGGGTTTCTAAATGTTGTTCTAGAGGCTGAATAGAGGCTAGCCTCTAGAACAGGGGTGCCCAAATCCGGGGCTCAAGGGCCCGTCTCCAGCCAGTTTAAGATGCGTCTCTGCTCCAACACAGCTGATTCAAATGGTTCAACTACATCCTCAGCATGTCAAAGTTCTGCAGAGGTCTGCTAATGAGCCATCATTTTATTCAGGTGTGCTGAACCAGGGAAAGAACTAAAACATGCAGGACCGGAATTGGGTACCCCTGCTCTAGAGGCTAGAGGCTCCACTGCCACACTGGAAACTGGAATTAAGAGCCACTTCAGCCAAAGTGATTAGGAAATTAGGAAACACTGCTCCAACTGAAGTGATCAGAAGTTGGAAAGACACCAACAGCCACAGCAAACAGACAACATACCCAAGCCAAGCCCAACCAGCACAGTGAACTTAACCAGGTCCCGAATCTCAATTCCACACACAGCAGAGCACCAAGACCAAGAATCCAACCAAAGCCAATCAACCCCCCCAATAAACCGACCAAGAACGAAACACACAGAACAGGTGATCAAATAGAGACGCCAGACCCGACCCCCGTTGGACCAACTGACGGCTACCACCAAACAAACCCCCAGTATCCCTTCCCTGCAGCACATCCATCCCCACCTCAGGATACGATAAGCACAATGAAAACCCCAGACACACCCCACATACACAGAAGAGTGGTGCACCGAAACCACCCACCTGTGCATCTTCTCTGGGGCCTCCCCCATCAACAATCTGCCCACAAATCAAACTGCAGACCACAGAACAAAAACAAGACAACCCACTTATAGGCGGAAAACCCAGGGGATTTGTGAACGCACAACAGTGTTTTTTCTTCTTCTTGAAAACATCCGCGCCAGGGGTTACATTGCCTAAATATTTTCCGTATTTGACAGGTGTTTTTAGAATGGTGACAGACAAATCTGAAGGTTGCCTGTCATTTTGATAGAATAATATTTAAACCCCTGACCACTTGGTGCAGATGCACAGACAAATCAATAATTATAAAAAGAGATTACCGTGAGAGCATCTGAGCATCTTGTAATGGCATCTCGCTTTCCATGAGCTGCCAGCATGATGAAGAGTTACGGAGGCTTTGGAGCTAAGAGAAGTCATCAGTGAGTGATGAACAGTCACAGACAAAAGTCCAGAACTTCATGACAATAAACTGCGGTTTTCAGGTTCATCCGAACAGAGGAAGTATTGAGCGATATCGTTTATTACAACTGTTTTTATGTAGTTCCTGGGGCCACAATCAGTGATTTTTGTCTCTGTGGAAAGAATTCACATTTATAAGCTTGGTGTGTGATGGCACAACAGATTATCTGTTCAGCTTGTTTGGATTGAATATCAATTAAACTGAATAAAAAAACAAAATATTTTTAAATGTTACCATTTAAAAAATGTTGGGTAAATATGGATTATGACTTGATTATGACTATGATTTTTTGTAACAGTCGGTGGGGTGCCCCAACTTGGGGCAGTGGTGGGGCCCTGGGATGTTGGCGGTGGTAATTGGCCTGGGGTGGCGGCGGCGCGTGGCGGGTGCCCCTTGTCGACCGGTCCCTGCTGGGGGGTGGGGCGCCCCTGGGCCCCGACTCTCCTGATCCATGGATGGGCCCGCCCCGGCGCGGCCGGTTGCTGGCGGGGCCCGTGGGCTCGTCACTGCAGCCCCCAGGGCCCCTGCATAGTAGCTGCTGGATGTTCCCCTGGGGTTCTCCTCTGCTCCTCTCTTGGGGGATGCGGTCGGCCCGCACTGGTCTGCCCGGGGCTCTGGGGATCCTTTGGACATCTTGGCTCTGATCTTCTTCATGTGTGTTCGATTCCTGGGAGATGGATTGGTGGCTGCTCACACCAGCTATCGAACACTCGTATGGAGAAACCTTATATGCACCAGCATGCTCACACACACACATAGGTGTGGGGTCTCCGGTGTTTACAGATATATTCTTGGGGTGAGGTTTTCATTACTAGATCTTGATTAATCGGTACCATGAGCTTTTCAGTGACATTGTTGTTGTACTTTTATATCTATTTTTGTGTGATGTGATTGTGTAGTTCTTAGTTCACGACCTTTGGTTTGTTTTGTCGATGTTCCTTTTTCAGTTTTTTTCCCCTCTCTCTGCCATCCTGTGGGTATGGAGGCAGACTTCGATGTTTTCCTGTGTTTTCTTTGTTTCCCTTCCTCTCTTGTATTTTCAACTCACCCTCTCTCTTGACTTTCTTTCCTACCTCTCTTCTTCATCTTCTTTCTTTCCTACCCTTTATTTTCCGTCTCCGTGTCCATAACATCAGAAAATAAAACACACAGCAATTCATAATAAATATTTCTCACACATATATATCAAGTGGAGTACTATAGCTATAACTGTAGTGCTCCGCTTGTGAAAGTAAATGTGTTTGGCTTCTACTTGGTACTCAGACACCAATTCTGAGCTCCACATTGCCAAACAGGACATGTTAAAAAACAAAAAAAGAATAGTCTACTGCGGCCTCTGATTCAACAACATGAAAAGCAAAATGAAACCACGCTGAAGTTGTTTTAGAATGTAAATATGACAGATATTCATTCAGCAGAGAGTTTTCAATGTTTCAGCAAGTTGTGACACCGATCCAGCAGGACTGATCATCTAATTTTGTTGCTGCTGATCACAGTAGATTGCTTCGTGACAAACTACAAAATAAAACCTGCAGCTTTCATTACATGTTCCCTGGTCACCCCGGATTATTTTACTACACTTTACAGATAACTTGAGATTTAATTCTATGTTGATGGAAAATTTGTGGATTTCTTTCATAGCTCCCACATCATGTACTTAGTCACATTTCATTTTGACATTTTATTTATTTAGATGGTGTCTTCTCTCTTTATTGTGAAATGATTACTGAGATGATGAAGTACTTTAACTTTAACATCTGTCCGCACCTGATCTATGCAGTTATTGCTCTGCTAGTAAAATTAGCCATGTAATTTTAGGACATGTTGGATTATTCTTCAAAATATTTCGTTAATAGTTTTGGAACCTTATTTTGAGCTTAAGCTTTATTTAAGTTACTTTGATGGACCTTGGTGGAAACTAGAGAAGGGTGGAAACAAATGTTGTTAGATGTGGTCATAACGATGCATCAATGCCAGCTTCCACCTAAAACCTTTGTTGCTATTGCTGGTTGTACGTAAAAAAAAAAAAAAAAAGTTAGAATAGGGACTAATACAGAAGAACGCTATAGCTACTATTATGTAATATTCCAAACCCTTATTCAACATGATGAAGGCTGACTCTGCAAGGCAAGTTGCAAAGATGCAGAGCAATTTTTTTCATGTACCCCCAAAAATTGCTCTCTAAAATTTAACTGTTTATTGTCCCCCCAAAACATGAAATGGGATTTCCGCCCCTGAACCCACCCATGCAGCACGCGCAAGGACAGCTCCACATCTCCAGCGATCCCCGAAAACTCCCGACCACCTGAGCCTGACCAATCCAACACAGTGACTAAAAGTCAGTAGCCAGGACACCAAGCGAACGAACGGCCGACATCTCCATACAGACCCTAACGCTGACCATAAGCCAATGGGCATCCTACCAGTGCCGACCCCACATGGCATGGATTCCCAACTCCGCCCCTCCCCCCAGGTGAGGCAACACCTGGCGCCCTACCCCAAACACACGGCCACAAGGCCCAGAGAAACCAAAAGTGGGGCCCCCACATACAGGGATGACCGAGATCACCTCGATCTCGGTGTCACTGAAATTCCTTTTGTCGCTCTCTTGGCCATTATTTTTGGGAAGAATGCAAGGACTTCATGCATGTGTCAGAGGATGAGGTGTTACCAAATACGGTAAGGGTGTTTCTGTATGCAAATGACTCAACAGGCACAAGTACCAAGATACGCGCTTGTGGGATTTGTCAACAGATGTTTGAGGAGGAACATGCATAAGAGTGGCCACCGCATCTTTGATAAATCTGGCTTTTGACTGTTCGTACAAACATTCTAAATTTAATTTGTAGGATAGAATATAGGACAGTTTCTACGAACGTTTGATAAATGAGGGGCCTAGATTAGACTGTTCTACACTAATTGCAGAACATTTAAAACCTAGTTTGTGATTAGTGACCCTTCAATAGAGGCATTTTTTCCACTTCTGAACCACTACAACAGCTCCAGCTCCAAAACTAGAATATGTAGACTCTTCACACCTGAACTAGGTTATTCTGCACCATGTAAGGTATTTGAGGGGCTTTTAAGGTATATCCAATGCTTGTAAGCCTAAAGCATGAGTTTTGTCCACATTCTCGGCACAAAGGTTACGCCTGTACCATGAGAACTTTTACTTCAACGTTAACACTCCCCGCTCCGCTGAAACATCACGATTACAATCCAAATTGTTAATTCACATCTCCAAAAACGCAGTTGTACTCTAATTATGAATCAGTTTAATTTTTAATTGAAATAGACTGCAGAAATGAGTGAAATTGTGTGAATTTAACTCCATCAGACTATAACCCTGATAAATAGATGACCTAATAACATTTGGCTGCATTTTGGCACAATTGGTAGAATTGTTGCCTTGCAGCAAGAAGGCCCGAGCTTGAATACCAGCCAGGGGTCTTTCGCCCCATGACCGCTGCGGATAGGCACCAGCCCCCCGCAACCCTGCAGAGGATGGGTGGGTATAGATAATGGATGGAACTTTATTTAATATAGAGCCTTTCAAAAGGACCCATGGTGGCTTGCTCACTGACTTCATTGAATTTCCATTTGGGATATATAAAATTTCGCTTCTCTTATGTTGTCTCTACGCTGTGTGTGTGATGTAGATTAAACATGGCCGGGCCAAAACGGACTTGGCAGCAAGTCAAAATCAAATACAGGAACATTCTGGTTTCTGCAGGTGTCTGCTCACACAATGTCTGTACTGTTATAGCATGTGATTTTGTCAAGGGGTAACCTGTCAAATAAGTGTTATATTATTTTAGTTAATATGCATGCTTTATATTTCAGTTAAATATGTCCTGCAGTGGCAAATGATTTTTTTAAATTTAATTTAAATTGATTTGGACTCTAATTATGTTTGTGCTGTATACTGTGTTTGTACACACTTGCAGGGAGGCTACTGCATCCATTCATTTCTATATTAATTTGATGTGTATGGATTTGTCCTGCATTTATTTCAGCGTGCAAATATGTGGGGTGTAATATATTCAGACCTTTGAATGCGTATTTATCAGGTGGGTAGAGTACCCAAAGATTGTAGTCATGTAAGAGTAGCACTGCTTCAACATTTTTACTTAAGTAAAAGTAAAAAGTACAGCATAGCAAAACTACTCTTAAAAGTAATTTTTTTCCAAAAGGAATACTCAAGTAAATGTTACTGAGTAAATGTAACTACCTACTACCCACCTCTGGTATTTATCCTTGTGTTGTATAAAATGCTTTGATTCTGTGGTTTCTATCTTGAAGAGTCAATCTGTGACTTCAGTATTGAAAGGAGATGATGGTTTACCAGTTTTGTTTGATCAATAAAAGAACATTATGTTATACTTTGATGCATATTTATATTATATGGGATGTGTATTATATATGACAGAGTATTAGGGCCACACTGAGGAAGAAAGAGAAAATCCTAGCCTAAATTTATGAGACTGGTTCTTTCTGTGGAAAAGATGCATTTTCTAGCATATTGTTTTTCAAGTCCTGACTAAACACTTATGACAATGTGATACTGATGTACCAAAACATTAAGTATCTCCTTGTTTACTGTACTATACTATACTGAAGTAAAATTCTCGTAAACGTATGACTGTACTATTGAAGTCGTGTGTGTGTGTGTGGGGGCGGAAGTTGGGGGGAGCAATATTCCATAATTTTAGATACAGCTTTGTAGTCTATGGAGAAATGCAATGTCATCTAACAAAATCATTTATCCAAAATGATAGAATTTAATGATCTAATAACTATTGGTTTCAGTTTGTGGTGACTGTTGACTGAGATAAGGGGTGAGATTAAATGGATCCTGGAATTTAGCCTGGTCTGGAGCAGGCTAGCCACTGAATAAATCTCCTAGGTAATTTATAGCAAAACATATCCTACTGCCCCCTATCCCGTTTTTGTGCCTGGGTCATGGATAAATTGAGCCAGGATAACTAGGATATTCCAGCTTAATCCCTTATCCTAGTTTTGTGCAACTGGGATAAGGCTGGTTGAATTGTCAAAGTACTGTAGTACTTGAGCTGGACTAGTTTTACTAGGGTGTGAAGATGCAAAGTAATATCTAATTTGTCTTTATTAACATTTCACAAATCAAATAAAGGTTTCACGAATCACAAACCGTTTTAAATATTCTACAATTAATGTATGATTAATGTCTGAGTTGTGCATTTTTTAAACTATAGCTGATTTAAGATGCTCAGAGTAGTCTAGTGAGAAATTAGGTGGAATCGCCCTTTAGCCAGTTCCCGATTTGGAAACCAACTTCAGCATCGTATTTCAGGGCTAACACATAGTAGACCATTTACGATGGCTTTAGCCCCGAAACAAAAACAGATTTAAATTGCAACACGAACATATATTATCACCATTTTCATTTTGTACTTCAATAAATGAATAAATCACTCAGACAACCGAGTTCGTACAATTTAGTAATCCAAAACGTGGGTCCACTTAAGGTATTAATAGCTTTCCATTCTTTCCTGAACAAACATCTTCTATTACTCGCTTATAGAAGATATGCGTTGCTATCGTTACTTAGGCATTAAAAATTACTATTACTGAACGGTACATTTTCATGAAGTGAAACACAAAGGGGTTGCTTTGTGAAAAATAAAACTGTTAGCACAAAGCTAAACTTGGATGCGTTTTAGATTTAAATTCTGTTACAACTCTCTGCGTATTAGTGCCCTTCCACCTGCTTTAGTTTAAGGTGTAATATATTTACAGGTATTTTACTTTCATACCTTCATGAAAAGTTTAACTAACTAAGATCACAATGCACTGTTGTTTTCGCCTACCTGTGATCCCCCATCTTCTGCCTATTGTTGTTCCGGGTCAGTCCTTCCGTTTGACGCAGCAGGATGTTGTTTTCTGCTTCTTCTTCTACCTTGAGTTGGGCAGGCGGCATGAGAAAATACAGAATTACTGCCATCTGCTGCTTTCTTCTTGTTCTTGTTCTTCTTGTTCTTCTTTTTCTTCTTTTTCTTCTTCTTCTGATTTTTATTGGCGGTTGGCAAACAACAAATGGTGCATTACCGCCACCAACTAGTGTGGAGTGTGGACTGGAACGACACTCAAAAAAAATAAAATAAAATAAAACTGAAATCCTCCCAAATATTCTACTTTCTTTGAAAAACCTAAATAAAACCTGATAATACTCACTTTTCGAGTCCTTTCTCAAAAGATCAATAAGGTCTAGTTTCATTTTCATCTTAAGTTTTGGATTAATTTTCTTCTTTCTACCTGGTATTGCTGACATTGTAATATAACATGATTTATAGTTTCTTCTTCACCACAGTGTTCACATTTTCCTGTATTATGTTTCCCTATTATGAGTAATGTATTGTTTAAACCAGTATGGCCAAACCTCAATCTAGAAATAATCACCTCCTCTCGCCTACTCCTTCCAGTGCTTCTCATTTCTCCTACACTTCTTTGAATTTTATAAAGCCATCGTCCCGTCTTTTCCTCCTCCCATTGTTTTAGCCATTTTTTCTTCATTTCTTGCGTTATCATGCTCTTTATCTCTTTTTGACCAAAGTTAATATTCAAGTCAACCAATGGGTTTATTGTTGCTTCCTTTGCAATCCTATCAAACCTCTTCATTTCCTCTGACTCCATAGAGAGCAGGGATCCATAAAAAATTGACTGTAAGTCCCATCATATTTATCCTATAAAGTGTTTGCTGAATTTCTATAAGGATGTCTGGTCTGCTTTCTGAATGACTGCATTGTAAACTGGTTAATGATGAGCTTGAATCTGAACAAATAATTGACATTAGTGGTCTATTTTCTTCCACCCATTGAATAGCTAACAAAATTGCTAGCATTTCTCCTGTGTACACTAATAATTTGTCATTTACCCTTTTCTTTACTTTGATGTGAAACTCAGGAATAATAAAAGCTATGCCAATATGATCTGCTGTATTCTTTGATGCATCTGTATATATTTGTACATAATTACAATACTTATCAATATAATCCTGTACTGTATGTGAATTTATTATGAATGATTTATCCCTGTTCTTCTTCTCTAATAAATTTAAATCCACTGATGCCTCAGGAAGTCTCCATGGTGGAATAGCGGGTAATGGAACTCTGCAACAGATTCTAAACTGGTCTAGTTTGAGTTCTACAGGCTTTTTATTCATTGTCCATCCAAAGCTTTTTGTTTCATTCTTTTCTTTCTCCCAGCAAGGTTTTAGTATTTCTTGTGTTGGATGATCTTGTCTCTGACCCTGAAGATTTGCCCAGTAATTTAAAGCTATCTGTTGTCTTCTAATTTCTATTGGCATCTCACCTGTCTCTACTTGTAAAGCTGCTATCGGGGTTGTTTTAAATGCTCCTGTACACAGTCTTAGTGCCTGATTCTGTCTGGAGTTTAATTTTAAAAGAGTTGTTTTTGCTGCTGAATTGTATGCTACACACCCGTAATCTAACACTGATCTAATTAACCCATTATATATGGCCTTCAATGATTTCCTGTCTGCCCCCCATTCACTCCCAACTAAACATCTCATTATATTCAACACCTTTTTACTTTTATCCATTATACTCTGAATGTGTACACCCCATGTTATCCTTTCATCAAACCATAAACCTAGCAATTTAAATTTATTTACTCTTTCTAACACCTGACCATACAACTTAAGTTTAAGTTCCTCTCTAACTCTTTTCCTTGTAAATAACATTGTCTTAGTCTTTTCCACAGAGAATTTAAAACCCAATTTGTATGACCATTCCTCCACTTTACCAATTGCTTCTTGTAGTTTCTTTACAATAAACTCCATCACATCTTTAATACCATTAAAAACATCATTTATCATTAAAGAAAATAATAATGGACTCACTATACTCCCCTGTGGTGTACCATATTCCACAGGAAACTTTTCAGAAAAAATCTTCCCAATTCTCACTTGAATGTCTTCCCATTAAAAAAATCCTTTACCCATTTAAACATTCGTCCATTGATTCCCATTTTCCTAATTTTAATTAGAAGCCCTTCTTTCCACATTGTATCATATGCTTTTTCTATATCGAAAAATACTGCCACCACACTCTGTTTATTTGTGCTCTCCTAACTTCATGTTCTAAACATAAAATAGAATACATTGTATTCCTTCCTCTTCTAAAACCACTTTGATATTTAGATATATATCCTTTTTTTCTATATAGTAGATTAATCTTTTATTTATCATACACTCCATTATCTTACAAACATTAGATGTCAAAGATATTGGTCTATAATTTCCTGGATTAGTATTATCTTTTCCTGGTTTTCGTATGGGTACTACCACTGCCTCCTTCCAGCTTCGCAGCAGTTTCCCACCCTCCCAAACTCTATTATATAGCTCTAATAATATTTCCTTAGCTTTATCACTAATATGGTTAATCATGATATAACACATTTGGTCTTTTCCTGGTGCTGATAATTTGGATTTTTGTAAAACTTGATTTAATTCTGTTTTTGAAAACAAAATATTTAACTAGTCATCATTATCTTCCACTTGTTGCAATAATTCTATATTTTCCATAAATGTATTTTCTCTTCCTCTTTGTCCTTCTTCACTACATTATCTAAACTATAAATTTTAACAAATGTCTTTGCTAATAAATTAGCTTTCTCCTCGTCTTTTATTGCCATTACCTCACCATCATTTAATATTGGATATCCATACTTTCCTTATACCATTCATTCTCTTAATCATTAACCATTTTGTATTTTTGTCTCCCTCCCCACTGAATTACAAAAACCCCTCCAGTACTCCTTCTTTGCATTTTTAACAGTTCTTCATACCTTAGCCTGTAATTTCTTATACTCCATAAAATTCATAAAACTGTGATTCCTCTTTAACTTTTTAAAAGCTTTATTTCGATCCTTAATTATTTTATCACAATCCTTTGTCCACCAAGGTACTATCTTCTTTTTCCTTTTACCTTCTTTCTTCTTTATTGCCTGGTTTGCTGCCTTCAAAACTGCATTACAAACAGAAAAATTTAATGCATCAACATTCATATCAATTTTCTCCATTTCCTGATCACAAATTAATTAAATATTTTCCCAATCTGCATTACTGAAACACCAATTGTGTACATTCCATATATCATATTGCTCTATATTCAACTCTAGTTCGGTCATTATAGGATAATGGTCACTACCAATAGTTGTATGTTTGATTACCTGCCATGAACAAAAACCTGCTAATGAATCTGACACTAATGTGAGGTCAATTACTGATTCTTTACCGGTTCTAACATTTATTCTTATACCACTTCCATCATTCAGACATACATAATTTTTTGTTTCCATTAGTTCCTCAATAATTGCCCCATTCCTATCATTACTATTCCCCCATAATGTACTGTGTGCGTTAAAGTCGCCACACCAAATTACTTTTACCTCTAAATGTCTATTGCCCGGGTTGTAGAAATTGATTACTTTGATGCTGCCATTTCTTGACCAGATTTCAATTACAATGTATTCTAATTGCATTCCTATATTTACAACTCTATACTGAGTTCCTTGTTTTTCTTCTTCTTCTTCTTTTTTTATTTTATTTTTTTCTCAATCTTTATTACCATATATGCAAGATTTCACAAAATATGACATTGCATGAAACAACATATAGGTACAGGGTGTGAGTGATACATATGATATAATTTGACAAAACAGGAAAAGCAAAATAGAGACCAGACTTTAACTAGTAAAGAAGATCATTACTGAATCCATCAGACTGGATGTCAACCGAGCTTTCTTATTTCTACTAACTCTACATACAGAATCATAAAGAAAATTAAAATCAATATAAAATAAAGTTACATTTGGCATAGCCTGGAGAAATCTTACTTTATATGCATGTGAAATTTACCCAACAGACAACAATTGTATTACATCATTAACTACCTTATTTTTTACCTTCAACATTTAAGAATAAGACCATACTTTCATTAATGGTGATCAGAATGTTATGAGACTTCCAAATCAATAAGGACAGTTCATTCCAGAAATCCCTAACCAAGGGACATCCATAAAACAAATGAAATATTGACTCAACCTCTTTTTTGCAGAAGGAGCATAAAGGAGACACATCAGGTCTAAATCTATTAATAAATTCATTACAGGGATAATATCTGTGTAAGACTTTGAGGTGTAGTTCTTTAACTTTATTGGGGACAAAAAATCTCAGGAACCCATTAAAAACATTGTTGTTGATGTCAGGAAACATGACTCTCCAACGATGAAGTGAGTTTGGATACTGACTATAGATAGAAGTGAAAACGGCTCTAATGTGAGCATTGTTACATGAACGCTCTTCAAGAAGCTTTCCATCAAGCCACAGAGCAGGAATCATTCAAATGAAAGGTGTGTACATAACAGGCGCTCTAATAAGAGACAATAAATTGGCAGGAATACTTCGGAGGATTCTGGAGTGCATAGCACGAGATACGTCTAACCCTTTTCATTGAATAAATTCTTCATAGGAAGCTGGGTCCCCACTGTCATTCAAAAGATCAAAAACAAACATAACACCCTGATCATATCAGTCTTTAAAAAATAGGGTCCTATTCTTGTAAACAATGTGTTGATTATTCCATAAGATGCACGTGTGCGGAGAAAAATTGTGTTTGAAAGCAATTTTCCAGGTGTCCAGGGCTTGTTTATGGAAATTGGCAAGTTTAACAGGCAGTTTACCTGAGCTAAAGTTACATGAGAGCAAAAACTTTAAACCGCCACATTTATTGAACAAAAAATTGGGGATAAAGAACCATGGAGCATTATTATGTGCTAGACAATGCTTTAGCCAATTGATTTTGAATATATTGTTAATAGTTCGGAAATCCAAGACATTAAGACCCCCCTCTGAAAACGGTCTAAGTGTTTTCCACTTTACATTCTCGTTTTTGTGTTTCCAAATAAATTTGAATAATAGTGAATCACTCCTCCCTGGGCTGCCACCTTATCGTGGTGGAGGGGTTTGAGTGTCCCAATGATCCTAGGAGCTATGTTGTCAGGGGCTTTTGCTCCTGGTAAGGTCACCCATGGCAATTTGGTTCTAGGTGAGGGATCAGACAAAGTGCAGCCCAAAAGACCCCTATGAAGAAAACGACAGATGGACTCAGTGTTCCCTCGCCCGGACGCGGGTCACCGGGGCCCCCCTCTGGAGCCAGGCCTGGAGGTGGGGCACGTTGGCGAGCGCCTGGTGGCCGGGCCTTTACCCATGGGGCCCGGTCGGGCTTAGCCCGAAGAGGTAACATGGGCCCCCCTTCCCATGAGCTCACCACCTGTGGGAGGGGCCATAGGGGTCGGGTGCTGTGCAGGATGGGCGGCGGCCAAAGGTGGGGACCTTGGCGGTCCGATCCTCGGCTGCAGAAGCTGGCTCTCGGGACGTGGAACGTCACCTCTCTGGTGGGGAAGGAGCCGGAGCTGGTGTGCGAGGTTGAGAGGTTCCGACTGGACATCGTCGGACTCACCTCGGCGCACGGCTCTGGCTCTGGAACCCGTCTCCTCGAGAGAGGTTGGACTCTCTTCCACTCTGGGGTTGCCCCCGCTGAGAGGCGCCGAGCTGGGGTGGGCATACTTGTTGCCCCCCATCTCGGCGCCTGTACGTTGGGGTTTACCCCGGTGAACGAGAGGGTAGCCTCCCTCCGCCTTCGGGTGGGGGGACGGGTCCTGACTGTTGTTTGTGCTTACGCGCCAAACAGCAGATTAGATTACCCACCCTTCTTGGAGTCTTTGGAAGGGGTGCTGGAGAGTGCTCCTCCTGGGGACTCCCTTGTTCTGCTGGGGGACTTCAACGCTCACGTGGGCAATGACAGTGAGACCTGGAGGGGTGTGGTTGGGCGGAATGGCCCCCCCGATCTAAACCCGAGTGGTGTCTTGTTATTGGACTTCTGTGCTCGTCATGGATTGTCCATAACAAACACCATGTTCAAGCATAAAGGTGTCCATATGTGCACTTGGCACCAGGACACCTTAGGCCGCAGCTCAATGATCGACTTGGTTGTCGTCTCATCTGATCTGCGGCCGCATGTTTTGGACACTCGGGTGAAGAGAGGGGCAGAGCTGTCCACTGACCACTACCTGGTGGTGAGTCGGCTCCGATGGTGGGGGAGGACGCCGGACAGACCTGGAAGGCCTAAACGTGTTGTGAGGGTCTGCTGGGAACGTCTGGCAGAGTCTCCTGTCAGAAGGAGCTTTAACTCACACCTCCGGCAGAACTTTGAACACGTCCCGGGGGAGGCGGGGGACATCGAGTCCGAGTGGACCCTGTTCCGCGCCTCCATTGCCGAGGCGGCTGACCGAAGCTGTGGCCGCAAGGTGGTCGGTGCCTGTCGCGGCGGCAACCCCCGAACCCGGTGGTGGACACCGGCGGTAAGGGATGCTGTCAGGCTGAAGAAGGAGTCCTACCGGGTCTTTTTGGCTTGTGGGACCCCTGAAGCAGCTGATAGGTACCGACAGGCCAAGCGGGATGCGGCTCGGATGGTTGCTGAGGCAAAAACTCGGGCGTGGCAGGAGTTTGGAGGGACCATGGAAAACGACTTCCGTACGGCTTCGAAGCGATTCTGGTCCACCATCCGGCGTCTCAGGGGGGGAAAGCGGTCTGCCACCAACACTGTTTACAGTGGGGATGGTGTGCTGCTGACCTCGACGCGGGACGTTTTGGGTCGGTGGATGGAATACTTCGAAGACCTCCTCAATCCCACCGGCACGCCTTCCAATCTGGAAGCAGGGTTTGGGGACTTGGGGTCGGGCTCTCCAATCTCTGGTGCCGAGGTCACCGAGGTCGTTAAAAAGCTCCTCGGTGGCAAGGCTCCGGGGGTGGATGAGATTCGACCGGAGTTCCTCAAGGCTCTGGATGTTGTGGGGCTGTGTTGGTTAACGCAGCTCTGCAATATTGCGTGGACATCGGGGGCAGTTCCCTTGGATTGGCAGACCGGGGTGGTGGTCCCCCTGTTTAAAAAGGGGGACCACAGGGTGTGTTCCAACTACAGGGGGATCACACTTCTGAGCCTCCCTGGTAAGGTCTATTCAGGGGTTCTGGAGAGGAGGGTCTGACGGATAGTCGAACCTCGGATCCAGGAGGAACAATGCGGTTTTCGTCCTGGCCGTGGAACACTGGACCAGCTCTACACCCTCAGCAGGGTCCTGGAGGGTGCGTGGGAGTTCGCCCAACCGGTCTACATGTGTTTTGTGGACTTGGAGAAGGCGTTCGACCGTGTCCCTCGGGGGGCCCTGTGGGGGGTGCTCCGGGAGTATGGGCTACCGGGCCCCTTGATACGGGCTGTTAGGTCCCTGTACGACCGGTGCCAGAGTTTGGTTCGCATTGCCGGCAGTAAGTCAGGCTTGTTTCCGGTGAGAGTTGGACTCCGCCAAGGTTGCCCTTTGTCACCGATCCTGTTCCTAACTTTTATGGACAGGATTTCTAGGCGCAGCCAAGGCGTTGCGGGGATCCGTTTTGGTGGCCTCAGGATCGGGTCTCTGCTTTTGGCAGATGATGTGGTCCTGTTGGCTTCATCGGAGCGTGATCTACAGCTCTCGCTGGAGCTGTTCGCAGCCGAGTGTGAAGCGGCTGGGATGAGAATCAGCACCTCCAAATCCGAGGCCATGGTCTTGAGCCGGAAAAGGGTGGGGTGCCTCCTCCGGGTCAGGGATGGGGTCCTTCCCCAAGTGGAGGAGTTTAAGTATCTGGGGGTCTTGTTCACGAATGAGGGAAAAATGGAGCGGGAGATCGATAGACGGATTGGTGGGGCATCTGCAGTTATGCGGGCGCTCTACCGGTCTGTCGTGGTGAAGAGAGAGCTGAGCCAAAAGGCGAAGCTCTCGATTTACCGGTCGATCTACGTTCCTACCCTCATCTATGGTCACGAACTCTGGGTGGTGACCGAAAGAACGAGATCACGGATACAAGCGGCTGAAATGAGTTTCCTCCGCAGAGTGTCTGGGCTCTCCCTTAGAGATAGGGTGAGAAGCTCAGTCATCCGGAGGGGGCTCAGAGTAGAGCCGCTGCTTCTCCACATCGAGAGGAGTCAGTTGAGGTGGCTCGGGCATCTGGTCAGGATGCCTCCTGGACGCCTCCCTGGTGAGGTGTTTCAGGCACGTCCCACCGGGAGGAGGCCCAGGGGAAGGCCCAGGACACGCTGGAGGGACTATGTTTCTCGGCTGGCCTGGGAGCGCCTTGGGGTTCCTCCCGAGGAGCTGGAACAAGTGGCTGGGGAGAGGGAAGTCTGGGTCTCTTTGCTTAGGCTGCTGCCCCCGCGACCCGACCCCGGATAAGCGGAAGAAAATGGATAATAGTGAATCAATAGCTGCACAGGTTTTGTTATCTACATATAAAGATAAAGCTGGTTACACTAATCTAGATAGACCCTCTGCCTTAGAGAGTAAAATTCGACCTATAATGGTAAGATCTCTCTGTAACCAACAATTGAAGACAGATTTTAATTTTTCAAATTTTGGGATAAAGTTTTTTGAAATCCTTTCACTCGAAGATTTGCTTAATGTAATACCCAAATATTTAACTTCTTTTTTCACCTTAATGTCAGCTATTGAGACTGTGTCCAAATCATGTATGGCTATTATTTTACACTTTCCCAGATGCACTTGAAAACATATTTAAAGCTTTCATAACAATAGGGACTTGAATTTAATTTTTTTTAAACATGCAGGTGTCATCGGCCAGCTGACTGATGGTTAGAACATCTTGACCTATTTTAATCCCTTCTACATTCACACAGTTAACAATAAACAGATTAAGAAGTTCAGCAGCTATCAAGAATAAGAAAGGGGAGATCGGACACCCTTGTCTTATTCCACGATTTATATCAAAACGGGGAGAGGTACCATGTGCCAGGGATACACAGCTATTAGTATTTTTGTTAAGTGTACTTATGATGTTTCTGAAGTTTTCTTTGAACCCGAAATATTGTAGTGCCTCAAAAATAAACGAATGCTCTACAGTATCAAAAGCTTTGTAAAAGTCCAAAAACAAAATCAATGACTTTTTATCAAACAAATTTCCATAATCTAAAATATCTAGTACAAGGCTTATATTATTGGAGATGTGCCGACCTTTCATAAAACCCGACTGTGTAACAGAAATAATTTATTCTAAGCAAAATTTTAATCTATTTGCGTATAATGATGCAAGTATTTTATAATCAGAGTTTAACAACATTATAGGGCGCCAATTATCCAGATAATTAAGATCTTTACCAGGTTTGGGAATTAAAGATATTAAACCTTGCTTATTTTGGGCACATTCCACAAAAACTTCTAACAACATATTTTTTAAGTCATCCCAAAAATTTAGATAAAATTCATAAGGCAATCCATCTGGACCAGGACTTTTATTAGATGGCAGTTTTGTAATAGTCTTGTGCAGCTCTTCAAATGTAACTGGACTTTCACAAAGCTCATAATTCCCACTGGAAATTTTAGGTATAAATGGGGAAACTTGATAAAAAAAACCCTGACACGCCTGAGGGTCAAATGACGAAGTGTATAACTTCTGATAAAAGTTAGATATAAAAGATGAAATTTCATTTTCATTTTCCGAGAGATTGTTAGTAATATATAAAGCAGAAATTTTTCTTGCTTCTCCACGTTTTTTCTCCAGATAAAAAAAAAAAGAGGAGTTTTTCTCTCCATGTTCCAACCATCTAGCCCGTGACCTTATAAATGCACCCCTTGCTTTATCCTGGAAAAAAAGGTCTAATTTTTCCCTTAATGAGTGCAAGCGCACTTTATCTTCGATGCTTTGAACTGGTATATTTAAAATATCATTAAACTCTTTCAAGTAATTACTATAAGCTTTATTTTGATCATTTGCTTGTTGCTTTCCAAAATGCATTGAAAAGCGCTGACATTCAAATTTGAAAAGCTCCCATTTTAGTGTAGGTGTAATTTCAGACATTGAATTAAATTTAGTAGCAATTTGTTTAATACCCAAACAGTAATCAGAATTTTGTAAAAAAGAAGAATTTAATTTCCAGTATCCAGGTTTTCTGCAGTTAGTAGATCTTACATTTGATAAAGATATATAAATCCCAACATGATCAGTTAAAGGATTAGCAGCAATATTACAACTTTGAACCCAAGGAGCCAAATGATCAGAATTGAGCCACAAATCTATACGAGATTTTTGTGATAAGTCAGCTTTAAACCAGGTAAAGAGGTTTTTTTCAGAGGGGTGTAAAATTCTCAGAGCATCTAGTAAAGAAAGCTTAGTACAGAAATCATAAATAACAGGGTTAAAATTATCTTGAATGCCTTTAGCAGGAAATCTATCTGTAAATAAATTTGGAGCTTCATTAAAGTCACCACCAACAACCACAAATGCTGAAGGGAATTTGCTCATTTCTATGAGAAGTTTGTTAGCTTAAGAGTTGAGGAGTGTGGTGTTAGAAATCCTAGTATTAAAGCCATTTGCCAATTTGCCACATTTGCCAAAATAAAAATGTTATCTCCACATCGAATGACAAATACGATCCATCTACCACTTTCAGAAACCTCAGTGTGTATGACCTCACCATTAAATTTAGGATGAAATAAAATTAAAACACCCCCTGAAAAATTAGTACCATGAGAAAAAATAGCTTCCCCCCCCCCCACTGATTACGCCAAAATGCAACATCTTTTGAATTGGAAGGAGTCTCCTGTAGAAAATAAACATCCTTATTTTGATGAATACAAAACAAAAACAAAGCTTTTCTTTTAGTTAAATCTCGTACACCCCGTACATTTAAAGAAAAACATGACAGACGGAAATCAGACATGTACACAGAACACAGATGAACAGAACTGAAAACTTGAATTCACAAAGCCTTAACACATGGTTATCAAATCAGGAACTGACCCATGTAAACTGAATAGCAAAATTATGCTGCAAAAATAATAATCACATAGCAGATTTATTTATATATATATATATATATATATATATATATATATATATATATATATATATATATATATATATATATATAAAAAATAGTTAGGATATTTCTTTTTTTTTACCCTAACAAACCCAAAAATTGGAACCATCCATTATGAACAAGCCCCCCCAAAAAATACTGTGGTTATCTGCCCTTTTGTCTATTTATGAAAAGACAAGGTAAGGGGAATACGCATAGAATATGCACATCTTAATAAATAGCTACCACACATTAATATTAAACAATGTTCTTCCAGATGAGCCTATCTATTTGAACAGATTCTTTACGCCAAGTCCTCGGCAGAGAACTTCTTACCAGCAATAATAGCAAAGGGACCGCTGAAGCCTGCTCTCTTATTCTGCCTCCTCGCCTCCTCTACCAGCGGCCACAGCTTCGCTCTCGCATCTCTCACCTGCTGGGTTAAGTCCTCCGACATTTTGATGTTTTTCTGCTTCAGGACCTGAGAAGTTTTAGCATCCGCCGAGATTTGATCACAATGTGCCCGGAGCGAAAACCGAACAATGATACGACGCGGGGGACGCTGATCTTCCTTCTTTGGACGTGGTCCCAGTCTGTGAGCAATATCCACAGTCTTCTGAAGAGAGTCGACGAGCCCCGGAGAGACCCGGGAACAGATATCAATTACTATCATCTTTCATCTTACTATCGTTTTTCCCTTCGGATTCTGGGACCCCGGAGATCTTTAAATTCCAGCGTCTGGAGTACGCATCCATGTCGTTCATTCTGTCCACCAGCTTCTTGTTTTCAGCGGTCAGGGTTTTAACTTGCAGCTCCAAGGGATCCACTCTGGCCGCGAGCTCCCCCACGTTCTTCTCTGCTGCTTGGACTGAGGCAAAAAGTGCTTGAATTTTCTTGAAGTTGTTCTCAATGGATGCCTCTATGGATTCCAGCTTCTCTTTAAAGCCGAGCTGTGATTCTGTGAGTTTGTCGATAGCCGCCAGAAGGAGAGCGTTTGAGGGCTCCGGCTCGCTGTGTGGTGATTTTTTTTCTGTGGGCTTCCGCTAGGAGAGCCATCATCACTGGGTTGTTGTTTAGCATATGAATGGCATCGTTTAAAACTCTCCGTTGCCAATTCCATTGTCGCCTCCATGTCCTCCCCTATAGTTGAAATGTCAGAGAGTTAAGAAGCTATGGCAGTTGAAGTTGTTTCTTCTTCACCGAGTAAGTAAGCAAGCAGCGCCAAAATCGTACACCGTTAAAGAAAATAAAGTAACAATGAGTTGTCGGAAAAATGAAAAAAAATGGGTCAAAAAGTTTTCTCCACGGTCCTCCGCAAACGTTAAAGACTATTTACATGTTTTAAGGAGATAAGGCAAGCGAATTCAAGCTTTGAACAAAAAACTTCGAAAGCACAGAACAAAAACGTCTTAAAGTGGCGCCATCTTGGCGCCCCCCGGACAGGTATAAGGTTAGGTGGGATTCTTCTTCTTCTGAATTTTTATTAGCGGTTGGCAAACAACAAACGGTGCATTACCGCCACCGACTAGTGTGGAGTGTGGACTCACAAAAAACGACGCTCACAAAAAAAAAAACTAAAATCTTCCCAAACATTCTACTGTCTTTTAAAAACTGGAATAAAGCCTGATAACTATCATTTTTGAGTCATTTCGCAGTAATTCTATGATGTTCAGTTTCATTCTCATCTTATTGAGGTTTTGGATCAGTTTCCTTCTTTGTATCCGATATTTCTGACAGTATAACATCTATAGTTTCCTTTTCACCACAGTAATCCCATTTCCCTGTATTATGTTTCCCTATTATGAATGATTTATTGTTTAATCCAGTGTGCCCAAATCTTAATCTAGATATAATCACCTCCTCTCTCCTACTCCTTCCAGTGCTTCTCATTTCTCCAACTCTCCTTTGAATTTTATATAACCATCTTCCCTTCCTCCTCCCATTGTTTTTGCCACCTTTTCTTCATTTCTCTCTTTATGATGCTCTTTATTTCTGACAGAAGCTGATATCTAAATCAATATATTTATTGTAGCTTCTTTTGCAATTATTTCAGCTTTTTCATTTCATCTAACTCCATAATGAGCTGGAATCCATAAAAAATTCAGTTAAGTCCCATCATGTTTATTCTATAAAGTGTATGTTGAATCTCTAGTAGGATGTCTGGTCTGCTTTCTGAATGGCTGCACTGTAAACTAGCCAACGAAGAGCTTGAGTCTGAACAAATGACTGATTGTAATGTCTCATATCTTCTACCCATTGAACAGCTAACAGTATTGCGAGGATTTCTCCTGTGTATACTGATAGTCCATCATTGATCCTTTTCTTTACTATAACCTTAAACTCAGGAACTATAAATGCTATTCCAGTTTGATTAATTGTATTCTTTGATGCATCTGTATATATTTGCACATAATTATAATACTGATCAATATAATCCTGCACTATACGGGAGTTTAATATGAATGCCTTATCCTTCCTAATAAAGTAAGATCTACTGATGATCTGGAAGTATCCATGGTGGTATAACATGCAATAGTACTCTTTGACTAATGTTGAACTGATCCAGTTCTATTATTCTTTTATTCACCGTCCATCCAAAATTTTGTCTCCTTCCTTTCTCCCAGCAAGCTTTTAGAGTATCTTGTGTTGGAAGATCCTGTCCCTGACCCTGTAAATTTGTGTCATGTTTTAAAACGGGTTTTTAAAGGAGGACCCAAATGCAGCAGAGTAAAGCACAAAAAATTATTTAATAGAATAAAATAATACAAGGAACGGGAACTTACAGAACTCAGGAGGGTACAAGCAGCAACAGAGAAAAATAGGAACCCGAACGGACAACAATGAGAAGGAGAGGTAACGGCAGGGGAAGAGCGACGACGAACCAGCGAGTTGTGACTGGGAGAGGACTGAATTTATACTGAGGAGGAGAGTGAAGAGTGAAGCAGAGAAGGAGCAGGACTAATTAAGGGAAGCGGTTGCAGCTGAGGGGGAGTGAGCAGGTGGAAGTGATTAGCTGGGACAGGAGGTAAAATGGCTGGGAGACAGAAGACTGGGAAACTAGAAGGTGCAGAAAACTAGTAGAAACAAAGAATAACTAAACATAATAGAACTAAACAAGCAAAACCATCAACAAAACACAAACACTTGGGGATCGTGACAATTTGCCCAATAATTAAGAGTTAACTGCTCTCTTCTAATTTCTAATGGCATTTCACCCATCTCCACCTGTAATGCTGTTGTAGGTGTTGTTTTAAATGCTCCTGTACATAGTCTCAGTGCCTGATTTTGAATATAGTTTAGTTTTAAAAGAGTTGTATCTGCTGCTGAACTATATGCTACACATCCATAATGTAACACTGACCTAATCAACCCAGTGTATATAGCCTTCAAAGACTTCCTATGTGCACCCCAATCACTCCCAATTGAGCATCTCATTATATTTAATACCTTTTTACATTTATCCACTGTACTTTGAATGTGTACACCCCATGTTATCCTTTCATCAAACCATAATCCCAGAAATGTAAATTTACTTACCCTTTCTAACTCCTGACCATATAACTTAAGTTTGACTTCCTCACCAACTCTTTTCCTGGTAAAAAACATTGCTTTAGTCTTATCAACTGAAAATTTAAAACTTCATTTCTATGACCATTCTTCATCTTTTCCAATGGCTCCCTGTAGTTTCTTTACAATAAACTTTATATTTTTCCCTCTCTTCCACATTGCACCATCATCTGCAAAAAGCGAAAACCCCATCCCACCCTCTATGTCTTTAAACACATCATTTATCATTATAGAGAATAATAATGGGCTCACTATGCTCCCTTGTGGAGTTCCATTTTCCACAGAAAACCTCTCAGAATGAATCTAGCCAATTTTCACTTGTATTTGTCTTCCCATTAAAAAAATCCTTTATCCATCTGAACATCTGCCCACAGATACCCATTTTCCTAACTTTAATTAGTAAGCCTTCTCTCCACATCATATCATAGGCTTTTTCTATGTCAAAAAATACTACAACTACGCTCTCTCTGTTTATTTGTGCTTTCCTGACCTAATGTTCTAAACACAATACCGGATCCATTGTATTTCTCCCTCTTCCAAAACCACTCGTATATTTAGATAGTTACCCCTTATTTTCTATATAATACATTCATCTTTCATTTATCATTCCCTCCATTATTTTACAGATATTAGATGTTAATGCTATTGGTCTATAATTTCCTGGATTTGTATCATCCTTTCCTGGTTTACGTATAAGTACCACCACTGCCTCCTTCCAGCTTTGTGGCAGTTTCCCACCCTCCCAAACTCTGTTATATAAATCTAACAAAATGCCTTTAGCTGATTCACTAAGATGATTTAACATGATATAACAAACCTGGTCTTTTCATTGGGGCGACTGTGGCTCAGGAGTGAGGAGTTCGTCTTGTTGCCGGTTCGATTCCCCGCTCTGTCTGTCTCAGTCGTTGTGTCCTTGGGAAAGACACTTCACCCTTCTGCCTACTGGTGGTGGTCAGAGGGCCCGGTGGCGCCAGTGTCTGGCAGCCTCGCTTCTGTCAGTGTGCCCCAGGGCAGCTGAGGCTACAATGCTTGCCATCACCAGTGTGTGAATGACTGAATGTAGCTTTGGGGTCATCAAAGACGAAACAAAGCACTATACAAGTACAGGCCATTTACCATTTTCCCGGTGCTGACAATTTGGATTTCTGAAGAGCTCGATTTAGTTCTGTCTTTGTAAAAGGAATATTTAATAAATCATCTGTTTCTTCTACCTGTTTCAGTAAATCTCTATTTTCTGATTGTATTTTCTCTTCCCCTTCTCCCTTCTTCACTAACATTGCCTAAACTATGAATTTTAACAAAGTTTTTGCCAACATATTCACCTTCTCTTCATCTTTTACTGCTATTATCTCTCCATTATTTAAGATTGGATATCCATATTCCCTTTTTATAGCATTCATCCTCTTAATCATTGACCAAACTTTATGTATTTTTGTCTCCCTCCCCACTGAATTACAAAAGCCCCTCCAAAAGTCCCTTTGCATTTTTTAAGGGTGCTTCTTACCTTAGCCTGTAATCTTTTATATTCCATAAAATTCTGAAAACTGTGATTTGCTTTAAAAATTTTAAAAGCTTTATTTCGATACTTAATCACTTTGTCACATTCCTTTGTCCACCAAGGTACGATCTTCTTTTTTCTTTTACCTTCTTTTCTTCTTTACCGCCTGGTTTGCTGCTTCTAAAACTGCGTTACAAACAGAAGAATTTAAATCATCAACATCAACATTCATGTCAATCTTTTGCATTTCCTGGTCACAGACTAATCTAAATTTTTCCCAATCTGGAGTATTAAAATACCACTTCTGCACTCCCCCTATATCATATTCCTCTACATTCAGCTCTATCTCAGTCATGATAGGATAATGGTCACTACCTATAGTCGTTTCTTTTATTACCTGCCATGAACAAATACCTGCTTGTGAATCTGATACTAATGTGAGATCAATTGCTGATTCTGCTCCTGTTCTAACATTTACTCTTGTACCACTACAATCATTCAAACACACATATTTTTTTATTTCTATCAATTCCTCAATCACTGCTCCATTCCGATCATTAGAATTACCCCATAATGTACTGTATGCGTTAAAGTCCCCACACCAAATTACTTTTCCCTCTAAATGTATGTTAAGTTCCTCTACTGATAACAGTTTGTTACTTGGGTTGTAAAAATGTACCACTCTTATGCTACCATTTTTTGACCATATTTCAAATATAATGTATTCTGACTGTGTTCCTATAGCTGCAACTCTATATTGCGTTTCTTGCTTTACAAATGTCATACACCCTCCACCATTTCCTTCCTTTCTTTCTCTTTCTATCTCCTTCCTTTCTATCTCTACTCTCTTCTTTTTGCATTTGTTGATAAATCCTTTAAACTCTTGCCCATTTGCTATTAAACTTTTAGCGTTTCACTGTAAGATAATTATACTGTCCTCTCTCCTAATAACAATAATAATAATAATAATAATAATTCTTGTTCATAGGAAAACGCTATTTAACTGCACCAAAAGAGAATATAATATTTGTAAAGCTCTTGTTAAACTGATTCAAAACACAGTGAGCTATTCTAAAGTTTCTCCAACCTTCCCTAAACTATGAATATTGGACTACCCGCTGTCTGAAGTTGCTAAAAGTTGCAACTCCAGATTTTTTAAAGCTACTCTAAAATCCAAATTATTCTATGAATATAATAGAGACCTGGTATCTGAGGCGTTAGCACAAGCGTTTTCAAGGTATAATAAATTGCCAGTCTCACCAAAAGTGAAAGAGACACATTTCAAAATTCTTAATAGGACTTATCCAGTAGCTGTTACCTTACATAAACAATTCAAATTTGAATTGATGCCATGTGCCTCCTGTAATTCCTCTGATGAACACCTTGATCACCTATTTTTTGACTGCCCTGTTTCTAATAGGTTTTGGTTGGTTACTAAGGGGTGTCGGAATCTAAAAATTCATAATCTTCCAACTTTAACTGTTAACCATGTTCTGGACCAACCAATGTTGCTGATTTGCCATCTAATGTATCTGATATTGTGAAGGTCATTTTTCTTATGGGAAAATACCACATCCATAGCTGTAAATGGAGAAGCTCAGTCCCTTGTTTTAAAATTTTTTCATTGCAGTTGGTAGCACTGTTGCTTGCAGCAAGAAGGCCTTGGTACGAATCCCAGCCAGGGGTCTTTCTGCATGGAGTTTGCATGTTCTCCCTGTGCGTGCATGGGTTCTCTCCGGGTACTCTGGCTTCCTCCCACAGTCCAAAAATCTGACGGTTAGGTGAATTGGTCTTTCTAAATTGCCCTTAGGTATGATTGTGTGCATGCATGGTTGTTTGTCTTGTATGTCTCTAAGTTGCCCTGCAATGGACTGGCGACCTGTCCAGGGTGGACCTCAAAATGAAATTAAATGAAATGAAGACCTCAAAAAACAGAGGAGAAATTGCAGAGTGGCAGAGAAAAAATGGAGGAAAAATAAAATAACAATAAACAATCAAATATACACAGAATTACTCAAAGCATACGATAACACAGTAAGAAATTCAAGGAATGCATACTTTTCCAAAATCATTACAAATCATAAAAATAATCTTGAAATTCTTTTTTCCACCAGTAACAAAAACTGTAACCCTGCTTCTAATGCATTTCAGAAAACCCCCTTACCTCCTCTGTGAGGAGTTCGCAGACCACTTCAGAGGGAAGGTAGACACGATCAGATGTAATATTTTATCTTCTCAAAGTTTTCTCCTCAGTGAGGCCCACCACATGTCTTTTGGACCCAATTCCCACTTCATTATTAAGCCATTTTATGGATCTTTTAGAGATGAGATTTTAACCTTGATGAATTGCTCCCTTCAGACTAGGGTCTTTCCTGTTGCCTTTAAAGGGGCGGTGGTGAGACCCTTTCTAAACAAGAGCAACTTAGATTTTAACGATTTTCACAACTTTCGACCAGTACCTAACTTAAAATTTTTAAGCAGAATTAGAAAAGCTTGTTTTAATTCAACTTAACGATTTTATTGATGTTCATAATGTCCTAGAGAAATTTCAGTCTGGTTTTAGGGTGAACCACAGCAATGAAACGGCCCTTTTGAAGATTTTAAATGATTTCTGCTGATACACAGAGCATGACAGTGTTGGTTCCACTGGATCTAAGTGCTGCCTTTGATACGGTGTATCATACTATTCTTATAACCAGTTTATAACAGATTGGCCTCTCTGGTGCTGTTCACAAATTGTTCACTTGCTATCTCACAGACAGGACTTGGTCCACAAGATTACACAATGGTGTGCCCCAGGGTTCAATTTTAGACCCAGTGCTTTTATACCTTTATATGCTCCCTCTTGGCAGTGCCATCAGAAGACATGGAGTTAACTTTTACAGTTGTGCTGATGATACACAGTTGTACATCTCCGTGTCTCCCGATGACACACGGCCAATGGATGCACTTTTTAACTGCATTTTGGCATCAAATCCTCAATGACAGAAAACTTTCTCCAGGTCAACCAGGACAAGGCTCTTTTAATGGTTTTTAAGTGTCTTAATGGTCTTGGGCCTACTTATCATTCAGAACTGCTTTTACCATATGAACCTTTGCGGTCTCTGCGCTCCTCTGGCAGCCGTCTCCTTGTCATCCTTAAGTCAGGACACACTCACGGTGAGACGTTTTTCCAGTACTATGGCCCTCACCTCTGGAACAGGCTGCTGGAAGACCTCAGGGCTGCAGAGAACGTTCATGTTTTTAAGAGCAGGCTCAAGACTCAACCTTTTAGCCTAGCTTTTAACTAATTATTATTCATTATAGTCTAACTTAACTTTAATTAATCTGCATGTTTTACTTGCTTATATTTTAACAGTGTTTTACTGCTTAGTCTTATCATATATATCCACTGTTTATTTTTATATTTTAATCTTCCTTCCAGTGTTTCCTCTGTGGGAGGCCTCTGCCTTGGGAGCGGTGGTTGGCTGTGGCTGCCTGGGTGCTCTCCAGGTAGTGCTTGGGTGGAGGTGGGGTCTCGGCCTTGCCTCCTCTGGGCGCTCTGTGTCAGTGCCTTGGTTGCTGCTGTTGATGTGCTGCTGCCAGTGCAAATGGATCTTTTGATGGCATTTCCTTACTTTACCTGACTCACCTGTACTCGGCCCAATGTCTTTTTTTGTTGTTGCTCTTGAGTGTGTGTGCGCAGGGGGGAAGGGGATATAATTGTGATCATGCTTTTAAATCTGTGGGGGAGGGATGGGAATGTGGTTTATGTGATGTCATTTTAATCTGTAAAGTATTTTGAGTTGTAATGTTTGTATGAAAAGAGCTTTATAAATAAAAGTTTGATTGATTGACTTCAGCCAGCAAGGTATCCCACAACGCGTTGCGCCACCAGCAGCAGTAAATAGAGAAGGTGAGTGCTAAAATTGAGGGATTGCTGAAGGATTGTTGTGGCTGGAAAGTCTGCATCAACGGGGCCCAACCTCACGCAAATGACTGACGCAATCTGCTGGGATTCCTTAAATAGGAAACTTTTTAACTGATTGGAATGTTTGAATAAATGTATTGAAATGACTTCTTGTTAAGTGCCTTGAGATGACATCTGTTGTGAATTGGCGCTATATAAATAAACTGAATTGAATTGAATTAAAATATATCGCTTTTATACCACTATTAACTCATTACAAACAGCAATTTTAATATGCTTTAGGTGAGAAATTAGACATCATAACTTCATAAATACAGTCAGTTCATTTAGAATGTACCTACTTTGAAATGTGCGCCAATGTTTTATACCAACCACCCCCCACCTTCCGCCTCATGATGCTTAATCGACATAATCAACTTTAATTTAATGCATGTGTAAAAGAAATGCACAGAAATCAATTATTTTTCTAAAATAGTTAAACAGATTCAACATCTTTCTTCAACAGAATTTCAGACTGCACTAGAAAGAACGATAAGAATAATAAGAAAGAAAAGTATGTATTTCTGCCCCCCTTTCCCTGTTCATGCCCTACCTGGCCCCCAGGCAGAAGTTTGCTAGAGTGCAAAGTTAGGCTACTAGCTATCAGCTACATAGAAAAGGATCCTGGTGTTATTTGTCTCTTAGAAACAACTCATAACTTCCCTTCAACTCATTCATGTCACCTAAAAGGTAAACCTGTTTCTCCATCAGATGTTCAGCTCTGATGATTCAGTAAGGACATCTCCTGGTTTCATCTTCATGTTTCCCTCTCAACTGATATCCAAACCGATATCATGACCAGCAGCTTTTACAGCTGTGTCTCCAGAAAACATCAGCTTATACTATAAAGTCATATTAAATCATTTCTAACAACAGGTTATCAAGCTTAAACGTGCTGCTATTGTTTAGCGCTGGTTTCTTCTTTCTGCACAGTGGGCGACAAACAAGAGACAGAACTTGCGACAGAAAAGCTGATCAGCTGATCATGATTTAAGAAGCAACCAGGAACCAGGGGGTTTAAGGTCTATGGCAACAACTTGAACATATCACACACAGTTACAGTTTTCTTTACTTTTCTTTTTTCAGAATAGAGGATCAAATTAATGTATTGCTTGAACTCATTGAGGAATGCAGTAAAACATGGTTTTCTACCTGTAAATTTACTTTTATGAATATTAAATTTAGCGATTATAAGGAGATGCTGGTTTGAAGAGCATGTGCATTGTGATCGATTGTGAGCAAGGGACTGAACTTCGACTTAATGGCTGTAAGTAACCCAACGTAACATAAATATAATTAAGTTAAAATGTTTTCCAAGACATGTAATAATGTCTACATAAGCATTAAGTTATTTTTAAACGTTTATCTTGCAATGCGTGGTACATTTTTGTGGTAATTACACTCGGTAATTATGCTAACGTAGCTAGTATGTTAGTCTGTCCCAGTGCACATGTTTAGCACTAGATCAAATAAAATAAGAATGTGCTCAGCGTTTGTATAATGAGAACTCATAAAAACTTTTTTTCATATTGAAAATGTGTGCTTGTGTGTGTTTGACCTGCACAGATGCATCAGACAATACTGAGGAGAGGGCAGGATCCCCTTCAGTCTTTAGAGCGATGCAGTGAGTGTTGCAGCAACATTCACTGCACATTTTGAAACATGGCTTATGCAGATTTTTACAAGGTCAAGGCCCATGTACAAAATCATGTGAGGATGGCTGTAAAACATGAAGGTATGTATGCATAAGTTTCTTAAGTCATTTACCTACTGTTCCATACTCTGTGTGTGTGTGTGTGTGTGTGTGTGTGTGTGTGGGTGTGTGTGTGTGTGTGTGTGTGTGTGTGTGTGCGCGCGCGCGCGCATCCATCCCCCATCAAATGTTTAGAACTGTATGGACCCTTCTGTTGTTTGCACGTCTTGGCCTATCATTCATTCACAAACTTTCAATGAAAGTATACATTCGCTGTATATTTTATAATTATAGAATATATAACTAAATATTCATATTGGCAAAATGTATACATACTTTTTGCCAATATGAATATTTAGTCATTTATTTTATGTCAGTTTTTCTTTTTTTTTTTATTGGCAATAAATAACATATAATGCAAGGCATGTACTTTTCACAAAGTACTTGGGCTGGTATTGGGTGAAGTCTGTTGTGCTACTTTGCATGAAGCATCATTGTACACAAGACAGTTTATCAAATTTGTTCTTTTTTTTATTTTAGATTTTGTCATCATGAAATGCATCCTGGGCTGTTGGGAAACAGCGCATTATCATTGCTGTTATTGTCCGTCAACGATTCTCCGGAGAATGGCATTCATGAGACATCTTGCTATATGTAAGGACAAATTATCGTCACCTTCCCCACCAGCACAGACGGCACCTCCTCCTCCACCACAGCCAGGACCGTCGTTATTATCATCATCATCAGGACGATTAAAGGTCCGCCAGCAGGCGAAAGTGACATGCAGCCACTGCGGCTTTAACTTAAAATGTATTTCCATGTGCTTTGACTCTTGTACCCAGATGTCGAGTCTCTGGAATGGTTGCAGTGCAAAGCAGAAAGATTGTGCTGGAAGATGTATGAATCTTAAAAAAGTCATTCATCTGTGGATGCACAGATGTGGAAGGCAGGCCAAGGTACCACACCATTTTTCTTGTCAATAAAACCTGTTTAGTGTCACATAAAAATAAAATAAATAAAGAACAGCAATATCCTGCACTTACGAAAATACTCATGAATGTTTAAACACAATGCCAGCTTCAGAGCGTGAGACAGCAAATCTTAGCTGTTCTCACAAGTCATGTGAAAAAGTTATCTTTCTGCTGTCTAAAATCATGTCCTGTAACTGGTGGCAGTCGTTTTTGTTTTCTCCAATCTGCAGGATCGTAGATGTTGTGGAGATAGGTGGGATCTTAGCGGTGTTTTCAAGAGATCAGATAAAGGGCTGAACCCCTCAACATCTGTCAGTCTAAAGCAACATTTAAAGCTGTGGACACTGAATTTCAGTGACCAGCGAGTAGGTAAAAATGTCATCAGTCACATGTATGTGTGTTATGTATGGCATAATAGATGGATTGATTGATTTTTAGGGTGATAGAGGAGGTCACTGGTGTTGGAGCCAAGATAAGGAGAGGGGAGATAAGGCTGCTGGACTATGTCTTTGACATGATGCTCCCTGAGGTAAGATGGTCACTAGCTTGCTTGGGAAATGGGAGGAGATTATAAGGCAATTGTGGTCTATATTTCATTCCTCTGGAATGTATAAAAGGTGCATTCTGTAAAGCACAAGGTATGAACGAGTCATTTAATTGTTTTTTCAGATCCTGATAAGCATCCTGGAGGAGGGAGGAGTGACACGTCTCACAGCTGAGCTGATGATGGCCAGAGGCAATCCTTTTTAGTTCATAACCTCCAGACTCCTTTTGTTGTTGTTTTTTTGTTCAGTTTCAATGATAAAGTAATTGAGAATAATAAAGTGTACTGCAAACATAACAGTCAAGTTCTCATTGCTTTTAGTGTGATGGTGTTGTGAAAACTTGATTAATTCCTGAAGAAAATTGCAATGTTTTAAGGGTGGGGTTTTTTGTGGCTAGTTTTTTTTTTTTAAGGAAAAATCATGATTGACAGTTGATTAGTTGTTCCAGAAGAAGACTTATGCCTTAATACTGTTTCCTCACTGTTTTGTGTTGGAGGATGTGAAGAATCATTCATTGTTTTCACAGCTATTATAGCATTCTATTTTGGACAATCGGCCCCCGCAATTTTGCTCAGTTTATATCCAGTCTAGCCCACTACCAGCTGAAGCAGATATTGTACTTTGTTTACTCCTGTTCCTCCTGGAGTCGCTTCGTTTTACTGGAAGTCTGAGGTGTAGAGTGTGAAGAGAAATGGAGAGAGTACAGTCCCCTGTGTTTCTCCTGTGTTGCTGACAACCATAGCAAGAGACAGTCTTTCAGTCTCACACTGATCTCTAAAGAAGTCATACATCCAGATGGTTTGGAGTTTTCCACATTTATGAAGCTTCTTGCATAGCAGCAGCTGAACTGTTTCAAAAACACTGGAAAAATAAAAGAACATGATCCTCAAGGAGCTGCCTGATTGGTCCAGATGAGAGTGGGCTCTCTGAATAAAATATCTATCTATCGACGATATGGCGGATGAACGGGGCTGGGCTGACTCTGGTGGGTGGGACTGACTGATGGGCGGGGCTGACTCTGGTGCAGCTCTGCCTTTCGTGGTTCTGCAGCAAGCACCACTTGTAAACTTCGGCCTGTTTTGTTAGAGAAAGTCCAAAAGTTAATTAACCTGTGAACCTGTGAAACCAGCAACCAATCTTAATAAGTCCCTAAAGTTGTAGGTATATATATATATATATATATATATATATTTATGTAAATATAATCATGTTATATATTATGCATAATGTGCATTGTATTTTGATTATTAATTTTGTCTAACTTAAAATAATGCTTTAATCTGTTAAACACTTATGTATTTGTTCTCTATGTAACATGCATATAAAAACACAAAATTAACTTCCCCTCGGTCATGCATGTAAAACCATTGTGTAAACTACACATATATATTCATTCATTCATCTCAAACAAATTTGCACATAAAGAAACCATACCTGCGGTCACAAACAATTTGCCAGTTAGTGTTGCGTGGCATCAGGTTAGCATCTAAAAAAACTGCATCACGTCAATGCAATCTTAATGGGCTGCCGGACAGCTAGCTTAACACGTGCGGCAGCAACTACCGAACTGCAATCAACATATAAAAAACACAATATCGCGGCTCGTAGCTCATTAAAACTACTGCAAGATTCACTCGTCCTCATTGGCATTCTTACACGGTGATAAGTCAACAAATAATTGATAACAGCAACTTATATATCTGTTTTATTACCGGAGAGACCTGATGGGAACTCACCCCAGTCAAATCCAGCAAACGGCCTCAGAAAAATCTCTGTCATCCTCAGACAAAACTGCTCAGACGCCTTTTGGGTTGAAGCAGTTTTTTCTGAGGATCACAGAGATTTTTCTGAGGCCGTTTGGGTTGAAGCAGTTTTTACTAAGGATGACAGAGATTTTTCTGAGGCCGTTTGGTTTGAAGCAGTTTTGTCTGAGGATGACAGAGATTTTTCTGAGGCCGTTTGGGTTGAAGCAGTTTTTTCTGAGGATGACCGAGATTTTTCTGAGGCCGTTTGGATTGAAGCAGTTTTTTCTGAGGATGACCGAGATTTTTCTGAGGCCGTTTGGGTTGAAGCAGTTTTCTCTGAGAATGAAAGAGGTTTTTCTGAGGCCCTTTGGGTTGAAGCAGTTTTTTCTGAGGATGACAGAGATTTTTCTGAGGCCGTTTGGGTTGAAGCAGTTTTGTCTGAGGATGACAGAGATGTTTCTGAGGTCGTTTGGGTTGAAGCAGTTTTGTCTGAGGATGACAGAGATTTTTCTGACGCTGAGAGAGTTTTGTCTAAGGATGACAGAGATTTTTCTGAGGCCGTTTGGGTTGAAGCAGTTTTTTCTGAGAATGAAAGAGGTTTTTCTGACGCTGAAGGAGTTTTGTCTGAAGATGACGGATGTTTTTCTGAATCTGACACCTGAGTCTGAGGATGTCCTAAAATGAACACCATACACCAGGTCATGACTACCTTTAACAGGCAAGTAAACAATAACTTTAATATCTTTTGTCATGATATTGAAGGATTGGATTCAATTTCTCCTGTTTCCATTTTTATGAATGCATCTTACAGATGTGACAGCCGTCGATTGAGCCGCTCTGCAAACCATGCTGGTGGACGATGTAGTGTGTTAGGTAAAATAATAATGTTGTATTATTATTTTCTTAGGGTGTCTTTCTAATGTACTTTTTAAATGTCATTTTGGTTTCAGTCACATGCTTCTTTGCATGACAGCCTGTTCTTTTAATATGTTAATGAAGTGTGACTAAATAAAGAGAGACTGCAGAGGGGATGCTCTTGGAGACCAGAGACTATGACACTGGAAGGCTGAGAACAGACAAACACGGTTGGCTCATTCCTTATAGTATTTTCCTGGTCTCCCTCTGCAGAACTGATTATCCACATCTACCTCTGCAGAGCTTATTGACTCCATATTCTCTCCGACCCCTGTGTGTGATTCTTTGTAGGTCAACCACTTCTTTTTACCTAACATCTTGGTGCCGTGACTCGACGTACGGAGCACTCCCGCCGGTGGTCTCCGTCGAAGGACTGTTCTTGACATCCAGATCGCTGAATTGCTGCATTGGCCGGCTGCATAACTTCCACGAGGACCCCCTGCGCGTGCTCCCGTGCGATCGATTCGGTTTGAATCACTCGCATAGGGGGGAGATTGTGAGTACATCTTTTTTGTGCACCTTCACAAAAAAAAAAAAAAAAAAAACAATTCTAAGATAGTCAGGGTATATTCTGCTGTTTGGGCCTAAAGGACGCTTTAGCCTCTCTGATAAAATATCAGGTGTTGATCCTTAAGTGATTAATGCGTTAATTACTACAGCAAAAGGGTGTAACGGTACAGGTTTGCGAACCTGTCCACCTCGAAAAAAGGGTGTAACGGACCAGGTTTGCGAACCGGTCCACCTTGCTGGGAAACGGTTGTAACGGGTTAGGTTTGCGAGCCAATCCACCTCGCTGGGAAATAAAGCACGCCAGTGTATGGGAGTAAAAACACAAACAGCAGAATCAAAACGATATACCGCACCCCAGGTGGGTAGAGTAAGATAGGCACAGGACATAATCTTTATGTATGCCAGTCCAACCTGAAACCTAACGGTGTTAACGTACGGTTTGACGTGCACTACAAGAGACGTTCTGTGCGGAATTATAGGTTACACAACACATCCTTAGATTAAGAAAGCCATAAAACGGCTCAATCTAGTTGCACAAAAGAGACACTTAGAGTAAAAACTATACGATCCAGTTTTAGCAAAATTTGATTACAATTAAAAATCTCAAATAAATGACCAAAAAATTATTTTAATTAATTAAAGAATAAATGACTAACTTTAACTCGACAGACTAATTTAATAGTTCTTGCTTTTTCATTCACCTTAATCTTAATATTAATAATTGCCTTTATCCTCCTAGAACTATTTGGTATTCTAACACTAGACTTTACCAGACCAATTAATAGAACCCATTAAGGGTTATATAAAAACAACGCAAAGATGGGAAACGATGTTTCCACCGACAAATTAGAGGGAGATTCAAAGTATATGCATAAAAAGGATCCCGAAAATCTTCAGTTTCTGACAAAATGGCGCAAAAAGTATAAAGTAGACGGGAAACTTAAAGGAAATCAATGGAAAGAACTGGTATGTGTTCTCGAAGCAAAAACACTTATCGCTAAAGGTAAAAAGAAAAAACTTAAACAGACACAGTTAAAAATAGCACGTGTGTGGGCTGATGAAACAGAGAAAAGGAAGCAAAATATAAAAAACAGGAAAAAAAACAAAGGCTCTAAAGATGAGGCTTTTCTTATGAAAAAGCTCGGTGACGAACCCACACTGTGTCCTCCTCCTTATGCACCTCTACCTACAACCCAGACAGACCCCCCTGGGGCTGTTGGAGTAGTACCTTATGCACCTCCACCAACACCCCCATCAGACCAGCCTGGGGCTTTAGGGGAAGGTCTATATCCTCCTGTTCCAAGAGATCAATTTGCAATTGAAGAAAAAACAGATGGTACCACAATAAAACAAAGACTTAGAATTACAAAGAAGTCAGGTCCAAAAAAATCTGAGGATAAGTCTTATGAGAGTGAACCAGAGGACTCAATAGATGTTAACCCTATGATTCAAGTACCATCTGCCGATGGCACTCCGAGATATGTTTTTAGACCATGGACACTTAAAGACGTTAAAGAGGGTGGTGATGATACCCCATATATGCGGCATTTGTGTAATGGTCTGCTACATAGTTTCCACCCCACTATCACTAATTGGATTAAAAATCACCTTCTGACAAGGGAAACTTGCGACCTTACTACCCTTATGGCCAATGCACGTTTTGCAGAAGGTGTCATGGAAAGAAAGGGGAAGAAACCAAAACCTCCAGACTCCGACACACAGGTATTTCACACCCAGCTTGAAGACGATGAGGGGGAAGTTTATTATCAAAGTGACAACCACAACAAAGGAAGGTGGTTTAGACCACGAAGGAATACACATCATCACACACCCCAGGGTTCATGGAGACATCAAGGTGGAACAGTGGCAAAAGCACTATATAAAACTATCATTGCAAACCATGGTATTCCACAAGTAATATATTCAGATAATGGACCACATTTTGTGAATGAGGTTATTCAAAATATGGCAAAACATTTAGACATCCAACTAAAAAATCATTGTGCCTATCACCCCCAAAGTGCAGGTTTAGTAGAAAGACATAATGGAACCATCAAAAGCAGACTCAGGAAATGCATGGCAGAGACTAGAAGACCATGGCCTGAGTGTTTGGACCTAGTAAAACTTTACATGAGAATTACGCCAACAAACCAAGGTTTAACACCTTTTGAAATCATTTATGGCAGACCTTACAGGTTACCTCTAGTTGCGCCTGATTTGCAAAAAGCAGACGAAGAACTCACATTAGCTGATTACATGAGGAAAATTATCCTAGCCAAAGAAGTGCAAAACACACACAATCTGCCTATCTCTCCTTCTGTTTTGCAGGATCCTGAAAAGCCAATCAAACCTGGAGACTGGGTATTCATCAAGGTGATTAAAAGGAAGAACTGGACGAGTGCCCGCTGGGAAGGACCTTTTGAAGTCCTGCTGACCACGCCCACGGCTGTGAAAATCGCTGAGAGACCCTCGTGGATACACATCTCACACTGCAAATTGCAAAGGCAATTAGGGGACTAGACACGGGACAGTGGGGAAGTCTGGGCTACAAAGGACAGAGTGACCAATAGGGCCTCTGGTCTCAAACCCAGCAGAACAGCATCCCTGTCCCCTTAGTGGTCAAACCTCTGTTTTGGAGGGCTAGTCCTCGTATTTGCCTCTAGCCAACATGAAACTAGTTTGGCTCCCCTCCTGTCTGGCAGTTTGCCTGCCTCTATTCCACTGCTTTTTCCTCACACCTGATGACGCCCAGACATCAAAGGAAAGAAGAGCTAAAATTCTAACCCACCATGCGTTTAAGAACACCTGGTACCAAATAGTTAATTTGACTGCAAATGCCATTCATTGTAATTTTGATACTTTTCTGCGTTTGTGTTAGTTGTGTTCTCCCATGTATAAAACAAATGATGAATAAGATGATAACTAACACAATGGTCCAATACTCTCTTCTTAATCAGAGGCTTGAAGATGAAGACAGAAATGAAGAAGAAGATGGGGTGTAATTAACATGTGTAAAAACCTTTTTATGATTCCATTAATCTAAACTACTGTTCAGGTAGCGATTAATTGGATGATGTCTAGGTGAAGCTCGCATTAATATATTTTTTAAATTGCTACTTACTTTTGCAATTTCTTTGTTGTATGTCTTATTATAATTATTATTTTTATTTTATTTGGGATGCTACTTATTTTGCAACCTTTTGTTGTCTGGTTTTTATGACATTATTGGAGTTGTTACCTATTTTACAACTTTTTGTTGTTCGTGATCACATTTAAAAACCACATTTCAGGGGGGAAATGTTAGGTAAAATAATAATGTTGTATTATTATTTTCTTAGGGTGTCTTTCTTATGTACTTTTTAAATGTCATTTTGGTTTCAGTCACATGCTCCTTTGCATGACAGCCTGTTCTTTTAATATGTTAATGAAGTGTGACTAAATAAAGAGAGACTGCAGAGGGGATGCTCTTGGAGACCAGAGACTATGACACTGGGAGGCTGAGAACAGACAGACACGGTTGGCTCATTCCTTATAGTATTTTCCTGGTCTCCCTCTGCAGAACTGATTATCCTCTGCAGAGCTTATTGACTCCATATTCTCTCCGACCCCTGTGTGTGATTCTTTGTAGGTCAACCACTTCTTTTTACCTAACATAGTGGACAACGGGGGGAGACACCCTGAAGCTCTCTGCAGACCACCCTGTGATGTTTCGCTTGCCAACCAGAGAGGACCAACCACAGATTTCGGCTGCAGTACTCCATTCATGTCTCTCATTCTTTCAGCTGCTCCAGCAACACTGCCAGGGACCCCCGGTGTAATAAAACAAAAAGATGGTCCAATACCCGGTCACTCAGATTAATCGTGCAGTGATTTGTTAAAATGTCTCTTGTCCTGTAAATAGTTATATTTCTGTATGTTCTTGAATTTTGTTACCTTAAATTTTATTTTCTGAATGTTATTAATTAAATAAAATTATACAAGATAAGATAAGATAAGATGAGATAAAATAAGAAATACTTTAATAATCCCCGGGGGATTAAATTTTAGTACAACCAATCCAAGATCATACAAACATTTACAAACATTAACACAGTACAGGATTTGGAAGACCGCGGTGGCAGCCGGCTTACCAAGCGCCACTTATAGCAGATAGAAAGGATTCACAAGAAGGTAGGGGTGGTGAACAGGGAAAAAAAATTTGCAACTCTGCCCAGCCCCCTACAGGGAACCGAGCCGGAAGTGCTGAAAAAACCCCACTGCAAAACATATAAGCACATATATCAGTCATCCCATATGAGAACACAAATGAGACGGGGTTCGGAAACCCTCCGCACAGAGAAAAGCAGTCATACCCATCCCATGCGCGCCCAGTATTTCACTGTCCGAAGAGTGGGCAGGAGACTGTAAGGTTAACAGCGAGGACATTGAACTGAAGGAGCGTGTGTTTCTGTAGTTGTGCCGTGAAAGTCTGTGCGTGTGTATGTGTGTGCGCTGTAAGTAGGTGAGACTGTGAACTCCCCTATCAGTCCCATAGCTCACAGAACATATTTAAACACAGGGGGATGGTGTGGGAGTAGGAGCCTCCGTTTACATTCTTTTCGCAGGGGGAGTTTGTGGTGTCTAGCCTTTCAAGGCTGCACCGGGTTCCAATTCAGATAACATTTTTAGATCAGGCTGGGACTTCCGAATAATGGCTCAGTTTCCATCAGCACGGCTGAGAAACTTCTCCAAGTTGTTTGCCACCTCGCGTACGAGTCCAACCACCGCATCCAGTTTGCAATTTTGCTCGTTCAGCGCATTAGTCTGAGTGTTTACAGCACGGCATAATCCTTCTTGAAGCTGCAAAAGCTTTCCAATTACTTCCGACCGCTTCTTATCTTTGCGATACATCAGGAATCTACCCAAGCCAAACAGCAGAAACCCGATTATCATGAATCCAATTATGTAGATATCTTCCACGTCCTCCACTGACATCATCGACAGACATGATCTTCCACTCCCTAACTATCCTAACGTAGGAGAAAAGGGGAAAATATTGCAATCACAGATATCAAAACGACAATAGTGGAACAATACTGTAAATAATTATACTAAAAAAGGACAAAACAAGAGAAGCAGGAAAATATTTCGGCTGTTTAATGACTGCAGTAAGATTATATGTACTGCACAAAACAAAAGAAACAAAACTGCCATGATTTTAGGGTAAATAACACCGTAGTCATAAGAATGGGATTTCTAAATAGATTTATTCCTGTACCTCCATCCCACAGTGGCAGAGTTCTTTGCTCCGGTGAAGAGCTCATAGTTCTCTCCCCGGAGCTTTATGAACATGTCTGGCTGCTCTTTGTCCTTAAAATGTTTAAAACAGCTTAAATCCCTAACCAGAAATTAGCTCTGTGTAAGGTGATAGTCACACAAGAAACAAGCTAGTTTACGAACGTGATTTTTAAAAAACATGTAAACGTACAAATGTAAAAAAAAAAAAAATTCTTAACGCTAAAACCAAAGGCCTAATTAGACAACCGCTGTAAAAATCAATTGTTTGAACCGCCAGTTAAAAAAAAAAATGTAAAAGAAAAATCCAGAAACTCAAACTGTCTGATTTCTTCTATCTACAATAGAAGATCTACAATAGGCAAGCAGATTTGTGAAAAGAGATCAACTGTAAAATGGAACAAATACAAGATCAATGACAAGCTCCCTTGACCTGGGGTTTCATGCAAGATCTCACGATGTGGGGTGCACAAGATCTTGAGAACAGTGACAAAACAGCCCAGAAGGATATGGGGGGAACTGGTCAATGACCTAAGAAAGCGGGGACCACAGTAACAAAGGTTACTATTAGTAACACACTACGTCATTATGGATTAAAATCCTGCAGTCTCCCTGCTTGGGCCAGGACAGGTTGTGCCAATCTAAAGTTTGCCAGAGACCATGTGGATTTTCCAGAGGGGGACTGGGAGAATGTTATGTGGTCAGATGAGACCAAAATAAAACTCTTTGGTATAAATGTCACTCACCGTGTTTGGTGGGGGAAGAATACTGAGTTTGCATACCAAGAAAACCCTACTCACTGTTGTGATTGCATTTCTCATAAGATGAACTGAACAGACTTTTGGATGTGTGGGAGCTATTTCAAAGATGGACTGAGCAGACCACATTTCCCAGCAATCCTAGCAGTGACCCCCAACACACTCCTATTGGTCCGTGACCACCCATGGTGACATCAGCGATGACATCACGGCCAAAGGGGGCTATAAGAGTAGTCGCGCCCATTTTGAATTGTTCTCCAGCTAGAAGTTCTTGGATGGACGACTGCTGAACAGAGGACATCTCACCGGTGAAGATTCTCTTTTGTCCTGACCCGCTGGACCGGGGAAGAACTAATTTCAAAGCTTCGAAGTGCGCACCCCGTCTGCGTAACCAGGGTGCACGATATAAGAACTGTTCCAAGACAGTTCATTAGACGTCGATCCTGCAGGCCATCCAGCCTGCATTTGGGCCACAGGGTCCTTAAATCCTGTACAGGTTTTTTTTATAACTCTTCCTTTTCTTGCTCAACTACGGACACAATTCGCTCTCCTCCTAGTGGACTGGACCTCCTTCAAAGCAAAGTAGGACTGAACCGGTTAATTTATACTAATATTGTGTCTGGGTGGAGATAAATAGAGAAAATAGAGTTTTAACGAGTTAGGTCTCGTTCATTTTTGGTTTAAAGTTTTTTTTAAGCGCTGTACCTGTTTGCTCAATTTTGCGTCGTCGCACATATAAGTCTGAGCTGAAATTGCTGTTTGAAACTGTTTGTTTTATCCTGAGCAGATCACGCCTTTCTTTCCTTTTCCCTCCTCTCCTTTACTCTCTCTCTCTCTCTGATCACTCCGTCGGCAGAGTCGGGCTCGGTCCGGCCTGCGTTAGCTGGTCTTAGCTGAAAAGTTTAACTCCATTGTCTTTAGTCTGTCTCTAAAGCAGAGGCCTACCACATGTACGTTTTCCCCATGTGCTCCTTTAGCCAAAGCTAGTTTTATGACTCTTTCTTAGACTCCATGTGCTGTCCTCCATCTTGGCACAGAGCTGAGATTTATGACTTTGTCCCACAGGCTATCTGATACTTGGGCTCCCTGGAATGAGGGCCCCCCTCCTTTCCTGACCCGAACCTCAGCTGTCTCACTGATTTCATTTCATGTTAATTGTGTTTAATGTTCACCTATTATTGTTGTCTAAGATCTGTAGTAGTTTGCATTCTTTAGAATAGATGGGATTTTCTATTTTCTAAATAAAGTCCCCTTATCTTAAAGAGAACTTGTCCGGGATTACTTGGAGTGATGCGTACAATTAATGTCCACAGCGTAAGAACTTATTCCTTCATTTGTTTAATTATCTCAGCCTTATCAGGCTGGTAATCATAAACATAAACTGAGACTGAACAATTTGGGTAAATATATATATATATATATATATATATATATATATATATATATATATATATATATATATATATATATATATATATATATATATATAAATGTTCCTGGATCCAACAGGATGGTGCCCCTAAACTTGGTAATTTTTACATAAAATTATTAATCTTATTAATAATTGCCCTAAGCAATTATTCATAATTATTCATAACCAAATCCTACCTATCTGTGGCACAACACTGTGAAGCATGGGGGTGGAAACATTATGCTTTGGGGCTGCTTTTTTTTCAAAGGGGACAGGACGACTGATTTAAATTCAATTCAAATTCAAAATTACTTTATTAATCCCAAAGGGAAAATAAATGTTGTTGTAACTCATTATCCAAGTTTATTCAAAGATTTGCTGGCGATGTTAATGGCCGTGGGGAGGGATGATATCCTGTAAAATGGAGGAATGAAAAAATCAGAAAAAAAATAACAGAGCTACTCCAACATGCTGCCACCTTGAGCGGCGCAATTCTGGCGCAATTTGTATTGGAAAGGATGAATGGGGCCATGTACCGTGAGATTTTGGGCAAAAACCTCCTTCTGTCAGTGAGAGCATTGAAGATGAAACATGGCTGGATCTTTCAGCATGACAATGATCCCAAACACACCACATGGGCAATGAAGGAGTGGCTAAGTAAAATGCATTTCAAGATTCTGAAGTGGACCTCAATCCAATAGCGAATCTGTGGAGGGACTTGAAAGCTCCTGTTGCCCAGCGACAACGCCAAAGCATCACAGCTCTAGAGAAGATCCACATGGAAGAATGGGCCAAAATACCAGCTACAGTGTGTGCAAACCTGGTGAAGACCTACAGGAAAGCTTTAACCTCTGTCATTCCCAACGAAGGTTACTTTACAAAGGATTGAAATTAACTTTTTCTGCATCATTATATAAATAAATTATTGAAAAATCATACAATGATTTCCTGGAATTTTTTTCACATTCTGTCACAGTTGAAGTTTACCTATGATGAAAATGATAGGGCCCTCATTTATCAAACATTTTAATTGATTGTCCCATATTCTATCCTACAAATGAAATATTAAATGTTTGTAGTAACAGTCAAGGTCCAGATTTATAACCATATTTGGTCACACCACGTTCTCTAACACATGCTTTAAATCCTTGCGTTCTTCCTGATAATAATGGCCAAGAGAGCAAAAAGAAAGGTATTTCAGCGAAACCAAGATCAAGGTGAAACATAAGTGGCGCAAAAAAAAAAGTTATGATGAAGAGACTTTTTCAAAATTGTCATAGTAAACGCAAATTCATTTTAACACTGGTAGTTTTTGCCCTGTATTTCAGCGGTTCCCCTGTTTCATGCCCCCTCCCTCCACACATAGCAGTTATAATCCTGCTGCAGACATAAAAAATGTAGCAAAGAATTGTTTCATTTGCAGTTATTTAATTCAATTCCATTCAGTTTATTTATATAGCGCCAATTCACAACAGATGTCATCTCAAGGCACTTAACAAGAAGTCATTTCAATACATTTATACAAACATTCCAATCAGTTCAAAAGTTTCCTATTTAAGGAATCCCAGCAGATTGCGTCAGTCATTGGCGTGAGGTTGGACAGACTTTCCAACCACAGCAATCCTTCAGCAATCCCTCATACTGAGCAAGCATGTAGCGACGGTGGAGAGGAAAAACTCCCCTTTAACAGGAAGAAACCTCCAACAGAACCAGAAAATTTACTTCCATGGAAATACCTAACTTCTTTGAAAAAGTTCAATTAAAATTAAATTAAAATTAAATCGGTTAATCTTGTCCCGAACATAGCTGTTTGGTTCTATCAGTTCAGGGGTAAACCAGTAAAAAAAAAGAATACTGCCTGAGAGAAAGTGACAGGGGTAGTAAATATGGTCACCTGGACACCTGGCTGGCATCAGCCATGAGCTGGCTTCATAAGGAGTGGGCTGCCAAACATTCAGGGCCTGAGTGTTTTGCCTTTCACAGTACCTCTAGCCCCAAGTGATCCTTTAACCTTTATGAATTACCTCTGTGCTTACCTACAACCCTCATTTGGTCTTCCCAAGGTTACTGGTTTCATCTCCAGCTCCTTCGTGATCAGTTTGTCAGTACTGGATATCAGCCCAAGTTTGCTCCTTCAGCCTTCAGCTGCTTCCTGACAACCAGCCTCTCACTGTCCGCCCTGCAACAACCGCCTATGGTGCTCAGCCTCTCTGGATCCTTTAACCACAAACACCCACAGATAGGTGTCATTTAATCTATCTCAAATTCATCTTTACTATTACTGGCAACACACCTCTGAACTCACCTTCCTTTTGTGCATCTGTTTCCGGTTTCCCCCGTCAAGATTCCCTGGTTGATGACATCACCTATAAACTGTACAAATAAAACTTTTAAACTGCTCTGATCTGTGTCCAGTGTTCTGCATGTGGGTCAGGAAGTTCAAACGAAACATGAATACTATGATATATACAGTTACACTGGAAGCAGCGCAACAAACTGGATATAATATTTCATAAAGAGAACAGACATGGGAGAATATTTTTTGTAAAGATATTTACAAAAAAACACATTTACTTTTCTGAGTATGTTTAGGCCAGCAGAGAAGGCCGTGCTGGTCTGACGGCCCACCACTGCTAAAGTACCTTCATCTTTTCTGCTAACTCCTTTAATAGCTCAGGGAAAATAGATGTACTGCTCTCAGTATTTTCCTCCTCGGTGACTGCTTAATAAAGCGGGCCGACACTCTTCTGGTAGCTGGTCCTCACTTAGCATTGGGGTCAACACTTGGTGGAGGCTATCGATCTCCAACTCCTCTTCAAGTTTAATACCTAGGTCTTCACTTAGAATTAGTGTGGTTCTCAAGCATCTCAACACAGTTCCATAACCTTGCTATTCTTTCATCCACTTTAGCAGACCTTGTCACAAACTTCACCATCGTGTCCTCTAGGTGGGAGATTCAAGTCTCCACCTCCTCCACTTGTACTTGTAGGCCAGACATCGAATCTTTCAGCTGGTTGGCTTGACAGTTAAAATTTCTGCAGTCATATATATATATATATACACACATATAAGTGGAAAAAAATGGATGCTAGCTCTCACAGAGCATCAGATAGGGATTTAATATTGGTGTTATTCAGGGCAGTGCAGAGCCCTTTGGAGGGGCAGGTGCTTAAGGTTAAAAAGTGGCATGCAGGGCAAGATTTTAAAACACCTTACACAACAGAACTTTTACATACTTTTGTATAATCCTGAGAACAACAACCGATAATCATCAAGAATTTAATATGGAAATAAAATGTAATATATCAACATCATCAGATGAGAAACATGCTCAGCAAAAGTAGCCTACTTTTTATTTGTTGGGGTTCAATGTTGTAACATATTTTAAGCAAAAAAAAAAAAAAAACAGACACAGAGAGTCAACAGTTTATTAAAGGAGACCACCTGTTTCTACACATGTTGGTTTTCTAATGCAATTTTCTGTCTGTTGAGTTGTTGCATTTTGAGGTAAACTCTATAAGCTGTCCCTGGAAGTACTTTTTACCTTCAAGTTTGGAGGAATCAGTTTAAGTGCAAGAACAGATATTTGAACGCAAGAAGGAACTTTTTGAGTTTTTGAGAGAGGAAGAGATCTGAGCATTATTACAACAAATAGGCTAATGCTATCAAACTGACAAAAAATGAGCATTAAAACAACAAATAAAGCTCTCAAACTGAAAAAAATGTGCTCTTGAATAACTGTCAGAGATTTACCCCCATAGGGTACTTTTTACTTTTACTTGAGTAAAAATATGTTGAAGTTGTGCTCTTACTTGAGTACAATTTTTGGGTCTCTGGTGAAACCCGACTGCAAAGATGATGGGGAAGAAAGATAAAAAATAAAAAGCAGGTCTATATTCTTTGCCATAATTTGCTTGTTGGAGGGCCAAATTCTGAGTCTAACTCCTCTGTGCCTGGTGTTATTACTCCAGTTTGGTTTTCTTTATGTGCATAATGTTATTATAAATCACTGTAAATAGGTTTATACTGATGAGTGCATAAACATTACATAAACATTTTCATCAATAACTATGACCTAAAGCCTACATTTATTCTAGGATTTGCTTAGTCTCCTTTCCCTTTGATATTTACAACAATGAACCGCCAGAAAGTGCTTTGATAAAATAGTCATTGAAGTAATAAATGGTCAGTTACAGAAAATCGCGGGGAAATTAGAAAATAAGTTTAAGTAAAAAGCTGCTCAAACTGACTAAAATGTCTGAAATAAAAGGGCTGCATGAACCACGTGACCGTTTGTCGCCGAATTCTAAGTAAATCTCTCTCTCTCTCTCTCTCTCTCTCTCTCTCTCTCTCTCTCTCTCTCTCTCTCTCTCTCTCTCTTTAATCTCTATATCGCTGATTTTGCCACTTGAGCTAACAAGTGCTGGATACAAAAAATCGCTGTATGAGAAACGCTGGGGGAAGAAAGGCTAAAAAGCCTACAAGTTGAAGCACAGACCGTGGCAAATTTACTGTTACTTACTGTTTGACTGAAGATGCAGGACCGGAGAAGGAAGGAGAACCGGCTATTCCTCGGATTGGGGAAAGAATAGTGACCTAGGGACAGATTGACGAACAGGTCAGATCAGTCACTGTCAGCCTGGTAAGTATCCGAAATGTTCATACAGAGAGACATTTCATTAGCTTACAAGCTAGCACCAGTCAAAAAGACACTGGAAAGAGGACAGAATTTATATTTGCCAGTGAAATTACAACAACAATAATGTTCTGGAATGTGTGTAGTAATAATATTAATGACGACAATTATAATATAAAGATGTGTCTCATTTCGTTTAGTTTTTAGCCTTAATCTACTCTTATTATTATTACTATTTTGTTATTACTTAGTGTTATTATTTCATTACTATACAAAGATGTGTCTCATTTCGTATTATATTATATATAATAGTATCTGTGAAAATGTCAGGCCTAAAGTGAACAAATACTCAATAGGCCAATAGCAAAATGTTACATGACTGATGTTATTCAGTCAGACTTAAAGTCAGACTTGTTCAACTTAGTATAATTTTAAATTGCCATAAAGTTACAGTTTGCAGGTTTGACAGCTTCCAGTTATTAATATCATGTAATATTAGTGAAACATTGCTTTGCTGAAATGACTGATTTATCATTGGTAGGTAACCAGAGAAATAAGAGTAGTAAGATTCTCTCTGTTTTTCATAGATTACGCTGCCACTTTGAGAACGTCATTATTTTGAATGGATCTTACAGTCTTACTCTGGGCATAATTAAGTATTATATATGTATATTTCATGAAATCCTGAAAAGACATATCTAGCAATGTTTATTTGACATCTGCTTTAACCTAAAAATGGGAATTGTGACACTGTGGCCATCCCTCTCGTCTCTGAGTAGGCCCTACTGAAAGAAACGATACATTTTTAACATGGTTGCGCTGTTCCTTTTATGCTTTTTTTTGCCCTGCAAGCAAGCAAAAAATATTTATATAGCACTTTTCACAGACAGGGAGTCACAAAGTGCTTTACAAAAGATAAAACAATAAAAGAAGATAAAAACAGATACAAGTAAAATTTAAAAGAAGTACACAATAACAGCTTTTGAGAAATACATGATTAAAAAACAACCCTGTGTCATACTAGAATGGAAAGGCTTTGGTAAATAAATTGGTCTTGAGATTCTTCTTAAAAACATCTACTGAGTCTAAAGAACGTAAATAGATAGGAAGTTCATTCCAGAACTTGGGGGTTCAACTGCTTGGAAGGAGCGATCTCCACGGGTCTTAAACCGAGTAGTCAAGGAGATTTTGGTCTCTTGAACGAAGCACCAGAGAAGGAGCATATGGGTAAAGCAGCTCCTGGATATAGGGAGGGGCCTGTCCATGAAAAGCTCTAAAAGTCAACACTAAAATTTTTAATTTGACACGAAAGTACAGGGGAAGCCAGTGGAGTGCCTTTAAAACAGGGGTAATGTGAGCTCTCCTGTTTGTGCGTGTCAGCAGTCTTGCCGCAGAGTTTAAAACCAGTTGCAACCGAGACATCAACTTTTTGTCAAGGCAGGAGAACAGACTATTACAATAGTCCAGTCGTGATGAGACAAAAGCATGGATAACTAGCTCCAGATCCTCCCTGGAGACCAGCTGACGAATTTTGGAAATATTACGCAGCTGATAAAAAAAGCTGGTGGACTAGGCTCGATTTTAAACAATTGTTTAGACGTGTGGTAGTTAAAAACAACTGTACACATTGCTGTAACCTCACTGGAATTAACTTCCAGTGAGGTTACAGCAATGTTTACAGTTGTTTACAGTGTAATCAGTTGTTTACAGTGTAATCAAAGTCAGGGGAACATTTCTCGTGGTCAATTTTCTGCTTTTCTCACTGAGATAAAGCTGTTTTTACCAAATAAATGAAACTCAATTTTAAACACTTGTTTCATTAGCAATTACCATGACAAATGTAGGAGACGGAGAAGGCACAGAGTGTGAGCATTTTAATGTCTGGTTTAATTCAATATCAATAGTTATGACTAATAACTTAATATTAATATAACTATTGATGAGATTCAATGATTTAATTGATAAATTGGGGCATTACTCCCATATTAATGTAATATTAGGAGAATTTCCCGACTTTCAGTCTCCTCTGAAGAATGTGAGCTCAGGTGCAATGTTCCCTCTAATTTTTCATGTGTCTGAGCAAACACACAAATGCCCTGAGCGGTCCCTTTGACCACTGTGAGCAACATCAGATGTGTGCGCTGTGGTCATGCTACCATCGCATCCATCCAGTTTACATAGTTTTTTAAAAGAATCAAATTACAACATTGAAATTTCTGTGAGAATACTTCTTAATTAAGTACTATCCCACTTACAATGAAAATGACATAGATCTTATTCATGACCTGTGCAGTGTGTTAACACTATTGTAAGTATAAATATTTCATTGTAACTGTGGAGAAACATGACTTGCCAAGTAAACCAAGCTAACTATGAACTCAAATTTTGAAAACAGACAACGTTTTTGTTATAAAGGTCTGACTTGTATAATAAGCATGATCCATTGTGTGAAGCTCTTGCTGTGCACTGGGTAAGAGTGGTCTGGGAGAGGGTCCTGTAACTGGGAGAGGGTCCTGTAACTCTTTGTCTGCAAAATACAGTATATAATCACACGATTTTTTGGATTTCCGCTACTCATAAACTGGTGACAGTATTTAATGATCAATTTCCATAAAGGAACATTGTAAATAAATGACACTAGATAAGCAAAAATCTGATTGAGGACTTAAATTTCACTTAATTTTTTTCGTCTGTCCTTCTCACATATCCAGTGGTTGTACACGTTGTCCAGGTTGATGGCCTCATCTGCTTGCAGCTTTGACTAGTGCTGTGCCGGTTCGGATTTTTTTTAACCGCGGTCGGTAATCAACAAATTCACACGGTTTTGCGATATACCCAGAAAAGTGTGTATATATATATATATATATATATATATATGTATCCGCCGCTGCGCCACGGCTGTACCCTGCTCGTGATCATAACGAGCTGTACCTTGAGACCAAACTACGGCCGCGCCTATGTGTCAAACACAGCTCTGTCTGTGCTGAAGGCAGAGCGTGTCCCGCAACAACTTAGCGCACCGTAGCTCCTGCTTCGGCACCTTTATGCACAGAGAAGGCTTCGGCCCCCAGTGTTTCCCACACATAGACGAATCTGTGGTGGTGTGCTACAGATTAAACACCGACCAAAAAAAAAACAAATCCACACTGACCGTCACATATTGCGTTTCGTTTTTCTTTTTTACGCTATTTAAAACACATGCTGTCTCTTCGTCTCTCTGTCACTCAAGGGTCTCTCTCGCTCTCTCTCTCACCTCTCACACACATACACACAGCGCCTCCCCTCCGTTAACAGCACGTCTGTCGGGATCACCTGTGGAACCCCCCCGAAACACTGGCCCCCATATTTCGTCTTTCCATCCTTCTCTACTGGGGGACTGACTTTATTTGCGCATGCATCCACGGCTTGAAATGCACACACATGAAATGTTATTATGCATCACAAAAATTTTTACTCACACACAAGTGTGCAGGGCTTTTTATTTTATTTTTTCGTGTCCTGTTTGGCATTGTGGAGCTCAGACAGGGCTTTTTTTTTTTTTTTTTTTTTTTTGGGGGCGCTCAGACCCACGGTGGGCGTCACGTGACCGCGGTATGGCGGTAATCCGGTTATCGCCCCAGGCCTAGCTTTGACTTTATGCGCATCAGCTGATTCACAGTCTGCGCTGGATGCTTTGAAATGTAGCACAAATATCGATTGATTAGCTGCGTAAATACGGATGTGAATCGCATCAATAAACGTTATTGTCTTGAAGCGAAATCTTTTAACCCCAATGCAGAATCAAACGCTAAAAGATGTATATTCACACAGTATGAGCAGAACTGCAGCCCTGCTGACTGACAGGAGCAGGAGCAGCATTGCTATGTTCCCATTTTCAGGTTAAAAGCTCAATTTTGATTCCTTGTGAAAATCAATTTTCCTAATTAAAGTTTTTTTTCTTTTGTGGCAGCTGAAACAATCCAGTGATAAAGTTACAAACTAATACTGACAACAATGAGCCTGTTTTTGAGAGGAATAAAACGAAAACTTCAGATGTTTTTACTCCAGATGTTTTTTGAACATTTTATAACCCCCTTTTTGTTAAAGAAAATTCCACCAAAACGCTACAGACTTTCTAAATAAATCAAGCACATTTCACAGCGCACGAACTTGGGGCTTTCAGCCGCTTTGTGCATAGACGAAAGCGCTCCGCTCCTATATGAACAGGAGGATCTGAGTTTGTGTCTGGATTAATATATATTTTTTTACGATAGTCTTATTTGCATACCCGTGTATATCTTTAATCTGTGTTGGGTCAGTGTGCCGGTCTCTGCCGCATTGATATGGCAATAACCATGTATAACGGGTTTGGTCAAGTGTGTTTTTCTAATTGGACCGGTGCAGGGGCACCGCTGGATCTGTAAATAGGTGCATATGCTCATTGATTAAAACTGCAAAACAGCACAGAATGAATTATTTGTTTGTTGTTTTTTGGGGGTTTTTTCAATTCAGGTTAGATTTTTTTTGTGCGCAGAGCAGATTTTCTCTGCGCGACGACTGTGTCAGCAGTGCACAATTGCGCACGCGCGCAGCTTAGAGGGAACATTGCTCAGGTGCTGTGAAAAGTGACTGCAAACACGCTGAAATAAAATACAGAAGCTTTTCTTTAAAATATAACAGGGTTTATTAACACAATACCTTACACCAACTCACTGTTTCGACAATCCCTTCTATTCTAATTCATACAAGCTACAAACTACCAACGACCTTAGAAAAGTGTATAAATGGAGGACAGTCAGCAGGGCATCACTTCTAAGATGCTGTTATCACCTCTGTGTGTGTGTGAGTGTGTGTATGTGTGTGTGTGTTTGTGTGTGTGTGTGTGTGTGTGTGTGCGAGAAAGTGTTTGGGGGGGATGATCATAAAGTCTTTGCTCTTATCGGCCGTGCCCCGCGCTGTTGAAGCACAGAAACACCAGTTGGAAGGCTTCAAAGGCTAGACTCACCCCACAGTGTAGATGATGTGGAAACAAAGGGACAATTAAAACTACTTTTAGCAGACGATAGACACCACGCGATCTGGTCTAGGGCGGGCAGCCGGCCCAGACAGGTGGCAGTACGGTTTCAATCGACTGACGTTAACAGAATAAAAGGAAAAGAAAGAAATACAGCACTGCTTCTAGCAATAACCAGTTTATCGGCAATGAGTAAACAGTGGTTTACAAGTTCACAAACTTATATCAACCAACAGAAAAACGGGATCTAACCCGTCGGACCTAACTCCTCTACCCAGACTCAGCAGAAATAAACCAGGTTTATCCTACTTGGCAATGATTCTCTTCTACCCCAGTCCACGACGAACGATGGAGAAGAGGGAACAAAAGTGTTCAAATGGTAGGAGCGGCCATGCAGAGCCGAGGTCAGAGATGGACGCATCCAAATGCAGGCAATGACCAGAATCGGGCCTGTCTTCAAAGAGCTATCTTGGTATGGCTCAGATGCCAGCAGACTTCCTAGATACACAAACGGGAAGCCGGATAGCTTGGCAAGTAGTACTTCAAAGTTTTCAAGGGATTTCTTTCCTGGTCCAGCAGGTCGGACCAAAAGAGGGAAAGTTGCTAGCAATTCAATTGAGCGTCTCCATTCAGGTCAGCGATGAGCAGGGGAAAGACAATGATTTCATGTTGCGCTCCCCTTTATCATCTCTGTGATGTCATCACTGGCCACAGACCAATGAGAATGCTTTGAGGGCGGCGCAAAGGATACTGGGAGATGCAGTCCATTCAGATTGTGGAAAATGAATCCAACACATAGAAATCTGAATTTAATTGTTAAATGAAGGAAAGAGATGTAAGGATGAAGCATCTGGGCAGATGTGCGTATGGAGGCTTACTCAGTGGAGGACCCCACAGGCCTTTTTTGGCCTTCCCACATTCAGTCTAATTTCTAAAAATTGTATAAAGATGTGGTCATTATGAACTACTTCAAATTTTGTTTTGAACTTATTAGAAGTAAAATTAACCGTAACATACATTTTCAAATTTTCTTTGTGAGATAAATCCTTCTCTGGCCTCTTTCATTCAACATTTCTAAAAGTTGCATAGAGATGGGGTTATTATGAACTACTATGAACATTGTGTTGAGCTTATTAAAAGTCAAATTAAATGTAACATTATGACCAAAGGGGAGGTTCTCAAACTGGTCAAGTTTCTCTTACATTCAACTTAATTTCATAAATGTGGTCAATCTAAACTAGGTGTGGGGCAGTAACCGGATTTCCGCCATACCGCGGTCACGTGACGCCCACTGCGGGTCTGAGCGCCTCACCATCCTCACTGCCAAAAAAAAAAAAAAAAAAAAAGCCCATTTGTATCCATTTTTGTTTGTTGTGTTGTGTAGTTCTTAGTTCACAATGTTTGGTTTGTTTTGTCGATGTTCCTTTTTCGTTTTTTTTGTTTTTTCTCTTCCGTCGCCGTCCTGTGGGTATGGAGGCAGACTTCGATGTTTTCCTGTTTTTTCTTGGTTCCCCTTCCTCTCTTGCATTTTCAACTCTCTCTTGACTTTTTGTTTCCTATCTATCTATCTATCTATCTATCTATCTATCTATCTATCTATCTATCTATCTATCTATCTATCTATCTATCTATCTATCTATCTATCTATCTATCTATCTATCTATCTATCTATCTATCTATCTATCTATCTATCTATCTATCTATCTATCTATCTATCTTCTTCATCTTCTTTCTTTCTTCCCCTTTATTTTCTGTCTCCGTGTCCTTAACATCAGGAAATAAAACCCACAGCAATTCATAATAAAGATTGTTCACACATATATATCAAGTGAAGTACTATAGCAAAAGCTGTAGTGCTCCGCTTGTGAAAGTAAATCTGTTGGGCTTCTACTTGGTACTCAGACTTCAATTCTGAGCTCCACACTGCCAAACCGGACACGAAAAAAAAACTGCACATTTGTGTGTGAGCAAAATTTTTGTGATGCATAATAACATTTCATGTGTGTGCATCTCAAGCCGTGGATGCATGCACTAATAAAGTCAGTCGCCCAGTAGAGAAGAATGGGAAGATGAAATTTATATATGGGGGCCGAAGCCTTCTCTGTGCGAAGCAGGAGCTACGGCACGCTCCTCTCCTGGATAAGTTGTTGTAGGAGGCGCTCTGCCTTCACCACAGACAGACACCTTGACACGTAGGCGCGGCCGTAGTTTGGCCTCAAGGTACAGCTCGGTATGCACACGAGCAGGCTACGCTCGGTATGCACACGAGCAGGCTACAGCCGTGGCGCAGCGGCGGGTGTATATATATATATATATATATATATATATATATATATATATATATATATATATATATACAGTACAGACAAAAAGTTTGGACCCACTTTCTCATTCAATTGAATGGCCTACCTGGAAATCTCCTTTAACCCTAATACATGGCACAGGTTTGAAACTCACACCAGCAGCCCAAAGAACATGCTTTGTTCTATAAAAAAAGATTTATGCCACACATAAATCTCTAAAATGGCAGGCCATCTTTTGGTAATTGAGATTTGAAGGTTGCCACAGTATGCACCTCCTCTCTTTTTAACCCAACAATTGTCCTATAGAGCTGGAATTCACACCAGTAGCTCATAAAGCATGTGGAATCATATATAAAATCTTACATCATTCATAACTTGCTAATTCTTTGAAATAGCAAGGGATGCATTTTTCGCCAGGGTAAATTATGAGGTTGCAGAAAAAGGAAAGATTTGGAATCCATACGCACGTTTTATGTGTGCGCTGATTTGGGCATCGTGCTGGACCTTTTCAGAGCTTTAAACTGAAAAAAGGGTATTATTCCTTTAACTTGTAAATATACTTAATCTGACTAGTGACCAGGTTTGTCTCAACTCCATGCAAAACAAATGCAATACTTGTTTTTATACGGCTTTGAAGACAAGATTTGTGGAGATGGTCCAAAAACCGCACAATGTATGTCCTTCTTGCCTCTGGGAAGCATGCGCTTGGTAGTGCAGCATGATCAGAGCACCTTGTGATGCTGAATATATGAAAATTGCGCTGATGGATGCACTGTTTAAAAAACAAACAACAAAAAAACACATCAGGTTTTGAAGTGGTGGGGACAAAACTGTAATTGATAAATATTACCGGGGACATGTCCCTGGCTACAATGACTCAAAGATCTTTATTTTCCTGCAGGACCCCATATCCGTGCGCACGGTTTAATAAACTGAGGGTAGGGATTCTTACACCTGAAACGTATTTCTGCACTTGACCCCGGCTGGGTTCCAGAGGTGAACTTTTTTCCCCACAGAAAAATATGCAGAGTTGTGGGTCTGAGAGGAGGGACAAGGTGCTGCTGATGTTGCCATGGGGAAAACATAATCTCACCTGCTATGACTGGATAAGTTAAAAAAAATCTTATCTTTAATTTTAATCATCTTAATATATTTGATCTTATCTTAATTTTTTTAATGTCAACATAATTTTGTTTTTCACACTTTTCTGTCAGTTTTTAAAGGGTAAACATATGTGCAAGATGCCCTGCAGCCTGCATACATAAACCTGTCGTTATTTTCATGAATAAAAAGTATACAGTATTTAATGATCAATTTCCATAAAGGAACATTGTAAATAAATGACACTAGGTAAGCAAAAATCTGATGGAGGACTTAAATTTCTTTTCTTTCTTTTTTTTTTTTCTTTTTCTTTTTTTTTACGTGTCCTGTTTGGCAGTGTGGAGCTCAGAATTGGTGTCTGAGTACCAAGTAGAAGCCCAACAGATTTACTTTCACAAGCGGAGCAGTACAGCTTTTGCTATAGCACTCCACTTGATTTATGTGTGAAAAATCTTTATTATGAATTGTTGGGGTTTTTATTTCCTGATGTTATGGACACGGAGACGGAAAATTAAGGAGAAGAAAGAAGAAAGATGAAGAAGAGAGGTAGGAAACAAAATGTCATGAGAGAGGGTGAGTTGAAAATACAAGAGAGGAAGGGGAACAAAGAAAACACAGGAAAACATGGAAGTCTGCCTCCATACCCACAGGACGGCAGAGAGAGGGGGAAAAACAAAACACGAAAAAGGAACATCGACAAAACCAACCAAACATTGTGAACTTAAGAATTACACAACCACATCACACAAAAATAGATATAAAAATACAACAACAATGTCACAGAAAAACTCATGGTACCGATTAATCAAGCTCTAGTAATGATAACCTCAGCCCAAGAATATATCCTTAAACACCAGAGACCCCACATCTATGTGTGTGTGTTAGCATGCTGGTGCATATAAGGTTTCTCCATAAGAGTGTTCGATAGTTGGTGTGAGAAGACATCAATCCGTCCCCCAGGAATCGATGTAGACATGAAGGAGATCGGAGCAAAGACATCCAAAGGACCGCCAGAGCCCCAGGCGGACCCGGGCGGGGCCGACCGCATCCCCCAAGAGAGGAGAAAAGGAGAACCCCAGCGGAACATCCAGCGGCCACTATGCAGGGGCCCGGGGGGCAGCAGTGACGAGCCCACGGGCTCCGCCGGCAACCCGCCACGCTGGGGCGGGCCGGTCAACGTACCGGGGGAGCCGGGGCCCAGGGGCACCCCACCCCCCAGCAGGGACCCGACAAGGGACCGGCCGACGAGGGGCCCCCGGCACTGCAGGGGCCACGCGACGCCTCCGCCCTAGGCCAATCCCCACCGCCAACATCCCAGCGCCCCACCATAGCCACAGGGGACGGACAGCATCCCCAGGCCGGGCTCAGTCAGCATCTGGACGCCAAGTTGTACCAGCTCCCGGGTCCTGATCCCGCGCAACGCAGGGCGCCGAGACCCGGCTTCAAACGAGGGCCAGGGCCGGTCCAACCCGCCAATGAACCGGCCACGCATGGTGCGCACAGAACAGGTGATCAAACGAGCAGAGACGCCGGATCCGCATCCCGCCGAGCCACCGAGCAGGCACCACCCAACAATCCCAAACCTGGGACCAACCAAAGGAAGATATCGGCCCAGCGCATCGGCCGACCGACACACCGGCCCCCCCAGGCCCGGCCAGGCACGCACCAGGTCCGAACCGGATTGACCACCGGCGCACCGGCAGGCAGGGGCCCCCGTCACCGGCGGGGAGTGACGGAGGGGAAATAGGCCCCCCATTAAGTGTAAGGCCTGAGGTGCGCCAGGCGAGGGGGCAGACCAAGATCCAACCTGACAGGTAGACAAAGACATACAGACACAGTCATACGTTCCCTCCCTCTTAAACACATACATTCTCACTGACTCACCAAGACACCCAAAAAAATGACGCTGTACCCTCACTCACACACACCATGCACACTTTATGCTCCCAGGTCCAGGTACTGATGCCCCAGTAGAGCCACCAGCCCCCGGACCCGGGAGGTGGACCCCCTACCTTCTAGGATGGAGACAAGCAGACCGCCAAGGGCCCCACAGTGGCAAAGCAGCCCGACAGCCCAGGACCCCGACCAGACCGCCTGTCCTCCTCCGGACCCCAACCCCTGATGGCCCGTAGCGAACAGGGGTGGGAAAAGACCCCTAGCCTCCATCCTCCCGCTCGAGTATGGTGTTGATGCCCGTTGTTATAATGTGCATTTAAAACAGAGGGGTGGGATGTGGGGGAGGCAGCCACACATCCCCCAACCCCCACCCCGAGCCCTCAGTGTCTATATGTGGTTTAACAGTGGGCACCGGCACCAGAGGTGAAGCTGAATGTACCGCTCCCCCTCTGGATGCCGAAAAGTGTGCCCACCCCAAAGTCCCTACATATGTGTCGTGTGAAAATGTTATAAGTGGGAGTGTCTAAGTTGTATATTAAAATTGGGACCCAGGACACCACGGGACAGCGAGGAGGGAAGCCCATCCTCGCACCCCAGTGATGTGCCCATGCCCCAAGACCCTAAATGAGTGGTAAAGTGATGGAGCGGGTGGACAGAGGTGTCCAGGGATGGGGAGGGAAGGACTGGGAGACAAAATGTCTTCCCAGGGAGCCAGCTCCCCCACTGACCCCAATAGGCACCGCTGTTCACCGGGATCCACCAGGGGAGGGAGGCCATGGCACGTCCGACCCGGGGCCCACGGCCACAGCACCACAAAGCCCCACGGACCCCAAGGCAGTCCCCCCAGCCCCATCCCAGAAGGGGGACTAAACCCACCCTGACATTCGCTCTACTCTCAAAACACAAAAGACACTAGACACCCAGGTTGAGTTCGCCCCCCCCCCCCTCCCGCACACCCCTCCCCCCCGTCCAAGTGCCCTCGTAGGGGGAGAGCACCTGTTGCCACACAGCAGCAGCCTCCCCGCCAGCAAAGGAGGCCCCCAGCGCCACCCGCACACCGGAGGCCCCTGTAGCCCGAACCACGTCGACGTACCTGCCCAGACCAGGAGCAAACCGATGAGCCGGGCGGCCGACCCACCAGGCCGACATCCACCAGCCTCATTCTTTGTGGAGCGACCACTGTTGCTCAACGGCCCGGCAGGAGACCAAACCCAGCGCCCCACCCACCTGCCCTGCACGCCCACCACCCGGCCAGTCCACCCGGAAGTCCGACCGATCCCGGCCAAATGCCCAACCCCAGCGCCCCACACAAAGACCAAGACCCAGGAGCCAAGTCCAGTGCAAAAAAGGACTGATCCGGGCCAGAAACGCCACCCAGCCGCCGCGACCAGCAGCCAATTTCCATAAAGGAACATTGTAAATAAATGACACTAGGTAAGCAAAAATCTGATTGAGGACTTAAATTTCACTTTATTTTTTTCGTCTGTCCTTCTCACATATCCAGTGGTTGTATACGTTGTCCAGGTTGATGGCCTCATCTGCTTGCAGCTTTGACTAGGGCTGTGCCGGTTTGGATTTTTTCTTACCGCGGTCGGTAATCAACAAATTCAAGCGGTTTTGCGATATACCCAGAAAAGTGTATATAAGTGTATAAAAGTGTATATATATATATACACTTTTATACACTTATATACACTTTTCTGGGTATATCGCAGAACCGCGAAACCTAATTATATATATATATATATATATATATATATATATATAAATAATTAGGGCTAGGCGATATGGCCTAAAAATAAAATTCCGATTTTTTCACACCAAAGCCGATTTCCGAATTTTATCGATTTTTTTCTTTCTCCTTTTACTTTCTTAAACAGAAATAACAAATGACAGAATCTATTTTTTTTAAACTCTTATTTTAATATCTCCTTTCGGAGTCTACCTGAATTCAAAAGTTGTGTGCAAAGTTGGTGGCACATACCTGGCGTCCAAAGTTTTCAGTAGGTAAATAAAGCCGGGCTTTTCCACTGTATAAGCAAGCACCATATCTTTGGCAATATAAATTGTGATGGCATCTGTGATTGCTTTCCACTGGACACCCGTCTTATCATAAGGGACACAGTGTGAAAATGATTCCCCTATGGTGGCTTGTCTTTTGGCAGTGTTTTGTGAGCTGCTGCTTGCTTGAGCATCTCGTAGAGAGCAGCACTTCTCCCACTCGACGAAGTGCCTCTGTTTCAGGTGTTGAAACAAATTCGTCGTACTCCTACCTTTGGTAGCAACACCCGCTTGTTAAAGTAAAGTAAGTAAGACGTTGATAAAAGGCGAAAACCAAGATTTAATGGTGCGACAACACAGAGAAGGGTTTTGTCCATAGACAAAGATCCGGCCATGAGTGAAGGATCAGATGGAACTTAAATAGGGCAAACAGATGAGGAGAATCAGGTGAGGCATATCAGGAACAGGTGCAGTGAATAATCATAATCAGGGGCAGAGCTCTACAGGCTCTGACAGGACGCCCCCCTTTCCAGGTCGGATTCCAGGCGACCTACAAAAAGAAAAAAATAGTCTCCCATCGTGGGTGGGTGGAGGGGGCCCACGGGAGGTGGGCCCCGAGTCCCAGTATGAACGGCCCTGGAGGTCAGGCGGACGACCAGGTGGACGTCCCCTGGCTGGACGGTGGTCGGGAGGACGGCCGGATGGGCGTCCCCTGGCTGGACGACGGTCGGGAGGACGGCCGGATGGGCGTCCCCTGGCTGGACGACGGTCGGGAGGACGGCCGGATGGGCGTCCCCTGGCTGGACGACGGTCGGGAGGACGGCCGGATGGGCGTCCCCTGGCTGGACGTTCCAGCACGAGATGGTAGCCGGGCGGACGGCCCGGTGGTTCTCCCTTGGCTGGATTGGAGACAGGAGCTGGGTTGAGAGGAGGTGTGGGCACAGGAGCCCCGAGACGACACGGTGGCGTCGGAAACTGAAAACTCAGGCAAGATGCAGGCACAGGGGCCTGGAGACGACGCGGTGGCGTTGGGGCCTGAAGCCTCAGGCAGGATGCAGGCACAGGGGCCCGGAGACGACGCGGTGGCGTCGGGGCCTGAAGGCTCAGGCGCGGTGCAGGCTTCGGAACCTGACGGTTCAGCCGAGGACAGGCGCAGGGGCCTGGAGACGACGAGGAGGCGTCGAGGCCTGAAGGCTCAGGCCCGGTGCAGGCTTCGGAACCTGACGGTTCAGCCGAGGAGCAGGCGCACGGGCCCAGAGACGTCGAGGAGGCGTCGGGGCCTGAAGGCTCAGGCAGGATGCAGGCACAGGGGCCCGGAGACGACGCGGTGGCGTCGGGGCCTGAAGGCTCAGGCGCGGTGCAGGCTTCGGAACCTGAAGACTCAGGCAGGACGCAGGCACAGGGGCCCGGAGACGACGCGGTGCAGGCTTCGGGGCCTGAAGAGCCACACTCTGGAGCTTTGACTTGGAGCTGGCAGGACTGGGCTCAAACTCTGGCGGCAGAAGCTGAGCTGGAGCAAGAGGAACTGGAACAGAATTTTGTGGAACTAGACTGGCTGTAGATGGAGAGCAGAGTGGAGCTGAGGCAACCGGAACTGGAGCTGAGCAAACTGAACCGGATGGAGCGGGAAGAGTCGGAGCGCAGGTCGAGGCTGGGAAAAGTGGTCGTGGGCCAGCAGGTCCGACCTCTCCCGCAGAAGTTGGTCTGTTCCCATGGCGCCGTCGTCTGCTGCGAGGTGGTGACGGGCGCTCATGCCTGCGGGGTCCGGTTCCGGGAGGACAGTACGGCAGCCTGGAACCGATGAGGGAAGACTGATGCTCCACGCACTGCTCCGGGCTGGACACGCCAGGCAAAACAGAAACGACGCAGATGGTGGAGTATGGAATGATGTAGGTAACTTGATCTGAATCCGTCTCATCCTCCTCATCTGTCTCCGACCAGTCCGAGAGGGGGGCAACCAGCGCAGCCAGAGGATGAAAGACGCCGCCTGACTTGACAGAAGTGGTTGCTGCGCTGGCTGCTGGAGGAGCGGATCGACCCTCAGTTCTGGTCATCAGCTCTCTGGCCGCCTGATGAGCCTTCTCTGCCTCCAGTGTCAGACCCGCCAGATCAAATGGGCTGAGAATCGGGCGCAGCAGAGGAAGAAGCTGTCGGAGCGTCTCCGCCTTCGTCAGGCGCATCCAGGGAGCCGTGATGGTGGGAATCGCGTGCAGCCGTGTCCAGACTAGCTCGGTGAGGAGATCCTCCGGGAGACATGCCGCTGGAAGAGTGGATCGCCCTCCAGACCAGGTGGGCTGCTTCCGGGCTCCCTGGTCAGCAGACTCCACCTCCACCTGTAGATCTGCGTAGTCATGAGGGTCCAGGATCGGGCGCAGCAGAGACAGAAGCTGGCGTAGCGCCTCGATCTCCTCCAGGCGGATCCAGGGTGACGGGAGGGTGGCAATCGTTTCGAGCTGATCCAACAAAAGCCAAGCCAGAAAATCTGCCGGTTCGTCTGCTGAATCCATTTCAGGGCCTGATCATTCTGTCAGGATGTGCCGCTTGTTAAAGTAAGGATCCAGGCGCAGACGTTGATAAAAGGCGAAAACCAAGATTTAATGGTGCGACAACACAGAGAAGGGTTTTGTCCATAGACAAAGATCCGGCCATGAGTGAAGGATCAGATGGAACTTAAATAGGGCAAACAGATGAGGAGAATCAGGTGAGGCATATCAGGAACAGGTGCAGTGAATAATCATAATCAGGGGCAGAGCTCTACAGGCTCTGACATAGAGTCCATTTGAGTTAATTGGTGGCACACCTGTGGATGCATATTAAGGCACCCCCAAAACACAGAGCCTCTTTCTTTGATATGGGAAAATCAAGAGTAATCAACCAAGACATCAGAAAAAGAATTGTGGACCTCCACAAGTGTGGCTCAATTTTAAATACAATGCCATTAAAAAATACATACAAATTCTCTCTTTATTCTTAATTTTAACAAATACATTTTTTTTCATACGTTTTAATCTAAAAAAAATAAACGTTTAGTCTGATTTGATGTTTGACAGTAAAAAAGTGTTTTTATCTGAAGTGTATGTAAATGTCTGGTTTCAACTGTATATTTGATGTTCTTGATGTTTGGCTTGATTGCTAGCACAAAGAGGAAGAGAGAAGAACAGAGAGGGAGAGGGAGAGGAGAATGAGGACAGAACAGAGATGGAACAAGATCCAGGTGAGAAAGACATGTTAGTCACAGGCAGTTGCTAGAACATGTTCACAAGTGTATCTTGTTAGGTTTGTAATATTTCTTATTCTATATTTAATAGGTCATGCAGGCTTTTTGCACAGTTAGGCTAAATAGTTATATAAATAGTGTAGTTATTAAAAAATAATATGGTAGAAACTAGTAACTCAGAGAGACGAATATAGAGGTATCATTACATAGTAATGACTCTCTTTTTGATCATTCAGATAGGTCAGGGGAAATCAGGAAAGACAGAGAACACCAAAACACACCTGAAAAAGAATACTTGAGTAATATTGACCCCGAAAATGCCAATGATAGGTCCGCAAAACTCAAGCCTCAAAGATACAGTCTCATGCTGCCACAATAGAGAGGTTTTGATTTTCGGTGCTACTATCATTTAGTTTTGATTCTGGTTCTGTCTTGGTTCAGTCCTGAAGTAGTCCTGATTTAGAACTGTTACAGACCGGTTTTAATCCCGGATCAGTTTTGGGTTTGGTTGAATTGTGGTTTAGTCCTGGTGTCTATATAAAGCCTTGGTTCTACTCTGCCTTGTTGGTTGATTAAGAATGTAATGTTAATGTGTCACATGTACGTGATATAATTTGTTTTCTTATATAAAGTTTTGCTTGTCGAAAACAACTTAACCCCCCCCCCCCCCCCCCCCACATGCATAACAACCCTTTAGGGCTAAGCCCCTGGTATATAAAATGTCTGGCTCTGCCTCTGTTCTCCATACAACTGTTTAAAGTGAAATTGAATGTATTAGGTCAACAAATGCTTTATCTCACCGAGGAAAGGTGAAAATGGAGCAGTTTTAGAATTGCATGTTTAATCATAATGTTACCTTTAATTTTACTTTAAATGAGCTAAAAACAATGTTTATAGTAGTCTATAATCAACACATCTCCATACAACTGTTTAAGATGAAGTTGAATGTATGAGGTCCAAAACAGCTTTATCTCACTGAGAAAAGGTGAAAATGGACCAGTTTCAGAAACTCCACTTTGGTCATAATGTTACCTTTAATTTTACTTTAAATGAGCTAAAAACAATGTTTATAGTAGTCTATAATCAACACATCTCCATACAACTGTTTAAGATGAAGTTGAATGTATGAGGTCCAAAACAGCTTTATCTCACTGAGAAAAGGTGAAAATGGACCAGTTTCAGAAACTCCACTTTGGTCATAATGTTACCTTTAATTTTACTTTAAATGAGCTATAAACAATGTTTATAGTAGTCTATAATCAACACATCTCCATACAACTGTTTAAGATGAATTTGAATGTATGAGGTCCACAAAAGCTTTATATCACAGAGAAAAGGTGAAAATGGACCAGTTTCAGAAACTCCACTTTGGTCATTATGTTACCTTTAATTTTACTTTAAATGAGCTAAAAACAATGTTTATAGTAGTCTATAATCAACACATCTCCATACAACTGTTTAAGATGAAGTTGAATGTATGAGGTCCAAAACAGCTTTATCTCACTGAGAAAAGGTGAAAATGGACCAGTTTCAGAAACTCCACTTTGGTCATAATGTTACCTTTAATTTTACTTTAAATGAGCTATAAACAATGTTTATAGTAGTCTATAATCAACACATCTCCATACAACTGTTTAAGATGAAGTTGAATGTATGAGGTACAAAAAAGCTTTATCTCACCGAGAAAAGGTGAAAATGGACCAGTTTCAGAAACTCCTCTTTGGTTATAATGTTACCTTTAATTTTACTTTAAATGAACTAAAAACAATGTTTATAGAAGTCTATAATCAATACATCTCCATTCAACTGTTTAAGATGAAGTTGAATGTATGAGGTCCAAAAAAGCTTTATCTCACCGAGAAAAGGTGAAAATGGACCAGTTTCAGAAACTCCACTTTGGTCATAATGTTACCTTTAATTTTACTTCTAATGAGCTACTAACAATGTTTATAGTAGTCTATAGTCAACACATCTCCATACAACTGTTTAAGATGAAGTTGAATGTATGAGGTCCAAAACAGCTTTATCTCACCGAGAAAAGGTGAAAAGGGACCAGTTTCAGAAACTCCACTTTGGTCATAATGTTACCGTTAATTTTACTTCTGAGTTACAAACAATGTTTATAGTAGTCTATAACCAACACATCTCCATACAACTGTTTAAGATGAAGTTGAATGTATGAGGTCCAAAATAGCTTTATCTCACCGAGAAAAGGTGAAAATGGACCAGTTTCAGAAACTCCTCTTTGGTTATAATGTTACCTTTAATTTTACTTTAAATGAACTAAAAACAATGTTTATAGTAGTCTATAATCAACACATCTCCATACAACTGTTTAAGATGAAGTTGAATGTATGAGGTCCAAAAAAGCTTTATCTCACCGAGAAAAGGTGAAAATGGACCAGTTTCAGAAACTCCACTTTGGTCATAATGTTACCTTTAATTTTACTTCTAATGAGCTACTAACAATGTTTATAGTAGTCTATAATCAACACATCTCCATACAACTGTTTAAGATGAAGTTGAATGTATGAGGTCCAAAACAGCTTTATCTCACAGAGAAAAGGTGAAAATGGACCAGTTTCAGAAACTCCTCTTTGGACATAATGTTACCTTAAATTTTACCTCTAATGAACTACAAACAATGTTTATAGTAGTCTATAATCAACACATCTCCATACAACTGTTTAAGATGAAGTTGAATGTATGAGGTCCAAAAAAGCTTTATCTCACCGAGAAAAGGTGAAAATGGACCAGTTTCAGAAACTCCTCTTTGATCATAATGTTACCTTTAATTTTACCTCTAATGAGCTACAAACAATGTTTATAGTAGTCTATAATCAACACATCTCCATACAACTGTTTAAGATGAAGTTGAATGTATGAGGTACAAAAAAGCTTTATCTCACCGAGAAAAGGTGAAAATGGACCAGTTTAAGAAACTCCTCTTTGGTTATAATGTTACCTTTAATTTTACTTTAAATGAACTAAAATCAATGTTTATAGAAGTCTATAATCAATACATCTCCATACAACTGTTTAAGATGAAGTTGAATGTATGAGGTCCAAAAAAGCTTTATCTCACCGAGAAAAGGTGAAAATGGACCAGTTTCAGAAACTCCACTTTGGTCATAATGTTACCTTTAATTTTACTTCTAATGAGCTACTAACAATGTTTATAGTAGTCTATAGTCAACACATCTCCATACAACTGTTTAAGATGAAGTTGAATGGATGAGGTCCAAAACAGCTTTATCTCACCGAGAAAAGGTGAAAAGGGACCAGTTTCAGAAACTCCACTTTGGTCATAATGTTACCGTTAATTTTACTTCTGAGTTACAAACAATGTTTATAGTAGTCTATAATCAACACATCTCCATACAACTGTTTAAGATGAAGTTGAATGTATGAGGTCCAAAACAGCTTTATCTCACAGAGAAAAGGTGAAAATGGACCAGTTTCAGAAACTCCTCTTTGGTCATAATGTTACCTTTAATTTTACCTCTAATGAGCTACAAACAATGTTTATAGTAGTCTATAATCAACACATCTCCATACAACTGTTTAAGATGAAGTTGAATGTATGAGGTCCAAAAAAGCTTTATCTCACCGAGAAAAGTTGAAAATGGACCAGTTTCAGAAACTCCTCTTTGATCATAATGTTACCTTTAATTTTACCTCTAATGAGCTACAAACAATGTTTATAGTAGTCTATAATCAACACATCTCCATACAACTGTTTAAGATGAAGTTGAATGTATGAGGTACAAAAAAGCTTTATCTCACCGAGAAAAGGTGAAAATGGACCAGTTTAAGAAACTCCTCTTTGGTTATAATGTTACCTTTAATTTTACTTTAAATGAACTAAAATCAATGTTTATAGAAGTCTATAATCAATACATCTCCATACAACTGTTTAAGATGAAGTTGAATGTATGAGGTCCAAAAAAGCTTTATCTCACCGAGAAAAGGTGAAAATGGACCAGTTTCAGAAACTCCACTTTGGTCATAATGTTACCTTTAATTTTACTTCTAATGAGCTACTAACAATGTTTATAGTAGTCTATAGTCAACACATCTCCATACAACTGTTTAAGATGAAGTTGAATGGATGAGGTCCAAAACAGCTTTATCTCACCGAGAAAAGGTGAAAAGGGATCAGTTTCAGAAACTCCACTTTGGTCATAATGTTACCGTTAATTTTACTTCTGAGTTACAAACAATGTTTATAGTAGTCTATAATCAACACATCTCCATACAACTGTTTAAGATGAAGTTGAATGTTTGAGGTCCAAAAAAGCTTTATCTCACCGAGAAAATGTGAAATGGACCAGTTTCAGAAACTCCACTTTGGTCATAATGTTACCTTTAATTTTACTTCTAATGAGCTACTAACAATGTTTATAGTAGTCTATAATCAACACATCTCCATACAACTGTTTAAGATGAAGTTGAATGTATGAGGTCCAAAACAGCTTTATCTCACCGAGAAAAGGTGAAAATGGACCAGTTTCAGAAACTCCTCTTTGGTCATAATGTTACCTTTAATTTTACCTCTAATGAGCTACAAACAATGTTTATAATAGTCTATAATCAACACATCTCCATACAACTGTTTAAGATGAAGTTGAATGTATGAGGTCCAAAACAGCTTTATCTCACCGAGAAAAGGTGAAAATGGACCAGTTTCAGAAACTCCACTTTGATCATATTGTTACCTTTAATTTTACTTCTAATGAGCTACAAACAATGTTTATAGTAGTCTATAATCAACACATCTCCATACAACTGTTTAAGATGAAGTTGAATGTATGAGACCAAAAAAGCTTTATCTCACAGAGAAAAGGTGAAAATTGACCAGTTTCAGAAACTCCACTTTGGTCATAATGTTACCTTTAATTTTACTTCTAATGAGCTACTAACAATGTTTATAGTAGTCTATAGTCAACACATCTCCACACAACTGTTTAAGATGAAGTTGAATGTATGAGGTCCAAAACAGCTTTATCTCACCGAGAAAAGGTGAAAAGGGACCAGTTTCAGAAACTCCACTTTGGTCATAATGTTACCTTTAATTTTACCTCTAATGAGCTACAAACAATGTTTATAGAAGTCTATAATCAACACATCTCCATACAACTGTTTAAGATGAAGTTGAATGTATGAGGTCCAAAAAAGCTTTATCTCACCGAGAAAAGGTGAAAATGGACCAGTTTCAGAAACTCCTCTTTGGTTATAATGTTACCTTTAATTTTACTTTAAATGAACTAAAAACAATGTTTATAGTAGTCTATAATCAACACATCTCCATACAACTGTTTAAGATGAAGTTGAATGTATGAGGTCCAAAACAGCTTTATCTCACAGAGAAAAGGTGAAAATGGACCAGTTTCAGAAACTCCTCTTTGGTCATAATGTTACCTTAAATTTTACCTCTAATGAACTAAAAACAATGTTTATAGTAGTCTATAATCAACACATCTCCATACAACTGTTTAAACTGAAGTTGAATGTATGAGGTCCAAAAAAGCTTTATCTCACTGAGAAAAGGTGAAAATGGACCAGTTTCAGAAACTCCTCTTTGATCATAATGTTACCTTTAATTTTACCTCTAATGAGCTACAAACAATGTTTATAGTAGTCTATAATCAACACATCTCCATACAACTGTTTGATGAAGTTGAATGTATGAGGTCCAAAAAAGCTTTATCTCACAGAGCAAAGGTGAAAATTTACCAGTTTCAGAAACTCCACTTTGGTCATAATGTTACCTTTAATTTTACTTCTAATGCGCTACTAACAATGTTTATAGTAGTCTATAATCAACACATCTCCATACAACTGTTTAAGATGAAGTTGAATGTATGAGGTCCAAAACAGCTTTATCTCACAGAGAAAAGGTGAAAATGGACCAGTTTCAGAAACTCCTCTTTGGACATAATGTTACCTTTAATTTTACCTCTAATGAGCTACAAACAATGTTTATAGTTGTCTATAATCATCACATCTCCATACAACTGTTTAAGATGAAGTTGAATGTATGAGGTCCAAAAAAGCTTTATCTCACCGAGAAAAGGTGAAAATGGACCAGTTTCAGAAACTCCTCTTTGGTCAAAATGTTACCTTAAATTTTACCTCTAATGAGCTACAAACAATGTTTATAGTAGTCTATAATCAACACATCTCCATACAACTGTTTAAGATGAAGTTGAATGTATGAGGTCCAAAACAGCTTTATCTCACCGAGAAAAGGTGAAAATGGACCAGTTTCAGAAACTCCTCTAGGGTCATAATGTTACCGTTAATTTTACTTCTGAGTTACAAACAATGTTTATAGTAGTCTATAATCAACACATCTCCTTACAACTGTTTAAGATGAAGTTGAATGTATGAGGTCCAAAAAAAGCTTTATCTCACAGAGAGAAGGTGAAAATGGACCAGGTTCAGAAACTCCACTTTGGTCATAAAGTTACCTTTAATTTTACCTCTAATGAGCTACAAACAATGTTTATAGTAGTCTATAATCAACACATCTCCATACAACTGTTTAAGATGAAGTTGAATGTATGAGGTCCAAAATAGCTTTATCTCACCGAGAAAAGGTGAAAATGGACCAGTTTCAGAAACTCCACTTTGGTCATAATTTTACTTTTAATTTTACTTCTAATGAGCTACAAACAATGTTTATAGTAGTCTATAATCAACACATCTCCATACAACTGTTTAAGATGAAGTTGAATGTATGAGGTCCAAAACAGCTTTATCTCACCGAGAAAAGGTGAAAATGGACCAGTTTCAGAAACTCCACTTTGGTCATAAAGTTTCCTTTAATTTTACCTCTAATGAGTTACAAACAATGTTTATAGTAGTCTATAATCAACACATCTCCATACAACTGTTTAAGATGAAGTTGAATGTATGAGGTCCAAAACAGCTTTATCTCACCGAGAAAAGGTGAAAATTGACCAGTTTCAGAAACTCCTCTTTGGTTATAATGTTACCTTTAATTTTACTTTAAATGAACTAAATACAATGTTTATAGTAGTCTATAATCAACACATCTCCATACAACTGTTTAAGATGAAGTTGAATGTATGAGGTCCAAAACAGCTTTATCTCACCGAGAAAAGGTGAAAATTGACCATTTTCAGAAACTCCACTTTGGTCAAAAAGTTACCTTTAATTTTTCTTCTAATGAACTAAAAACAATGTTTATAGTAGTCTATAATCAACACATCTCCATACAACTGTTTAAGATGAAGTTGAATGTATGAGGTCCAAAAAAGCTTTATCTCACCGAGAAAAGGTGAAAATGGACCAGTTTCAGAAACTCCTCTTTGGTCAAAATGTTACCTTAAATTTTACCTCTAATGAGCTACAAACAATATTTATAGTAGTCTATAATCAACACATCTCCAATCAACTGTTTAAGATGAAGTTGAATGTATGAGGTCCAAAAAAGCTTTATCTCACCGAGAAAAGGTGAAAATGGACCAGTTTCAGAAACTCCACTTTGGTCATAATGTTACCTTTAATTTTACTTCTAATGAGCTACTAACAATGTTTATAGTAGTCTATAATCAACACATCTCCATACAACTGTTTAAGATGAAGTTGAATGTATGAGGTCCAAAACAGCTTTATCTCACCGAGAAAAGGTGAAAATGGACCAGTTTCAGAAACTCCTCTAGGGTCATAATGTTACCGTTAATTTTACTTCTGAGTTACAAACAATGTTTATAGTAGTCTATAATCAACACATCTCCTTACAACTGTTTAAGATGAAGTTGAATGTATGAGGTCCAAAAAAAGCTTTATCTCACAGAGAAAAGGTGAAAAGGGACCAGTTTCAGAAACTCCTCTTTGGTCATAATGTTACCTTTAATTTTACCTCTAATGAGCTACAAACAATGTTTATAGTAGTCTATAATCAACACATCTCCATACAACTGTTTAAGATGAAGTTGAATGTATGAGGTCCAAAAAAGCTTTATCTCATCGAGAAAAGGTGAAAATGGACCAGTTTCAGAATCTCCTCTTTGATCATATTGTTACCTTTAATTTTACCTCTAATGAGCTACAAACAATGTTTATAGTAGTCTATAATCAACACATCTCCATACAACTGTTTAAGATGAAGTTGAATGTATGAGGTCCAAAAAAGCTTTATCTCACCGAGAAAAGGTGAAAATGGACCAGTTTCAGAAACTCCTCTTTGATCATAATGTTACCTTTAATTTTACCTCTAATGAGCTACAAACAATGTTTATAGTAGTCTATAATCAACACATCTCCATACAACTGTTTAAGATGAAGTTGAATGTTTGAGGTCCAAAAAAGCTTTATCTCACCGAGAAAATGTGAAAATGGACCAGTTTCAGAAACTCCACTTTGGTCATAATGTTACCTTTAATTTTACTTCTAATGAGCTACTAACAATGTTTATAGTAGTCTATAATCAACACATCTCCATACAACTGTTTAAGATGAAGTTGAATGTATGAGGTCCAAAACAGCTTTATCTCACCGAGAAAAGGTGAAAATGGACCAGTTTCAGAAACTCCTCTTTGGTCATAATGTTACCTTTAATTTTACCTCTAATGAGCTACAAACAATGTTTATAGTAGTCTATAATCAACACATCTCCATACAACTGTTTAAGATGAAGTTGAATGTATGAGGTCCAAAAAAGCTTTATCTCACCGAGAAAAGGTGAAAATGGACCAGTTTCAGAATCTCCTCTTTGATCATATTGTTACCTTTAATTTTACCTCTAATGAGCTACAAACAATGTTTATAGTAGTCTATAATCAACACATCTCCATACAACTGTTTAAGATGAAGTTGAATGTATGAGGTCCAAAAAAGCTTTATCTCACAGAGAAAAGGTGAAAATTGACCAGTTTCAGAAACTCCACTTTGGTCATAAAGTTACCTTTAATTTTACTTCTAATGAGCTACTAACAATGTTTATAGTAGTCTATAGTCAACACATCTCCACACAACTGTTTAAGATGAAGTTGAATGTATGAGGTCCAAAACAGCTTTATCTCACCGAGAAAAGGTGAAAAGGGACCAGTTTCAGAAACTCCACTTTGGTCATAATGTTACCTTTAATTTTACCTCTAATGAGCTACAAACAATGTTTATAGAAGTCTATAATCAACACATCTCCATACAACTGTTTAAGATGAAGTTGAATGTATGAAGTCCAAAAAAGCTTTATCTCACCGAGAAAAGGTGAAAATGGACCAGTTTCAGAAACTCCTCTTTGGTTATAATTTTACCTTTAATTTTACTTTAAATGAACTAAAAACAATGTTTATAGTAGTCTATAATCAACACATCTCCATATAACTGTTTAAGATGAAGTTAAATGTATGAGGTCCAAAACAGCTTTATCTCACAGAGAAAAGGTGAAAATGGACCAGTTTCAGAAACTCCTCTTTGGTCATAATGTTACCTTTAATTTTACCTCTAATGAGCTACAAACAATGTTTATAGTAGTCTATAATCAACACATCTCCATACAACTGTTTAAGATGAAGTTGAATGTATGAGGTCCAAAAAAGCTTTATCTCACTGAGAAAAGGTGAAAATGGACCAGTTTCAGAAACTCCTCTTTGATCATAATGTTACCTTTAATTTTACCTCTAATGAGCTACAAACAATGTTTATAGTAGTCTATAATCATCACATCTCCATACAACTGTTTGATGAAGTTGAATGTATGAGGTCCAAAAAAGCTTTATCTCACCGAGAAAAGGTGAAAATGGACCAGTTTCAGAAACTCCACTTTGGTCATAATGTTACCTTTAATTTTACTTCTAATGAGCTACTAACAATGTTTATAGTAGTCTATAATCAACACATCTCCATACAACTGTTTAAGATGAAGTTGAATGTATGAGGTCCAAAACAGCTTTATCTCACCGAGAAAAGGTGAAAATGGACCAGTTTCAGAAACTCCTCTAGGGTCATAATGTTACCGTTAATTTTACTTCTGAGTTACAAACAATGTTTATAGTAGTCTATAATCAACACATCTCCTTACAGCTGTTTAAGATGAAGTTGAATGTATGAGGTCCAAAAAAAGCTTTATCTCACAGAGAAAAGGTGAAAATGGACCAGGTTCAGAAACTCCACTTTGGTCATAAAGTTACCTTTAATTTTACCTCTAATGAGCTACAAACAATGTTTATAGTAGTCTATAATCAACACATCTCCATACAAACGTTTAAGATGAAGTTGAATGTATGAGGTCCAAAATAGCTTTATCTCACCGAGAAAAGGTGAAAATGGACCAGTTTCAGAAACTCCACTTTGGTCATAATTTTACTTTTAATTTTACTTCTAATGAGCTACAAACAATGTTTATAGTAGTCTATAATCAACACATCTCCATACAACTGTTTAAGATGAAGTTGAATGTATGAGGTCCAAAACAGCTTTATCTCACCGAGAAAAGGTGAAAATGGACCAGTTTCAGAAACTCCACTTTGGTCATAAAGTTACCTTTAATTTTACCTCTAATGAGCTACAAACAATGTTTATAGTAGTCTATAATCAACACATCTCCATACAACTGTTTAAGATGAAGTTGAATGTATGAGGTCCAAAACAGCTTTATCTCACCGAGAAAAGGTGAAAATTGACCAGTTTCAGAAACTCCTCTTTGGTTATAATGTTACCTTTAATTTTACTTTAAATGAACTAAAAACAATGTTTATAGTAGTCTATAATCAACACATCTCCATACAACTGTTTAAGATGAAGTTGAATGTATGAGGTCCAAAACAGCTTTATCTCACCGAGAAAAGGTGAAAATTGACCAGTTTCAGAAACTCCACTTTGGTCAAAAAGTTACCTTTAATTTTACTTCTAATGAGCTACAAACAATGTTTATAGTAGTCTATAATCAACACATCTCCATACAACTGTTTAAGATGAAGTTGAATGTATGAGGTCCAAAAAAGCTTTATCTCATCGAGAAAAGGTGAAAATGGACCAGTTTCAGAAACTCCTCTTTGATCATATTGTTACCTTTAATTTTACCTCTAATGAGCTACAAACAATTTTTATAGTAGTCTATAATCAACACATCTCCATACAACTGTTTAAGATGAAGTGGAATGTATGAGGTCCAAAAAAGCTTTATCTCACAGAGAAAAGGTGAAAATTGACCAGTTTCAGAAACTCCACTTTGGTCATAAAGTTACCTTTAATTTTTCTTCTAATGAACTAAAAAAAAAGTTTATAGTAGTCTATAATCAACACATCTCCATACAACTGTTTCAGATGAAGTTGAATGTATGAGGTCCAAAAAAGCTTTATCTCACCGAGAAAAGGTGAAAATGGACCAGTTTCAGAAACTCCTCTTTAGACATAATGTTACCTTTAATTTTACCTCTAATGAGCTACAAACAATGTTTATAGTAGTCTATAATCAACACATCTCCATACAACTGTTTCAGATGAAGTTGAATGTATGAGGTCCAAAACAGCTTTATCTCACAGAGAAAAGGTGAAAATGGACCAGTTTCAGAAACTCCACTTTGGTCATAATGTTACCTATAATTTTACTTCTAATGAGCTACTAACAATGTTTATAGTAGTCTATAATCAACACATCTCCATACAACTGTTTAAGATGAAGTTGAATGTATGAGGTCCAAAACAGCTTTATCTCACAGAGAAAAGGTGAAAATGGACCAGTTTCAGAAACTCCTCTTTGGACATAATGTTACCTTTAATTTTACCTCTAATGAGCTACAAACAATGTTTATAGTAGTCTATAATCAACACATCTCCATACAACTGTTTAAGATGAAGTTGAATGTATGAGGTCCAAAAAAGCTTTATCTCACCGAGAAAAGGTGAAAATGGACCAGTTTCAGAAACTCCTCTTTGGTCAAAATGTTACCTTAAATTTTACCTCTAATGAGCTACAAACAATATTTATAGTAGTCTATAATCAACACATCTCCATACAACTGTTTAAGATGAAGTTGAATGTATGAGGTCCAAAAAAGCTTTATCTCACCGAGAAAAGGTGAAAATGGACCAGTTTCAGAAACTCCACTTTGGTCATAATGTTACCTTTAATTTTACTTCTAATGAGCTACTAACAATGTTTATAGTAGTCTATAATCAACACATCTCCATACAACTGTTTAAGATGAAGTTGAATGTATGAGGTCCAAAACAGCTTTATCTCACCGAGAAAAGGTGAAAATGGACCAGTTTCAGAAACTCCTCTAGGGTCATAATGTTACCGTTAATTTTACTTCTGAGTTACAAACAATGTTTATAGTAGTCTATAATCAACACATCTCCATACAACTGTTTAAGATGAAGTTGAATGTATAAGGTCCAAAAAAAGCTTTATCTCACAGAGAAAAGGTGAAAATGGACCAGGTTCAGAAACTCCACTTTGGTCATAAAGTTACCTTTAATTTTACCTCTAATGAGCTACAAACAATGTTTATAGTAGTCTATAATCAACACATCTCCATACAAACGTTTAAGATGAAGTTGAATGTATGAGGTCCAAAATAGCTTTATCTCACCGAGAAAAGGTGAAAATGGACCAGTTTCAGAAACTCCACTTTGGTCATAAAGTTACCTTTAATTTTACCTCTAATGAGCTACAAACAATGTTTATAGTAGTCTATAATCAACACATCTCCATTCAACTGTTTAAGATGACGTTGAATGTATGAGGTCCAAAAAAGCTTTATCTCATTGAGAAAAGGTGAAAATGGACCAGTTTCAGAAACTCCTCTTTGATCATATTGTTACCTTTAATTTTTCTTCTAATGAACTAAAAACAATGTTTATAGTAGTCTATAATCAACACATCTCCATACAACTGTTTCAGATGAAGTTGAATGTATGAGGTCCAAAAAAGCTTTATCTCACCGAGAAAAGGTGAAAATGGACCAGTTTCAGAAACTCCTCTTGAGACATAATGTTACCTTTAATTTTACCTCTAATGAGCTACAAACAATGTTTATAGAAGTCTATAATCAACACATCTCCATACAACTGTTTAAGATGAAGTTGAATGTATGAGGTCCAAAAAAGCTTTATCTCACAGAGAAAAGGTGAAAATTGACCAGTTTCAGAAACTCCTCTTTGGTCAAAATGTTACCTTAAATTTTACCTCTAATGAGCTACAAACAATATTTATATTAGTCTATAATCAACACATCTCCATACAACTGTTTCAGATGAAGTTGAATGTATGAGGTCCAAAAAAGCTTTATCTCACAGAGAAAAGGTGAAAATGGACCAGTTTCAGAAACTCCTCTTTGGACATAATGTTACCTTTAATTTTACCTCTAATGAGCTACAAACAATGTTTATAGAAGTCTATAATCAACACATCTCCATACAACTGTTTAAGATGAAGTTGAATGTATGAGGTCCAAAAAAGCTTTATCTCACCGAGAAAAGGTGAAAATGGACCAGTTTCAGAATCTCCTCTTTGGTCAAAATGTTACCTTAAATTTTACCTCTAATGAGCTACAAACAATATTTATAGTAGTCTATAATCAACACATCTCCATACAACTGTTTCAGATGAAGTTGAATGTATGAGGTCCAAAACAGCTTTATCTCACAGAGAAAAGGTGAAAATGGACCAGTTTCAGAAACTCCACTTTGGTCATAATGTTACCTTTTAATTTTACTTCTAATGAGCTACTAACAATGTTTATAGTAGTCTATAATCAACACTTCTCCATACAACTGTTTAAGATGAAGTTGAATGTATGAGGTCCAAAACAGCTTTATCTCACCGAGAGAAGATGAAAATGGACCAGTTTCGGAATCTCCACTTTGGTCATAATGTTACCTTTAATTTTACCTCTAATGAGCTACAAACAATGTTTATAGTAGTCTATAATCAACACATCTCCATACAACTGTTTAAGATGAAGTTGAATGTATGAGGTCCAAAAAACTTTTATCTCACAGAGAAAAGGTGAAAATTGACCAGTTTCAGAAACTCCACTTTGGTCATAATGTTACCTTTAATTTTACTTCTAATGAGCTACTAACAATGTTTATAGTAGTCTATAATCAACACATCTCCATACAACTGTTTAAGATGAAGTTGAATGTATGAGGTCCAAAACAGCTTTATCTCACCGAGAAAAGGTGAAAATGGACCAGTTTCAGAATCTCCTCTTTGGACATAATGTTACGTTTAATTTTACCTCTAATGAGCTACAAACAATGTTTATAGTAGTCTATAATCAACACATCTCCATACAACTGTTTAAGATGAAGTTGAATGTATGAGGTCCAAAACAGCTTTATCTCACCGAGAAAAGGTGAAAATTGACCAGTTTCAGATACTCCTCTTTGGTTATAATGTTACCTTTAATTTTACTTTAAATGAACTAAAAACAATGTTTATAGTAGTCTATAATCAACACATCTCCATACAACTGTTTAAGATGAAGTTCAATGTTTGAGGTCCAAAACAGCTTTATCTCACCGAGAAAAGGTGAAAATTGACCAGTTTCAGAACCTCCACTTTGGTCAAAAAGTTACCTTTAATTTTTCTTCTAATGAACTAAAAACAATGTTTATAGTAGTCTATAATCAACACATCTCCAAACAACTGTTTCAGATGAAGTTGAATGTATGAGGTCCAAAACAGCTTTATCTCACAGAGAAAAGGTGAAAATGGACCAGTTTCAGAAACTCCTCTTTGGACATAATGTTACCTTTAATTTGACCTCTAATGAGCTACAAACAATGTTTATAGTAGTCTATAATCAACACATCTCCATACAACTGTTTAAGATGAAGTTGAATGTATGAGGTCCAAAACAGCTTTATCTCACCGAGAAAAGGTGAAAATGGCCCACTTTCAGAAACTCCTCTAGGGTCATAATGTTACCTTTTATTTTACCTCTAATGAGCTTCAAACAATGTTTACAGTAGTCTATAATCAACACATCTCCATACAACTGTTTAAGATGAAGTTGAATGTATGAGGTCCAAAAAAGCTTTATTTCACAGAGAAAAGGTGAAAATGGACCAGTTTCAGAAACTCCACTTTGGTCATAATGTTACCTTTAATTTTACTTCTAATGAGCTACTAACAATGTTTATAGTAGTCTATAATCAACACATCTCCATACAACTGTTTAAGATGAAGTTGAATGTATGAGGTCCAAAACAGCTTTATCTCACCGAGAAAAGGTGAAAATGGACCAGTTTCAGAATCTCCGCTTTGGTCATAAAGTTACCTTTAATTTTACCTCTAATGAGCTACAAACAATGTTTATAGTAGTCTATAATCAACACATCTCCATACAACTGTTTAAGATGAAGTTGAATGTATGAGGTCCAAAATAGCTTTATCTCACCGAGAAAAGGTGAAAATGGACCAGTTTCAGAAACTCCACTTTGGTCATAATTTTACTTTTAATTTTACTTCTAATGAGCTACAAACAATGTTTATAGTAGTCTATAATCAACACATCTCCATACAACTGTTTAAGATGAAGTTGAATGTATGAGGTCCAAAACAGCTTTATCTCACCGAGAAAAGGTGAAAATGGACCAGGTTCAGAAACTCCACTTTGGTCATAAAGTTACCTTTAATTTTACCTCTAATGAGCTACAAACAATGTTTATAGTAGTCTATAATCAACACATCTCCATACAACTGTTTAAGATGAAGTTGAATGTATGAGGTCCAAAACAGCTTTATCTCACCGAGAAAAGGTGAAAATTGACCAGTTTCAGAAACTCCTCTTTGGTTATAATGTTACCTTTAATTTTACTTTAAATGAACTAAAAACAATGTTTATAGTAGTCTATAATCAACACATCTCCATACAACTGTTTAAGATGAAGTTGAATGTATGAGGTCCAAAACAGCTTTATCTCACCGAGAAAAGGTGAAAATTGACCAGTTTCAGAAACTCCACTTTGGTCAAAAAGTTACCTTTAATTTTTCTTCTAATGAACTAAAAACAATGTTTATAGTAGTCTATAATCAACACATCTCCATACAACTGTTTAAGATGAAGTTGAATGTATGAGGTCCAAAAAAGCTTTATCTCACCGAGAAAAGGTGAAAATGGACCAGTTTCAGAAACTCCTCTTTGGTCAAAATGTTACCTTAAATTTTACCTCTAATGAGCTACAAACAATATTTATAGTAGTCTATAATCAACACATCTCCATACAACTGTTTCAGATGAAGTTGAATGTATGAGGTCCAGAAAAGCTTTATCTCACCGAGAAAAGGTGAAAATGGACCAGTTTCAGAAACTCCTCTGTGGTCAAAATGTTACCTTAAATTTTACCTCTAATGAGCTACAAACAATATTTATAGTAGTCTATAATCAACACATCTCCATACAACTGTTTCAGATGAAGTTGAATGTATGAGGTCCAAAAAAGCTTTATCTCACAGAGAAAAGGTGAAAATGGACCAGTTTCAGAAACTCCTCTTTGGACATAATGTTACCTTTAATTTTACCTCTAATGAGCTACAAACAATGTTTATAGAAGTCTATAATCAACACATCTCCATACAACTGTTTAAGATGAAGTTGAATGTATGAGGTCCAAAAAAGCTTTATCTCACCGAGAAAAGGTGAAATTGGACCAGTTTCAGAAACTCCTCTTTGGTCAAAATGTTACCTTAAATTTTACCTCTAATGAGCTACAAACAATATTTATAGTAGTCTATAATCAACACATCTCCATACAACTGTTTCAGATGAAGTTGAATGTATGAGGTCCAAAACAGCTTTATCTCACAGAGAAAAGGTGAAAATGGACCAGTTTCAGAAACTCCACTTTGGTCATAATGTTACCTTTAATTTTACTTCTAATGAGCTACAGACAATGTTTATAGTAGTCTATAATCAACACATCTCCATACAACTGTTTAAGATGAAGTTGAATGTATGAGGTCCAAAAAAGCTTTATCTCACCGAGAAAAGGTGAAAATGGACCAGTTTCAGAAACTCCTCTTTGGTCAAAATGTTACCTTAAATTTTACCTCTAATGAGCTACAAACAATATTTATAGTAGTCTATAATCAACACATCTCCATACAACTGTTTCAGATGAAGTTGAATGTATGAGGTCCAAAAAAGCTTTATCTCACCGAGAAAAGGTGACAATGGACCAGTTTCAGAAACTCCACTTTGGTCATAATGTTACCTTTAATTTTACTTCTAATGAGCTACTAACAATGTTTATAGTAGTCTATAATCAACACATCTCCATACAACTGTTTAAGATGAAGTTGAATGTATGAGGTCCAAAACAGCTTTATCTCACCGAGAAAAGGTGAAAATGGACCAGTTTCAGAAACTCCTCTAGGGTCATAATGTTACCGTTAATTTTACTTCTGAGTTACAATGTTTATAGTAGTCTATAATCAACACATCTCCTTACAGCTGTTTAAGATGAAGTTGAATGTATGAGGTCCAAAAAAAGCTTTATCTCACAGAGAAAAGGTGAAAATGGACCAGTTTCAGAAACTCCACTTTGGTCATAATTTTACTTTTAATTTTACTTCTAATGAGCTACAAACAATGTTTATAGTAGTCTATAATCAACACATCTCCATACAACTGTTTAAGATGAAGTTGAATGTATGAGGTCCAAAACAGCTTTATCTCACAGAGAAAAGGTGAAAATGGACCAGTTTCAGAAACTCCTCTTTGGACATAATGTTACCTTTAATTTTACCTCTAATTAGCTACAAACAATGTTTATAGTAGTCTATAATCAACACATCTCCATACAACTGTTTAAGATGAAGTTGAATGTATGAGGTCCAAAAAAGCTTTATCTCATCGAGAAAAGGTGAAAATGGACCAGTTTCAGAATCTCCTCTTTGATCATATTGTTACCTTTAATTTTACCTCTAATGAGCTACAAACAATGTTTATAGTAGTCTATAATCAACACATCTCCATACAACTGTTTAAGATGAAGTTGAATGTATGAGGTCCAAAAAAGCTTTATCTCACAGAGAAAAGGTGAAAATTGACCAGTTTCAGAAACTCCACTTTGGTCATAAAGTTACCTTTAATTTTTCTTCTAATGAACTAAAAACAATGTTTATAGTAGTCTATAATCAACACATCTCCATACAACTGTTTAAGATGAAGTTGAATGTATGAGGTCCAAAAAAGCTTTATCTCACAGAGAAAAGGTGAAAATTGACCAGTTTCAGAAATTCCACTTTGGTCATAATGTTACCTTTAATTTTACTTCTAATGAGCTACTAACAATGTTTATAGTAGTCTATAATCAACACATCTCCATACAACTGTTTAAGATGAAGTTGAATGTATGAGGTCCAAAAAAGCTTTATCTCACCGAGAAAAGGTGAAAATTGACCAGTTTCAGAAACTCCACTTTGGTCATAAAGTTACCTTTAATTTTACCTCTAATGAGCTACAAACAATGTTTATAGTAGTCTATAATCAACACATCTCCATACAACTGTTTAAGATGAAGTTGAATGTATGAGGTCCAAAACAGCTTTATCTCACCGAGAAAAGGTGAAAATGGACCAGTTTCAGAAACTCCACTTTGGTCATAAAGTTACCTTTAATTTTTCTTCTAATGAACTAAAAACAATGTTTATAGTAGTCTATAATCAACACATCTCCATACAACTGTTTCAGATGAAGTTTAATGTATGAGGTCCAAAAAAGCTTTATCTCACCGAGAAAAGGTGAAGATTGACCAGTTTCAGAAACTCCACTTTGGTCATAATGTTACCTTTAATTTTACTTCTAATGAGCTACAAACAATGTTTATAGTAGTCTATAATCAACACATCTCCATACAACTGTTTAAGATGAAGTTGAATGTATGAGGTCCAAAAAAGCTTTATCTCACAGAGAAAAGGTGAAAATTGACCAGTTTCAGAAATTCCACTTTGGTCATAATGTTACCTTTAATTTTACTTCTAATGAGCTACTAACAATGTTTATAGTAGTCTATAATCAACACATCTCCATACAACTGTTTCAGATGAAGTTGAATGTATGAGGTCCAAAACAGCTTTATCTCACAGAGAAAAGGTGAAAATGGACCAGTTTCAGAAACTCCTCTTTGGACATAATGTTACCTTTAATTTTACCTCTAATGAGCTACAAACAATGTTTATAGTAGTCTATAATCAACACATCTCCATACAACTGTTTAAGATGAAGTTGAATGTATGAGGTCCAAAAAAGCTTTATCTCACAGAGAAAAGGTGAAAATGGACCAGTTTCAGAAACTCCTCTTTGGACGTAATGTTACCTTTAATTTTACCTCTAATGAGCTACAAACAATATTTATAGTAGTCTATAATCAACACATCTCCATACAACTGTTTCAGATGAAGTTGAATGTATGAGCTCCAAAAAAGCTTTATTTTACCAAGAAAAGGTGAAATTGGACCAGTTTCAGAAACTCCTCTTTGGTCAAAATGTTACCTTAAATTTTACCTCTAATGAGCTACAAACAATATTTATAGTAGTCTATAATCAACACATCTCCATACAACTGTTTCAGATGAAGTTGAATGTATGAGGTCCAAAACAGTTTTATCTCACCGAGAGAAGGTGAAAATGGACCAGTTTCAGAAACTCCACTTTGGTCATAATGTTACCTATAATTTTACTTCTAATGAGCTACTAACAATGTTTATAGTAGTCTATAATCAACACATCTCCATACAACTGTTTAAGATGAAGTTGAATGTATGAGGTCCAAAACAGCTTTATCTCACAGAGAAAAGGTGAAAATGGACCAGTTTCAGAAACTCCTCTTTGGACATAATGTTACCTTTAATTTTACCTCTAATGAGCTACAAACAATGTTTATAGTAGTCTATAATCAACACATCTCCATACAACTGTTTAAGATGAAGTTGAATGTATGAGGTCCAAAACAGCTTTATCTCACCGAGAAAAGGTGAAAATGGACCAGGTTCAGAAACTCCACTTTGGTCATAAAGTTACCTTTAATTTTACCTCTAATGAGCTACAAACAATGTTTATAGTAGTCTATAATCAACACATCTCCATACAAACGTTTAAGATGAAGTTGAATGTATGAGGTCCAAAATAGCTTTATCTCACCGAGAAAAGGTGAAAATGGACCAGTTTCAGAAACTCCACTTTGGTCATAATTTTACTTTTAATTTTACTTCTAATGAGCTACAAACAATGTTTATAGTAGTCTATAATCAACACATCTCCATACAACTGTTTAAGATGAAGTTGAATGTATGAGGTCCAAAACAGCTTTATCTCACCGAGAAAAGGTGAAAATGGACCAGGTTCAGAAACTCCACTTTGGTCATAAAGTTACCTTTAATTTTACCTCTAATGAGCTACAAACAATGTTTATAGTAGTCTATAATCAACACATCTCCATTCAACTGTTTAAGATGACGTTGAATGTATGAGGTCCAAAAAAGCTTTATCTCATTGAGAAAAGGTGAAAATGGACCAGTTTCAGAAACTCCTCTTTGATCATATTGTTACCTTTAATTTTTCTTCTAATGAACTAAAAACAATGTTTATAGTAGTCTATAATCAACACATCTCCATACAACTGTTTCAGATGAAGTTGAATGTATGAGGTCCAAAAAAGCTTTATCTCACCGAGAAAAGGTGAAAATGGACCAGTTTCAGAAACTCCTCTTGAGACATAATGTTACCTTTAATTTTACCTCTAATGAGCTACAAACAATGTTTATAGAAGTCTATAATCAACACATCTCCATACAACTGTTTAAGATGAAGTTGAATGTATGAGGTCCAAAAAAGCTTTATCTCACCGAGAAAAGGTGAAAATTGACCAGTTTCAGAAACTCCTCTTTGGTCAAAATGTTACCTTAAATTTTACCTCTAATGAGCTACAAACAATATTTATATTAGTCTATAATCAACACATCTCCATACAACTGTTTCAGATGAAGTTGAATGTATGACGTCCAAAAAAGCTTTATCTCACAGAGAAAAGGTGAAAATGGATCAGTTTCAGAAACTCCTCTTTGGACATAATGTTACCTTTAATTTTACCTCTAATGAGCTACAAACAATGTTTATAGAAGTCTATAATCAACACATCTCCATACAACTGTTTAAGATGAAGTTGAATGTATGAGGTCCAAAAAAGCTTTATCTCACCGAGAAAAGGTGAAAATGGACCAGTTTCAGAAACTCCTCTTTGGTCAAAATGTTACCTTAAATTTTACCTCTAATGAGCTACAAACAATATTTATAGTAGTCTATAATCAACACATCTCCATACAACTGTTTCAGATGAAGTTGAATGTATGAGGTCCAAAACAGTTTTATCTCACCGAGAGAAGGTGAAAATGGACCAGTTTCAGAAACTCCACTTTGGTCATAATGTTACCTTTAATTTTACTTCTAATGAGCTACTAACAATGTTTATAGTAGTCTATAATCAACACTTCTCCATACAACTGTTTAAGATGAAGTTGAATGTATGAGGTCCAAAACAGCTTTATCTCACCGAGAGAAGATGAAAATGGACCAGTTTCGGAATCTCCACTTTGGTCATAATGTTACCTTTAATTTTACCTCTAATGAGCTACAAACAATGTTTATAGTAGTCTATAATCAACACATCTCCATACAACTGTTTAAGATGAAGTTGAATGTATGAGACCAAAAAAGCTTTATCTCACAGAGAAAAGGTGAAAATTGACCAGTTTCAGAAACTCCACTTTGGTCATAATGTTACCTTTAATTTTACTTCTAATGAGCTACTAACAATGTTTATAGTAGTCTATAATCAACACATCTCCATACAACTGTTTAAGATGAAGTTGAATGTATGAGGTCCAAAACAGCTTTATCTCACCGAGAAAAGGTGAAAATGGACCAGTTTCAGAATCTCCTCTTTGGACATAATGTTACCTTTAATTTTACCTCTAATGAGCTACAAACAATGTTTATAGTTGTTAGGGAAAAATAATAATGGTGTATTATTATTTTCTTAGGGTGTTTTTTATCACATAGTTCTAATGTACTTTTTAAATGTCATTTTGGTTTCAGCCACATGCTCTTGTGCTTGACATCCTGTTCTTTTAATATGTTAATGAAGTGTGACTAAATAAAGAGAGTCTGCAGAGGTGAGACCCTTTGAGACCAGTGATGAGAGATCAGTGGGAGACGAGTGATGAGGAGCTGAGAACAGACAGACGGTTGGCTCATTCCTTACTGTATTTTGCTGGTCTCCCTCTGCAGAACTGATTGAACCACATCTACCTCTGCAGAGCTTATTGTCTAAATTATCTCCGACTTTTGTGTGTGACTCGTTTTTAGGTAAACCACAAAAAAAACCTAACATCTTGGTGCCGAGACCCGACGTACGGAGTACTCCCGCAGGTGGTTTTCGTCGAAGGGCTGTTTTTGACATCCAGATCGCTGAATTGCTGCACTGGCCGGCTGCATAACTTCCACGAGGACCCCCTGCGCGTGCTCCCGTGCGATCGATTCGGTTTGAGTCACTCGCATAGGGCAAACATTGTGAGTACGTCTTTTTTGTGCACCTTTACATTTAACAAAACTAATTCTAAGATAGTCAGGGTAAATTCTGCTGTTTGGGCCTAAAGAACGCTTTAGCCTCTCTGATAAAATATCAGGTGTTGAGCCGTAACTGTTTAGTGACAAAAGAAGGGTGTAACGGACCTGGTTTGCGAACCGGTCCACCTTGAAAAAGGGGTGTAACGGGACAGGTCTGCGAACCTGACCACCTTCAAAAATAAAATTTGAACAAAAAAAAAAAAAAGGGTGTAACGGACCTGGTTTGCGAACCGGTCCACCTTGAAAAAGGGCGTAAAGGTACAGGTCTGCGAACCTGACCACCTTGAAAAATATACGGTTGTAACGGGTTAGGTTTGCGAACCAATCCACCTCGCTGGGAAATAAAGCACGCCAGTGTATGGAAGTAAAAACACAAACAGCAGAATCAAAACGAAATACCGCACCCTAAGTGGGTATAAGAAAGATTAGACACAGGACATAATCTTTATGTATGCCAGTCCAACCTGAAACCTAACGGTGTTAACGTACGGTTTGAACGGGCACTACAAGAGACGTTCTGTGTGGATTTATAGGTTACACAACACATCCTTAGATTAGGAAAGCCATAAGACGGCTCAATGTAGTTGCACAAGAGAGACACTTAGAGTAAAAACTATACGATCCAGTTTTAGCAGAAATTGAGTACAAGAAAAAAAAAAAATCTCAAATAAATGACCAAAAACAAAAACAGATTACTTTAATTAATTAAAGAATAAATCACTAACTTTAACTCATCAACAGACTAATTTCATAGTTCTTGCTTTTTCATTCACCTTAACCTTAATATTAATTACTGTTGTTATTCCCATAGAACTATTTGGTATTCTAACAACAGACTTTACCAGACCAATTAATAGAACCCATTAAGGCTTATATAAAAACAACGCAAAGATGGGAAACGATGTTTCCACCGACAAATTAGAAGGCGATTCAAAATATATGTATAAAAAGAACCCCGAAAATCTTCAGTTTCTAACAAAATGGCGCAAAAAGTATAAAGTAGATGGGAAGCTTAAAGGAAGCCAATGGAGAGAACTTGTATGTGTTCTTGAAGCAAAAACACTTATCGCTAAAGGTAAAAAGAAAAAACTTAAACAGACACAGTTAAAAATAGCACGTGTGTGGGCTGATGAAACAGAGAAAAGGAAACAAAATATAAAAAACAGAAAAGAGAGCAAAGGTGCTAAAGATGAGGCTCTTCTTATGAAAAAGCTAGGTGACGAGCTCACACTGTGCCCTCCCCCTTATTCACCACCACCTACAGCTCAGACAGACCCCCCTGGGGCTGTTGGAGGAGAACCTTATGCACCTCCACCAGCACCCCCAGCAGACCAGCGGGGGGCTTTAGGGGAAGGTCTAAATCCTCCTGTTCCAAGAGATCAATTTGCAATTGAACAAAAAACAAATGGTACCACAATAAAACAAAGACTTAGAATTACAAAGTCAGGTCCCAAAAAATCTGAGGATAAATCTTATGAGAGTGAACCAGAGGACTCAATAAATATCAACCCTATGATTCAAGTACCATCTGCCGATGGTACTCCGAGATATGTTTTTAGACCATGGTCACTTAAAGACGTTAAAGAGGTTGTAGAACAAATCACTAGCCATAAGGAGGATCCAGAAAAATGGACAGAGGATATGGTTGATGTGGTCAAATCCTACCAGTTAAACGGTCATGAATTAGGACAGGCTATGGCTGCATCGCTGGGGAAAGACTGGCACCATGTAGCTGGAAATTACACAGGAAGAGATGATGCCGGAGTTGTGTTACAATTTCAGAATGATTTCCAGGGAGCACTAAAGCAACAATTCGATGCAGTAGCGGATAAAGTTCGTACACAGTTTAAAAAGAAACCAGATTATGGGCATATGGCCTCCATAAAACAGAAGCCTGGGGAAACTGTAGATGATTTTAAATACAGATACCAAAAGGAACATGATACCCACAGTGGCCTAACTAAAGAGAATGGTGATGAAACTCCATATATGCGGCATTTCTGTAATGGTCTGCTACATAGTTTCCACCCCACTATCACTAATTGGATTAAAAATCACCTTCTGACATGGGAAACATGCAACCTTACTACCCTTATGGCCAATGCACGTTTTGCAGAAGGTGTCATTGAAAGAAAGGGGAAGAAACCAAAACCTCCAGACTCCGACACACAGGTATTTCACACTCAGGTTGAAGACGATGAGGGGGAAGTTTATTATCAAAGTGACAACCACAACAAAGGAAGGGGGTTTAGACCACAAAGGAATACACATCATAAGACACCACAGGGGTCTTGGAGATATCAAGGTGGTCACACTGCCCCCACGTGTTGGATCTGCGGGAAAGTAGGCCACATTTCACATCAATGTAGCAGAGGCCGAGGAGGGGGCATAGGGCGAGATCAGATCCATACACAGGGTTCAACTGCCCCAGATCACTCGCGGTTCACACAACAATGACTAGATACTTTTACCGCCTCTAATGAGGTGGTGGACTGCTGTGGCGCCTGGGAATTACTTAATGTTCTGAAAGAGAAGCCTTACATAACACTTAAAGTTAATGAACAAACAATAGAGCTCCTTTGTGATACTGGAGCTTGCAGAACTGTGATCTCTTCTGGCGTTAATCTGCCAGAATCTAAAGAAAGCATTTTGGTAAAATCAGCAGATGGTGCCATTACTCGCTCATTTTTATCTAAACCAGTGTTAATAACAGATCCAAAAACTAGGTTAAGTTCTAAAAACTCAATAGTCATTTCACCACAATGTCCACTCAATTTGTTAGGCAGAGACTTAATGTCAGCCCTAAAAATCTCAATTATCCCAGTGGGAGACGGCATGAGAGCTGTGAGAACAGGAAATGATGACATTTACCTAAATACAATTCATAGACCACAGGGGCTCGGTCTGTACTACTCTTTACGAGTTGAACCTAAAGAAAACCTTAAAGATACAACAACAATGATGGACACAGTTTTGCAGGTAGTTCCTGAACCTGACAAACAAATTATGCCTACATCACAGTTACATGTGACTATGGCTCTGAGGCCTGAACCTGATCCCAAGTTCCAAGACTATTTTATGCAACTCTCACCTGCTGTAGTGTTCACCTCATACATCATTACTGATGGAAAATCTGATTCAGCTGCCTCAGTAACACTGCCTACCAGCCTTAAACCATTCTTTGATTTGCCTACAGATCCGCATATATCCCTGACAAAAAGCAGTACATCACGTTGGAAAGATTTGGGATATATGGTGCGAAAAGCAAATAATACCACAGATTTTAAAACTTTGCAAGAAAATAAAGAAGATAGTTGGCAATACAGTGAATCCACAGGTTTATATAGACTGCCCCTTATCATGCCACTCCACTGCACAACCAAAATTGCAACATTACAATGACCAGAAGCAGAAACCCTCTTATTGACTGAAGAGGAAGAAAAGCAACTCAAAGAAGTCCCTGACACATTATGGTCTAAAAGCCCCACTGATGTGGGCCTACTCTCATCCATTGCTCCCGTTCAAATAACTGCTAAATCACATTTTAGACCCAGAGTAAGACAATATCCCCTCTCTGTGGAAGAAGAGTTAGGAATTCAACCAGTAATTGAGGAATTATTAACAACAGGTGCCATTCTAAACGAAAATGGACTTTATGAAGTTCGTAATAAACCCATCCTACCCAAATCACTGTTTAAAGCTGCTGCGCTTGTGAGCCATGGGCCTTGCCATGTCTCCACAGGGGGGATGGTATCAATAATACAACAACACTTTACAACATACAACCTTGAAACATACTTAAAACATTTTTGCAAGACATGCCTAACATGTATCAAACACAACCCACAAGGGAATATGAGACCCAAGCGAGGCCAATTTCCTCAACCAGCCTACCCATTCCACACAATCCACATGGATTTCATTGAACTAACACAGAGCGGCTCATACAAATATTGCTTAGTAATAATTGACGCTTTCTCCAAATGGCCAGAAATAATTCCCACTGCAAAGAATGATGCTCTAACAGTGGCAAAAGCACTATGTAAAACTATCATTGCAAACCATGGTATTCCACAAGTAATATATTCAGATAATGGACCACATTTTGTGAATGAGGTTATTCAAAATATGGCAAAACATTTAGACATCCAACTAAAAAATCATTGTGCCTATCACCCCCAAAGTGCAGGTTTAGTAGAAAGACATAATGGGACCATCAAAAGCAGACTCAGGAAATGCATGGCAGAAACTAGAAGACCATGGCCTGAGTGTTTGGACCTAGTAAAACTTTACATGAGAATCACGCCAACAAACCAAGGTTTAACACCTTTTGAAATCATTTATGGCAGACCTTACAGGTTACCTCTAGTTGCGCCTGATTTGCAAAAAGCAGACGAAGAACTCACATTAGCTGATTACATGAGGAAAATTATCCTAGCCAAAGAAGTGCAAAACGCACACAATCTGCCTATCTCTCCTTCTGTTTTGCAGGATCCTGAAAAGCCAATCAAACCTGGAGACTGGGTTTTCATCAAAGTGATTAAAAGGAAAAATTGGACGAGTCCCCGCTGGGAAGGACCTTTTGAAGTCCTGCTGACCACGCCCACGGCTGTGAAAATCGCTGAGAGACCCTCGTGGATACACATCTCACACTGCAAATTGCAAAGGCAATTAGGGGACTAGACACGGGACAGTGGGGAAGTCTGGGCTACAAAGGACAGAGTGACCAATAGGGCCTCTGGTCTCAAACCCAGCAGAACAGCATCCCTGTCCCCTTAGTGGTCAAACCTCTGTTTTGGAGGGCTAGTCCTCTTATTTGCCTCTAGCCAACATGAAACTAGTTTGGCTCCCCTCCTGTCTGGCAGTTTGCCTGCCTCTACTCCACTATTTTTTCCTCACACCTAATGACGCCCAGACATCAAAGGAAAGAAGAGCTAAAATTTTAACCCACCATGCGTTCCAGAACACCTGGTACCAAATAGCTAATTTGACTGCAAAACGTTTAGGTTTCAATACCAGCTGTTATGTCTGTTCATGGATCCCACACCATTCTGAAGAAGTCTCATCGATGACTGCTGTCCCAACCAACTTAAATAATACCATATGTCTGCTATACAAATTAACTATAACAACTGTTGGAACAGACTGTTCCACCTTACCTCACTGCTGCACTGCTGAGAACAACAGGACATGGTCCCAGCCTGGTGACTTTTCCAAGAAAACGAATGCTTCAGTTGCCAAAGGAATCAACTTACTACGCCTTACTGGAAAAGACACTTTCTGTTTTTCAGTCCCTTGTAACAACAAACATGCATTTTTAGGAAATTCCATCTGTGAGGACACGCTACCCTTGTCAGGGACCCAGACGAAAAAGATGCGTATAAATCACTGGATGACGATTGGAAACAGATCTGTGCCAAGATACATAACCCTCAACACCACTCGACTTCAAGACAAGATAAGTGGTTTCAAAACCACTGTCAAAAGAGGAACCCACCCCCTAGAGGTTCCCTCCCAATTTGGCATGGGAACGCCTGACGGATACATCTGGAAGTGTGGTCACACTTTCTACCTCTACCTACCTAAGGATTGGTGTGGCACGTGTAGTTTGGCTCGACTGCAACCCTCCTCATACATCATAACAGAAAATGGAGCACCTTCTAAACCTACAGAGCTGAATAAACGGGAATTCAACCCCCCACAAGTGTTCAACCCGTTCTCTGACAATGGTGGACGAAAAACCTCTCTACAGTGATGCAAAAGGAATCTTCCACACCATGTTCCCACCTGTTGGAGTTGCAAGTCTGACAAAACGGATGAACGAGGTTTGGTGGACTTTGGAAAACATCACAGACATCCTTGCTGAAATGTCCAACCTGCTGGCCAACGATCCTGAAAAACTGGCGATGAAGACCATGCTGATGCAACATCGGGTGGCTCTGGACACTCTTTTTGCTTCTGAAGGTGGACTTTGTACTGTAATTGGTGAACATTGTTGTACGTACATTCCTAGTACACATGATAATTGGACTCTCATTCATGACCGGGTGCAGGGATTAACTGACTTTTTAGAATCACAGGAAAGCAGTAATGGACAATGGGATCTCATGGCCTGGCTGACAACTGGCAGGTGGTATCAGGTTCCTTTAAAAATAGCTATGCCATTCATTGTAATTTTGATACTTTTCTGCATTTTTGTTAGTTGTGTTCTTCCATGTATAAAACAAATGATGAATAAGATGATAACTAACACATTGGTCCAATACTCTCTTCTTAATCAGAGGCTTGAAGATGAAGATAGAAATAAAGAAGAAGATGAAGTGTAATTAACATGTGTAAAAACCTTTTATGATTCCATTAATCTAAACTACTGTTCAGGTAGCGATAATTGGATGATGTCTAGGTGAAGCTCGCATAAATACCTTTTTGAAATTGCTACTTACTTTTGCAATTTCTTTGTTATATGTCTTATTACCTTTTTTGAATTTGGGATGCTACTTATTTTGCAACCTTTTGTTGTCTGGTTTTTATGATTCTTATATTTTTATATTATTAGAGTTGTTACCTATTTTACAACTTTTTGTTGTTCGTGATCACATTTAAAAACCACATTTCAGGGGGGAAATGTTAGGGAAAAATAATAATGGTGTATTATTATTTTCTTAGGGTGTTTTTTATCACATAGTTCTAATGTACTTTTTAAATGTCATTTTGGTTTCAGCCACATGCTCTTGTGCTTGACATCCTGTTCTTTTAATATGTTAATGAAGTGTGACTAAATAAAGAGAGTCTGCAGAGGTGAGACCCTTTGAGACCAGTGATGAGAGATCAGTGGGAGACGAGTGATGAGGAGCTGAGAACAGACAGACGGTTGGCTCATTCCTTACTGTATTTTGCTGGTCTCCCTCTGCAGAACTGATTGAACCACATCTACCTCTGCAGAGCTTATTGTCTAAATTATCTCCGACTTTTGTGTGTGACTCGTTTTTAGGTAAACCACAAAAAAAACCTAACAATAGTAGTCTATAATCAACACATCTCCATACAACTGTTTAAGATGAAGTTGAATGTATGAGGTCCAAAAAAGCTTTATCTCACCGAGAAAAGGTGAAAATGGACCAGTTTCAGAAACTCCTCTTTGGTCAAAATGTTACCTTAAATTTTACCTCTAATGAGCTACAAACAATGTTTATAGTAGTCTATAATCAACACATCTCCATACAACTGTTTAAGATGAAGTTGAATGTATGAGGTCCAAAAAAGCTTTATCTCACCGAGAAAAGGTGAAAATGGACCAGTTTCAGAAACTCCACTTTGGTCATAAAGTTACCTTTAATTTTACCTCTAATGAGCTACAAACAATGTTTATAGTAGTCTATAATCAACACATCTCCATACAACTGTTTAAGATGAAGTTGAATGTATGAGGTCCAAAATAGCTTTATCTCACCGAGAAAAGGTGAAAATGGACCAGTTTCAGAAACTCCACTTTGGTCATAATTTTACCTTTAATTTTACTTCTAATGAGCTACAAACAATGTTTATAGTAGTCTATAATCAACACATCTCCATACAACTGTTTAAGATGAAGTTGAATGTATGAGGTCCAAAACAGCTTTATCTCACCGAGAAAAGGTGAAAATGGACCAGTTTCAGAAACTCCTCTTTGGTCATAATGTTACCTTTAATTTTACCTCTAATGAGCTACAAACAATGTTTATAGTAGTCTATAATCAACACATCTCCATACAACTGTTTAAGATGAAGTTGAATGTATGAGGTCCAAAAAAGCTTTATCTCACCGAGAAAAGGTGAAAATGGACCAGTTTCAGAAACTCCACTTTGGTCATAATGTTACCTTTAATTTTACTTCTAATGAGCTACAAACAATGTTTATAGTAGTCTATAATCAACACATCTCCATACAACTGTTTAAGATGAAGTTGAATGTATGAGGTCCAAAACAGCTTTATCTCACCGAGAAAAGGTGAAAATGGACCAGTTTCAGAAACTCCACTTTGGTCATAAAGTTACCTTTAATTTTACCTCTAATGAGCTACAAACAATGTTTATAGTAGTCTATAATCAACACATCTCCATACAACTGTTTAAGATGAAGTTGAATGTATGAGGTCCAAAACAGCTTTATCTCACCGAGAAAAGGTGAAAATTGACCAGTTTCAGAAACTCCTCTTTGGTTATAATGTTACCTTTAATTTTACTTTAAATGAACTAAAAACAATGTTTATAGTAGTCTATAATCAACACATCTCCATACAACTGTTTAAGATGAAGTTGAATGTATGAGGTCCAAAAAAGCTTTATCTCACCGAGAAAAGGTGAAAATGGACCAGTTTCAGAAACTCCACTTTGGTCATAATGTTACCTTTAATTTTACTTCTAATGAACTAAAAACAATGTTTATAGTAGTCTATAATCAACACATCTCCATACAACTGTTTAAGATGAAGTTCAATGTATGAGGTCCAAAACAGTTTTATCTCACCGAGAGAAGGTGAAAATGGACCAGTTTCAGAAACTCCACTTTGGTCATAATGTTACCTTTAATTTTACCTCTAATGAGCTACAAACAATGTTTATAGTAGTCTATAATCAACACATCTCCATACAACTGTTTAAGATGAAGTTGAATGTATGAGGTCCAAAACAGCTTTATCTCACCGAGAGAAGGTGAAAATGGACCAGTTTCAGAAACTCCACTTTGGTCATAATGTTACCTTTAATTTTACTTCTAATGAGCTACAGACAATGTTTATAGTAGTCTATAATCAACACATCTCCATACAACTGTTTAAGATGAAGTTGAATGTATGAGGTCCAAAAAAGCTTTATCTCATCGAGAAAAGGTGAAAATGGACCAGTTTCAGAAACTCCACTTTGGTCATAATGTTACCTTTAATTTTACTTCTAATGAGCTACAGACAATGTTTATAGTAGTCTATAATCAACACATCTCCATACAACTGTTTCAGATGAAGTTGAATGTATGAGGTCCAAAACAGTTTTATCTCACCGAGAGAAGGTGAAAATGGACCAGTTTCAGAAACTCCACTTTGGTCATAAAGTTACCTTTAATTTTACCTCTAATGAGCTACAAACAATGTTTATAGTAGTCTATAATCAACACATCTCCATACAACTGTTTAAGATGAAGTTGAATGTATGAGGTCCAAAATAGCTTTATCTCACCGAGAAAAGGTGAAAATGGACCAGTTTCAGAAACTCCACTTTGGTCATAATGTTACCTTTAATTTTACTTCTAATGAGCTACAAACAATGTTTATAGTAGTCTATAATCAACACATCTCCATACAACTGTTTAAGATGAAGTTGAATGTATGAGGTCCAAAACAGCTTTATCTCACCGAGAAAAGGTGAAAATGGACCAGTTTCAGAAACTCCTCTTTGGACATAATGTTACCTTTAATTTTACCTCTAATGAGCTACAAACAATGTTTATAGTAGTCTATAATCAACACATCTCCATACAACTGTTTAAGATGAAGTTGAATGTATGAGGTCCAAAACAGCTTTATCTCACCGAGAAAAGGTGAAAATGGACCAGTTTCAGAAACTCCACTTTGGTCATAATGTTACCTTTAATTTTACTTCTAATGAGCTACAAACAATGTTTATAGTAGTCTATAATCAACACATCTCCATACAACTGTTTAAGATGAAGTTGAATGTATGAGGTCCAAAAAAGCTTTATCTCATCGAGAAAAGGTGAAAATGGACCAGTTTCAGAAACTCCACTTTGGTCATAATGTTACCTTTAATTTTACTTCTAATGAACTAAAAACAATGTTTATAGTAGTCTATAGTAATCACATCTCCATACAACTGTTTAAGATGAAGTTGAATGTATGAGGTCCAAAATAGCTTTATCTCACCGAGAAAAGGTGAAAATGGACCAGTTTCAGAAACTCCACTTTGGTCATAAAGTTACCTTTAATTTTACCTCTAATGAGCTACAAACAATGTTTATAGTAGTCTATAATCAACACATCTCCATACAACTGTTTAAGATGAAGTTGAATGTATGAGGTCCAAAACAGCTTTATCTCACCGAGATAAGGTGAAAATGGACCAGGTTCAGAAACTCCACTTTGGTCATAAAGTTACCTTTAATTTTACCTCTAATGAGCTACAAACAATGTTTATAGTAGTCTATAATCAACACATCTCCATACAACTGTTTAAGATGAAGTTGAATGTATGAGGTCCAAAAAAGCTTTATCTCACCGAGAAAAGGTGAAAATGGACCAGTTTCAGAAACTCCACTTTGGTCATAATGTTACCTTTAATTTTACCTCTAATGAGCTACAAACAATGTTTATAGTGGTCTATAATCAACACATCTCCATACAACTGTTTAAGATGAAGTTGAATGTATGAGGTCCAAAACAGCTTTATCTCACAGAGAAAAGGTGAAAATGGACCAGTTTCAGAAACTCCACTTTGGTCATAATGTTACCTTTAATTTTACTTCTAATGAGCTACTAACAATGTTTATAGTAGTCTATAATCAACACATCTCCATACAACTGTTTAAGATGAAGTTGAATGTATGAGGTCCAAAACAGCTTTATCTCACCGAGAAAAGGTGAAAATGGACCAGTTTCAGAAACTCCTCTTTGGTCATAATGTTACCTTTAATTTTACCTCTAATGAGCTACAAACAATGTTTATAGTAGTCTATAATCAACACATCTCCATACAACTGTTTAAGATGAAGTTGAATGTATGAGGTCCAAAACAGCTTTATCTCACCGAGAAAAGGTGAAAATGGACCAGTTTCAGAAACTCCACTTTGGTCATAATGTTACCTTTAATTTTACTTCTAATGAGCTACAAACAATGTTTATAGTAGTCTATAATCAACACATCTCCATACAACTGTTTAAGATGAAGTTGAATGTATGAGGTCCAAAACAGCTTTATCTCACCGAGAAAAGGTGAAAATGGACCAGTTTCAGAAACTCCACTTTGGTCATAATGTTACCTTTAATTTTACCTCTAATGAGCTACAAACAATGTTTATAGTAGTCTATAATCAACACATCTCCATACAACTGTTTAAGATGAAGTTGAATGTATGAGGTCCAAAAAAGCTTTATCTCACCGAGAAAAGGTGAAAATTGACCAGTTTCAGAAACTCCACTTTGGTCATAATGTTACCTTTAATTTTACTTCTAATGAGCTACAAACAATGTTTATAGTAGTCTATAATCAACACATCTCCATACAACTGTTTAAGATGAAGTTGAATGTATGAGGTCCAAAAAGCTTTATCTCACCGAGAAAAGGTGAAAATGGACCAGTTTCAGAAACTCCACTTTGGTCATAATGTTACCTTTAATTTTACCTCTAATGAGCTACAAACAATGTTTATAGTAGTCTATAATCAACACATCTCCATACAACTGTTTAAGATGAAGTTGAATGTATGAGGTCCAAAAAAGCTTTATCTCACCGAGAAAAGGTGAAAATGGACCAGTTTCAGAAACTCCACTTTGGTCATAATGTTACCTTTAATTTTACTTCTAATGAGCTACAAACAATGTTTATAGTAGTCTATAATCAACACATCTCCATACAACTGTTTAAGATGAAGTTGAATGTATGAGGTCCAAAAAAGCTTTATCTCACCGAGAAAAGGTGAAAATGGACCAGTTTCAGAAACTCCACTTTGGTCATAATGTTACCTTTAATTTTACCTCTAATGAGCTACAAACAATGTTTATAGTAGTCTATAATCAACACATCTCCATACAACTGTTTAAGATGAAGTTGAATGTATGAGGTCCAAAAAAGCTTTATCTCACCGAGAAAAGGTGAAAATGGACCAGTTTCAGAAACTCCACTTTGGTCATAATGTTACCTTTAATTTTACTTCTAATGAGCTACAAACAATGTTTATAGTAGTCTATAATCAACACATCTCCATACAACTGTTTAAGATGAAGTTGAATGTATGAGGTCCAAAAAAGCTTTATCTCACCGAGAAAAGGTGAAAATGGACCAGTTTCAGAAACTCCACTTTGGTCATAATGTTACCTTTAATTTTACCTCTAATGAGCTACAAACAATGTTTATAGTAGTCTATAATCAACACATCTCCATACAACTGTTTAAGATGAAGTTGAATGTATGAGGTCCAAAATAGCTTTATCTCACCGAGAAAAGGTGAAAATGGACCAGTTTCAGAAACTCCACTTTGGTCATAATTTTACTTTTAATTTTACTTCTAATGAGCTACAAACAATGTTTATAGTAGTCTATAATCAACACATCTCCATACAACTGTTTAAGATGAAGTTGAATGTATGAGGTCCAAAACAGCTTTATCTCACCGAGAAAAGGTGAAAATGGACCAGTTTCAGAAACTCCACTTTGGTCATAAAGTTACCTTTAATTTTACCTCTAATGAGCTACAAACAATGTTTATAGTAGTCTATAATCAACACATCTCCATACAACTGTTTAAGATGAAGTTGAATGTATGAGGTCCAAAACAGCTTTATCTCACCGAGAAAAGGTGAAAATGGACCAGTTTCAGAAACTCCACTTTGGTCATAATGTTACCTTTAATTTTACTTCTAATGAGCTAAAAACAATGTTTATAGTAGTCTATAATCAACACATCTCCATACAACTGTTTAAGATGAAGTTGAATGTATGAGGTCCAAAAAAGCTTTATCTCACAGAGAAAAGGTGAAAATGGACCAGTTTCAGAAACTCCACTTTGGTCATAATGTTACCTTTAATTTTACTTCTAATGAGCTACAAACAATGTTTATAGTAGTCTATAATCAACACATCTCCATACAACTGTTTAAGATGAAGTTGAATGTATGAGGTCCAAAACAGCTTTATCTCACCGAGAAAAGGTGAAAATGGACCAGTTTCAGAAACTCCACTTTGGTCATAATGTTACCTTTAATTTTACCTCTAATGAGCTACAAACAATGTTTATAGTAGTCTATAATCAACACATCTCCATACAACTGTTTAAGATGAAGTTGAATGTATGAGGTCCAAAAAAGCTTTATCTCACCGAGAAAAGGTGAAAATGGACCAGTTTCAGAAACTCCTCTTTGGTCATAATGTTACCTTTAATTTTACCTCTAATGAGCTACAAACAATGTTTATAGTAGTCTATAATCAACACATCTCCATACAACTGTTTAAGATGAAGTTGAATGTATGAGGTCCAAAAAGCTTTATCTCACCGAGAAAAGGTGAAAATGGACCAGTTTCAGAAACTCCACTTTGGTCATAATGTTACCTTTAATTTTACTTCTAATGAGCTACAAACAATGTTTATAGTAGTCTATAATCAACACATCTCCATACAACTGTTTAAGATGAAGTTGAATGTATGAGGTCCAAAACAGCTTTATCTCACCGAGAAAAGGTGAAAATGGACCAGTTTCAGAAACTCCACTTTGGTCATAATGTTACCTTTAATTTTACCTCTAATGAGCTACAAACAATGTTTATAGTAGTCTATAATCAACACATCTCCATACAACTGTTTAAGATGAAGTTGAATGTATGAGGTCCAAAAAAGCTTTATCTCACCGAGAAAAGGTGAAAATGGACCAGTTTCAGAAACTCCACTTTGGTCATAATGTTACCTTTAATTTTACTTCTAATGAGCTACAAACAATGTTTATAGTAGTCTATAATCAACACATCTCCATACAACTGTTTAAGATGAAGTTGAATGTATGAGGTCCAAAACAGCTTTATCTCACCGAGAAAAGGTGAAAATGGACCAGTTTCAGAAACTCCACTTTGGTCATAATGTTACCTTTAATTTTACTTCTAATGAGCTACAAACAATGTTTATAGTAGTCTATAATCAACACATCTCCATACAACTGTTTAAGATGAAGTTGAATGTATGAGGTCCAAAAAGCTTTATCTCACCGAGAAAAGGTGAAAATGGACCAGTTTCAGAAACTCCACTTTGGTCATAATGTTACCTTTAATTTTACTTCTAATGAGCTACAAACAATGTTTATAGTAGTCTATAATCAACACATCTCCATACAACTGTTTAAGATGAAGTTGAATGTATGAGGTCCAAAACAGCTTTATCTCACCGAGAAAAGGTGAAAATGGACCAGTTTCAGAAACTCCACTTTGGTCATAATGTTACCTTTAATTTTACTTCTAATGAGCTACAAACAATGTTTATAGTAGTCTATAATCAACACATCTCCATACAACTGTTTAAGATGAAGTTGAATGTATGAGGTCCAAAAAAGCTTTATCTCACCGAGAAAAGGTGAAAATGGACCAGTTTCAGAAACTCCTCTTTGGTCATAATGTTACCTTTAATTTTACCTCTAATGAGCTACAAACAATGTTTATAGTAGTCTATAATCAACACATCTCCATACAACTGTTTAAGATGAAGTTGAATGTATGAGGTCCAAAAAAGCTTTATCTCACCGAGAAAAGGTGAAAATGGACCAGTTTCAGAAACTCCACTTTGGTCATAATGTTACCTTTAATTTTACTTCTAATGAGCTACAAACAATGTTTATAGTAGTCTATAATCAACACATCTCCATACAACTGTTTAAGATGAAGTTGAATGTATGAGGTCCAAAACAGCTTTATCTCACCGAGAAAAGGTGAAAATGGACCAGTTTCAGAAACTCCTCTTTGGTCATAATGTTACCTTTAATTTTACCTCTAATGAGCTACAAACAATGTTTATAGTAGTCTATAATCAACACATCTCCATACAACTGTTTAAGATGAAGTTGAATGTATGAGGTCCAAAAAAGCTTTATCTCACCGAGAAAAGGTGAAAATGGACCAGTTTCAGAAACTCCACTTTGGTCATAATGTTACCTTTAATTTTACTTCTAATGAGCTACAAACAATGTTTATAGTAGTCTATAATCAACACATCTCCATACAACTGTTTAAGATGAAGTTGAATGTATGAGGTCCAAAACAGCTTTATCTCACCGAGAAAAGGTGAAAATGGACCAGTTTCAGAAACTCCTCTTTGGTCATAATGTTACCTTTAATTTTACCTCTAATGAGCTACAAACAATGTTTATAGTAGTCTATAATCAACACATCTCCATACAACTGTTTAAGATGAAGTTGAATGTATGAGGTCCAAAAAAGCTTTATCTCACCGAGAAAAGGTGAAAATGGACCAGTTTCAGAAACTCCTCTTTGGTCATAATGTTACCTTTAATTTTACCTCTAATGAGCTACAAACAATGTTTATAGTAGTCTATAATCAACACATCTCCATACAACTGTTTAAGATGAAGTTGAATGTATGAGGTCCAAAAAAGCTTTATCTCACCGAGAAAAGGTGAAAATGGACCAGTTTCAGAAACTCCACTTTGGTCATAATGTTACCTTTAATTTTACTTCTAATGAGCTACAAACAATGTTTATAGTAGTCTATAATCAACACATCTCCATACAACTGTTTAAGATGAAGTTGAATGTATGAGGTCCAAAACAGCTTTATCTCACCGAGAAAAGGTGAAAATGGACCAGTTTCAGAAACTCCACTTTGGTCATAATGTTACCTTTAATTTTACCTCTAATGAGCTACAAACAATGTTTATAGTAGTCTATAATCAACACATCTCCATACAACTGTTTAAGATGAAGTTGAATGTATGAGGTCCAAAACAGCTTTATCTCACCGAGAAAAGGTGAAAATGGACCAGTTTCAGAAACTCCACTTTGGTCATAATGTTACCTTTAATTTTACCTCTAATGAGCTACAAACAATGTTTATAGTAGTCTATAATCAACACATCTCCATACAACTGTTTAAGATGAAGTTGAATGTATGAGGTCCAAAAAAGCTTTATCTCACCGAGAAAAGGTGAAAATGGACCAGTTTCAGAAACTCCACTTTGGTCATAATGTTACCTTTAATTTTACTTCTAATGAGCTACAAACAATGTTTATAGTAGTCTATAATCAACACATCTCCATACAACTGTTTAAGATGAAGTTGAATGTATGAGGTCCAAAAAGCTTTATCTCACCGAGAAAAGGTGAAAATGGACCAGTTTCAGAAACTCCACTTTGGTCATAATGTTACCTTTAATTTTACTTCTAATGAGCTACAAACAATGTTTATAGTAGTCTATAATCAACACATCTCCATACAACTGTTTAAGATGAAGTTGAATGTATGAGGTCCAAAACAGCTTTATCTCACCGAGAAAAGGTGAAAATGGACCAGTTTCAGAAACTCCACTTTGGTCATAATGTTACCTTTAATTTTACTTCTAATGAGCTACAAACAATGTTTATAGTAGTCTATAATCAACACATCTCCATACAACTGTTTAAGATGAAGTTGAATGTATGAGGTCCAAAACAGCTTTATCTCACCGAGAAAAGGTGAAAATGGACCAGTTTCAGAAACTCCACTTTGGTCATAATGTTACCTTTAATTTTACTTCTAATGAGCTACAAACAATGTTTATAGTAGTCTATAATCAACACATCTCCATACAACTGTTTAAGATGAAGTTGAATGTATGAGGTCCAAAACAGCTTTATCTCACCGAGAAAAGGTGAAAATGGACCAGTTTCAGAAACTCCACTTTGGTCATAATGTTACCTTTAATTTTACCTCTAATGAGCTACAAACAATGTTTATAGTAGTCTATAATCAACACATCTCCATACAACTGTTTAAGATGAAGTTGAATGTATGAGGTCCAAAACAGCTTTATCTCACCGAGAAAAGGTGAAAATGGACCAGTTTCAGAAACTCCACTTTGGTCATAATGTTACCTTTAATTTTACTTCTAATGAGCTACAAACAATGTTTATAGTAGTCTATAATCAACACATCTCCATACAACTGTTTAAGATGAAGTTGAATGTATGAGGTCCAAAACAGCTTTATCTCACCGAGAAAAGGTGAAAATGGACCAGTTTCAGAAACTCCACTTTGGTCATAATGTTACCTTTAATTTTACCTCTAATGAGCTACAAACAATGTTTATAGTAGTCTATAATCAACACATCTCCATACAACTGTTTAAGATGAAGTTGAATGTATGAGGTCCAAAAAAGCTTTATCTCACCGAGAAAAGGTGAAAATGGACCAGTTTCAGAAACTCCTCTTTGGTCATAATGTTACCTTTAATTTTACCTCTAATGAGCTACAAACAATGTTTATAGTAGTCTATAATCAACACATCTCCATACAACTGTTTAAGATGAAGTTGAATGTATGAGGTCCAAAAAAGCTTTATCTCACCGAGAAAAGGTGAAAATGGACCAGTTTCAGAAACTCCACTTTGGTCATAATGTTACCTTTAATTTTACTTCTAATGAGCTACAAACAATGTTTATAGTAGTCTATAATCAACACATCTCCATACAACTGTTTAAGATGAAGTTGAATGTATGAGGTCCAAAAAGCTTTATCTCACCGAGAAAAGGTGAAAATGGACCAGTTTCAGAAACTCCACTTTGGTCATAATGTTACCTTTAATTTTACTTCTAATGAGCTACAAACAATGTTTATAGTAGTCTATAATCAACACATCTCCATACAACTGTTTAAGATGAAGTTGAATGTATGAGGTCCAAAAAAGCTTTATCTCACCGAGAAAAGGTGAAAATGGACCAGTTTCAGAAACTCCACTTTGGTCATAATGTTACCTTTAATTTTACCTCTAATGAGCTACAAACAATGTTTATAGTAGTCTATAATCAACACATCTCCATACAACTGTTTAAGATGAAGTTGAATGTATGAGGTCCAAAACAGCTTTATCTCACCGAGAAAAGGTGAAAATGGACCAGTTTCAGAAACTCCACTTTGGTCATAAAGTTACCTTTAATTTTACCTCTAATGAGCTACAAACAATGTTTATAGTAGTCTATAATCAACACATCTCCATACAACTGTTTAAGATGAAGTTGAATGTATGAGGTCCAAAACAGCTTTATCTCACCGAGAAAAGGTGAAAATGGACCAGTTTCAGAAACTCCACTTTGGTCATAATGTTACCTTTAATTTTACTTCTAATGAGCTACAAACAATGTTTATAGTAGTCTATAATCAACACATCTCCATACAACTGTTTAAGATGAAGTTGAATGTATGAGGTCCAAAAAAGCTTTATCTCACCGAGAAAAGGTGAAAATGGACCAGTTTCAGAAACTCCACTTTGGTCATAATGTTACCTTTAATTTTACTTCTAATGAGCTACAAACAATGTTTATAGTAGTCTATAATCAACACATCTCCATACAACTGTTTAAGATGAAGTTGAATGTATGAGGTCCAAAAAGCTTTATCTCACCGAGAAAAGGTGAAAATGGACCAGTTTCAGAAACTCCACTTTGGTCATAATGTTACCTTTAATTTTACCTCTAATGAGCTACAAACAATGTTTATAGTAGTCTATAATCAACACATCTCCATACAACTGTTTAAGATGAAGTTGAATGTATGAGGTCCAAAAAAGCTTTATCTCACCGAGAAAAGGTGAAAATGGACCAGTTTCAGAAACTCCACTTTGGTCATAATGTTACCTTTAATTTTACTTCTAATGAGCTACAAACAATGTTTATAGTAGTCTATAATCAACACATCTCCATACAACTGTTTAAGATGAAGTTGAATGTATGAGGTCCAAAAAGCTTTATCTCACCGAGAAAAGGTGAAAATGGACCAGTTTCAGAAACTCCACTTTGGTCATAATGTTACCTTTAATTTTACCTCTAATGAGCTACAAACAATGTTTATAGTAGTCTATAATCAACACATCTCCATACAACTGTTTAAGATGAAGTTGAATGTATGAGGTCCAAAAAAGCTTTATCTCACCGAGAAAAGGTGAAAATGGACCAGTTTCAGAAACTCCACTTTGGTCATAATGTTACCTTTAATTTTACTTCTAATGAGCTACAAACAATGTTTATAGTAGTCTATAATCAACACATCTCCATACAACTGTTTAAGATGAAGTTGAATGTATGAGGTCCAAAAAAGCTTTATCTCACCGAGAAAAGGTGAAAATGGACCAGTTTCAGAAACTCCACTTTGGTCATAATGTTACCTTTAATTTTACCTCTAATGAGCTACAAACAATGTTTATAGTAGTCTATAATCAACACATCTCCATACAACTGTTTAAGATGAAGTTGAATGTATGAGGTCCAAAAAGCTTTATCTCACCGAGAAAAGGTGAAAATGGACCAGTTTCAGAAACTCCACTTTGGTCATAATGTTACCTTTAATTTTACCTCTAATGAGCTACAAACAATGTTTATAGTAGTCTATAATCAACACATCTCCATACAACTGTTTAAGATGAAGTTGAATGTATGAGGTCCAAAAAGCTTTATCTCACCGAGAAAAGGTGAAAATGGACCAGTTTCAGAAACTCCACTTTGGTCATAATGTTACCTTTAATTTTACCTCTAATGAGCTACAAACAATGTTTATAGTAGTCTATAATCAACACATCTCCATACAACTGTTTAAGATGAAGTTGAATGTATGAGGTCCAAAAAGCTTTATCTCACCGAGAAAAGGTGAAAATGGACCAGTTTCAGAAACTCCACTTTGGTCATAATGTTACCTTTAATTTTACTTCTAATGAGCTACAAACAATGTTTATAGTAGTCTATAATCAACACATCTCCATACAACTGTTTAAGATGAAGTTGAATGTATGAGGTCCAAAAAGCTTTATCTCACCGAGAAAAGGTGAAAATGGACCAGTTTCAGAAACTCCACTTTGGTCATAATGTTACCTTTAATTTTACCTCTAATGAGCTACAAACAATGTTTATAGTAGTCTATAATCAACACATCTCCATACAACTGTTTAAGATGAAGTTGAATGTATGAGGTCCAAAACAGCTTTATCTCACCGAGAAAAGGTGAAAATGGACCAGTTTCAGAAACTCCACTTTGGTCATAATGTTACCTTTAATTTTACCTCTAATGAGCTACAAACAATGTTTATAGTAGTCTATAATCAACACATCTCCATACAACTGTTTAAGATGAAGTTGAATGTATGAGGTCCAAAAAAGCTTTATCTCACCGAGAAAAGGTGAAAATGGACCAGTTTCAGAAACTCCACTTTGGTCATAATGTTACCTTTAATTTTACTTCTAATGAGCTACAAACAATGTTTATAGTAGTCTATAATCAACACATCTCCATACAACTGTTTAAGATGAAGTTGAATGTATGAGGTCCAAAAAAGCTTTATCTCACCGAGAAAAGGTGAAAATGGACCAGTTTCAGAAACTCCACTTTGGTCATAATGTTACCTTTAATTTTACTTCTAATGAGCTACAAACAATGTTTATAGTAGTCTATAATCAACACATCTCCATACAACTGTTTAAGATGAAGTTGAATGTATGAGGTCCAAAACAGCTTTATCTCACCGAGAAAAGGTGAAAATGGACCAGTTTCAGAAACTCCACTTTGGTCATAATGTTACCTTTAATTTTACCTCTAATGAGCTACAAACAATGTTTATAGTAGTCTATAATCAACACATCTCCATACAACTGTTTAAGATGAAGTTGAATGTATGAGGTCCAAAACAGCTTTATCTCACCGAGAAAAGGTGAAAATGGACCAGTTTCAGAAACTCCACTTTGGTCATAATGTTACCTTTAATTTTACTTCTAATGAGCTACAAACAATGTTTATAGTAGTCTATAATCAACACATCTCCATACAACTGTTTAAGATGAAGTTGAATGTATGAGGTCCAAAAAAGCTTTATCTCACCGAGAAAAGGTGAAAATGGACCAGTTTCAGAAACTCCACTTTGGTCATAATGTTACCTTTAATTTTACTTCTAATGAGCTACAAACAATGTTTATAGTAGTCTATAATCAACACATCTCCATACAACTGTTTAAGATGAAGTTGAATGTATGAGGTCCAAAACAGCTTTATCTCACCGAGAAAAGGTGAAAATGGACCAGTTTCAGAAACTCCACTTTGGTCATAATGTTACCTTTAATTTTACCTCTAATGAGCTACAAACAATGTTTATAGTAGTCTATAATCAACACATCTCCATACAACTGTTTAAGATGAAGTTGAATGTATGAGGTCCAAAAAGCTTTATCTCACCGAGAAAAGGTGAAAATGGACCAGTTTCAGAAACTCCACTTTGGTCATAATGTTACCTTTAATTTTACTTCTAATGAGCTACAAACAATGTTTATAGTAGTCTATAATCAACACATCTCCATACAACTGTTTAAGATGAAGTTGAATGTATGAGGTCCAAAAAAGCTTTATCTCACCGAGAAAAGGTGAAAATGGACCAGTTTCAGAAACTCCACTTTGGTCATAATGTTACCTTTAATTTTACTTCTAATGAGCTACAAACAATGTTTATAGTAGTCTATAATCAACACATCTCCATACAACTGTTTAAGATGAAGTTGAATGTATGAGGTCCAAAAAAGCTTTATCTCACCGAGAAAAGGTGAAAATGGACCAGTTTCAGAAACTCCACTTTGGTCATAATGTTACCTTTAATTTTACCTCTAATGAGCTACAAACAATGTTTATAGTAGTCTATAATCAACACATCTCCATACAACTGTTTAAGATGAAGTTGAATGTATGAGGTCCAAAAAGCTTTATCTCACCGAGAAAAGGTGAAAATGGACCAGTTTCAGAAACTCCACTTTGGTCATAATGTTACCTTTAATTTTACCTCTAATGAGCTACAAACAATGTTTATAGTAGTCTATAATCAACACATCTCCATACAACTGTTTAAGATGAAGTTGAATGTATGAGGTCCAAAAAAGCTTTATCTCACCGAGAAAAGGTGAAAATGGACCAGTTTCAGAAACTCCACTTTGGTCATAATGTTTACTTTTAATTTTACTTCTAATGAGCTACAAACAATGTTTATAGTAGTCTATAATCAACACATCTCCATACAACTGTTTAAGATGAAGTTGAATGTATGAGGTCCAAAAAAGCTTTATCTCACCGAGAAAAGGTGAAAATGGACCAGTTTCAGAAACTCCACTTTGGTCATAATGTTACCTTTAATTTTACCTCTAATGAGCTACAAACAATGTTTATAGTAGTCTATAATCAACACATCTCCATACAACTGTTTAAGATGAAGTTGAATGTATGAGGTCCAAAAAGCTTTATCTCACCGAGAAAAGGTGAAAATGGACCAGTTTCAGAAACTCCACTTTGGTCATAATGTTACCTTTAATTTTACCTCTAATGAGCTACAAACAATGTTTATAGTAGTCTATAATCAACACATCTCCATACAACTGTTTAAGATAAGTTGAATGTATGAGGTCCAAAACAGCTTTATCTCACCGAGAAAAGGTGAAAATGGACCAGTTTCAGAAACTCCACTTTGGTCATAATGTTACCTTTAATTTTACCTCTAATGAGCTACAAACAATGTTTATAGTAGTCTATAATCAACACATCTCCATACAACTGTTTAAGATGAAGTTGAATGTATGAGGTCCAAAAAAGCTTTATCTCACCGAGAAAAGGTGAAAATGGACCAGTTTCAGAAACTCCACTTTGGTCATAATGTTACCTTTAATTTTACTTCTAATGAGCTACAAACAATGTTTATAGTAGTCTATAATCAACACATCTCCATACAACTGTTTAAGATGAAGTTGAATGTATGAGGTCCAAAAAAGCTTTATCTCACCGAGAAAAGGTGAAAATGGACCAGTTTCAGAAACTCCACTTTGGTCATAATGTTACCTTTAATTTTACTTCTAATGAGCTACAAACAATGTTTATAGTAGTCTATAATCAACACATCTCCATACAACTGTTTAAGATGAAGTTGAATGTATGAGGTCCAAAACAGCTTTATCTCACCGAGAAAAGGTGAAAATGGACCAGTTTCAGAAACTCCTCTTTGGTCATAATGTTACCTTTAATTTTACCTCTAATGAGCTACAAACAATGTTTATAGTAGTCTATAATCAACACATCTCCATACAACTGTTTAAGATGAAGTTGAATGTATGAGGTCCAAAACAGCTTTATCTCACCGAGAAAAGGTGAAAATGGACCAGTTTCAGAAACTCCACTTTGGTCATAATGTTACCTTTAATTTTACTTCTAATGAGCTACAAACAATGTTTATAGTAGTCTATAATCAACACATCTCCATACAACTGTTTAAGATGAAGTTGAATGTATGAGGTCCAAAAAAGCTTTATCTCACCGAGAAAAGGTGAAAATGGACCAGTTTCAGAAACTCCACTTTGGTCATAATGTTACCTTTAATTTTACTTCTAATGAGCTACAAACAATGTTTATAGTAGTCTATAATCAACACATCTCCATACAACTGTTTAAGATGAAGTTGAATGTATGAGGTCCAAAACAGCTTTATCTCACCGAGAAAAGGTGAAAATGGACCAGTTTCAGAAACTCCACTTTGGTCATAATGTTACCTTTAATTTTACCTCTAATGAGCTACAAACAATGTTTATAGTAGTCTATAATCAACACATCTCCATACAACTGTTTAAGATGAAGTTGAATGTATGAGGTCCAAAATAGCTTTATCTCACCGAGAAAAGGTGAAAATGGACCAGTTTCAGAAACTCCACTTTGGTCATAAGTTACCTTTAATTTTACCTCTAATGAGCTACAAACAATGTTTATAGTAGTCTATAATCAACACATCTCCATACAACTGTTTAAGATGAAGTTGAATGTATGAGGTCCAAAACAGCTTTATCTCACCGAGAAAAGGTGAAAATGGACCAGTTTCAGAAACTCCACTTTGGTCATAATGTTACCTTTAATTTTACCTCTAATGAGCTACAAACAATGTTTATAGTAGTCTATAATCAACACATCTCCATACAACTGTTTAAGATGAAGTTGAATGTATGAGGTCCAAAAAGCTTTATCTCACCGAGAAAAGGTGAAAATGGACCAGTTTCAGAAACTCCACTTTGGTCATAATGTTACCTTTAATTTTACTTCTAATGAGCTACAAACAATGTTTATAGTAGTCTATAATCAACACATCTCCATACAACTGTTTAAGATGAAGTTGAATGTATGAGGTCCAAAAAAGCTTTATCTCACCGAGAAAAGGTGAAAATGGACCAGTTTCAGAAACTCCACTTTGGTCATAATGTTACCTTTAATTTTACTTCTAATGAGCTACAAACAATGTTTATAGTAGTCTATAATCAACACATCTCCATACAACTGTTTAAGATGAAGTTGAATGTATGAGGTCCAAAAAGCTTTATCTCACCGAGAAAAGGTGAAAATGGACCAGTTTCAGAAACTCCACTTTGGTCATAATGTTACCTTTAATTTTACCTCTAATGAGCTACAAACAATGTTTATAGTAGTCTATAATCAACACATCTCCATACAACTGTTTAAGATGAAGTTGAATGTATGAGGTCCAAAAAGCTTTATCTCACCGAGAAAAGGTGAAAATGGACCAGTTTCAGAAACTCCACTTTGGTCATAATGTTACCTTTAATTTTACTTCTAATGAGCTACAAACAATGTTTATAGTAGTCTATAATCAACACATCTCCATACAACTGTTTAAGATGAAGTTGAATGTATGAGGTCCAAAAAAGCTTTATCTCACCGAGAAAAGGTGAAAATGGACCAGTTTCAGAAACTCCACTTTGGTCATAATGTTACCTTTAATTTTACCTCTAATGAGCTACAAACAATGTTTATAGTAGTCTATAATCAACACATCTCCATACAACTGTTTAAGATGAAGTTGAATGTATGAGGTCCAAAATAGCTTTATCTCACCGAGAAAAGGTGAAAATGGACCAGTTTCAGAAACTCCACTTTGGTCATAATGTTACCTTTAATTTTACCTCTAATGAGCTACAAACAATGTTTATAGTAGTCTATAATCAACACATCTCCATACAACTGTTTAAGATGAAGTTGAATGTATGAGGTCCAAAAAGCTTTATCTCACCGAGAAAAGGTGAAAATGGACCAGTTTCAGAAACTCCACTTTGGTCATAATGTTACCTTTAATTTTACCTCTAATGAGCTACAAACAATGTTTATAGTAGTCTATAATCAACACATCTCCATACAACTGTTTAAGATGAAGTTGAATGTATGAGGTCCAAAACAGCTTTATCTCACCGAGAAAAGGTGAAAATGGACCAGTTTCAGAAACTCCACTTTGGTCATAATGTTACCTTTAATTTTACCTCTAATGAGCTACAAACAATGTTTATAGTAGTCTATAATCAACACATCTCCATACAACTGTTTAAGATGAAGTTGAATGTATGAGGTCCAAAAAAGCTTTATCTCACCGAGAAAAGGTGAAAATGGACCAGTTTCAGAAACTCCACTTTGGTCATAATGTTACCTTTAATTTTACTTCTAATGAGCTACAAACAATGTTTATAGTAGTCTATAATCAACACATCTCCATACAACTGTTTAAGATGAAGTTGAATGTATGAGGTCCAAAACAGCTTTATCTCACCGAGAAAAGGTGAAAATGGACCAGTTTCAGAAACTCCACTTTGGTCATAATGTTACCTTTAATTTTACCTCTAATGAGCTACAAACAATGTTTATAGTAGTCTATAATCAACACATCTCCATACAACTGTTTAAGATGAAGTTGAATGTATGAGGTCCAAAAAAGCTTTATCTCACCGAGAAAAGGTGAAAATGGACCAGTTTCAGAAACTCCACTTTGGTCATAATGTTACCTTTAATTTTACTTCTAATGAGCTACAAACAATGTTTATAGTAGTCTATAATCAACACATCTCCATACAACTGTTTAAGATGAAGTTGAATGTATGAGGTCCAAAACAGCTTTATCTCACCGAGAAAAGGTGAAAATGGACCAGTTTCAGAAACTCCACTTTGGTCATAATGTTACCTTTAATTTTACCTCTAATGAGCTACAAACAATGTTTATAGTAGTCTATAATCAACACATCTCCATACAACTGTTTAAGATGAAGTTGAATGTATGAGGTCCAAAACAGCTTTATCTCACCGAGAAAAGGTGAAAATGGACCAGTTTCAGAAACTCCACTTTGGTCATAATGTTACCTTTAATTTTACCTCTAATGAGCTACAAACAATGTTTATAGTAGTCTATAATCAACACATCTCCATACAACTGTTTAAGATGAAGTTGAATGTATGAGGTCCAAAAAAGCTTTATCTCACCGAGAAAAGGTGAAAATGGACCAGTTTCAGAAACTCCACTTTGGTCATAATGTTACCTTTAATTTTACTTCTAATGAGCTACAAACAATGTTTATAGTAGTCTATAATCAACACATCTCCATACAACTGTTTAAGATGAAGTTGAATGTATGAGGTCCAAAAAGCTTTATCTCACCGAGAAAAGGTGAAAATGGACCAGTTTCAGAAACTCCACTTTGGTCATAATGTTACCTTTAATTTTACCTCTAATGAGCTACAAACAATGTTTATAGTAGTCTATAATCAACACATCTCCATACAACTGTTTAAGATGAAGTTGAATGTATGAGGTCCAAAAAGCTTTATCTCACCGAGAAAAGGTGAAAATGGACCAGTTTCAGAAACTCCACTTTGGTCATAATGTTACCTTTAATTTTACTTCTAATGAGCTACAAACAATGTTTATAGTAGTCTATAATCAACACATCTCCATACAACTGTTTAAGATGAAGTTGAATGTATGAGGTCCAAAACAGCTTTATCTCACCGAGAAAAGGTGAAAATGGACCAGTTTCAGAAACTCCACTTTGGTCATAATGTTACCTTTAATTTTACCTCTAATGAGCTACAAACAATGTTTATAGTAGTCTATAATCAACACATCTCCATACAACTGTTTAAGATGAAGTTGAATGTATGAGGTCCAAAAAGCTTTATCTCACCGAGAAAAGGTGAAAATGGACCAGTTTCAGAAACTCCACTTTGGTCATAATGTTACCTTTAATTTTACTTCTAATGAGCTACAAACAATGTTTATAGTAGTCTATAATCAACACATCTCCATACAACTGTTTAAGATGAAGTTGAATGTATGAGGTCCAAAAAAGCTTTATCTCACCGAGAAAAGGTGAAAATGGACCAGTTTCAGAAACTCCACTTTGGTCATAATGTTACCTTTAATTTTACTTCTAATGAGCTACAAACAATGTTTATAGTAGTCTATAATCAACACATCTCCATACAACTGTTTAAGATGAAGTTGAATGTATGAGGTCCAAAACAGCTTTATCTCACCGAGAAAAGGTGAAAATGGACCAGTTTCAGAAACTCCACTTTGGTCATAATGTTACCTTTAATTTTACCTCTAATGAGCTACAAACAATGTTTATAGTAGTCTATAATCAACACATCTCCATACAACTGTTTAAGATGAAGTTGAATGTATGAGGTCCAAAACAGCTTTATCTCACCGAGAAAAGGTGAAAATGGACCAGTTTCAGAAACTCCACTTTGGTCATAATGTTACCTTTAATTTTACTTCTAATGAGCTACAAACAATGTTTATAGTAGTCTATAATCAACACATCTCCATACAACTGTTTAAGATGAAGTTGAATGTATGAGGTCCAAAAAGCTTTATCTCACCGAGAAAAGGTGAAAATGGACCAGTTTCAGAAACTCCACTTTGGTCATAATGTTACCTTTAATTTTACTTCTAATGAGCTACAAACAATGTTTATAGTAGTCTATAATCAACACATCTCCATACAACTGTTTAAGATGAAGTTGAATGTATGAGGTCCAAAAAGCTTTATCTCACCGAGAAAAGGTGAAAATGGACCAGTTTCAGAAACTCCACTTTGGTCATAATTTTACCTTTAATTTTACTTCTAATGAGCTACAAACAATGTTTATAGTAGTCTATAATCAACACATCTCCATACAACTGTTTAAGATGAAGTTGAATGTATGAGGTCCAAAACAGCTTTATCTCACCGAGAAAAGGTGAAAATGGACCAGTTTCAGAAACTCCACTTTGGTCATAATGTTACCTTTAATTTTACCTCTAATGAGCTACAAACAATGTTTATAGTAGTCTATAATCAACACATCTCCATACAACTGTTTAAGATGAAGTTGAATGTATGAGGTCCAAAACAGCTTTATCTCACCGAGAAAAGGTGAAAATGGACCAGTTTCAGAAACTCCACTTTGGTCATAATGTTACCTTTAATTTTACTTCTAATGAGCTACAAACAATGTTTATAGTAGTCTATAATCAACACATCTCCATACAACTGTTTAAGATGAAGTTGAATGTATGAGGTCCAAAAAAGCTTTATCTCACCGAGAAAAGGTGAAAATGGACCAGTTTCAGAAACTCCACTTTGGTCATAATGTTACCTTTAATTTTACTTCTAATGAGCTACAAACAATGTTTATAGTAGTCTATAATCAACACATCTCCATACAACTGTTTAAGATGAAGTTGAATGTATGAGGTCCAAAACAGCTTTATCTCACCGAGAAAAGGTGAAAATGGACCAGTTTCAGAAACTCCACTTTGGTCATAAAGTTACCTTTAATTTTACCTCTAATGAGCTACAAACAATGTTTATAGTAGTCTATAATCAACACATCTCCATACAACTGTTTAAGATGAAGTTGAATGTATGAGGTCCAAAACAGCTTTATCTCACCGAGAAAAGGTGAAAATGGACCAGGTTCAGAAACTCCACTTTGGTCATAAAGTTACCTTTAATTTTACTTCTAATGAGCTACAAAACAATGTTTATAGTAGTCTATAATCAACACATCTCCATACAACTGTTTTAGATGAAGTTGAATGTATGAGGTCCAAAAAAGCTTTATCTCACCGAGAAAAGGTGAAAATGGACCAGTTTCAGAAACTCCACTTTGGTCATAATGTTACCTTTAATTTTACCTCTAATGAGCTACAAACAATGTTTATAGTAGTCTATAATCAACACATCTCCATACAACTGTTTAAGATGAAGTTGAATGTATGAGGTCCAAAAAAGCTTTATCTCACCGAGAAAAGGTGAAAATGGACCAGTTTCAGAAACTCCACTTTGGTCATAATGTTACCTTTAATTTTACTTCTAATGAGCTACAAACAATGTTTATAGTAGTCTATAATCAACACATCTCCATACAACTGTTTAAGATGAAGTTGAATGTATGAGGTCCAAAACAGCTTTATCTCACCGAGAAAAGGTGAAAATGGACCAGTTTCAGAAACTCCACTTTGGTCATAAAGTTACCTTTAATTTTACCTCTAATGAGCTACAAACAATGTTTATAGTAGTCTATAATCAACACATCTCCATACAACTGTTTAAGATGAAGTTGAATGTATGAGGTCCAAAACAGCTTTATCTCACCGAGAAAAGGTGAAAATGGACCAGTTTCAGAAACTCCACTTTGGTCATAATGTTACCTTTAATTTTACCTCTAATGAGCTACAAACAATGTTTATAGTAGTCTATAATCAACACATCTCCATACAACTGTTTAAGATGAAGTTGAATGTATGAGGTCCAAAAAAGCTTTATCTCACCGAGAAAAGGTGAAAATGGACCAGTTTCAGAAACTCCACTTTGGTCATAATGTTACCTTTAATTTTACTTCTAATGAGCTACAAACAATGTTTATAGTAGTCTATAATCAACACATCTCCATACAACTGTTTAAGATGAAGTTGAATGTATGAGGTCCAAAAAAGCTTTATCTCACCGAGAAAAGGTGAAAATGGACCAGTTTCAGAAACTCCACTTTGGTCATAATGTTACCTTTAATTTTACCTCTAATGAGCTACAAACAATGTTTATAGTAGTCTATAATCAACACATCTCCATACAACTGTTTAAGATGAAGTTGAATGTATGAGGTCCAAAAAAGCTTTATCTCACCGAGAAAAGGTGAAAATGGACCAGTTTCAGAAACTCCACTTTGGTCATAATGTTACCTTTAATTTTACTTCTAATGAGCTACAAACAATGTTTATAGTAGTCTATAATCAACACATCTCCATACAACTGTTTAAGATGAAGTTGAATGTATGAGGTCCAAAAAGCTTTATCTCACCGAGAAAAGGTGAAAATGGACCAGTTTCAGAAACTCCACTTTGGTCATAATGTTACCTTTAATTTTACCTCTAATGAGCTACAAACAATGTTTATAGTAGTCTATAATCAACACATCTCCATACAACTGTTTAAGATGAAGTTGAATGTATGAGGTCCAAAACAGCTTTATCTCACCGAGAAAAGGTGAAAATGGACCAGTTTCAGAAACTCCACTTTGGTCATAATGTTACCTTTAATTTTACCTCTAATGAGCTACAAACAATGTTTATAGTAGTCTATAATCAACACATCTCCATACAACTGTTTAAGATGAAGTTGAATGTATGAGGTCCAAAAAGCTTTATCTCACCGAGAAAAGGTGAAAATGGACCAGTTTCAGAAACTCCACTTTGGTCATAATGTTACCTTTAATTTTACTTCTAATGAGCTACAAACAATGTTTATAGTAGTCTATAATCAACACATCTCCATACAACTGTTTAAGATGAAGTTGAATGTATGAGGTCCAAAAAGCTTTATCTCACCGAGAAAAGGTGAAAATGGACCAGTTTCAGAAACTCCACTTTGGTCATAATGTTACCTTTAATTTTACCTCTAATGAGCTACAAACAATGTTTATAGTAGTCTATAATCAACACATCTCCATACAACTGTTTAAGATGAAGTTGAATGTATGAGGTCCAAAAAGCTTTATCTCACCGAGAAAAGGTGAAAATGGACCAGTTTCAGAAACTCCACTTTGGTCATAATGTTACCTTTAATTTTACCTCTAATGAGCTACAAACAATGTTTATAGTAGTCTATAATCAACACATCTCCATACAACTGTTTAAGATGAAGTTGAATGTATGAGGTCCAAAAAGCTTTATCTCACCGAGAAAAGGTGAAAATGGACCAGTTTCAGAAACTCCACTTTGGTCATAATGTTACCTTTAATTTTACCTCTAATGAGCTACAAACAATGTTTATAGTAGTCTATAATCAACACATCTCCATACAACTGTTTAAGATGAAGTTGAATGTATGAGGTCCAAAAAGCTTTATCTCACCGAGAAAAGGTGAAAATGGACCAGTTTCAGAAACTCCACTTTGGTCATAATGTTACCTTTAATTTTACCTCTAATGAGCTACAAACAATGTTTATAGTAGTCTATAATCAACACATCTCCATACAACTGTTTAAGATGAAGTTGAATGTATGAGGTCCAAAACAGCTTTATCTCACCGAGAAAAGGTGAAAATGGACCAGTTTCAGAAACTCCACTTTGGTCATAATGTTACCTTTAATTTTACCTCTAATGAGCTACAAACAATGTTTATAGTAGTCTATAATCAACACATCTCCATACAACTGTTTAAGATGAAGTTGAATGTATGAGGTCCAAAAAGCTTTATCTCACCGAGAAAAGGTGAAAATGGACCAGTTTCAGAAACTCCACTTTGGTCATAATGTTACCTTTAATTTTACTTCTAATGAGCTACAAACAATGTTTATAGTAGTCTATAATCAACACATCTCCATACAACTGTTTAAGATGAAGTTGAATGTATGAGGTCCAAAAAGCTTTATCTCACCGAGAAAAGGTGAAAATGGACCAGTTTCAGAAACTCCACTTTGGTCATAATGTTACCTTTAATTTTACTTCTAATGAGCTACAAACAATGTTTATAGTAGTCTATAATCAACACATCTCCATACAACTGTTTAAGATGAAGTTGAATGTATGAGGTCCAAAAAGCTTTATCTCACCGAGAAAAGGTGAAAATGGACCAGTTTCAGAAACTCCACTTTGGTCATAATGTTACCTTTAATTTTACCTCTAATGAGCTACAAACAATGTTTATAGTAGTCTATAATCAACACATCTCCATACAACTGTTTAAGATGAAGTTGAATGTATGAGGTCCAAAAAGCTTTATCTCACCGAGAAAAGGTGAAAATGGACCAGTTTCAGAAACTCCACTTTGGTCATAATGTTACCTTTAATTTTACTTCTAATGAGCTACAAACAATGTTTATAGTAGTCTATAATCAACACATCTCCATACAACTGTTTAAGATGAAGTTGAATGTATGAGGTCCAAAAAAGCTTTATCTCACCGAGAAAAGGTGAAAATGGACCAGTTTCAGAAACTCCACTTTGGTCATAATGTTACCTTTAATTTTACTTCTAATGAGCTACAAACAATGTTTATAGTAGTCTATAATCAACACATCTCCATACAACTGTTTAAGATGAAGTTGAATGTATGAGGTCCAAAACAGCTTTATCTCACCGAGAAAAGGTGAAAATGGACCAGTTTCAGAAACTCCACTTTGGTCATAATGTTACCTTTAATTTTACCTCTAATGAGCTACAAACAATGTTTATAGTAGTCTATAATCAACACATCTCCATACAACTGTTTAAGATGAAGTTGAATGTATGAGGTCCAAAAAAGCTTTATCTCACCGAGAAAAGGTGAAAATGGACCAGTTTCAGAAACTCCACTTTGGTCATAATGTTACCTTTAATTTTACTTCTAATGAGCTACAAACAATGTTTATAGTAGTCTATAATCAACACATCTCCATACAACTGTTTCAGATGAAGTTGAATGTATGAGGTCCAAAACAGCTTTATCTCACCGAGAAAAGGTGAAAATGGACCAGTTTCAGAAACTCCACTTTGGTCATAATGTTACCTTTAATTTTACCTCTAATGAGCTACAAACAATGTTTATAGTAGTCTATAATCAACACATCTCCATACAACTGTTTAAGATGAAGTTGAATGTATGAGGTCCAAAATAGCTTTATCTCACCGAGAAAAGGTGAAAATGGACCAGTTTCAGAAACTCCACTTTGGTCATAATGTTACCTTTAATTTTACTTCTAATGAGCTACAAACAATGTTTATAGTAGTCTATAATCAACACATCTCCATACAACTGTTTAAGATGAAGTTGAATGTATGAGGTCCAAAAAAGCTTTATCTCACCGAGAAAAGGTGAAAATGGACCAGTTTCAGAAACTCCACTTTGGTCATAATGTTACCTTTAATTTTACTTCTAATGAGCTACAAACAATGTTTATAGTAGTCTATAATCAACACATCTCCATACAACTGTTTAAGATGAAGTTGAATGTATGAGGTCCAAAACAGCTTTATCTCACCGAGAGAAGGTGAAAATGGACCAGTTTCAGAAACTCCACTTTGGTCATAATGTTACCTTTAATTTTACCTCTAATGAGCTACAAACAATGTTTATAGTAGTCTATAATCAACACATCTCCATACAACTGTTTAAGATGAAGTTGAATGTATGAGGTCCAAAAAAGCTTTATCTCATCGAGAAAAGGTGAAAATGGACCAGTTTCAGAAACTCCACTTTGGTCATAATGTTACCTTTAATTTTACTTCTAATGAGCTACAAACAATGTTTATAGTAGTCTATAATCAACACATCTCCATACAACTGTTTAAGATGAAGTTGAATGTATGAGGTCCAAAATAGCTTTATCTCACCGAGAAAAGGTGAAAATGGACCAGTTTCAGAAACTCCACTTTGGTCATAAAGTTACCTTTAATTTTACCTCTAATGAGCTACAAACAATGTTTATAGTAGTCTATAATCAACACATCTCCATACAACTGTTTAAGATGAAGTTGAATGTATGAGGTCCAAAACAGCTTTATCTCACCGAGAAAAGGTGAAAATGGACCAGTTTCAGAAACTCCACTTTGGTCATAATGTTACCTTTAATTTTACCTCTAATGAGCTACAAACAATGTTTATAGTAGTCTATAATCAACACATCTCCATACAACTGTTTAAGATGAAGTTGAATGTATGAGGTCCAAAACAGCTTTATCTCACCGAGAAAAGGTGAAAATGGACCAGTTTCAGAAACTCCACTTTGGTCATAATGTTACCTTTAATTTTACCTCTAATGAGCTACAAACAATGTTTATAGTAGTCTATAATCAACACATCTCCATACAACTGTTTAAGATGAAGTTGAATGTATGAGGTCCAAAAAGCTTTATCTCACCGAGAAAAGGTGAAAATGGACCAGTTTCAGAAACTCCACTTTGGTCATAATGTTACCTTTAATTTTACTTCTAATGAGCTACAAACAATGTTTATAGTAGTCTATAATCAACACATCTCCATACAACTGTTTAAGATGAAGTTGAATGTATGAGGTCCAAAACAGCTTTATCTCACCGAGAAAAGGTGAAAATGGACCAGTTTCAGAAACTCCACTTTGGTCATAATGTTACCTTTAATTTTACCTCTAATGAGCTACAAACAATGTTTATAGTAGTCTATAATCAACACATCTCCATACAACTGTTTAAGATGAAGTTGAATGTATGAGGTCCAAAACAGCTTTATCTCACCGAGAAAAGGTGAAAATGGACCAGTTTCAGAAACTCCACTTTGGTCATAATGTTACCTTTAATTTTACCTCTAATGAGCTACAAACAATGTTTATAGTAGTCTATAATCAACACATCTCCATACAACTGTTTAAGATGAAGTTGAATGTATGAGGTCCAAAAAAGCTTTATCTCACCGAGAAAAGGTGAAAATGGACCAGTTTCAGAAACTCCTCTTTGGTCATAATGTTACCTTTAATTTTACTTCTAATGAACTAAAAACAATGTTTATAGTAGTCTATAATCAACACATCTCCATACAACTGTTTAAGATGAAGTTGAATGTATGAGGTCCAAAAAAGCTTTATCTCACCGAGAAAAGGTGAAAATGGACCAGTTTCAGAAACTCCACTTTGGTCATAATGTTACCTTTAATTTTACTTCTAATGAGCTACAAACAATGTTTATAGTAGTCTATAATCAACACATCTCCATACAACTGTTTAAGATGAAGTTGAATGTATGAGGTCCAAAACAGCTTTATCTCACCGAGAAAAGGTGAAAATGGACCAGTTTCAGAAACTCCACTTTGGTCATAATGTTACCTTTAATTTTACCTCTAATGAGCTACAAACAATGTTTATAGTAGTCTATAATCAACACATCTCCATACAACTGTTTAAGATGAAGTTGAATGTATGAGGTCCAAAATAGCTTTATCTCACCGAGAAAAGGTGAAAATGGACCAGTTTCAGAAACTCCACTTTGGTCATAAAGTTACCTTTAATTTTACCTCTAATGAGCTACAAACAATGTTTATAGTAGTCTATAATCAACACATCTCCATACAACTGTTTAAGATGAAGTTGAATGTATGAGGTCCAAAATAGCTTTATCTCACCGAGAAAAGGTGAAAATGGACCAGTTTCAGAAACTCCACTTTGGTCATAAAGTTACCTTTAATTTTACCTCTAATGAGCTACAAACAATGTTTATAGTAGTCTATAATCAACACATCTCCATACAACTGTTTAAGATGAAGTTGAATGTATGAGGTCCAAAAAGCTTTATCTCACCGAGAAAAGGTGAAAATGGACCAGTTTCAGAAACTCCACTTTGGTCATAATGTTACCTTTAATTTTACTTCTAATGAGCTACAAACAATGTTTATAGTAGTCTATAATCAACACATCTCCATACAACTGTTTAAGATGAAGTTGAATGTATGAGGTCCAAAAAAGCTTTATCTCACCGAGAAAAGGTGAAAATGGACCAGTTTCAGAAACTCCACTTTGGTCATAATGTTACCTTTAATTTTACTTCTAATGAGCTACAAACAATGTTTATAGTAGTCTATAATCAACACATCTCCATACAACTGTTTAAGATGAAGTTGAATGTATGAGGTCCAAAACAGCTTTATCTCACCGAGAAAAGGTGAAAATGGACCAGTTTCAGAAACTCCACTTTGGTCATAATGTTACCTTTAATTTTACCTCTAATGAGCTACAAACAATGTTTATAGTAGTCTATAATCAACACATCTCCATACAACTGTTTAAGATGAAGTTGAATGTATGAGGTCCAAAAAGCTTTATCTCACCGAGAAAAGGTGAAAATGGACCAGTTTCAGAAACTCCACTTTGGTCATAATGTTACCTTTAATTTTACCTCTAATGAGCTACAAACAATGTTTATAGTAGTCTATAATCAACACATCTCCATACAACTGTTTAAGATGAAGTTGAATGTATGAGGTCCAAAACAGCTTTATCTCACCGAGAAAAGGTGAAAATGGACCAGTTTCAGAAACTCCACTTTGGTCATAATGTTACCTTTAATTTTACCTCTAATGAGCTACAAACAATGTTTATAGTAGTCTATAATCAACACATCTCCATACAACTGTTTAAGATGAAGTTGAATGTATGAGGTCCAAAAAAGCTTTATCTCACCGAGAAAAGGTGAAAATGGACCAGTTTCAGAAACTCCACTTTGGTCATAATGTTACCTTTAATTTTACTTCTAATGAGCTACAAACAATGTTTATAGTAGTCTATAATCAACACATCTCCATACAACTGTTTAAGATGAAGTTGAATGTATGAGGTCCAAAACAGCTTTATCTCACCGAGAAAAGGTGAAAATGGACCAGGTTCAGAAACTCCACTTTGGTCATAATGTTACCTTTAATTTTACCTCTAATGAGCTACAAACAATGTTTATAGTAGTCTATAATCAACACATCTCCATACAACTGTTTAAGATGAAGTTGAATGTATGAGGTCCAAAATAGCTTTATCTCACCGAGAAAAGGTGAAAATGGACCAGTTTCAGAAACTCCACTTTGGTCATAATGTTACCTTTAATTTTACTTCTAATGAGCTACAAACAATGTTTATAGTAGTCTATAATCAACACATCTCCATACAACTGTTTAAGATGAAGTTGAATGTATGAGGTCCAAAAAAGCTTTATCTCACCGAGAAAAGGTGAAAATGGACCAGTTTCAGAAACTCCACTTTGGTCATAATGTTACCTTTAATTTTACTTCTAATGAGCTACAAACAATGTTTATAGTAGTCTATAATCAACACATCTCCATACAACTGTTTAAGATGAAGTTGAATGTATGAGGTCCAAAACAGCTTTATCTCACCGAGAAAAGGTGAAAATGGACCAGTTTCAGAAACTCCACTTTGGTCATAATGTTACCTTTAATTTTACCTCTAATGAGCTACAAACAATGTTTATAGTAGTCTATAATCAACACATCTCCATACAACTGTTTAAGATGAAGTTGAATGTATGAGGTCCAAAAAGCTTTATCTCACCGAGAAAAGGTGAAAATGGACCAGTTTCAGAAACTCCACTTTGGTCATAATGTTACCTTTAATTTTACTTCTAATGAGCTACAAACAATGTTTATAGTAGTCTATAATCAACACATCTCCATACAACTGTTTAAGATGAAGTTGAATGTATGAGGTCCAAAACAGCTTTATCTCACCGAGAAAAGGTGAAAATGGACCAGTTTCAGAAACTCCACTTTGGTCATAAAGTTACCTTTAATTTTACCTCTAATGAGCTACAAACAATGTTTATAGTAGTCTATAATCAACACATCTCCATACAACTGTTTAAGATGAAGTTGAATGTATGAGGTCCAAAACAGCTTTATCTCACCGAGAAAAGGTGAAAATGGACCAGTTTCAGAAACTCCACTTTGGTCATAATGTTACCTTTAATTTTACTTCTAATGAGCTACAAACAATGTTTATAGTAGTCTATAATCAACACATCTCCATACAACTGTTTAAGATGAAGTTGAATGTATGAGGTCCAAAAAGCTTTATCTCACCGAGAAAAGGTGAAAATGGACCAGTTTCAGAAACTCCACTTTGGTCATAATGTTACCTTTAATTTTACTTCTAATGAGCTACAAACAATGTTTATAGTAGTCTATAATCAACACATCTCCATACAACTGTTTAAGATGAAGTTGAATGTATGAGGTCCAAAAAAGCTTTATCTCACCGAGAAAAGGTGAAAATGGACCAGTTTCAGAAACTCCACTTTGGTCATAATGTTACCTTTAATTTTACTTCTAATGAGCTACAAACAATGTTTATAGTAGTCTATAATCAACACATCTCCATACAACTGTTTAAGATGAAGTTGAATGTATGAGGTCCAAAACAGCTTTATCTCACCGAGAAAAGGTGAAAATGGACCAGTTTCAGAAACTCCACTTTGGTCATAAAGTTACCTTTAATTTTACCTCTAATGAGCTACAAACAATGTTTATAGTAGTCTATAATCAACACATCTCCATACAACTGTTTAAGATGAAGTTGAATGTATGAGGTCCAAAACAGCTTTATCTCACCGAGAAAAGGTGAAAATGGACCAGTTTCAGAAACTCCACTTTGGTCATAATGTTACCTTTAATTTTACTTCTAATGAGCTACAAACAATGTTTATAGTAGTCTATAATCAACACATCTCCATACAACTGTTTAAGATGAAGTTGAATGTATGAGGTCCAAAAAAGCTTTATCTCACCGAGAAAAGGTGAAAATGGACCAGTTTCAGAAACTCCACTTTGGTCATAATGTTACCTTTAATTTTACTTCTAATGAGCTACAAACAATGTTTATAGTAGTCTATAATCAACACATCTCCATACAACTGTTTAAGATGAAGTTGAATGTATGAGGTCCAAAACAGCTTTATCTCACCGAGAAAAGGTGAAAATGGACCAGTTTCAGAAACTCCACTTTGGTCATAATGTTACCTTTAATTTTACCTCTAATGAGCTACAAACAATGTTTATAGTAGTCTATAATCAACACATCTCCATACAACTGTTTAAGATGAAGTTGAATGTATGAGGTCCAAAAAGCTTTATCTCACCGAGAAAAGGTGAAAATGGACCAGTTTCAGAAACTCCACTTTGGTCATAATGTTACCTTTAATTTTACCTCTAATGAGCTACAAACAATGTTTATAGTAGTCTATAATCAACACATCTCCATACAACTGTTTAAGATGAAGTTGAATGTATGAGGTCCAAAACAGCTTTATCTCACCGAGAAAAGGTGAAAATGGACCAGTTTCAGAAACTCCACTTTGGTCATAATGTTACCTTTAATTTTACTTCTAATGAGCTACAAACAATGTTTATAGTAGTCTATAATCAACACATCTCCATACAACTGTTTAAGATGAAGTTGAATGTATGAGGTCCAAAAAGCTTTATCTCACCGAGAAAAGGTGAAAATGGACCAGTTTCAGAAACTCCACTTTGGTCATAATGTTACCTTTAATTTTACTTCTAATGAGCTACAAACAATGTTTATAGTAGTCTATAATCAACACATCTCCATACAACTGTTTAAGATGAAGTTGAATGTATGAGGTCCAAAACAGCTTTATCTCACCGAGAAAAGGTGAAAATGGACCAGTTTCAGAAACTCCACTTTGGTCATAAAGTTACCTTTAATTTTACCTCTAATGAGCTACAAACAATGTTTATAGTAGTCTATAATCAACACATCTCCATACAACTGTTTAAGATGAAGTTGAATGTATGAGGTCCAAAAAGCTTTATCTCACCGAGAAAAGGTGAAAATGGACCAGTTTCAGAAACTCCACTTTGGTCATAATGTTACCTTTAATTTTACTTCTAATGAGCTACAAACAATGTTTATAGTAGTCTATAATCAACACATCTCCATACAACTGTTTAAGATGAAGTTGAATGTATGAGGTCCAAAACAGCTTTATCTCACCGAGAAAAGGTGAAAATGGACCAGTTTCAGAAACTCCACTTTGGTCATAATGTTACCTTTAATTTTACTTCTAATGAGCTACAAACAATGTTTATAGTAGTCTATAATCAACACATCTCCATACAACTGTTTAAGATGAAGTTGAATGTATGAGGTCCAAAAAAGCTTTATCTCACCGAGAAAAGGTGAAAATGGACCAGTTTCAGAAACTCCACTTTGGTCATAATGTTACCTTTAATTTTACTTCTAATGAGCTACAAACAATGTTTATAGTAGTCTATAATCAACACATCTCCATACAACTGTTTAAATGAAGTTGAATGTATGAGGTCCAAAAAAGCTTTATCTCACCGAGAAAAGGTGAAAATGGACCAGTTTCAGAAACTCCACTTTGGTCATAATGTTACCTTTAATTTTACCTCTAATGAGCTACAAACAATGTTTATAGTAGTCTATAATCAACACATCTCCATACAACTGTTTAAGATGAAGTTGAATGTATGAGGTCCAAAACAGCTTTATCTCACCGAGAAAAGGTGAAAATGGACCAGTTTCAGAAACTCCACTTTGGTCATAATGTTACCTTTAATTTTACCTCTAATGAGCTACAAACAATGTTTATAGTAGTCTATAATCAACACATCTCCATACAACTGTTTAAGATGAAGTTGAATGTATGAGGTCCAAAAAAGCTTTATCTCACCGAGAAAAGGTGAAAATGGACCAGTTTCAGAAACTCCACTTTGGTCATAATGTTACCTTTAATTTTACTTCTAATGAGCTACAAACAATGTTTATAGTAGTCTATAATCAACACATCTCCATACAACTGTTTAAGATGAAGTTGAATGTATGAGGTCCAAAAAGCTTTATCTCACCGAGAAAAGGTGAAAATGGACCAGTTTCAGAAACTCCACTTTGGTCATAATGTTACCTTTAATTTTACCTCTAATGAGCTACAAACAATGTTTATAGTAGTCTATAATCAACACATCTCCATACAACTGTTTAAGATGAAGTTGAATGTATGAGGTCCAAAAAAGCTTTATCTCACCGAGAAAAGGTGAAAATGGACCAGTTTCAGAAACTCCACTTTGGTCATAATGTTACCTTTAATTTTACCTCTAATGAGCTACAAACAATGTTTATAGTAGTCTATAATCAACACATCTCCATACAACTGTTTAAGATGAAGTTGAATGTATGAGGTCCAAAAAGCTTTATCTCACCGAGAAAAGGTGAAAATGGACCAGTTTCAGAAACTCCTCTTTGGTCATAATGTTACCTTTAATTTTACCTCTAATGAGCTACAAACAATGTTTATAGTAGTCTATAATCAACACATCTCCATACAACTGTTTAAGATGAAGTTGAATGTATGAGGTCCAAAAAAGCTTTATCTCACCGAGAAAAGGTGAAAATGGACCAGTTTCAGAAACTCCACTTTGGTCATAATGTTACCTTTAATTTTACTTCTAATGAGCTACAAACAATGTTTATAGTAGTCTATAATCAACACATCTCCATACAACTGTTTAAGATGAAGTTGAATGTATGAGGTCCAAAAAGCTTTATCTCACCGAGAAAAGGTGAAAATGGACCAGTTTCAGAAACTCCACTTTGGTCATAATGTTACCTTTAATTTTACCTCTAATGAGCTACAAACAATGTTTATAGTAGTCTATAATCAACACATCTCCATACAACTGTTTAAGATGAAGTTGAATGTATGAGGTCCAAAACAGCTTTATCTCACCGAGAAAAGGTGAAAATGGACCAGTTTCAGAAACTCCACTTTGGTCATAATGTTACCTTTAATTTTACCTCTAATGAGCTACAAACAATGTTTATAGTAGTCTATAATCAACACATCTCCATACAACTGTTTAAGATGAAGTTGAATGTATGAGGTCCAAAACAGCTTTATCTCACCGAGAAAAGGTGAAAATGGACCAGTTTCAGAAACTCCACTTTGGTCATAATGTTACCTTTAATTTTACCTCTAATGAGCTACAAACAATGTTTATAGTAGTCTATAATCAACACATCTCCATACAACTGTTTAAGATGAAGTTGAATGTATGAGGTCCAAAAAGCTTTATCTCACCGAGAAAAGGTGAAAATGGACCAGTTTCAGAAACTCCACTTTGGTCATAATGTTACCTTTAATTTTACTTCTAATGAGCTACAAACAATGTTTATAGTAGTCTATAATCAACACATCTCCATACAACTGTTTAAGATGAAGTTGAATGTATGAGGTCCAAAAAAGCTTTATCTCACCGAGAAAAGGTGAAAATGGACCAGTTTCAGAAACTCCACTTTGGTCATAATGTTACCTTTAATTTTACTTCTAATGAGCTACAAACAATGTTTATAGTAGTCTATAATCAACACATCTCCATACAACTGTTTAAGATGAAGTTGAATGTATGAGGTCCAAAACAGCTTTATCTCACCGAGAAAAGGTGAAAATGGACCAGTTTCAGAAACTCCACTTTGGTCATAATGTTACCTTTAATTTTACTTCTAATGAGCTACAAACAATGTTTATAGTAGTCTATAATCAACACATCTCCATACAACTGTTTAAGATGAAGTTGAATGTATGAGGTCCAAAAAAGCTTTATCTCACCGAGAAAAGGTGAAAATGGACCAGTTTCAGAAACTCCTCTTTGGACATAATGTTACCTTTAATTTTACCTCTAATGAGCTACAAACAATGTTTATAGTAGTCTATAATCAACACATCTCCATACAACTGTTTAAGATGAAGTTGAATGTATGAGGTCCAAAAAAGCTTTATCTCACCGAGAAAAGGTGAAAATGGACCAGTTTCAGAAACTCCACTTTGGTCATAATGTTACCTTTAATTTTACCTCTAATGAGCTACAAACAATGTTTATAGTAGTCTATAATCAACACATCTCCATACAACTGTTTAAGATGAAGTTGAATGTATGAGGTCCAAAACAGCTTTATCTCACCGAGAAAAGGTGAAAATGGACCAGTTTCAGAAACTCCTCTTTGGTCATAATGTTACCTTTAATTTTACCTCTAATGAGCTACAAACAATGTTTATAGTAGTCTATAATCAACACATCTCCATACAACTGTTTAAGATAAGTTGAATGTATGAGGTCCAAAAAAGCTTTATCTCACCGAGAAAAGGTGAAAATGGACCAGTTTCAGAAACTCCACTTTGGTCATAATGTTACCTTTAATTTTACTTCTAATGAGCTACAAACAATGTTTATAGTAGTCTATAATCAACACATCTCCATACAACTGTTTAAGATGAAGTTGAATGTATGAGGTCCAAAACAGCTTTATCTCACCGAGAAAAGGTGAAAATGGACCAGTTTCAGAAACTCCACTTTGGTCATAATGTTACCTTTAATTTTACCTCTAATGAGCTACAAACAATGTTTATAGTAGTCTATAATCAACACATCTCCATACAACTGTTTAAGATGAAGTTGAATGTATGAGGTCCAAAAAGCTTTATCTCACCGAGAAAAGGTGAAAATGGACCAGTTTCAGAAACTCCACTTTGGTCATAATGTTACCTTTAATTTTACTTCTAATGAGCTACAAACAATGTTTATAGTAGTCTATAATCAACACATCTCCATACAACTGTTTAAGATGAAGTTGAATGTATGAGGTCCAAAACAGCTTTATCTCACCGAGAAAAGGTGAAAATGGACCAGTTTCAGAAACTCCACTTTGGTCATAATGTTACCTTTAATTTTACCTCTAATGAGCTACAAACAATATTTATAGTAGTCTATAATCAACACATCTCCATACAACTGTTTCAGATGAAGTTGAATGTATGAGGTCCAAAAAAGCTTTATCTCACCGAGAAAAGGTGAAAATGGACCAGTTTCAGAAACTCCTCTTTGGACATAATGTTACCTTTAATTTTACCTCTAATGAGCTACAAACAATGTTTATAGTAGTCTATAATCAACACATCTCCATACAACTGTTTAAGATGAAGTTGAATGTATGAGGTCCAAAACAGCTTTATCTCACCGAGAAAAGGTGAAAATGGACCAGTTTCAGAAACTCCACTTTGGTCATAATGTTACCTTTAATTTTACTTCTAATGAGCTACAAACAATGTTTATAGTAGTCTATAATCAACACATCTCCATACAACTGTTTAAGATGAAGTTGAATGTATGAGGTCCAAAAAGCTTTATCTCACCGAGAAAAGGTGAAAATGGACCAGTTTCAGAAACTCCACTTTGGTCATAATGTTACCTTTAATTTTACTTCTAATGAGCTACAAACAATGTTTATAGTAGTCTATAATCAACACATCTCCATACAACTGTTTAAGATGAAGTTGAATGTATGAGGTCCAAAACAGCTTTATCTCACCGAGAAAAGGTGAAAATGGACCAGTTTCAGAAACTCCACTTTGGTCATAATGTTACCTTTAATTTTACTTCTAATGAGCTACAAACAATGTTTATAGTAGTCTATAATCAACACATCTCCATACAACTGTTTAAGATGAAGTTGAATGTATGAGGTCCAAAAAGCTTTATCTCACCGAGAAAAGGTGAAAATGGACCAGTTTCAGAAACTCCACTTTGGTCATAATGTTACCTTTAATTTTACCTCTAATGAGCTACAAACAATGTTTATAGTAGTCTATAATCAACACATCTCCATACAACTGTTTAAGATGAAGTTGAATGTATGAGGTCCAAAAAGCTTTATCTCACCGAGAAAAGGTGAAAATGGACCAGTTTCAGAAACTCCACTTTGGTCATAATGTTACCTTTAATTTTACTTCTAATGAGCTACAAACAATGTTTATAGTAGTCTATAATCAACACATCTCCATACAACTGTTTAAGATGAAGTTGAATGTATGAGGTCCAAAACAGCTTTATCTCACCGAGAAAAGGTGAAAATGGACCAGTTTCAGAAACTCCACTTTGGTCATAAAGTTACCTTTAATTTTACTTCTAATGAGCTACAGACAATGTTTATAGTAGTCTATAATCAACACATCTCCATACAACTGTTTAAGATGAAGTTGAATATATGAGGTCCAAAAAAGCTTTATCTCACCGAGAAAAGGTGAAAATTGACCAGTTTCAGAAACTCCTCTTTGGTCATAATGTTACCTTTAATTTTACCTCTAATGAGCTACAAACAATGTTTATAGTAGTCTATAATCAACACATCTCCATACAACTGTTTAAGATGAAGTTGAATGTATGAGGTCCAAAAAAGCTTTATCTCACCGAGAAAAGGTGAAAATGGACCAGTTTCAGAAACTCCACTTTGGTCATAATGTTACCTTTAATTTTACTTCTAATGAGCTACAGACAATGTTTATAGTAGTCTATAATCAACACATCTCCATACAACTGTTTAAGATGAAGTTGAATGTATGAGGTCCAAAAAAGCTTTATCTCACCGAGAAAAGGTGAAAATGGACCAGTTTCAGAAACTCCTCTTTGGTCATAATGTTACCTTTAATTTTACCTCTAATGAGCTACAAACAATGTTTATAGTAGTCTATAATCAACACATCTCCATACAACTGTTTAAGATGAAGTTGAATGTATGAGGTCCAAAACAGCTTTATCTCACCGAGAAAAGGTGAAAATGGACCAGTTTCAGAAACTCCACTTTGGTCATAATGTTACCTTTAATTTTACTTCTAATGAGCTACAAACAATGTTTATAGTAGTCTATAATCAACACATCTCCATACAACTGTTTAAGATGAAGTTGAATGTATGAGGTCCAAAAAGCTTTATCTCACCGAGAAAAGGTGAAAATGGACCAGTTTCAGAAACTCCACTTTGGTCATAATGTTACCTTTAATTTTACCTCTAATGAGCTACAAACAATGTTTATAGTAGTCTATAATCAACACATCTCCATACAACTGTTTAAGATGAAGTTGAATGTATGAGGTCCAAAAAAGCTTTATCTCACCGAGAAAAGGTGAAAATGGACCAGTTTCAGAAACTCCACTTTGGTCATAATGTTACCTTTAATTTTACCTCTAATGAGCTACAAACAATGTTTATAGTAGTCTATAATCAACACATCTCCATACAACTGTTTAAGATGAAGTTGAATGTATGAGGTCCAAAACAGCTTTATCTCACCGAGAAAAGGTGAAAATGGACCAGTTTCAGAAACTCCTCTTTGGTCATAATGTTACCTTTAATTTTACCTCTAATGAGCTACAAACAATGTTTATAGTAGTCTATAATCAACACATCTCCATACAACTGTTTAAGATGAAGTTGAATGTATGAGGTCCAAAAAAGCTTTATCTCACCGAGAAAAGGTGAAAATGGACCAGTTTCAGAAACTCCACTTTGGTCATAATGTTACCTTTAATTTTACTTCTAATGAGCTACAAACAATGTTTATAGTAGTCTATAATCAACACATCTCCATACAACTGTTTAAGATGAAGTTGAATGTATGAGGTCCAAAAAGCTTTATCTCACCGAGAAAAGGTGAAAATGGACCAGTTTCAGAAACTCCACTTTGGTCATAATGTTACCTTTAATTTTACCTCTAATGAGCTACAAACAATGTTTATAGTAGTCTATAATCAACACATCTCCATACAACTGTTTAAGATGAAGTTGAATGTATGAGGTCCAAAACAGCTTTATCTCACCGAGAAAAGGTGAAAATGGACCAGTTTCAGAAACTCCACTTTGGTCATAAAGTTACCTTTAATTTTACTTCTAATGAGCTACAAACAATGTTTATAGTAGTCTATAATCAACACATCTCCATACAACTGTTTAAGATGAAGTTGAATGTATGAGGTCCAAAACAGCTTTATCTCACCGAGAAAAGGTGAAAATGGACCAGTTTCAGAAACTCCACTTTGGTCATAATGTTACCTTTAATTTTACTTCTAATGAACTAAAAACAATGTTTATAGTAGTCTATAATCAACACATCTCCATACAACTGTTTAAGATGAAGTTGAATGTATGAGGTCCAAAAAAGCTTTATCTCACCGAGAAAAGGTGAAAATGGACCAGTTTCAGAAACTCCTCTTTGGTCATAATGTTACCTTTAATTTTACTCTAAATGAGCTACAAACAATGTTTATAGTAGTCTATAATCAACACATCTCCATACAACTGTTTAAGATGAAGTTGAATGTATGAGGTCCAAAACAGCTTTATCTCACCGAGAAAAGGTGAAAATGGACCAGTTTCAGAAACTCCACTTTGGTCATAAAGTTACCTTTAATTTTACTTCTAATGAGCTACAAACAATGTTTATAGTAGTCTATAATCAACACATCTCCATACAACTGTTTAAGATGAAGTTGAATGTATGAGGTCCAAAAAGCTTTATCTCACCGAGAAAAGGTGAAAATGGACCAGTTTCAGAAACTCCACTTTGGTCATAATGTTACCTTTAATTTTACTTCTAATGAGCTACAAACAATGTTTATAGTAGTCTATAATCAACACATCTCCATACAACTGTTTAAGATGAAGTTGAATGTATGAGGTCCAAAAAGCTTTATCTCACCGAGAAAAGGTGAAAATGGACCAGTTTCAGAAACTCCACTTTGGTCATAATGTTACCTTTAATTTTACCTCTAATGAGCTACAAACAATGTTTATAGTAGTCTATAATCAACACATCTCCATACAACTGTTTAAGATGAAGTTGAATGTATGAGGTCCAAAACAGCTTTATCTCACCGAGAAAAGGTGAAAATGGACCAGTTTCAGAAACTCCACTTTGGTCATAATGTTACCTTTAATTTTACTCTAATGAGCTACAAACAATGTTTATAGTAGTCTATAATCAACACATCTCCATACAACTGTTTAAGATGAAGTTGAATGTATGAGGTCCAAAAAGCTTTATCTCACCGAGAAAAGGTGAAAATGGACCAGTTTCAGAAACTCCACTTTGGTCATAAAGTTACCTTTAATTTTACTTCTAATGAGCTACAAACAATGTTTATAGTAGTCTATAATCAACACATCTCCATACAACTGTTTAAGATGAAGTTGAATGTATGAGGTCCAAAAAGCTTTATCTCACCGAGAAAAGGTGAAAATGGACCAGTTTCAGAAACTCCACTTTGGTCATAATGTTACCTTTAATTTTACTTCTAATGAGCTACAAACAATGTTTATAGTAGTCTATAATCAACACATCTCCATACAACTGTTTAAGATGAAGTTGAATGTATGAGGTCCAAAAAGCTTTATCTCACCGAGAAAAGGTGAAAATGGACCAGTTTCAGAAACTCCACTTTGGTCATAATGTTACCTTTAATTTTACTTCTAATGAGCTACAAACAATGTTTATAGTAGTCTATAATCAACACATCTCCATACAACTGTTTAAGATGAAGTTGAATGTATGAGGTCCAAAACAGCTTTATCTCACCGAGAAAAGGTGAAAATGGACCAGTTTCAGAAACTCCACTTTGGTCATAAAGTTACCTTTAATTTTACTTCTAATGAGCTACAAACAATGTTTATAGTAGTCTATAATCAACACATCTCCATACAACTGTTTAAGATGAAGTTGAATGTATGAGGTCCAAAAAAGCTTTATCTCACCGAGAAAAGGTGAAAATGGACCAGTTTCAGAAACTCCTCTTTGGTCATAATGTTACCTTTAATTTTACTCTAATGAGCTACAAACAATGTTTATAGTAGTCTATAATCAACACATCTCCATACAACTGTTTAAGATGAAGTTGAATGTATGAGGTCCAAAAAAGCTTTATCTCACCGAGAAAAGGTGAAAATGGACCAGTTTCAGAAACTCCACTTTGGTCATAATGTTACCTTTAATTTTACTTCTAATGAGCTACAAACAATGTTTATAGTAGTCTATAATCAACACATCTCCATACAACTGTTTAAGATGAAGTTGAATGTATGAGGTCCAAAAAAGCTTTATCTCACCGAGAAAAGGTGAAAATGGACCAGTTTCAGAAACTCCTCTTTGGTCATAATGTTACCTTTAATTTTACCTCTAATGAGCTACAAACAATGTTTATAGTAGTCTATAATCAACACATCTCCATACAACTGTTTAAGATGAAGTTGAATGTATGAGGTCCAAAACAGCTTTATCTCACCGAGAAAAGGTGAAAATGGACCAGTTTCAGAAACTCCACTTTGGTCATAATGTTACCTTTAATTTTACTTCTAATGAGCTACAAACAATGTTTATAGTAGTCTATAATCAACACATCTCCATACAACTGTTTAAGATGAAGTTGAATGTATGAGGTCCAAAAAAGCTTTATCTCACCGAGAAAAGGTGAAAATGGACCAGTTTCAGAAACTCCTCTTTGGTCATAATGTTACCTTTAATTTTACCTCTAATGAGCTACAAACAATGTTTATAGTAGTCTATAATCAACACATCTCCATACAACTGTTTAAGATGAAGTTGAATGTATGAGGTCCAAAAAAGCTTTATCTCACCGAGAAAAGGTGAAAATGGACCAGTTTCAGAAACTCCACTTTGGTCATAATGTTACCTTTAATTTTACTCTAATGAGCTACAAACAATGTTTATAGTAGTCTATAATCAACACATCTCCATACAACTGTTTAAGATGAAGTTGAATGTATGAGGTCCAAAAAAGCTTTATCTCACCGAGAAAAGGTGAAAATGGACCAGTTTCAGAAACTCCTCTTTGGTCATAATGTTACCTTTAATTTTAACTCTAATGAGCTACAAACAATGTTTATAGTAGTCTATAATCAACACATCTCCATACAACTGTTTAAGATGAAGTTGAATGTATGAGGTCCAAAAAAGCTTTATCTCACCGAGAAAAGGTGAAAATGGACCAGTTTCAGAAACTCCACTTTGGTCATAATGTTTCCTTTAATTTTACTTCTAATGAGCTACAAACAATGTTTATAGTAGTCTATAATCGACACATCTCCATACAACTGTTTAAGATGAAGTTGAATGTATGAGTTCCAAAAGAGCTTTATCTCACCGAGAAAAGGTGAAAATGGACCAGTTTCAGAAACTCCACTTTGGTCATAATGTTTCCTTTAATTTTACATCTAATGAGCTACAAACAATGTTTATAGTAGTCTATAGTCAACACATCTCCATACAACTGTTTAAGATGAAGTTGAATGTATGAGGTCCAAAACAGCTTTATCTCACCGAGAAAAGGTGAAAATGGACCAGTTTCAGAAACTCCTCTTTGGTCATAATGTTTCCTTTAATTTTACTTCTAATGAGCTACAAACAATGTTTATAGTAGTTTATAATCAACACATCTCCATACAACTGTTTAAGATGAAGTTGAATGTATGAGGTCCAAAACAGCTTTATCTCACCGAGAAAAGGTGAAAATGGACCAGTTTCAGAAACTCCTCTTTGGTCATAATGTTACCTTTAATTTTAACTCTAATGAGCTACAAACAATGTTTATAGTAGTCTATAATCAACACATCTCCATACAACTGTTTAAGATGAAGTTGAATGTATGAGGTCCAAAAAAGCTTAATCTCACCGAGAAAAGGTGAAAATGGACCAGTTTCAGAAACTCCACTTTGGTCATAATGTTACCTTTAATTTTACTTCTAATGAGCTACAAACAATGTTTATAGTAGTCTATAATCAACACATCTCCATACAACTGTTTAAGATGAAGTTGAATGTATGAGGTCCAAAACAGCTTTATCTCACCGAGAAAAGGTGAAAATGGACCAGTTTCAGAAACTCCTCTTTGGTCATAATGTTACCTTTAATTTTACCTCTAATGAGCTACAAACAATGTTTATAGTAGTCTATAATCAACACATCTCCATACAACTGTTTAAGATGAAGTTGAATGTATGAGGTCCAAATAAGCTTTATCTCACAGAGAAAAGGTGAAAATTGACCAGTTTCAGAAACTCCACTTTGGTCATAATGTTACCTTTAATTTTACTTCTAATGAGCTACAAACAATGTTTATAGTAGTCTATAATCAACACATCTCCATACAACTGTTTAAGATGAAGTTGAATGTATGAGGTCCAAAAAAGCTTTATCTCACCGAGAAAAGGTGAAAATGGACCAGTTTCAGAAACTCCTCTTTGGTCATAATGTTACCTTTAATTTTACCTCTAATGAGCTACAAACAATGTTTATAGTAGTCTATAATCAACACATCTCCATACAACTGTTTAAGATAAGTTGAATGTATGAGGTCCAAAAAAGCTTTATCTCACCGAGAAAAGGTGAAAATGGACCAGTTTCAGAAACTCCTCTTTGGTCATAATGTTACCTTTAATTTTACCTCTAATGAGCTACAAACAATGTTTATAGTAGTCTATAATCAACACATCTCCATACAACTGTTTAAGATGAAGTTGAATGTATGAGGTCCAAAACAGCTTTATCTCACCGAGAAAAGGTGAAAATGGACCAGTTTCAGAAACTCCTCTTTGGTCATAATGTTACCTTTAATTTTACTCTAATGAGCTACAAACAATGTTTATAGTAGTCTATAATCAACACATCTCCATACAACTGTTTAAGATGAAGTTGAATGTATGAGGTCCAAAAAAGCTTTATCTCACCGAGAAAAGGTGAAAATTGACCAGTTTCAGAAACTCCACTTTGGTCATAATGTTACCTTTAATTTTACTTCTAATGAGCTACAAACAATGTTTATAGTAGTCTATAATCAACACATCTCCATACAACTGTTTAAGATGAAGTTGAATGTATGAGGTCCAAAAGAGCTTTATCTCACCGAGAAAAGGTGAAAATGGACCAGTTTCAGAAACTCCACTTTGGTCATAATGTTACCTTTAATTTTACATCTAATGAGCTACAAACAATGTTTATAGTAGTCTATAATCAACACATCTCCATACAACTGTTTAAGATGAAGTTGAATGTATGAGGTCCAAAACAGCTTTATCTCACCGAGAAAAGGTGAAAATGGACCAGTTTCAGAAACTCCTCTTTGGTCATAATGTTACCTTTAATTTTACTTCTAATGAGCTACAAACAATGTTTATAGTAGTCTATAATCAACACATCTCCATACAACTGTTTAAGATGAAGTTGAATGTATGAGGTCCAAAACAGCTTTATCTCACCGAGAAAAGGTGAAAATGGACCAGTTTCAGAAACTCCTCTTTGGTCATAATGTTACCTTTAATTTTACCTCTAATGAGCTACAAACAATGTTTATAGTAGTCTATAATCAACACATCTCCATACAACTGTTTAAGATGAAGTTGAATGTATGAGGTCCAAAAAAGCTTTATCTCACCGAGAAAAGGTGAAAATGGACCAGTTTCAGAAACTCCACTTTGGTCATAATGTTACCTTTAATTTTACTTCTAATGAGCTACAGACAATGTTTATAGTAGTCTATAATCAACACATCTCCATACAACTGTTTCAGATGAAGTTGAATGTATGAGGTCCAAAACAGTTTTATCTCACCGAGAGAAGGTGAAAATGGACCAGTTTCAGAAACTCCTCTTTGGTCAAAATGTTACCTTTAATTTTACCTCTAATGAGCTACAAACAATGTTTATAGTAGTCTATAATCAACACATCTCCATACAACTGTTTAAGATGAAGTTGAATGTATGAGGTCCAAAAAAGCTTTATCTCACAGAGAAAAGGTGAAAATGGACCAGTTTCAGAAACTCCACTTTGGTCATAATGTTACCTTTAATTTTACTTCTAATGAGCTACAAACAATGTTTATAGTAGTCTATAATCAACACATCTCCATACAACTGTTTAAGATGAAGTTGAATGTATGAGGTCCAAAACAGCTTTATCTCACCGAGAAAAGGTGAAAATGGACCAGTTTCAGAAACTCCTCTTTGGTCATAATGTTACCTTTAATTTTACTTCTAATGAGCTACAAACAATGTTTATAGTAGTCTATAATCAACACATCTCCATACAACTGTTTAAGATGAAGTTGAATGTATGAGGTCCAAAAAAGCTTTATCTCACCGAGAAAAGGTGAAAATGGACCAGTTTCAGAAACTCCTCTTTGGTCATAATGTTACCTTTAATTTTACCTCTAATGAGCTACAAACAATGTTTATAGTAGTCTATAATCAACACATCTCCATACAACTGTTTAAGATGAAGTTGAATGTATGAGGTCCAAAAAAGCTTTATCTCACCGAGAAAAGGTGAAAATGGACCAGTTTCAGAAACTCCACTTTGGTCATAATGTTACCTTTAATTTTACTTCTAATGAGCTACAAACAATGTTTATAGTAGTCTATAATCAACACATCTCCATACAACTGTTTAAGATGAAGTTGAATGTATGAGGTCCAAAAGAGCTTTATCTCACCGAGAAAAGGTGAAAATGGACCAGTTTCAGAAACTCCACTTTGGTCATAATGTTACCTTTAATTTTACTTCTAATGAGCTACAAACAATGTTTATAGTAGTCTATAATCAACACATCTCCATACAACTGTTTAAGATGAAGTTGAATGTATGAGGTCCAAAACAGCTTTATCTCACCGAGAAAAGGTGAAAATGGACCAGTTTCAGAAACTCCACTTTGGTCATAAAGTTACCTTTAATTTTACTTCTAATGAGCTACAAACAATGTTTATAGTAGTCTATAATCAACACATCTCCATACAACTGTTTAAGATGAAGTTGAATGTATGAGGTCCAAAAGAGCTTTATCTCACCGAGAAAAGGTGAAAATGGACCAGTTTCAGAAACTCCACTTTGGTCATAATGTTACCTTTAATTTTACTTCTAATGAGCTACAAACAATGTTTATAGTAGTCTATAATCAACACATCTCCATACAACTGTTTAAGATGAAGTTGAATGTATGAGGTCCAAAACAGCTTTATCTCACCGAGAAAAGGTGAAAATGGACCAGTTTCAGAAACTCCTCTTTGGTCATAATGTTACCTTTAATTTTACCTCTAATGAGCTACAAACAATGTTTATAGTAGTCTATAATCAACACATCTCCATACAACTGTTTAAGATGAAGTTGAATGTATGAGGTCCAAAAAAGCTTTATCTCACCGAGAGAAGGTGAAAATGGACCAGTTTCAGAAACTCCACTTTGGTCATAATGTTACCTTTAATTTTACTTCTAATGAGCTACAAACAATGTTTATAGTAGTCTATAATCAACACATCTCCATACAACTGTTTAAGATGAAGTTGAATGTATGAGGTCCAAAACAGCTTTATCTCACCGAGAAAAGGTGAAAATGGACCAGTTTCAGAAACTCCTCTTTGGTCATAATGTTACCTTTAATTTTACTTCTAATGAGCTACAAACAATGTTTATAGTAGTCTATAATCAACACATCTCCATACAACTGTTTAAGATGAAGTTGAATGTATGAGGTCCAAAAAAGCTTTATCTCACCGAGAAAAGGTGAAAATGGACCAGTTTCAGAAACTCCTCTTTGGTCATAATGTTACCTTTAATTTTACTCTAATGAGCTACAAACAATGTTTATAGTAGTCTATAATCAACACATCTCCATACAACTGTTTAAGATGAAGTTGAATGTATGAGGTCCAAAAAAGCTTTATCTCACCGAGAAAAGGTGAAAATTGACCAGTTTCAGAAACTCCACTTTGGTCATAATGTTACCTTTAATTTTACTTCTAATGAACTAAAAACAATGTTTATAGTAGTCTATAGTCAACACATCTCCATACAACTGTTTAAGATGAAGTTGAATGTATGAGGTCCAAAACAGCTTTATCTCACCGAGAAAAGGTGAAAATGGACCAGTTTCAGAAACTCCACTTTGGTCATAATTTTACCTTTAATTTTACTTCTAATGAGCTACAAACAATGTTTATAGTAGTCTATAATCAACACATCTCCATACAACTGTTTAAGATGAAGTTGAATGTATGAGGTCCAAAAAAGCTTTATCTCACCGAGAAAAGGTGAAAATGGACCAGTTTCAGAAACTCCACTTTGGTCATAATGTTACCTTTAATTTTACTTCTAATGAGCTACAAACAATGTTTATAGTAGTCTATAATCAACACATCTCCATACAACTGTTTAAGATGAAGTTGAATGTATGAGGTCCAAAAAAGCTTTATCTCACCGAGAAAAGGTGAAAATGGACCAGTTTCAGAAACTCCACTTTGGTCATAATGTTACCTTTAATTTTACTTCTAATGAGCTACAAACAATGTTTATAGTAGTCTATAATCAACACATCTCCATACAACTGTTTAAGATGAAGTTGAATGTATGAGGTCCAAAAAAGCTTTATCTCACCGAGAAAAGGTGAAAATGGACCAGTTTCAGAAACTCCTCTTTGGTCAAAATGTTACCTTAAATTTTACCTCTAATGAACTAAAAACAATGTTTATAGTAGTCTATAATCAACACATCTCCATACAACTGTTTAAGATGAAGTTGAATGTATGAGGTCCAAAAAAGCTTTATCTCACCGAGAAAAGGTGAAAATGGACCAGTTTCAGAAACTCCTCTTTGGTCATAATGTTACCTTTAATTTTACCTCTAATGAGCTACAAACAATGTTTATAGTAGTCTATAATCAACACATCTCCATACAACTGTTTAAGATGAAGTTGAATGTATGAGGTCCAAAAAAGCTTTATCTCACAGAGAAAAGGTGAAAATGGACCAGTTTCAGAAACTCCACTTTGGTCATAATGTTACCTTTAATTTTACTTCTAATGAGCTACTAACAATGTTTATAGTAGTCTATAATCAACACATCTCCATACAACTGTTTAAGATGAAGTTGAATGTACGAGGTCCAAAACAGCTTTATCTCACCGAGAAAAGGTGAAAATGGACCAGTTTCAGAAACTCCACTTTGGTCATAAAGTTACCTTTAATTTTTCTTCTAATGAACTAAAAACAATGTTTATAGTAGTCTATAATCAACACATCTCCATACAACTGTTTAAGATGAAGTTGAATGTATGAGGTCCAAAACAGCTTTATCTCACCGAGAAAAGGTGAAAATGGACCAGTTTCAGAAACTCCACTTTGGTCATAATGTTACCTTTAATTTTACCTCTAATGAGCTACAAACAATGTTTATAGTAGTCTATAATCAACACATCTCCATACAACTGTTTAAGATGAAGTTGAATGTATGAGGTCCAAAAAAGCTTTATCTCATCGAGAAAAGGTGAAAATGGACCAGTTTCAGAAACTCCACTTTGGTCATAATGTTACCTTTAATTTTACTTCTAATGAGCTACAAACAATGTTTATAGTAGTCTATAATCAACACATCTCCATACAACTATTTAAGATGAAGTTGAATGTATGAGGTCCAAAACAGCTTTATCTCACCGAGATAAGGTGAAAATGGACCAGTTTCAGAAACTCCACTTTGGTCATAATGTTACCTTTAATTTTACTTCTAATGAGCTACAAACAATGTTTATAGTAGTCTATAATCAACACATCTCCATACAACTGTTTAAGATGAAGTTGAATGTATGAGGTCCAAAAAAGCTTTATCTCATCGAGAAAAGGTGAAAATGGACCAGTTTCAGAAACTCCACTTTGGTCATAATGTTACCTTTAATTTTACTTCTAATGAACTAAAAACAATGTTTATAGTAGTCTATAGTCAACACATCTCCATACAACTGTTTAAGATGAAGTTGAATGTATGAGGTCCAAAACAGCTTTATCTCACCGAGAAAAGGTGAAAATGGACCAGTTTCAGAAACTCCACTTTGGTCATAATTTTACTTTTAATTTTACTTCTAATGAGCTACAAACAATGTTTATAGTAGTCTATAATCAACACATCTCCATACAACTGTTTAAGATGAAGTTGAATGTATGAGGTCCAAAAAAGCTTAATCTCACCGAGAGAAGTTGAAAATGGACCAGTTTCAGAAACTCCACTTTGGTCATAATGTTTCCTTTAATTTTACTTCTAATGAGCTACAAACAATGTTTATAGTAGTCTATAATCAACACATCTCCATACAACTGTTTAAGATGAAGTTGAATGTATGAGGTCCAAAAAAGCTTTATCTCACCGAGAAAAGGTGAAAATGGACCAGTTTCAGAAACTCCTCTTTGGTCAAAATGTTACCTTTAATTTTAACTCTAATGAGCTACAAACAATGTTTATAGTAGTCTATAATCAACACATCTCCATACAACTGTTTAAGATGAAGTTGAATGTATGAGGTCCAAAAAAGCTTTATCTCACCGAGAAAAGGTGAAAATTGACCAGTTTCAGAAACTCCACTTTGGTCATAATGTTTCCTTTAATTTTACTTCTAATGAGCTACAAACAATGTTTATAGTAGTCTATAATCAACACATCTCCATACAACTGTTTAAGATGAAGTTGAATGTATGAGGTCCAAAAGAGCTTTATCTCACCGAGAAAAGGTGAAAATGGACCAGTTTCAGAAACTCCACTTTGGTCATAATGTTACCTTTAATTTTACTTCTAATGAGCTACAAACAATGTTTATAGTAGTCTATAATCAACACATCTCCATACAACTGTTTAAGATGAAGTTGAATGTATGAGGTCCAAAAGAGCTTTATCTCACCGAGAAAAGGTGAAAATGGACCAGTTTCAGAAACTCCACTTTGGTCATAATGTTACCTTTAATTTTACTTCTAATGAGCTACAAACAATGTTTATAGTAGTCTATAGTCAACACATCTCCATACAACTGTTTAAGATGAAGTTGAATGTATGAGGTCCAAAACAGCTTTATCTCACCGAGAAAAGGTGAAAATGGACCAGTTTCAGAAACTCCACTTTGGTCATAAAGTTACCTTTAATTTTACTTCTAATGAGCTACAGACAATGTTTATAGTAGTCTATAATCAACACATCTCCATACAACTGTTTAAGATGAAGTTGAATGTATGAGGTCCAAAAAAGCTTTATCTCACCGAGAAAAGGTGAAAATGGACCAGTTTCAGAAACTCCACTTTGGTCATAATGTTACCTTTAATTTTACCTCAAATGAGCTACAAACAATGTTTATAGTAGTCTATAATCAACACATCTCCATACAACTGTTTAAGATGAAGTTGAATGTATGAGGTCCAAAAAAGCTTTATCTCACCGAGAAAAGGTGAAAATGGACCAGTTTCAGAAACTCCACTTTGGTCATAATGTTACCTTTAATTTTACTTCTAATGAGCTAAAAACAATGTTTATAGTAGTCTATAATCAACACATCTCCATACAACTGTTTAAGATGAAGTTGAATGTATGAGGTCCAAAACAGCTTTATCTCACCGAGAGAAGGTGAAAATGGACCAGTTTCAGAAACTCCACTTTGGTCATAATGTTACCTTTAATTTTACCTCTAATGAGCTACAAACAATGTTTATAGTAGTCTATAATCAACACATCTCCATACAACTGTTTAAGATGAAGTTGAATGTATGAGGTCCAAAAAAGCTTTATCTCATCGAGAAAAGGTGAAAATGGACCAGTTTCAGAAACTCCACTTTGGTCATAATGTTACCTTTAATTTTACTTCTAATGAACTAAAAACAATGTTTATAGTAGTCTATAATCAACACATCTCCATACAACTGTTTAAGATGAAGTTGAATGTATGAGGTCCAAAACAGCTTTATCTTACCGAGAAAAGGTGAAAATGGACCAGTTTCAGAAACTCCACTTTGGTCATAATTTTACTTTTAATTTTACTTCTAATGAGCTACAAACAATGTTTATAGTAGTCTATAATCAACACATCTCCATACAACTGTTTAAGATGAAGTTGAATGTATGAGGTCCAAAATAGCTTTATCTCACCGAGAAAAGGTGAAAATGGACCAGTTTCAGAAACTCCTCTTTGGTTATAATGTTACCTTTAATTTTACCTCTAATGAGCTACAAACAATGTTTATAGTAGTCTATAATCAACACATCTCCATACAACTGTTTAAGATGAAGTTGAATGTATGAGGTCCAAAAAAGCTTTATCTCACCGAGAAAAGGTGAAAATGGACCAGTTTCAGAAACTCCTCTTTGGTCATAATGTTACCTTTAATTTTAACTCTAATGAGCTACAAACAATGTTTATAGTAGTCTATAATCAACACATCTCCATACAACTGTTTAAGATGAAGTTGAATGTATGAGGTCCAAAAAAGCTTTATCTCATCGAGAAAAGGTGAAAATGGACCAGTTTCAGAAACTCCACTTTGGTCATAATGTTACCTTTAATTTTACTTCTAATGAACTAAAAACAATGTTTATAGTAGTCTATAGTCAACACATCTCCATACAACTGTTTAAGATGAAGTTGAATGTATGAGGTCCAAAAAAGCTTTATCTCACCGAGAAAAGGTGAAAATGGACCAGTTTCAGAAACTCCACTTTGGTCATAATGTTACCTTTAATTTTACTTCTAATGAGCTAAAAACAATGTTTATAGTAGTCTATAATCAACACATCTCCATACAACTGTTTAAGATGAAGTTGAATGTATGAGGTCCAAAACAGCTTTATCTCACCGAGAGAAGGTGAAAATGGACCAGTTTCAGAAACTCCACTTTGGTCATAAAGTTACCTTTAATTTTACTTCTAATGAGCTAAAAACAATGTTTATAGTAGTCTATAATCAACACATCTCCATACAACTGTTTAAGATGAAGTTGAATGTATGAGGTCCAAAACAGCTTTATCTCACCGAGAAAAGGTGAAAATGGACCAGTTTCAGAAACTCCACTTTGGTCATAATGTTACCTTTAATTTTACTTCTAATGAGCTACAGACAATGTTTATAGTAGTCTATAATCAACACATCTCCATACAACTGTTTAAGATGAAGTTGAATGTATGAGGTCCAAAAAAGCTTTATCTCACCGAGAAAAGGTGAAAATGGACCAGTTTCAGAAACTCCTCTTTGGTTATAATGTTACCTTTAATTTTAACTCTAATGAGCTACAAACAATGTTTATAGTAGTCTATAATCAACACATCTCCATACAACTGTTTAAGATGAAGTTGAATGTATGAGGTCCAAAAAAGCTTTATCTCACAGAGAAAAAGGTGAAAATTGACCAGTTTCAGAAACTCCACTTTGGTCAAAATGTTACCTTTAATTTTACTTCTAATGAGCTACAAACAATGTTTATAGTAGTCTATAATCGACACATCTCCATACAACTGTTTAAACTGAAGTTGAATGTATGAGGTCCAAAAAAGCTTTATCTCACCGAGAAAAGGTGAAAATGGACCAGTTTCAGAAACTCCACTTTGATCATATTGTTACCTTTAATTTTACTTCTAATGAGCTACAGACAATGTTTATAGTAGTCTATAATCAACACATCTCCATACAACTGTTTAAGATGAAGTTGAATGTATGAGGTCCAAAACAGCTTTATCTCACCGAGAAAAGGTGAAAATGGACCAGGTTCAGAAACTCCACTTTGGTCATAAAGTTACCTTTAATTTTACTTCTAATGAGCTACAAACAATGTTTATAGTAGTCTATAATCAACACATCTCCATACAACTGTTTAAGATGAAGTTGAATGTATGAGGTCCAAAAAAGCTTTATCTCACCGAGAAAAGGTGAAAATGGACCAGTTTCAGAAACTCCTCTTTGGTCAAAATGTTACCTTAAATTTTACCTCTAATGAACTAAAAACAATGTTTATAGTAGTCTATAATCAACACATCTCCATACAACTGTTTAAACTGAAGTTGAATGTATGAGGTCCAAAAAAGCTTTATCTCACCGAGAAAAGGTGAAAATGGACCAGTTTCAGAAACTCCACTTTGGTCATAATGTTACCTTTAATTTTACTTCTAATGAACTAAAAACAATGTTTATAGTAGTCTATAGTAATCACATCTCCATACAACTGTTTAAGATGAAGTTGAATGTATGAGGTCCAAAACAGTTTTATCTCACCGAGAGAAGGTGAAAATGGACCAGTTTCAGAAACTCCACTTTGGTCATAAAGTTACCTTTAATTTTACCTCTAATGAGCTACAAACAATGTTTATAGTAGTCTATAATCAACACATCTCCATACAACTGTTTAAGATGAAGTTGAATGTATGAGGTCCAAAAAAGCTTTATCTCACCGAGAAAAGGTGAAAATTGACCAGTTTCAGAAACTCCACTTTGGTCATAATGTTACCTTTAATTTTACTTCTAATGAACTAAAAACAATGTTTATAGTAGTCTATAGTCAACACATCTCCATACAACTGTTTAAGATGAAGTTGAATGTATGAGGTCCAAAACAGCTTTATCTCACCGAGAAAAGGTGAAAATGGACCAGTTTCAGAAACTCCACTTTGGTCATAATTTTACTTTTAATTTTACTTCTAATGAGCTACAAACAATGTTTATAGTAGTCTATAATCAACACATCTCCATACAACTGTTTAAGATGAAGTTGAATGTATGAGGTCCAAAACAGCTTTATCTCACCGAGAGAAGGTGAAAATGGACCAGTTTCAGAAACTCCACTTTGGTCATAATGTTTCCTTTAATTTTACTTCTAATGAGCTACAAACAATGTTTATAGTAGTCTATAATCAACACATCTCCATACAACTGTTTAAGATGAAGTTGAATGTATGAGGTCCAAAAAAGCTTTATCTCACCGAGAAAAGGTGAAAATGGACCAGTTTCAGAAACTCCTCTTTGGTCATAATGTTACCTTTAATTTTAACTCTAATGAGCTACAAACAATGTTTATAGTAGTCTATAATCAACACATCTCCATACAACTGTTTAAGATGAAGTTGAATGTATGAGGTCCAAAAAAGCTTTATCTCACCGAGAAAAGGTGAAAATGGACCAGTTTCAGAAACTCCACTTTGGTCATAATGTTTCCTTTAATTTTACTTCTAATGAGCTACAAACAATGTTTATAGTAGTCTATAATCGACACATCTCCATACAACTGTTTAAGATGAAGTTGAATGTATGAGTTCCAAAAGAGCTTTATCTCACCGAGAAAAGGTGAAAATGGACCAGTTTCAGAAACTCCACTTTGGTCATAATGTTTCCTTTAATTTTACTTCTAATGAGCTACAAACAATGTTTATAGTAGTCTATAGTCAACACATCTCCATACAACTGTTTAAGATGAAGTTGAATGTATGAGGTCCAAAACAGCTTTATCTCACCGAGAAAAGGTGAAAATGGACCAGTTTCAGAAACTCCTCTTTGGTCATAATGTTTCCTTTAATTTTACTTCTACTGAGCTACAAACAATGTTTATAGTAGTCTATAATCAACACATCTCCATACAACTGTTTAAGATGAAGTTGAATGTATGAGGTCCAAAAAAGCTTTATCTCACAGAGAAAAGGTGAAAATGGACCAGTTTCAGAAACTCCTCTTTGGTCATAATGTTACCTTTAATTTTAACTCTAATGAGCTACAAACAATGTTTATAGTAGTCTATAATCAACACATCTCCATACAACTGTTTAAGATGAAGTTGAATGTATGAGGTCCAAAAAAGCTTTATCTCACCGAGAAAAGGTGAAAATGGACCAGTTTCAGAAACTCCACTTTGGTCATAATGTTTCCTTTAATTTTACTTCTAATGAGCTACAAACAATGTTTATAGTAGTCTATAATCAACACATCTCCATACAACTGTTTAAGATGAAGTTGAATGTATGAGGTCCAAAAAAGCTTTATCTCACCGAGAAAAGGTGAAAATGGACCAGTTTCAGAAACTCCACTTTGGTCATAATGTTACCTTTAATTTTACCTCTAATGAGCTACAAACAATGTTTATAGTAGTCTATAATCAACACATCTCCATACAACTGTTTAAGATGAAGTTGAATGTATGAGGTCCAAAAAAGCTTTATCTCACCGAGAAAAGGTGAAAATGGACCAGTTTCAGAAACTCCACTTTGGTCATAATGTTACCTTTAATTTTACTTCTAATGAGCTACAAACAATGTTTATAGTAGTCTATAATCAACACATCTCCATACAACTGTTTAAGATGAAGTTGAATGTATGAGGTCCAAAACAGCTTTATCTCATCGAGAAAAGGTGAAAATGGACCAGTTTCAGAAACTCCACTTTGGTCATAATGTTACCTTTAATTTTACTTCTAATGAACTAAAAACAATGTTTATAGTAGTCTATAGTCAACACATCTCCATACAACTGTTTAAGATGAAGTTGAATGTATGAGGTCCAAAAAAGCTTTATCTCACCGAGAAAAGGTGAAAATGGACCAGTTTCAGAAACTCCTCTTTGGTCAAAATGTTACCTTAAATTTTACCTCTAATGAACTAAAAACAATGTTTATAGTAGTCTATAATCAACACATCTCCATACAACTGTTTAAGATGAAGTTGAATGTATGAGGTCCAAAAAAGCTTTATCTCACCGAGAAAAGGTGAAAATGGACCAGTTTCAGAAACTCCACTTTGGTCATAATGTTACCTTTAATTTTACCTCTAATGAGCTACAAACAATGTTTATAGTAGTCTATAATCAACACATCTCCATACAACTGTTTAAGATGAAGTTGAATGTATGAGGTCCAAAAAAGCTTTATCTCACCGAGAAAAGGTGAAAATGGACCAGTTTCAGAAACTCCACTTTGGTCATAATGTTTCCTTTAATTTTACTTCTAATGAGCTACAAACAATGTTTATAGTAGTCTATAATCAACACATCTCCATACAACTGTTTAAGATGAAGTTGAATGTATGAGGTCCAAAACAGCTTTATCTCACCGAGAAAAGGTGAAAATGGACCAGTTTCAGAAACTCCACTTTGGTCATAATGTTTCCTTTAATTTTACTTCTAATGAGCTACAAACAATGTTTATAGTAGTCTATAATCAACACATCTCCATACAACTGTTTAAGATGAAGTTGAATGTATGAGGTCCAAAACAGCTTTATCTCACCGAGAAAAGGTGAAAATGGACCAGTTTCAGAAACTCCACTTTGGTCATAATGTTTCCTTTAATTTTACTTCTAATGAGCTACAAACAATGTTTATAGTAGTCTATAATCAACACATCTCCATACAACTGTTTAAGATGAAGTTGAATGTATGAGGTCCAAAAAGCTTTATCTCACCGAGAAAAGGTGAAAATGGACCAGTTTCAGAAACTCCTCTTTGGTCATAATGTTACCTTTAATTTTACTCTAATGAGCTACAAACAATGTTTATAGTAGTCTATAATCAACACATCTCCATACAACTGTTTAAGATGAAGTTGAATGTATGAGGTCCAAAAAAGCTTTATCTCACCGAGAAAAGGTGAAAATGGACCAGTTTCAGAAACTCCACTTTGGTCATAATGTTACCTTTAATTTTACTTCTAATGAGCTACAAACAATGTTTATAGTAGTCTATAATCAACACATCTCCATACAACTGTTTAAGATGAAGTTGAATGTATGAGGTCCAAAACAGCTTTATCTCACCGAGAAAAGGTGAAAATGGACCAGTTTCAGAAACTCCACTTTGGTCATAATGTTACCTTTAATTTTACTTCTAATGAGCTACAAACAATGTTTATAGTAGTCTATAATCAACACATCTCCATACAACTGTTTAAGATGAAGTTGAATGTATGAGGTCCAAAAAAGCTTTATCTCACCGAGAAAAGGTGAAAATGGACCAGTTTCAGAAACTCCACTTTGGTCATAATGTTACCTTTAATTTTACTTCTAATGAGCTACAAACAATGTTTATAGTAGTCTATAATCAACACATCTCCATACAACTGTTTAAGATGAAGTTGAATGTATGAGGTCCAAAACAGCTTTATCTCACCGAGAAAAGGTGAAAATGGACCAGTTTCAGAAACTCCACTTTGGTCATAATGTTACCTTTAATTTTACTTCTAATGAGCTACAAACAATGTTTATAGTAGTCTATAATCAACACATCTCCATACAACTGTTTAAGATGAAGTTGAATGTATGAGGTCCAAAAAAGCTTTATCTCACCGAGAAAAGGTGAAAATGGACCAGTTTCAGAAACTCCTCTTTGGTCATAATGTTACCTTTAATTTTACTCTAATGAGCTACAAACAATGTTTATAGTAGTCTATAATCAACACATCTCCATACAACTGTTTAAGATGAAGTTGAATGTATGAGGTCCAAAAAAGCTTTATCTCACCGAGAAAAGGTGAAAATGGACCAGTTTCAGAAACTCCTCTTTGGTCATAATGTTACCTTTAATTTTAACTCTAATGAGCTACAAACAATGTTTATAGTAGTCTATAATCAACACATCTCCATACAACTGTTTAAGATGAAGTTGAATGTATGAGGTCCAAAAAAGCTTTATCTCACCGAGAAAAGGTGAAAATTGACCAGTTTCAGAAACTCCACTTTGGTCATAATGTTACCTTTAATTTTACTTCTAATGAGCTACAAACAATGTTTATAGTAGTCTATAATCAACACATCTCCATACAACTGTTTAAGATGAAGTTGAATGTATGAGTTCCAAAAGAGCTTTATCTCACCGAGAAAAGGTGAAAATGGACCAGTTTCAGAAACTCCACTTTGGTCATAATGTTTCCTTTAATTTTACTTCTAATGAGCTACAAACAATGTTTATAGTAGTCTATAATCAACACATCTCCATACAACTGTTTAAGATGAAGTTGAATGTATGAGGTCCAAAAAAGCTTTATCTCACCGAGAAAAGGTGAAAATGGACCAGTTTCAGAAACTCCTCTTTGGTCATAATGTTACCTTTAATTTTAACTCTAATGAGCTACAAACAATGTTTATAGTAGTCTATAATCAACACATCTCCATACAACTGTTTAAGATGAAGTTGAATGTATGAGGTCCAAAAAAGCTTTATCTCACCGAGAAAAGGTGAAAATGGACCAGTTTCAGAAACTCCTCTTTGGTCATAATGTTACCTTTTATTTTAACTCTAATGAGCTACAAACAATGTTTATAGTAGTCTATAATCAACACATCTCCATACAACTGTTTAAGATGAAGTTGAATGTATGAGGTCCAAAAAAGCTTTATCTCACCGAGAAAAGGTGAAAATTGACCAGTTTCAGAAACTCCACTTTGGTCATAATGTTTCCTTTAATTTTACTTCTAATGAGCTACAAACAATGTTTATAGTAGTCTATAATCGACACATCTCCATACAACTGTTTAAGATGAAGTTGAATGTATGAGTTCCAAAAGAGCTTTATCTCACCGAGAAAAGGTGAAAATGGACAAGTTTCAGAAACTCCACTTTGGTCATAATGTTTCCTTTAATTTTACTTCTAATGAGCTACAAACAATGTTTATAGTAGTCTATAGTCAACACATCTCCATACAACTGTTTAAGATGAAGTTGAATGTATGAGGTCCAAAACAGCTTTATCTCACCGAGAAAAGGTGAAAATGGACCAGTTTCAGAAACTCCACTTTGGTCATAATGTTTCCTTTAATTTTACTTCTAATGAGCTACAAACAATGTTTATAGTAGTCTATAATCAACACATCTCCATACAACTGTTTAAGATGAAGTTGAATGTATGAGGTCCAAAAAAGCTTTATCTCACCGAGAAAAGGTGAAAATGGACCAGTTTCAGAAACTCCTCTTTGGTCATAATGTTACCTTTAATTTTAACTCTAATGAGCTACAAACAATGTTTATAGTAGTCTATAATCAACACATCTCCATACAACTGTTTAAGATGAAGTTGAATGTATGAGGTCCAAAAAAGCTTTATCTCACAGAGAAAAGGTGAAAATTGACCAGTTTCAGAAACTCCACTTTGGTCATAATGTTTCCTTTAATTTTACTTCTAATGAGCTACAAACAATGTTTATAGTAGTCTATAATCAACACATCTCCATACAACTGTTTAAGATGAAGTTGAATGTATGAGGTCCAAAAGAGCTTTATCTCACCGAGAAAAGGTGAAAATGGACCAGTTTCAGAAACTCCACTTTGGTCATAATGTTACCTTTAATTTTACTTCTAATGAGCTACAGACAATGTTTATAGTAGTCTATAATCAACACATCTCCATACAACTGTTTAAGATGAAGTTGAATGTATGAGGTCCAAAACAGCTTTATCTCACCGAGAAAAGGTGAAAATGGACCAGTTTCAGAAACTCCACTTTGGTCATAAAGTTACCTTTAATTTTTCTTCTAATGAACTAAAAACAATGTTTATAGTAGTCTATAATCAACACATCTCCATACAACTGTTTAAGATGAAGTTGAATGTATGAGGTCCAAAAAAGCTTTATCTCACCGAGAAAAGGTGAAAATGGACCAGTTTCAGAAACTCCACTTTGGTCATAAAGTTACCTTTAATTTTACCTCTAATGAGCTACAAACAATGTTTATAGTAGTCTATAATCAACACATCTCCATACAACTGTTTAAGATGAAGTTGAATGTATGAGGTCCAAAAAAGCTTTATCTCACAGAGAAAAGGTGAAAATGGACCAGTTTCAGAAACTCCACTTTGGTCATAATGTTACCTTTAATTTTCCTTCTAATGAACTAAAAACAATGTTTATAGTAGTCTATAATCAACACATCTCCATACAACTGTTTAAGATGAAGTTGAATGTATGAGGTCCAAAAAAGCTTTATCTCACCGAGAAAAGGTGAAAATGGACCAGTTTCAGAAACTCCACTTTGGTCATAATGTTACCTTTAATTTTACTTCTAATGAGCTACAGACAATGTTTATAGTAGTCTATAATCAACACATCTCCATACAACTGTTTAAGATGAAGTTGAATGTATGAGGTCCAAAAAAGCTTTATCTCACAGAGAAAAGGTGAAAATTGACCAGTTTCAGAAACTCCACTTTGGTCATAAAGTTACCTTTAATTTTTCTTCTAATGAACTAAAAACAATGTTTATAGTAGTCTATAATCAACACATCTCGATACAACTGTTTAAGATGAAGTTGAATGTATGAGGTCCAAAACAGCTTTATCTCACCGAGAAAAGGTGAAAATGGACCAGTTTCAGAAACTCCACTTTGGTCATAATGTTACCTTTAATTTTACTTCTAATGAGCTACAAACAATGTTTATAGTAGTCTATAATCAACACATCTCCATACAACTGTTTAAGATGAAGTTGAATGTATGAGGTCCAAAACAGCTTTATCTCACCGAGAAAAGGTGAAAATGGACCAGTTTCAGAAACTCCTCTTTGGTCATAATGTTACCTTTAATTTTAACTCTAATGAGCTACAAACAATGTTTATAGTAGTCTATAATCAACACATCTCCATACAACTGTTTAAGATGAAGTTGAATGTATGAGGTCCAAAAAAGCTTTATCTCACCGAGAAAAGGTGAAAATGGACCAGTTTCAGAAACTCCTCTTTGGTCATAATGTTACCTTTAATTTTAACTCTACTGAGCTACAAACAATGTTTATAGTAGTCTATAATCAACACATCTCCATACAACTGTTTAAGATGAAGTTGAATGTATGAGGTCCAAAAAAGCTTTATCTCACCGAGAGAAGGTGAAAATGGACCAGTTTCAGAAACTCCACTTTGGTCATAATGTTACCTTTAATTTTACTTCTAATGAGCTACAAACAATGTTTATAGTAGTCTATAATCGACACATCTCCATACAACTGTTTAAGATGAAGTTGAATGTATGAGTTCCAAAAGAGCTTTATCTCACCGAGAAAAGGTGAAAATGGACCAGTTTCAGAAACTCCACTTTGGTCATAATGTTACCTTTAATTTTACTTCTAATGAGCTACAAACAATGTTTATAGTTGTCTATAATCAACACATCTCCATACAACTGTTTAAGATGAAGTTGAATGTATGAGGTCCAAAACAGCTTTATCTCACCGAGAAAAGGTGAAAATGGACCAGTTTCAGAAACTCCTCTTTGGTCATAATGTTTCCTTTAATTTTACTTCTAATGAGCTACAAACAATGTTTATAGTAGTCTATAATCAACACATCTCCATACAACTGTTTAAGATGAAGTTGAATGTATGAGGTCCAAAAAAGCTTTATCTCACCGAGAAAAGGTGAAAATGGACCAGTTTCAGAAACTCCTCTTTGGTCATAATGTTACCTTTAATTTTCCTTCTAATGAACTAAAAACAATGTTTATAGTAGTCTATAATCAACACATCTCCTTACAACTGTTTAAGATGAAGTTGAATGTATGAGGTCCAAAAATGCTTTATCTCACAGAGAAAAGGTGAAAATGGACCAGTTTCAGAAACTCCACTTTGGTCATAATGTTACCTTTAATTTTCCTTCTAATGAGCTACAAACAATGTTTATAGTAGTCTATAATCAACACATCTCCATACAACTGTTTAAGATGAAGTTGAATGTATGAGGTCCAAAAAAGCTTTATCTCACCGAGAAAAGGTGAAAATTGACCAGTTTCAGAAACTCAACTTTGGTCATAAAGTTACCTTTAATTTTTCTTCTAATGAACTAAAAACAATGTTTATAGTAGTCTATAATCAACATATCTCCATACAACTGTTTAAGATGAAGTTGAATGTATGAGGTCCAAAACAGCTTTATCTTACCGAGAAAAGGTGAAAATGGACCAGTTTCAGAAACTCCACTTTGGTCATAATTTTACTTTTAATTTTACTTCTAATGAGCTACAAACAATGTTTATAGTAGTCTATAATCAACACATCTCCATACAACTGTTTAAGATGAAGTTGAATGTATGAGGTCCAAAACAGCTTTATCTCACCGAGAAAAGGTGAAAATGGACCAGGTTCAGAAACTCCTCTTTGGTTATAAAGATACCTTTAATTTTACCTCTAATGAGCTACAAACAATGTTTATAGTAGTCTATAATCAACACATCTCCATACAACTGTTTAAGATGAAGTTGAATGTATGAGGTCCAAAAAAGCTTTATCTCACCGAAAAAAAGGTGAAAATGGACCAGTTTCAGAAACTCCTCTTTGGTCATAATGTTACCTTTAATTTTAACTCTACTGAGCTACAAACAATGTTTATAGTAGTCTATAATCAACACATCTCCATACAACTGTTTAAGATGAAGTTGAATGTATGAGGTCCAAAAAAGCTTTATCTCACAGAGAAAAGGTGAAAATTGACCAGTTTCAGAAACTCCACTTTGGTCATAATGTTACCTTTAATTTTACTTCTAATGAGCTACAAACAATGTTTATAGTAGTCTATAATCAACACATCTCCATACAACTGTTTAAGATGAAGTTGAATGTATGAGTTCCAAAAGAGCTTTATCTCACCGAGAAAAGGTGAAAATGGACCAGTTTCAGAAACTCCACTTTGGTCATAATGTTTCCTTTAATTTTACTTCTAATGAGCTACAAACAATGTTTATAGTAGTCTATAGTCAACACATCTCCATACAACTGTTTAAGATGAAGTTGAATGTATGAGGTCCAAAACAGCTTTATCTCACCGAGAAAAGGTGAAAATGGACCAGTTTCAGAAACTCCTCTTTGGTCAAAATGTTACCTTTAATTTTACTTCTAATGAGCTACAAACAATGTTTATAGTAGTCTATAATCAACACATCTCTATACAACTGTTTAAGATGAAGTTGAATGTATGAGGTCCAAAAAAGCTTTATCTCACCGAGAAAAGGTGAAAATGGACCAGTTTCAGAAACTCCTCTTTGGTCAAAATGTTACCTTAAATTTTACCTCTAATGAACTAAAAACAATGTTTATAGTAGTCTATAGTCAACACATCTCCATACAACTGTTTAAGATGAAGTTGAATGTATGAGGTCCAAAACAGCTTTATCTCACCGAGAAAAGGTGAAAATGGACCAGTTTCAGAAACTCCACTTTGGTCATAATGTTACCTTTAATTTTACTTCTAATGAGCTACAAACAATGTTTATAGTAGTCTATAATCAACACATCTCCATACAACTGTTTAAGATGAAGTTGAATGTATGAGGTCCAAAAAAGCTTTATCTCACCGAGAAAAGGTGAAAATTGACCAGTTTCAGAAACTCCACTTTGGTCATAATGTTACCTTTAATTTTACTTCTAATGAACTAAAAACAATGTTTATAGTAGTCTATAGTCAACACATCTCCATACAACTGTTTAAGATGAAGTTGAATGTATGAGGTCCAAAATAGCTTTATCTCACCGAGAAAAGGTGAAAATGGACCAGTTTCAGAAACTCCACTTTGGTCATAATTTTACTTTTAATTTTACTTCTAATGAGCTACAAACAATGTTTATAGTAGTCTATAATCAACACATCTCCATACAACTGTTTAAGATGAAGTTGAATGTATGAGGTCCAAAACAGCTTTATCTCACCGAGAAAAGGTGAAAATGGACCAGTTTCAGAAACTCCTCTTTGGTTATAATGTTACCTTTAATTTTACCTCTAATGAGCTACAAACAATGTTTATAGTAGTCTATAATCAACACATCTCCATACAACTGTTTAAGATGAAGTTGAATGTATGAGGTCCAAAAAAGCTTTATCTCACCGAGAAAAGGTGAAAATGGACCAGTTTCAGAAACTCCTCTTTGGACATAATGTTACCTTTAATTTTACCTCTAATGAGCTACAAACAATGTTTATAGTAGTCTATAATCAACACATCTCCATACAACTGTTTAAGATGAAGTTGAATGTATGAGGTCCAAAAAAGCTTTATCTCATCGAGAAAAGGTGAAAATGGACCAGTTTCAGAAACTCCACTTTGGTCATAATGTTACCTTTAATTTTACTTCTAATGAGCTACAAACAATGTTTATAGTAGTCTATAATCAACACATCTCCATACAACTGTTTAAGATGAAGTTGAATGTATGAGTTCCAAAAGAGCTTTATCTCACCGAGAAAAGGTGAAAATGGACCAGTTTCAGAAACTCCACTTTGGTCATAATGTTTCCTTTAATTTTACTTCTAATGAGCTACAAACAATGTTTATAGTAGTCTATAGTCAACACATCTCCATACAACTGTTTAAGATGAAGTTGAATGTATGAGGTCCAAAACAGCTTTATCTCACCGAGAAAAGGTGAAAATGGACCAGGTTCAGAAACTCCTCTTTGGTTATAATGTTTCCTTTAATTTTACTTCTAATGAGCTACAAACAATGTTTATAGTAGTCTATAATCAACACATCTCCATACAACTGTTTAAGATGAAGTTGAATGTATGAGGTCCAAAAAAGCTTTATCTCACAGAGAAAAGGTGAAAATTGACCAGTTTCAGAAATTCCACTTTGGTCATAATGTTACCTTTAATTTTACCTCTAATGAGCTACAAACAATGTTTATAGTAGTCTATAATCAACACATCTCCATACAACTGTTTAAGATGAAGTTGAATGTACGAGGTCCAAAACAGCTTTATCTCACTGAGAAAAGGTGAAAATGGACCAGTTTCAGAAACTCCACTTTGGTCATAAAGTTACCTTTAATTTTTCTTCTAATGAACTAAAAACAATGTTTATAGTAGTCTATAATCAACACATCTCGATACAACTGTTTCAGATGAAGTTGAATGTATGAGGTCCAAAACAGCTTTATCTCACCGAGAAAAGGTGAAAATGGACCAGTTTCAGAAACTCCACTTTGATCATATTGTTACCTTTAATTTTACTTATAATGAGCTACAGACAATGTTTATAGTAGTCTATAATCAACACATCTCCATACAACTGTTTAAGATGAAGTTGAATGTATGAGGTCCAAAACAGCTTTATCTCACCGAGAAAAGGTGAAAATGGACCAGTTTCAGAAACTCCTCTTTGGTCATATTGTTACCTTTAATTTTACTTATAATGAGCTACAGACAATGTTTATAGTAGTCTATAATCAACACATCTCCATACAACTGTTTAAGATGAAGTTGAATGTATGAGGTCCAAAAAAGCTTTATCTCACCGAGAAAAGGTGAAAATGGACCAGTTTCAGAAACTCCTCTTTGGTCAAAATGTTACCTTTAACTTTACCTCTAATGAGCTACAAACAATGTTTATAGTAGTCTATAATCAACACATCTCCATACAACTGTTTAAGATGAAGTTGAATGTATGAGACCAAAAAAGCTTTATCTCACAGAGAAAAGGTGAAAATTGACCAGTTTCAGAAACTCCACTTTGGTCATAATGTTACCTTTAATTTTACTTCTAATGAGCTACAAACAATGTTTATAGTAGTCTATAATCAACACATCTCCATACAACTGTTTAAGATGAAGTTGAATGTATGAGTTCCAAAAGAGCTTTATCTCACCGAGAAAAGGTGAAAATGGACCAGTTTCAGAAACTCCACTTTGGTCATAATGTTTCCTTTAATTTTACTTCTGATGAGCTACAAACAATGTTTATAGTAGTCTATAGTCAACACATCTCCATACAACTGTTTAAGATGAAGTTGAATGTATGAGGTCCAAAAAAGCTTTATCTCACCGAGAAAAGGTGAAAATGGACCAGTTTCAGAAACTCCACTTTGGTCATAATGTTACCTTTAATTTTACTTCTAATGAGCTACAAACAATGTTTATAGTAGTCTATAATCAACACATCTCCATACAACTGTTTAAGATGAAGTTGAATGTATGAGTTCCAAAGAGCTTTATCTCACCGAGAAAAGGTGAAAATGGACCAGTTTCAGAAACTCCACTTTGGTCATAATGTTTCCTTTAATTTTACTTCTAATGAGCTACAAACAATGTTTATAGTAGTCTATAGTCAACACATCTCCATACAACTGTTTCAGATGAAGTTGAATGTATGAGGTCCAAAACAGCTTTATCTCACCGAGAAAAGGTGAAAATGGACCAGTTTCAGAAACTCCTCTTTGGTCATAATGTTTCCTTTAATTTTACTTCTAATGAGCTACAAACAATGTTTATAGTAGTCTATAATCAACACATCTCCATACAACTGTTTAAGATGAAGTTGAATGTATGAGGTCCAAAAAAGCTTTATCTCACCGAGAAAAGGTGAAAATGGACCAGTTTCAGAAACTCCTCTTTGGTCATAATGTTACCTTTAATTTTAACTCTAATGAGCTACAAACAATGTTTATAGTAGTCTATAATCAACACATCTCCATACAACTGTTTAAGATGAAGTTGAATGTATGAGGTCCAAAAAAGCTTTATCTCACCGAGAAAAGGTGAAAATGGACCAGTTTCAGAAACTCCTCTTTGGTCATAATGTTACCTTTAATTTTACCTCTAATGAGCTACAAACAATGTTTATAGTAGTCTATAATCAACACATCTCCATACAACTGTTTAAGATGAAGTTGAATGTATGAGGTCCAAAAAAGCTTTATCTCACAGAGAAAAGGTGAAAATTGACCAGTTTCAGAAACTCCACTTTGGTCATAATGTTACCTTTAATTTTACTTCTAATGAGCTACAAACAATGTTTATAGTAGTCTATAATCAACACATCTCCATACAACTGTTTAAGATGAAGTTGAATGTATGAGGTCCAAAACAGCTTTATCTCACCGAGAGAAGGTGAAAATGGACCAGTTTCAGAAACTCCACTTTGGTCATAATGTTACCTTTAATTTTACTTCTAATGAGCTACAAACAATGTTTATAGTAGTCTATAATCAACACATCTCCATACAACTGTTTAAGATGAAGTTGAATGTATGAGGTCCAAAAAAGCTTTATCTCACCGAGAAAAGGTGAAAATGGACCAGTTTCAGAAACTCCTCTTTGGTCATAATGTTACCTTTAATTTTAACTCTAATGAGCTACAAACAATGTTTATAGTAGTCTATAATCAACACATCTCCATACAACTGTTTAAGATGAAGTTGAATGTATGAGACCAAAAAAGCTTTATCTCACAGAGAAAAGGTGAAAATTGACCAGTTTCAGAAACTCCACTTTGGTCATAATGTTTCCTTTAATTTTACTTCTAATGAGCTACAAACAATGTTTATAGTAGTCTATAATCAACACATCTCCATACAACTGTTTAAGATGAAGTTGAATGTATGAGGTCCAAAAGAGCTTTATCTCACCGAGAAAAGGTGAAAATGGACCAGTTTCAGAAACTCCACTTTGGTCATAATGTTTCCTTTAATTTTACTTCTAATGAGCTACAAACAATGTTTATAGTAGTCTATAGTCAACACATCTCCATACAACTGTTTAAGATGAAGTTGAATGTATGAGGTCCAAAACAGCTTTATCTCACCGAGAAAAGGTGAAAATGGACCAGTTTCACAAACTCCACTTTGGTCATAAAGTTACCTTTAATTTTTCTTCTAATGAACTAAAAACAATGTTTATAGTAGTCTATAATCAACACATCTCCATACAACTGTTTAAGATGAAGTTGAATGTATGAGGTCCAAAAATGCTTTATCTCACAGAGAAAAGGTGAAAATGGACCAGTTTCAGAAACTCAACTTTGGTCATAAAGTTACCTTTAATTTTTCTTCTAATGAACTAAAAACAATGTTTATAGTAGTCTATAATCAACATATCTCCATACAACTGTTTCAGATGAAGTTGAATGTATGAGGTCCAAAACAGCTTTATCTCACCGAGAAAAGGTGAAAATGGACCAGTTTCAGAAACTCCACTTTGGTCATAATTTTACTTTTAATTTTACTTCTAATGAGCTACAAACAATGTTTATAGTAGTCTATAATCAACACATCTCCATACAACTGTTTAAGATGAAGTTGAATGTATGAGGTCCAAAACAGCTTTATCTCACCGAGAAAAGGTGAAAATGGACCAGTTTCAGAAACTCCTCTTTGGTCATAATGTTACCTTTAATTTTACTTCTAATGAGCTACAGACAATGTTTATAGTAGTCTATAATCAACACATCTCCATACAACTGTTTAAGATGAAGTTGAATGTATGAGGTCCAAAAAAGCTTTATCTCACCGAGAAAAGGTGAAAATGGACCAGTTTCAGAAACTCCTCTTTGGTCATAATGTTACCTTTAATTTTAACTCTAATGAGCTACAAACAATGTTTATAGTAGTCTATAATCAACACATCTCCATACAACTGTTTAAGATGAAGTTGAATGTATGAGGTCCAAAAAAGCTTTATCTCACCGAGAAAAGGTGAAAATTGACCAGTTTCAGAAACTCCACTTTGGTCATAATTTTACTTTTAATTTTACTTCTAATGAGCTACAAACAATGTTTATAGTAGTCTATAATCAACACATCTCCATACAACTGTTAAAGATGAAGTTGAATGTATGAGGTCCAAAACAGCTTTATCTCACCGAGAGAAGGTGAAAATGGACCAGTTTCAGAAACTCCACTTTGGTCATAATGTTACCTTTAATTTTACTTCTAATGAGCTACAAACAATGTTTATAGTAGTCTATAATCAACACATCACCATACAACTGTTTAAGATGAAGTTGAATGTATGAGGTCCAAAAAAGCTTTATCTCACCGAGAAAAGGTGAAAATGGACCAGTTTCAGAAACTCCTCTTTGGTCATAATGTTACCTTTAATTTTAACTCTAATGAGCTACAAACAATGTTTATAGTAGTCTATAATCAACACATCTCCATACAACTGTTTAAGATGAAGTTGAATGTATGAGGTCCAAAAAAGCTTTATCTCACCGAGAAAAGGTGAAAATGGACCAGTTTCAGAAACTCCACTTTGGTCATAATGTTACCTTTAATTTTACTTCTAATGAGCTACAAACAATGTTTATAGTAGTCTATAATCGACACATCTCCATACAACTGTTTAAGATGAACTTGAATGTATGAGTTCCAAAAGAGCTTTTTCTCACCGAGAAAAGGTGAAAAAGGACCAGTTTCAGAAACTCCACTTTGGTCATAATGTTTCCTTTAATTTTACTTCTAATGAGCTACAAACAATGTTTATAGTAGTCTATAGTCAACACATCTCCATACAACTGTTTAAGATGAAGTTGAATGTATGAGGTCCAAAACAGCTTTATCTCACCGAGAAAAGGTGAAAATGGACCAGTTTCAGAAACTCCTCTTTGGTCATAATGTTTCCTTTAATTTTACTTCTAATGAGCTACAAACAATGTTTATAGTAGTCTATAATCAACACATCTCCATACAACTGTTTAAGATGAAGTTGAATGTATGAGGTCCAAAAAAGCTTTATCTCACCGAGAAAAGGTGAAAATGGACCAGTTTCAGAAACTCCTCTTTGGTCATAATGTTACCTTTAATTTCAACTCTAATGAGCTACAAACAATGTTTATAGTAGTCTATAATCAACACATCTCCATACAACTGTTTAAGATGAAGTTGAATGTATGAGGTCCAAAAAAGCTTTATCTCACAGAGAAAAGGTGAAAATTGACCAGTTTCAGAAATTCCACTTTGGTCATAATGTTACCTTTAATTTTACTTCTAATGAGCTACAAACAATGTTTATAGTAGTCTATAATCGACACATCTCCATACAACTGTTTAAGATGAAGTTGAATGTATGAGGTCCAAAAGAGCTTTATCTCACCGAGAAAAGGTGAAAATGGACCAGTTTCAGAAACTCCACTTTGGTCATAATGTTACCTTTAATTTTACTTCTAATGAGCTACTAACAATGTTTATAGTAGTCTATAATCAACACATCTCCATACAACTGTTTAAGATGAAGTTGAATGTACGAGGTCCAAAACAGCTTTATCTCACTGAGAAAAGGTGAAAATGGACCAGTTTCAGAAACTCCACTTTGGTCATAAAGTTACCTTTAATTTTTCTTCTAATGAACTAAAAACAATGTTTATAGTAGTCTATAATCAACACATCTCCATACAACTGTTTCAGATGAAGTTGAATGTATGAGGTCCAAAAAAGCTTTATCTCACCGAGAAAAGGTGAAAATGGACCAGTTTCAGAAACTCCTCTTTGGTCATAATGTTACCTTTAATTTTACCTCTAATGAGCTACAAACAATGTTTATAGTAGTCTATAATCAACACATCTCCATACAACTGTTTAAGATGAAGTTGAATGTATGAGGTCCAAAAAAGCTTTATCTCACCGAGAAAAGGTGAAAATGGACCAGTTTCAGAAACTCAACTTTGGTCATAAACTTACCTTTAATTTTTCTTCTAATGAACTAAAAACAATGTTTATAGTAGTCTATAATCAACACATCTCCATACAACTTTTTAAGATGAAGTTGAATGTATGAGGTCCAAAAAAGCTTAATCTCACCGAGAGAAGATGAAAATGGACCAGTTTCAGAAACTCCACTTTCGTCATAATGTTACCTTTAATTTTACTTCTAATGAGCTACAAACAATGTTTATAGTTGTCTATAATCAACACATCTCCATACAACTGTTTAAGATGAAGTTGAATGTATGAGGTCCAAAACAGCTTTATCTCACCGAGAGAAGGTGAAAATGGACCAGTTTCAGAAACTCCACTTTGGTCATAATGTTTCCTTTAATTTTACTTCTAATGAGCTACAAACAATGTTTATAGTAGTCTATAATCAACACATCTCCATACAACTGTTTAAGATGAAGTTGAATGTATGAGGTCCAAAAAAGCTTTATCTCACCGAGAAAAGGTGAAAATGGACCAGTTTCAGAAACTCCTCTTTGGTCATAATGTTACCTTTAATTTTAACTCTAATGACCTACAAACAATGTTTATAGTAGTCTATAATCAACACATCTCCATACAACTGTTTAAGATGAAGTTGAATGTATGAGTTCCAAAAGAGCTTTATCTCACCGAGAAAAGGTGAAAATGGACCAGTTTCAGAAACTCCACTTTGGTCATAAAGTTACCTTTAATTTTTCTTCTAATGAACTAAAAACAATGTTTATAGTAGTCTATAATCAACACATCTCCATACAACTGTTTAAGATGAAGTTGAATGTATGAGGTCCAAAAAAGCTTTATCTCACCGAAAAAAAGGTGAAAATGGACCAGTTTCAGAAACTCCACTTTGGTCATAATGTTACCGTTAATTTTACTTCTAATGAGTTACAATGTTTATAGTAGTCTATAATCAACACATCTCCATACAACTGTTTAAGATGAAGTTGAATGTATGAGGTCCAAAAAAGCTTTATCTCACCGAAAAAAAGGTGAAAATGGACCAGTTTCAGAAACTCCACTTTGGTCATAAAGTTTCCTTTAATTTTACTTTAAATGAACTAAAAACAATGTTTATAGTAGTCTATAATCAACACATCTCCATACAACTGTTTAAGATGAAGTTGAATGTATGAGGTCCAAAACAGCTTTATCTCACCAAGAAAAGGTGAAAATGGACCAGTTTCAGAAACTCCACTTTGGTCATAATGTTACCTTTAACTTTCCTTCTAATGAGCTACAAACAATGTTTATATTAGTCTATAATCAACACATCTCCATACAACTGTTTAAGATGAAGCTGAATGTATTAGGTCCAAAAAAGCTTTATCTCACCGAGAAAAGGTGAAAATGGACCAGTTTCAGAAACTCCACTTTCGTCATAATGTTACCTTTAATTTTACTTCTAATGAGCTACAAACAATGTTTATAGTTGTCTATAATCAACACATCTCCATACAACTGTTTAAGATGAAGTTGAATGTATGAGGTCCAAAACAGCTTTATCTCACCGAGAGAAGGTGAAAATGGACCAGTTTCAGAAACTCCACTTTGGTCATAATGTTTCCTTTAATTTTACTTCTAATGAGCTACAAACAATGTTTATAGTAGTCTATAATCAACACATCTCCATACAACTGTTTAAGATGAAGTTGAATGTATGAGGTCCAAAAAAGCTTTATCTCACCGAGAAAAGGTGAAAATGGACCAGTTTCAGAAACTCCTCTTTGGTCATAATGTTACCTTTAATTTTAACTCTAATGAGCTACAAACAATGTTTATAGTAGTCTATAATCAACACATCTCCATACAACTGTTTAAGATGAAGTTGAATGTATGAGTTCCAAAAGAGCTTTATCTCACCGAGAAAAGGTGAAAATGGACCAGTTTCAGAAACTCCACTTTGGTCATAAAGTTACCTTTAATTTTTCTTCTAATGAACTAAAAACAATGTTTATAGTAGTCTATAATCAACACATCTCCATACAACTGTTTAAGATGAAGTTGAATGTATGAGGTCCAAAAAAGCTTTATCTCACCGAAAAAAAGGTGAAAATGGACCAGTTTCAGAAACTCCACTTTGGTCATAATGTTACCGTTAATTTTACTTCTAATGAGTTACAATGTTTATAGTAGTCTATAATCAACACATCTCCATACAACTGTTTAAGATGAAGTTGAATGTATGAGGTCCAAAAAAGCTTTATCTCACCGAAAAAAAGGTGAAAATGGACCAGTTTCAGAAACTCCACTTTGGTCATAAAGTTTCCTTTAATTTTACTTTAAATGAACTAAAAACAATGTTTATAGTAGTCTATAATCAACACATCTCCATACAACTGTTTAAGATGAAGTTGAATGTATGAGGTCCAAAACAGCTTTATCTCACCGAGAAAAGGTGAAAATGGACCAGTTTCAGAAACTCCACTTTGGTCATAATGTTACCTTTAACTTTCCTTCTAATGAGCTACAAACAATGTTTATAGTAGTCTATAATCAACACATCTCCATACAACTGTTTAAGATGAAGCTGAATGTATTAGGTCCAAAAAAGCTTTATCACACCGAGAAAAGGTGAAAATGGACCAGTTTCAGAAACTCCACTTTGGTCATAAAGTTGCCTTTAATTTTAATTTAAATGAACTAAAAACAATGTTTATAGTAGTCTATAATCAACACATCTCCATACAACTGTTTAAGATGAATTTGAATGTATGAGGTCCAAAACAGCTTTATCTCACCGAGAAAAGGTGAAAATGGACCAGTTTCAGAAACTCCACTTTGGTCATAATGTTTCCTTTAATTTTACTTGTAATGAGCTACAAACAATGTTTATAGTAGTCTATAATCAACATATCTCCATACAACTATTTAAGATGAAGTTTAATGTATGAGGTCCAAAAAAGCTTTATCTCACCGAGAAAAGGTGAAAATGGACCAGTTTCAGAAACTCCTCTTTGGTCATAATGTTACCTTTAATTTTAACTCTAATGAGCTACAAACAATGTTTATAGTAGTCTATAATCAACACATCTCCATACAACTGTTTAAGATGAAGTTGAATGTATGAGGTCCAAAAAAGCTTTATCTCACCGAGAAAAGGTGAAAATTGACCAGTTTCAGAAACTCCACTTTGGTCATAATGTTTCCTTTAATTTTACTTCTAATGAGCTACAAACAATGTTTATAGCAGTCTATAGTCAACACATCTCCATACAACTGTTTAAGATGAAGTTGAATGTATGAGGTCCAAAACAGCTTTATCTCACCGAGAAAAGGTGAAAATGGACCAGTTTCACAAACTCCACTTTGGTCATAAAGTTACCTTTAATTTTTCTTCTAATGAACTAAAAACAATGTTTATAGTAGTCTATAATCAACACATCTCCATACAACTGTTTAAGATGAAGTTGAATGTATGAGGTCCAAAACAGCTTTATCTCACCGAGAAAAGGTGAAAATGGACCAGTTTCAGAAACTCCACTTTGGTCATAATGTTTCCTTTAATTTTACATCTAATGAGCTACAAACAATGTTTATAGTAGTCTATAGTAAACACATCTCCATACAACTGTTTAAGATGAAGTTGAATGTATGAGGTCCAAAAGAGCTTTATCTCACCGAGAAAAGGTGAAAATGGACCAGTTTGAGAAACTCCACTTTGGTCATAATGTTACCGTTAATTTTACTTCTAATGAGTTACAATGTTTATAGTAGTCTATAATCAACACATCTCCATACAACTGTTTAAGATGAAGTTGAATGTATGAGGTCCAAAAAAGCTTTATCTCACCGAGAAAAGGTGAAAATGGACCAGTTTCAGAAACTCCTCTTTGGTCATAATGTTACCTTTAATTTTACCTCTAATGAGCTACAAACAATGTTTATAGTAGTCTATAATCAACACATCTCCATACAACTGTTTAAGATGAAGTTGAATGTATGAGGTCCAAAAAGGCTTTATCTCACCGAGAAAAGGTGAAAATTGATCAGTTTCAGAAACTCAACTTTGGTCATAAAGTTACCTTTAATTTTTCTTCTAATGAACTAAAAACAATGTTTATAGTAGTCTATAATCAACACATCTCCATACAACTGTTTAAGATGAAGTTGAATGTATGAGGTCCAAAACAGCTTTATCTCACCGAGAAAAGGTGAAAATGGACCAGTTTCAGAAACTCCACTTTGGTCATAATTTTACTTTTAATTTTACTTCTAATGAGCTACAAACAATGTTTATAGTAGTCTGTAATCAACACATCTCCATACAACTGTTTAAGATGAAGTTGAATGTATGAGGTCCAAAAAAGCTTAATCTCACCGAGAGAAGGTGAAAATGGACCAGTTTCAGAAACTCCACTTTGGTCAAAATGTTTCCTTTAATTTTACTTCTAATGAGCTACAAACAATGTTTATAGTAGTCTATAATCGACACATCTCCATACAACTGTTTAAGATGAAGTTGAATGTATGAGTTCCAAAAGAGCTTTATCTCACCGAGAAAAGGTGAAAATGGACCAGTTTCAGAAACTCCACTTTGGTCATAATGTTTCCTTTAATTTTACTTCTAATGAGCTACAAACAATGTTTATAGTAGTCTATAGTCAACACATCTCCATACAACTGTTTAAGATGAAGTTGAATGTATGAGGTCCAAAACAGCTTTATCTCACCGAGAAAAGGTGAAAATGGACCAGTTTCACAAACTCCACTTTGGTCATAAAGTTACCTTTAATTTTTCTTCTAATGAACTAAAAACAATGTTTATAGTAGTCTATAATCAACACATCTCCATACAACTGTTTAAGATGAAGTTGAATGTATGAGGTCCAAAAAAGCTTTATCTCACCGAGAAAAGGTGAAAATGGACCAGTTTCAGAAACTCCTCTTTGGTCAAAATGTTACCTTTAATTTTATCTCTAATGAGCTACAAACAATATTTATAGTAGTCTATAATCAACACATCTCCATACAACTGTTTAAGATGAAGTTGAATGTATGAGGTCCAAAAAAGCTTGATCTCACCGAAAAAAAGGTGAAAATGGACCAGTTTCAGAAACTCCACTTTGGTCATAATGTTACCTTTAATCTTACTTCTAATGAGCTACAAACAATGTTTATAGTAGTCTATAATCAACACATCTCCAAACAACTGTTTAAGATGAAGTTGAATGTATGAGGTCCAAAAAAGCTTTATCTCACCGAGAAAAGGTGAAAATGGACCAGTTTCAGAAACTCCTCTTTGGTCATAATGTTACCTTTAATTTTACCTCTAATGAGCTACAAACAGTGTTTATAGTAGTCTATAATCAACACATCTCCATACAACTGTTTAAGATGAAGATGAATGTATGAGGTCCAAAAAAGCTTTATCTCACCGAGAAAAGGTGAAAATGGACCAGTTTCAGAAACTCCACTTTGGTCATAAAGTTACCTTTAATTTTTCTTCTAATGAACTAAAAACAATGTTCATAGTAGTCTATAATAAACACATCTCCATACAACTGTTTAAGATGAAGTTGAATGTATGAGGTCCAAAACAGCTTTATCTCACCGAGAAAAGGTGAAAATGGACCAGTTTCAGAAACTCCACTTTGGTCATAAAGTTTCCTTTAATTTTACTTCTAATGAACTAAAAACAATGTTTATAGTAGTCTTTAATCAACACATCTCCATACAACTGTTTAAGATGAAGTTGAATGTACGAGGTCCAAAACAGCTTTATCTCACCGAGAAAAGGTGAAAATGGACCAGTTTCAGAAACTCCACTTTGATCATAAAGTTACCTTTAATTTTACATTAAATGAACTAAAAACAATGTTTATAGTAGTCTATAATCAACACATCTCCAAACAACTGTTTAAGATGAAGTTGAATGTATGAGGTCCAAAACAGCTTTATCTCACCGAGAAAAGGTGAAAATGGACCAGTTTCAGAAACTCCACTTTGGTCATAATGTTACCTTTAATTTTACTTTAAATGAACTAAAAACAATGTTTATAGTAGTCTAAATCAAACACATCTCCATACAACTGTTTATGATGAAGTTGAATGTATGAGGTCCAAAACAGCTTTATCTCACCGAGAAAAGGTGAAAATGGACCAGTTTCAGAAACTCCACTTTGGTCATAATGTTACCTTTAATTTTACTTTAAATGAACTAAAAACAATGTTTATAGTAGTCTAAATCAAACACATCTCCATACAACTGTTTATGATGAAGTTGAATGTATGAGGTCCAAAACAGCTTTATCTCACCGAGAAAAGGTGAAAATGGACCAGTTTCAGAAACTCCACTTTGGTCATAATGTTACCTTTAATTTTACCTCTAATGAGCTACAAACAATGTTTATAGTAGTCTATAATCAACACATCTCCATACAACTGTTTAAGATGAAGTTGAATGTATGAGGTCCAAAAAAGCTTTATCCCACCGAGAAAAGGTGAAAATGGACCAGTTTCAGAAACTCCTCTTTGGTCATAATGTTACCTTTAATTTTACCTCTAATGAGCTACAAACAATGTTTATAGTAGTCTATAATCAACACATCTCCATACAACTGTTTAAGATGAAGTTGAATGTATGAGGTCCAAAAAAGCTTTATCTCACCGAGAAAAGGTGAAAATGGACCAGTTCCAGAAACTCCACTTTGATCATAAAGTTACCTTTAATTTTACTTTAAATGAACTAAAAACAATGTTTATAGTAGTCTATAATCAACACATCTCCATACAACTGTTTAAGATGAAGTTGAATGTATGAGGTCCAAAACAGCTTTATCTCACCGAGAAAAGGTGAAAATGGACCAGTTTCAGAAACTCCACTTTGGTCATAATTTTACTTTTAATTTTACTTCTAAAGAGCTACAAACAATGTTTATAGTAGTCTATAATCAACACATCTCCATACAACTGTTTAAGATGAAGTTGAATGAATGAGGTCCATAAAAGCTTAATCTCACCGAGAAAAAGTGAAAATGGACCAGTTTCAGAAACTCCTCTTTGGTCATAATTTTACCTTTAATTTTACCTCTAATGAGCTACAAACAATGTTTATAGTAGTCTATAATCAACACATCTCCATACAACTGTTTAAGATGAAGTTGAATGTATGAGGTCCAAAAAAAGCTTTATCTCACCCAGAAAAGGTGAAAATGGACCAGTTTAAGAAACTCCACTTTGGTCATAATGTTACCTTTTATTTTACTTCTAATGAGCTACTAACAATGTTTATAGTAGTCTATAATCAACACATCTCCATACAACTGTTTAAGATGAAGTTGAATGTATGAGGTCCAAAACAGCTTTATCTCACAGAGAAAAGGTGAAAATGGACCAGTTTCAGAAACTCCTCTTTGGTCATAATGTTACCTTTAATTTTACCTCTAATGAGCTACAAACAATGTTTATAGTAGTCTATAAACAACACATCTCCATACAACTGTTTAAGATGAAGTTGAATGTATGAGGTCCAAAAAAGCTTTATCTCACCGAGAAAAGGTGAAAATGGACCAGTTTCAGAAACTCCACTTTGGTCATAAAGTTACCTTTAATTTTTCTTCTAATGAACTAAAAACAATGTTCATAGTAGTCTATAATAAACACATCTCCATACAACTGTTTAAGATGAAGTTGAATGTATGAGGTCCAAAACAGCTTTATCTTACCGAGAAAATGTGAAAATGGACCAGTTTCAGAAACTCCACTTTGGTCATAATTTTACTTTTAATTTTACTTCTAAAGAGCTACAAACAATGTTTATAGTAGTCTATAATCAACACATCTCCATACAACTGTTTAAGATGAAGTTGAATGTATGAGGTCCATAAAATCTCACCGAGAAAAGGTGAAAATGGACCAGTTTCAGAAACTCCTCTTTGGTCATAATTTTACCTTTAATTTTACTTCTAATGAGCTACAAACAATGTTTATAGTAGTCTATAATCAACACATCTCCATACAACTGTTTAAGATGAAGTTGAATGGATGAGGTCCAAAAAAGCTTTATCTCACCGAGAAAAGGTGAAAATGGACCAGTTTAAGAAACTCCACTTTGGTCATAATGTTACCTTCAATTTTACTTCTAATGAGCTACTAACAATATTTATAGTAGTCTATAATCAACACATCTCCATACAACTGTTTAAGATGAAGTTGAATGTATGAGGTCCAAAACAGCTTTATCTCACCGAGGAAAGGGGAAAATGGACCAGTTTCAGAAACTCCACTTTTGGTCATAAAGTTACCTTTAATTTTACTTCTAATGAACTAAAAACAATGTTTATAGTAGTCTTTAATCAACACATCTCCATACAACTGTTTAAGATGAAGTTGAATGTATGAGGTCCAAAACAACTTTATCTCACAGAGAAAAGGTGAAAATGGACCAGTTTCAGAAACTCCACTTTGGTCATAATGTTACCTTTAATTTTAGTTCTAATGAGCTACAAACAATGTTTATAGATGTCTATAATCAACACATCTCCATACAACTGTTTAAGATGAAATTGAATGTATGAGGTCCAAAAAAGCTTTATCTCACCGAGAAAAGGTGAAAATTGACCAGTTTCAGAAACTCCACTTTGGTCATAAAGTTACCTTTAATTTTACTTTAAATGAACTAAAAACAATGTTTATAGTAGTTTATAATCAACACATCTCCATACAACTGTTTAAGATGAAGTTGAATGTATGAGGTCCAAAACAGCTTTATCTCACCGAGAAAAGGTGAAAATGGACCAGTTTCAGAAACTCCTCTTTGGTCATAATGTTACTTTGAATTTTACCTCTAATGAGCTACAAACAATGTTTATAGTAGTCTATAATCAACACATCTCCATACAACTGTTTAAGATGAAGTTGAATGTATGAGGTCCAAAAAAGCTTTATCTCACCGAGAAAAGGTGAAAATGGACCAGTTTCAGAAACTCCTCTTTAGTCATAATGTTACCTTTAATTTTACCTCTAATGAGTTACAAACAATGTTTATAGTAGTCTATAATCAACACATCTCCATACAACTGTTTAAGATGAAGTTGAATGTATGAGGTCCAAAACAGCTTTATCTAAACCGAGAAAAGGTGAAAATGGACCAGTTTCAGAAACTCCACTTTGGTCATAATGTTACCTTTAATTTTACTTCTAATGAGCTACAAACAATGTTTATAGTAGTCTATAATCAACACATCTCCATACAACTGTTTAAGATGAAGTTGAATATATGAGGTCCAAAAAAGCTTTATCTCACCGAGAAAAGGTAAAAATTGACCAGTTTCAGAAAATCCACTTTGGTCATAAAGTTACCTTTAATTTTACTTTAAATGAACTACAAACAATGTTTATAGTAGTTTATAATCAACACATCTCCATACAACTGTTTAAAATGAAGTTGAATGTATGAGGTCCAAAACAGCGTTATCTCACAGAGAAAAGGTGAAAATGGACCAGTTTCAGAAACTCCTCTTTGGTCATAATTTTACCTTTAATTTTACCTCTAATGAGCTACAAACAATGTTTATAGTAGTCTATAATCAACACATCTCCATACAACTGTTTAAGATGAAGTTGAATGTATGAGGTCCAAAAAAAGCTTTATCTCACCCAGAAAAGGTGAAAATGGACCAGTTTAAGAAACTCCACTTTGGTCATAATGTTACCTTTAATTTTACTTCTAATGAGCTACTAACAATGTTTATAGTAGTCTATAATCAACACATCTCCATACAACTGTTTAAGATGAAGTTGAATGTATGAGGTCCAAAACAGCTTTATCTCACAGAGAAAAGGTGAAAATGGACCAGTTTCAGAAACTCCTCTTTGGTCATAATGTTACCTTTAATTTTACCTCTAATGAGCTACAAACAATGTTTATAGTAGTCTATAAACAACACATCTCCATACAACTGTTTAAGATGAAGTTGAATGTATGAGGTCCAAAAAAGCTTTATCTCACCGAGAAAAGGTGAAAATGGACCAGTTTCAGAAACTCCACTTTGGTCATAAAGTTACCTTTAATTTTTCTTCTAATGAACTAAAAACAATGTTTATAGTAGTCTAAATCAAACACATCTCCATACAACTGTTTATGATGAAGTTGAATGTATGAGGTCCAAAACAGCTTTATCTCACCGAGAAAAGGTGAAAATGGACCAGTTTCAGAAACTCCACTTTGGTCATAATGTTAACTTTAATTTTACTTCTAATGAGCTACAAACAATGTTTATAGTAGTCTATAATCAACACATCTCCATACAACTGTTTAAGATGAAGTTGAATGTATGACGTCCAAAAAAGCTTTATCTCACCGAGAAAAGGTGAAAATTGACCAGTTTCAGAATCTCCACTTTGGTCATAAAGTTACCTTTAATTTTACTTTAAATGAACTAAAAACAATGTTTATAGTAGTTTATAATCAACACATCTCCATACAACTGTTTAAGATGCAGTTGAATGTATGAGGTCCAAAACAGCTTTATCTCACCGAGAAAAGGTGAAAATAGACCAGTTTCAGAAACTCCACTTTGGTCATAAAGTTACCTTTAATTTTACTTCTAATGAACTAAAAACAATGTTTATAGTAGTCTTTAATCAACACATCTCCATACAACTGTTTAAGATGAAGTTGAATGTATGAGGTCCAAAACAGCTTTATCTCAGCGAGAAAAGGTGAAAATGGACCAGTTTCACAAACTCCACTTTGGTCATAAAGTTTCCTTTAATTTTACTTCTAATGAGCTACAAACAATGTTTATAGTAGTCTATAATCAACACATCTCCATACAACTGTTTAAGATGAAGTTGAATGTATGACGTCCAAAAAAGCTTTATCTCACCGAGAAAAGGTGAAAATTGACCAGTTTCAGAATCTCCACTTTGGTCATAAAGTTACCTTTAACTTTACTTTAAATGAACTAAAAACAATGTTTATAGTAGTTTATAATCAACACATCTCCATACAACTGTTTAAGATGCAGTTGAATGTATGAGGTCCAAAACAGCTTTATCTCACCGAGAAAAGGTGAAAATAGACCAGTTTCAGAAACTCCTCTTTGGTCATAATGTTACTTTTAATTTTACCTCTAATGAGCTACAAACAATGTTTATAGTAGTCTATAATCAACACATCTCCATACAACTGTTTAAGATGAAGTTGAATGTATGAGGTCCAAAACAGCTTTATCTCACCGAGAAAAGGTGAAAATGGACCAGTTTCAGAAACTCCACTTTGATCATAAAGTTACCTTTAATTTTACTTGAAATGAACTAAAAACAATGTTTATAGTAGTCTATAATCAACACATCTCCAAACAACTGTTTAAGATGAAGTTGAATGTATGAGGTCCAAAACAGCTTTATCTCACCGAGAAAAGGTGAAAATGGACCAGTTTCAGAAACTCCACTTTGGTCATAATGTTACCTTTAATTTTACTTCTATTGAGCTACAAACAATGTTTATAGTAGTCTATAATCAACACATCTCCATACAACTGTTTATGATGAAGTTGAATGTATGAGGTCCAAAACAGCTTTATCTCACCGAGAAAAGGTGAAAATGGACCAGTTTCAGAAACTCCACTTTGGTCATAATGTTACCTTTAATTTTACTTCTAATGAGCTACAAACAATGTTTATAGTAGTCTATAATCAACACATCTCCATACAACTGTTTAAGATGAAGTTGAATGTATGAGGTCCAAAAAAGCTTTATCTCACCGAGAAAAGGTGAAAATTGACCAGTTTCAGAATCTCCACTTTGGTCATAAAGTTACCTTTAATTTTACTTTAAATGAACTAAAAACAATGTTTATAGTAGTTTATAATCAACACATCTCCATACAACTGTTTAAGATGAAGTTGAATGTATGAGGTCCAAAACATCTTTATCTCACAGAGAAAAGGTGAAAATAGACCAGTTTCAGAAACTCCTCTTTGGTCATAATGTTACTTTTAATTTTACCTCTAATGAGCTACAAACAATGTTTATAGTAGTCTATAATCAACACATCTCCATACAACTGTTTAAGATGAAGTTGAATGTATGAGGTCCAAAACAGCTTTATCTCACCGAGGAAAGGGGAAAATGGACCAGTTTCAGAAACTCCACTTTTGGTCATAAAGTTACCTTTAATTTTACTTCTAATGAACTAAAAACAATGTTTATAGTAGTCTTTAATCAACACATCTCCATACAACTGTTTAAGATGAAGTTCAATGTATGAGGTCCAAAACAGCTTTATCTCACCGAGAAAAGGTGAAAATGGACTAGTTTCAGAAACTCCACTTTGATCATAAAGTTACCTTTAATTTTACTTTAAATGAACTAAAAACAATGTTTATAGTAGGCTATAATCAACACATCTCCAAACAACTGTTTAAGATGAAGTTGAATGTATGAGGTCCAAAACAGCTTTATCTCACCGAGTAAAGGTGAAAATGGACCAGTTTCAGAAACTCCACTTTGGTCATAATGTTACCTTTAATTTTACTTCTATTGAGCTACAAACAATGTTTATAGTAGTCTATAATCAACACATCTCCATACAACTGTTTAAGATGAAGTTGAATGTATAAGGTCCAAAAAAGCTTTATCTCACCGAGAAAAGGTGAAAATGGACCAGTTTCAGAAACTCCACTTTGGTCATAAAGTTTCCTTTAATTTTACTTTAAATGAGCTACAAACAATGTTTATAGTAGTCTATAATCAACACATCTCCATACAACTGTTTAAGATGAAGTTGGATGTATGAGGTCCAAAAAAGCTTTATCTCACCGAGAAAAGGTGAAAATGGACCAGTTTCAGAAACTCCACTTTGGTCATAATGTTACCGTTAATTTTACTTCTAATGAGTTACAAACAATGTTTATAGTAGTCTATAATCAACACATCTCCTTACAACTGTTTAAGATGAAGTTGAATGTATGAGGTCTAAAAAAGCTTTATCTCACAGAGAAAAGATGAAAATTGACCAGTTTCAGAAACTCCACTTTGGTCATAAAGTTACCTTTAATTTTACCTCGAATGAGCTACAAACAATGTTTATAGTAGTCTATAATCAACACATCTCCATACAACTCTTTAAGATGAAGTTGAATGTATGAGGTCCAAAACAGCTTTATCTCACCGAGAAAAGGTGAAAATGGACCAGTTTCAGAAACTCCTCTTTGGTCATAATGTTACCTTTAATTTTACCTCTAATGAGCTACAAACAATGTTTATAGTAGTCTATAATCAACACATCTCCATACAACTGTTTAAGATGAAGTTGAATGTATGAGGTCCAAAAAAGTTTTATCTCACCGAGAAAAGGTGAAAATGGACCAGTTTAAGAAACTCCACTTTGGTCATAATGTTACCTTTAATTTTACCTCTAATGAGCTACAAACAATGTTTATAGTAGTCTATAATCAACACATCTCCATACAACTGTTTAAGATGAAGTTGAATGTATGAGGTCCAAAAAAGTTTTATCTCACCGAGAAAAGGTGAAAATGGACCAGTTTAAGAAACTCCACTTTGGTCATAATGTTACCTTTAATTTTACTTCTAATGAGCTACTAACAATGTTTATAGTAGTCTATAATCAACACATCTCCATACAACTGTTTAAGATGAAGTTGAATGAATGAGGTCCAAAACAGCTTTATCTCACAGAGAAAAGGGGAAAATGGACCAGTTTCAGAAACTCCACTTTTGGTCATAAAGTTACCTTTAATTTTACTTCTAATGAACTAAAAAACAATGTTTATAGTAGTCTTTAATCAACACATCTCCATACAACTGTTTAAGATGAAGTTGAATGTATGAGGTCCAAAACAGCTTTATCTCACCGAGAAAAGGTGAAAATGGACCAGTTTCAGAAACTCCACTTTGGTCATAATGTTACCTTTAATATTACTTCTAATGAGCTACAAACAATGTTTATAGATGTCTATAATCAACACATCTCCATACAACTGTTTAAGATGAAGTTGAATGTATGAGGTCCAAAACAGCTTTATCTCACCGAGAAAAGGTGAAAATGGACCAGTTTCAGAAACTCCTCTTTGGTCATAATGTTACCTTTAATTTGACCTCTAATGAGCTACAAACAATATTTATAGTAGTCTATAATCAACACATCTCCATACAACTGTTTAAGATGAAGTTGAATGTATGAGGTCCAAAAAAGCTTTATCCCACCGAGAAAAGGTGAAAATGGACCAGTTTCAGAAACTCCACTTTGGTCATAATTTTACCTTTAATTTTACTTCTAATGAGCTACAAACAATGTTTATAGTAGTCTATAATCAACACATCTCCATACAACTGTTTAAGATGAAGCTGAATGTATGAGGTCCAAAAAAGCTTTATCTCACCGAGAAAAGGTGAAAATGGACCAGTTTCAGAAACTCCACTTTGATCATAAAGTTACCTTTAATTTTACTTTAAATGAACTAAAAACAATGTTTATAGTAGTCTATAATCAACACATCTCCATACAACTGTTTAAGATGAAGTTGAATGTATGAGGTCCAAAACAGTTTTATCTCACCGAGAAAAGGTTAAAATGGACCAGTTTCAGAAACTCCACTTTGGTCATATTGTTACCTGTAATTGTACTTCTAATGAGCTACAAACAATGTTTATAGTAGTCTATAATCAACACTTCTCCATACAACTGCTTAAGATGAAGTTGAATGTATGAGGTCAAAAACAGCTTAATGTCACAGGGAAAAGGTAAAAATGGACCAGTTTTAGAAACTCCACTTTGGTCATATTGTTACCTGTAATTGTACTTCTAATGAGCTACAAACAATGTTTATAATAGTCTATAATCAACACTTCTCCATACAACTGCTTAAGATGAAGTTGAATGTATGAGGTCAAAAACAGCTTTACGTCACAGAGAAAAGGTGAAAATGGACCAGTTTTAGAAACACCACTTTGGTCATAATGTTAACTTAAATTTTACTTTGAATGAGCTATAAACAATGTTTGTAGTAGTTTATAATCAACACATCTCCTACAACTGTTTAAGATGAAGTTGAATGTATGAGGTCCAAAAAAGCTTTATCTCACCGAGAAAAGGTGAAAATGGACCAGTTTCAGAAACACCACTTTGGTCATAAGGTTAACTTTAATTTTACTTTAAATGAACTAAAAACAATGTTTATAGTAGTCTATAATCAACACATCTCCATACAACTGTTTAAGATGAAGTTGAATGTATGTGGTCCAACACAGCTTTATCTCACCGAGAAAAGATGAAAATGAACCAGTTTCAGAAACTCCACTTTGGTCATAATGTTACCTTTAATTTTATTTTACATGAGCTAAAAACAATGTTTATTGTAGTCTATAATCAACACATCTCCATACAACTCTTTAAGATGAAGTTGAATGTATGATGTTCAAAACTTCTTTATCTCACCGAGAAAAGGTAAAAATGGACCAGTTTTAGACACACCACTTTGGTAATAATGTTACCTTTAATTTTACTCATAATGACCTATAAAAAATGTTTGTAGTAGTTTATAACCAATACAGCTCCATACAACTGTTTAAGATGAAGTTGAATGTATGAGGTCCAAAACTGCTTTATCTCACCGAGAACAGGTTAAAATGTACCAGTTACAGAAACTCCACTTTGGTCATAATGTTACCTTTAATTTTTCTTTAAATTAGCTAAAAACAATGTTAGACCCACAATACAAGGACTTATTGGTGTGTATCCTATCTTTCCTCATGCCAGCTTTGCGCTCCCTCTTTATGTTATTCACGGCCATCCATAATAATAACAATAATAATAATAAAATAATACATTGCATTTATAGGTACCTTTCAGACCCCAACACATCAATACACAAGGAATAAACAGAAATGAAGAAAAAAAATTAAGAGGGAACCCACAGCGCAGATTTGAATTCATTAAATCCTTGTAGGTTGATTTATTTCTGCTTTGGAGGCAATTCGTCTGAGGGAAAAAAGAAACAAGGAGGAAAAGTAAATGACAATTACTTTATGACATAGCCCAATCACTGCTCCTCCTTGTGGACAAATGAGGCACTGCAGCTGATTTTCACACAGGCTGCAGAGGGGAGTTAATAGACATGGCTGCATTCACTACGTCATCACGGGGGATTCAATTTCCCCACGGACCAAGCGGCAGTCCGTCACGGACCTGTCACAAACCAATCACGATCCTGCAGAGGTCCTACCAAGGAATCCCGGGAATTTCAAGTTGGCTATTACTGTATTAAGTTTTATGATCACATTATGTGTATGTAGTATATCATGTATTACCAGTGCACCATTATATAATTATGCTTTTAAGCCCTTCATATGCATGTTTCTAAAGTTCTATATAAAATCCATAATTATTTTATTCTACATTCTTTTAATTAATAATTTAAAAGTATTACAATTGCTTTACAATTTATGGTAATCAGGTCAGTCATGTTGATAGCTTTGACCAATCACTGCCAACATGTGCGAGTCTGTAGCCAGTTCATCAAGTTATTAAGGTACAGAAATCACCACTACGCCAAGTGCTTCACGTATGTTCATATAGCATTTTAGCTCCAAAAAGAAATTGTTTGCATTGCTTGTTTTCTCCCTTCAACTGGTATTGCTTTCATCTTGGCGTTTCCTTTTCATCAAAATGACAACCAAGAAGGACACAGGTTTTAAAATGTTAATTTTTTTAATGCATCAGTCAATTTATTACTGTTTTTTTCAGCTTTTGTAAGCGCTTGTGCACCATCTTTATGAACATCCTTTTGGTATTATTAAAACACTAAGAAGTTATTTCATCCATCAGCTGTCGAAAGCATAGCACTACAAGTGGGAGCCCATGTCATATGTGCAATTTCGGCTTATGACATGCTAGTGAAAGAAGTAGAAATATTTACTCGTTGTACTTTACTTTGTTAAATTAATTTCATGAGGCCTGTTGTGAACATTTAACTGAGAACTTTAATTTAACATATATAAACAACAGATTACGGTTTCATAATTTTATTAGATTCCCTGCATTTTCAATTTAGCTGGTATAAAAAGATTGTCAAACTTGGGAACAGACGTTTTGCATTCGCCGTGATTCACCCAATAGATGCTTATCTGGTATCGTCAGTATTATACAAGTTAGATAAAAGTTGTGATATACTTTTAATTCCTGTTTACACCCTCGAAAATTTAATAAGTTAGGATTACATATAACTGTCTCAAAAATATAGCTGAGCTACACCTCTTTGCGTTAGGCTATTTAAGTTACTTGTCAAAATATATGTTCCCCATTGTTGGCCATGCAAGGTTGAATTTGGAAACAGAAAGTTTAAAACATTTTTCATCCTCCCGGGTACTAAAAAACACATCTGCTTTTTTATCAGTCGTTTATTACCCATCACGACCCAAAGACCCCCCTTTTTCTCTCCTTTTGCTTTGCTCCTCTAAGGGAATTCCTTTGTTTGAGATGGGCAATGCTTTTTCTTCCATTTTTGATCTTTTTAGTTTTATTTTAGATCGCAACTACCAAGAAGTGTGCAAAATTCCTCAGTTAATCGTCCTTCAACTTCATAATCTTTTATTTATTTTTAAGGAAATGTTGTATTGTCTTTTCTTTTACATACATTTTGCATCTCCTTTAAATCTTCTTTGCTATTTTTCCCCCATATTTCGATAAGTTACATTTTGCTGTTTTTATTTTTCATTTTTAAATATTTATAATTCCCATGTTAATGAATTAAATTCAGCTTTTATTTCTCTTTTATCTGATGTATTTATCTTATCGCAGTGTTATTTACTCAATTTTGTAACCATGAGACTCTTCTCAGCTTACTTCAACTGCTTCAAAAGGAAGAAATCTCCATTCACACACACACAGTCACACAACCGGTTTATCACACATTTCATTATGTATTTATTATCATGTTTTTTCATTACTAGTATTATTATTATTATATATTATTTATTATTATTTCTAATTGAGATCCCAGACCTCTGCGGGCTTTGGAGTCCAACCCCAGTCATATTTTGTTTTACCATGGATTTTCATTGTGAGGTCCCCGCATCACTCAAAGATATCCCCGATCTTTATTTGCAAAATCACAAACTTGTATTAATAAGGTCCCGGACCTAGTTATTTCTCTTTTCTCTTATTTTTTATTCTTTCATGCATCAAATTTTGTACTCACTGGCTGGTGTCCTTGTGAAGGAAGACTCCGTCACCAACTGTTGCTCCGGGGAGGATATCAATGGGTCTGCAGACCTCCAGTCCTAACGTTGCGCTGAAGGGCTTTGATCGAGCTGGTCCTAGACCAGGCCGTGCACGGGCTCTCAGCAGCCTGCGGTTCCTCCCGGAGATCCAGTTAGATATGGGATCCTGCTCGAAAGAACAAGAAATCCCAGGGTTGAAATCGGTCTCTGACCAAATTATAAAGTTGATCATCAAAAAAACTGCCCTATTACAGAAGAAGAACTTTTACTTTTGAACACAGTGCGAACGTATAGATTTTATGAAGTTTTTGTAGATGCCAGAGGTCGGAACGAGATGAAACGAAAACTGGGTTCACCTGGCCTACTTAGGCATTAACCAAAACAATGTTGCATCATTGCGTTTCGTGCCCCTGTCCCCCGGATTTTATTAGACTGTTTTTTTTTGCTCAACATGCGGAGACCTAACATTTTCTGATGATGAAATTATTTCATATAGGCTAAGCCTATTTATGATTTATATTTTTAAAACAATATTTTCTGTAAAATGGAAGGGATGGAGGATGGGACCTTTACTGGTGGGACCTTATATGTCGGATTTCTTTCGGATTTCCTCCGCTCCCCCTCAACTCGACTACTGATTGTAGGACATTGCACCGTGATTCCCAAGGCCGCCTTAATACACGGGCCAACCGGGGCGGTGGCCAGGGGCCTATGATGCTCAGGGGGCCTATCATTTCAGGTTTAAAAAACCCCCAAAAGTAACGTTTTATTACTTGTCAGGTTTTCTGTTAATCATCTTATATGCTAATTTAATGCTGCTGATTGATCCAAATGACAAGTGACCTACTTCACCCACGTGGCCTCTTGAGTTCCCATTGCACCATGAGCTCACCAATCAAATGTCGGGGAAGATATTTGAGAGCAGTGCTCAGAAAAGAAAAGCGATTCGTGAGAAGGAGTTTCGAGAAAAAGAAATAAGAAAGAAAATGCCTAAGCTGACAGAATTCTTTAAGTCAGCTAAAGAAGTTGGGCATAGCTAGCTCTCTGACACAACGGGCAGAGAGGAGGATGCAGCAGCAGCAGCACCTGTAGACATGGAGCAGCCCGCGCAGCAGGGAACCGCAGGTGAGGAGGCGCAGCCGATAGGAGCGAGATATGGGAGATTTCTACTGCAGGTTTTTGGTTTTCACTTTTTCTTTTCTAAATACACACTGGGTATTTTAGTTAATCTGGAAATACAGTCATATCACGGTGGATTATTCTTTTCAGCACGGAAAAAAAAGTAAGGAAAAATTTATGCTCTTGTTTTTCAAATGCTGTACGTATTTTTGGGCTTATTTTGCTGCTCATTTGCTGAAATTTGCACGTAGCATGATGAAACTTGCAGCTTTAGCATCTGTGAGATGCTGGCTTTCATGGAAGGCAATGTTTGCTCCGTTCTGTTCGGCAGGGTGACCGACAGGTTTGGTTGAATGTGTTCATGTAAAAATCGCAAAAATAGCACAACTGCTATTTTAATTGCTTGTTATTTTTCTGGGTTTGGAGGTCACAGAAAATATTTATGAGTCTGAGCTGAGATTCTGAGGTTTATAATGATAGGACATGCTTAGCAATCTGTGACCACAGGTCAACTAAATTCGTACATTCTCTCCGCCCTTCCCCCACAGTGACCCGGCGGCGGGGCTGTGGGGTGGAACAGGTTAAATGATCAATAAGCAATCAATAAGCACTTCCTGACACATTGGCCATATTGCTGCCCATGGTGCTGAAAGGAGTGTGTGTGTGTGTGTGTGTGTGTGTGTGTGTGTGTGTGTGTGTGTGTGTGTGTGTGTGTGTGTGTGTGTGTGTGTGCGTGTGCGTGCGTTTGTGGGTGTACATGTATAGCTACTTGTGAGGACCAACCTTTGACAGCCCACCACCCTTGTGTGGACATTTGTAGTTGTGAGGACATTTTGACTGGTCCCCACAATGTTTTTTTTGTGTGTGAGTGTGTGTACATGTATAGCTGTACTTGTGAGGACCAACCTTTGACAACCCACCACCCTTGTGTGGACATCTGTAGTTGTGAGGATATTTTGCCTGGTCCCCACAATGTTTAACTAGCTATTCAACTCTACTAGTTAGGTTTAGAGGTATGGTGTGAATTAGGTTGAGGTTAAGGTTAGGCATGTATCAGTAATGGTTAGGTTTAGGGAAAGTGTCTGGGTTAGGCATAGTAAAATCAATGGAAGTCAATACAATGTCAACACAAGGATAGTAAGACGTGCGTGTGTGTGTGTGTGTGTGTGTGTGTGTGTACATGTATAGCTATACTTGTGAGGACCGACCTTTGACAGCGCTTTGAATTGTCTTGTAACATGAATTGTGCTATACAAATAAACTTGCCTTGCCTTCTTTAACACTACAACGGCCACTATACTGTAACTACCAGAACGGCCACAGGCGGTCATTTTGACTGTTGTATTTAAAACCTCATTTAATTACCTTGCAAGTTTACTACTGAGATAATACAAAAAATAAATAGCTAAACAATGTTTTAAAAAACACAATAAGGCACAAATGACCATTTTTAATTGAACACACTAAGTTTAATTATGCAAGCTTTTACCTGAATCGAACATCAGCCTCAAACTATTAGCCTAGTGTAACATACATAGAAGAGCTTTTCTTTCAATCAACTCATTTGAAATGAAAATTTTACAAAAACACATTACTATAAATTTACAACATTATTAGTTTCCTTTATTACAGAAACAAAATAGAAACAATTTTTATATGATCAAAATACATGCACTAAAGCAGTGGTCCCCAACCTTTTTTTCGCCATGGACCGGTTTAATATCAGACAATATTTTCACGGACCGGCCTTTAATGTGTGGCGGATAAATGATAACGGACCGTATAAAAACGGGGTATTTTTAAAATGGTGCCAATAGACGTAAAACCAATGTGTATTCGCAGCTTTATTAACAGCGTCCTCCTAACATCGAGCAGACAACATAACACGAGTAACACTCAGCCCCCTAAAGCTCTCTGGTTGCCATGGTAACACGTAAACATACCTTTAATAATTCAAGATTTACCACAAAAACAAATACAAAGTGCATGAAAAATCTAACTCACCACAACGCTGAATCACTGAGAGCCTTGGGCCTTTTCCCCTTTCCAAAGAAACGACAGAGACATTTGTTTTCTATCCATCTTGCTAGTTTGTGGGATTACTTGTCAAGACTGAGCTATGTAACGGGGATATCCGGTTATTTTTCAAAATAAAACAGCGGTCACCCCAATGGCCACTGGCTGCTCTGCTTTTTGACTACAACACTGGGGGCCACCATTGCTGTAGTACCGCCATACAGCTGCCAGTCCCCCATTGGAATATGTTGCACTTTAGACACGTTAAAAACAACTTTAATGCCTGAACTTTAATGCCTGGTGCCTATTTTTTAAAAACTCTCTACAGCTACATATTGCTCCTGTGATTACGCTGGGTTAAAAAAAAACAGAGGCACCAGGCTGGTTAACGTAGGATAAATTTTCTAAATCTTGTATGGTTTATGAGGGCCGGACTTTGATTGACAGGTCGTTTACTTCGCTGCCAGGCCCATCGGCTAGGCTAATAGCTCGCTGCGCAGCCGCATGAAGCTAGTAGAGGCTATCTGGCTCTGGAGCTGAGCTCAACCTAACGCATTCTGTCTGAGTCTTTTCAGTTTCCCCGTGGCAGCATCAGCAGTATGGAGGACTACGGGGGTCATTGGAAAAGCAATACAGCATTTTGACGAGGAGTGCTTAATTGTGAATAAAAAATATCGATTGCTAAATATAATTTCAAATTCAACAATTAATTTATACAAAAAAAGACAAATTTGAAAAGCATTTTGTAATTACACATTTTAAATTGAAATACTAAAGAGGAATTGCAAATTGTATTTATTATTTGATTATTAAATACTGTGATTTGAAAATGTTTTTCAAATCCTATTTCAAAATTGAGAATTAAATAACACAATTAATAAATGAGATTGTAAATATCTTTCCTTTTCATACATTTAAAAAAGTTATTCCCTTTTCTACATCCATTTTTTCTTTTCAGCTCTCATTTTCAAATCCTTTTTGTAATTGCATTTCCTAAATGCAGACAGCCATATTTGGGTGGACCTTGCCGAGCTGCACAGCTCGTGTCTAACCAATGAGAGAGCTGGTTACGTTCAAGGAGCAGCTGTGATTGGTGGAACTTGGTTTTCAGTGTGCTCAGGGACCAGGAGGGTCACTCGAATGCTAAAAGGAGAGGGTAAACCATTTAGGAAATACAATTAGTCATATTATTTAAAAGGTAAAGGAATAATACCCTTTTTTCAGTTTAAAGCTCTGAAAAGGTCCAGCACGATGCCAAGATCAAGCGCGCACATAAAACGTGCGTGCGGATTTTATTAAACTGAGGGCACATATGAACCTCAAAATTATTTCTGCACCTGACCCCTGCCGGGCTCCATGCAGAGATGAAAGGAAGATTGTTGAGTGTTTTTATCATTCTTCCTCTAGTCTGTCAAACGAATTCTGCAGGATTCTGGATTGATTGCGCAGAATCCCCTCTTGAACTCTAGTGTGGAGACGGAACGTGTAAACTGCAGCCATTATTTTTTGAAGGTGTTCGCCGATGTTCTTTAATAGAAATCTTTAATTAACCTTACCTTAACCTATTGTCAATTCAAAGATGCAAACTCTCTGAGGATCAGTATTATTTGTTCTGATAATGAAGCATATGTTTGCGGGAGAAACAGAAAGTCGTACACAATCTTTAACAACTTTTATTTTCAAGAATTAAAAAAATAAAAAAATCATCAAAAAAGGTGAAAAACGTGCTCCTGACTTGACTCCAAGCCCTCCGCCCTCGGCTGTATCAGGATATTGTCGACCGTGGCCTTATTAGTATTTATTTCTGGGGAGTATAATTTAAATCATTATTAGATTACAATTATTACGTATTCATCCATTCATAGCAGCACACACGAGGCACTTTCATCCACACGCATTCAACACACATACAGTGCACGCACTTTTCATACAGGGAAATTAATACTTGACCAATTTTTACACACTATTATTATACACTGTATATATACAGTCAGTGTTACACACATGTAAACATATTGCAGATTAGACTAGGCTAATAAAACATCCTCCACTAGGCTTTACATACATTTTGACAGCAATCTGTATTGAGACTTTTTTTACGTTCACGTTGTGATAATTCAGTTTACATTGCTGTATTTCGTTCAGCTGTAATTATAGTAACACTACATTTTAATAATTATTTTAAGTTATGAGTTCTTACCAAGGGGCAAACTCCGCCGCTCAGAATTGAGGCCATCCCGGAAGTAACAAAAATTGCAGTTCACCCCTCATCCGCTGGGGGCTGGCTCCAGAAAGGAGCAATTTCCCATTGACTCCTATGTTAAAAAGGTCAACTTCACAGCAGAAATAAACCTGTTTACAGCCTGGTTCAAAAAACCATTTTAGGTTTATTAGGTCAGGTTTATCGTCATTACAACTCTGAGGGGGGTGAATTTTTTTCTAACTCATCCGTTTAGACATAATTTAATCTTGAAATTATGAATAATTAGGGGCGTGTCCTTTTGATTGACAGGTCTTGGATGAGCCGTCAGCGCTAAGGCTGGTGGCTAACGGTGGCTAACGGTGGCTAGCAGCTTGCCGCCATAGACCCCCCCCCCACCCCCCCCCCCCCCCGTTTGCTCCGGGGAAGGCCTTCAGCCTGGGACTCACGTTAATACTTTGGCCATTTCCTTTCTCTGAACTTGAACATCAGTTCTATTAGCACTTTAGCACTTATTGGACAAATATGGCTTGCTATGGTACTGATTGCACTAACAGACCGTCCAAGAAGTAAAATAATATGTCTGTATATTATTTTGTAGATGAAGCTCCTGCAGCTGAGCTCCTTAATTAGCAAAGTAGCTAGTTAACCACGCTGGGAAACTACAAACTGAACAGGTTAAGATGTTGTGCATTTAAGATAAGGCTGCTTGGTCGAACATGGGTTGAAATGATCACATTTCTTATTTACTTTACATGTTGATTTATTCAAACTTCACATAGTTTTAGTAAAAGCTATGGGCAAACAGGGCTTCATGATTTTATTTGACAAAATTATTGAGTTGTGCTCATTTCACCATCAAAATAAAGTATTGATCGCTTCGCGGTCAAGACACACACACACACACACACACATATATAGGCCTAAATATATATATACATATATATATATATATATATATATATATATATATATATATATATATATATATATATATATATATATATATATATATATATATTTAATGTGTGTGTACCAGCTCGTTATTATATATATATAATACCCAATTCTACGCCCTAGGAAAATGACAAGTGGCCTTCGGATTTTCCGTCACCGTTGTAAAAAGAAAAACGTACTGATATGGAAAATATTCTGTTAACAGGACCCCTGTGTGCACAGTATGCAATGGATCGGATACAAGTGGGATGTCCGAATGGTAGATGTTTAAAATTATGATCAAACCACTGTGAAATTCTATTCAGTTGGCGCATTTTTAGATCGTTTTTTTGTGTGTCTTCTTATTAAAAGAGTTAACGAAGCAGGAGTAACGAGGCTATTTTTAAAATGTAAGGAGTAGAAAGTACAGATAATTGCGTGAAAATGTAAGGAGTAGAAGTAAAAAGTAGGCTCATAGATAATTACTTCAGTAAAGTATAAATACCCAAAATTTCTACTTAAGTAAGGTAACGAAGTATTTGTACTTCGTTACTTGACACCTTTGTGCCTAACACAGATTCTTACAAAAGTTGAAAGTCACGCACATCCAGAAAATATCAAAAACTAGGTTACATTCAGGCAGTTCGTTTTTCCGTTGGAAACAAAAAATAAAAATAACTTGAATTCATTGTCTAACTTTGAAATACGACATTAAGAGGTATGTTTAAGATGTTGAAACTGCATTTTTTCCCCCGTTTTCTTTAATAGGACTTGCTGTTTATAATAAGCATGTCAACTCAGGGGAACTGTTTGTTCCTCTTTATTTTAATTTTTAGGGTCAACATACTGGAAGCAAAATTCCAGAAAAGTTTTTGCAGCTCCAGAAGAGCAGATGGGGCTGTTTCAAGACAGTAAAAGGAGGAGACTGAGTACCTGCTGTTCTGATTAATTTTTTGACTCAATCTTTCATTAAAAACTTTTTTCATATGTCATTAATGTGTGTTTTTTTTAAACCATGTTTTGTAAAATTAACTGTTAATTTACTAGTATGCTTAAATTCAATCTGTGTTATGCTAATGGTCGTACATAAATATCTGGATTTAACTGCAAGGATTATTATTTCTTTTTCGGACCACACCTGGCTGTGTGTGTGAACTAAGTTTTTTCGAATTTAATATCAAAATTCAAACCGATTTAAAACTGAAATCTTTTTTCAGCCGAAGATGAGATGATGGCTTTCAGGAGGCTATGTCGAACATGGAAGAGCTGGTTGAGGCACCCCATGGTCTTAAAGAAGTAGCCAAAGTGATTAAGGAGTTGAGTGGATTTGCACATTCCACACTCACAACAACCCTGTCTCTTTCAGAGGCTGAAGTTGCTTCTTTCAGAGCTGTCTTCATTTGTCTAATCTGCAAAGGCAAGTAAGGTTATACATCTATTTACTATGTCTCATTAGGTTGACATCAAAAGCCACCACAAACAAATCAAGGTTTAACAAATCAATTTATATTTATTTTGGAGCTTGTAGATAAAAGCTAGTTGATGCAAACATATGTGGAAAAGCCTTCCTTGGTGTTGAGAAAACTGAGAAATTTACAATACTCCTTCTTAGTCATGTCGCCCTTCATACAGTAAAATAAAGTTTTAGATAAATGATGATCTGGACCAGTAATGAACCTCATAATAAAAAACATGCCTAAAGTTAAAAGAGTAAATAAATATGTGTTGTGATTGCATTTCTCATAAGATGAACTGAACAGACTTTTGGATGTCTGGGAGCTATTTGGATGTCTGGGAGCTATTTCAAAGATGGAATGAGCAGACCACATTTCCCAGCAATCCTAGCAGTGACCCCCACGGTGACATCAGCGATGACATCACGGCCAAAGGGGGCTATAAGAGTAGTCGTGCCCATTTTGAATTGTTCTCCAGTCAGAAGTTCTTGGATGAACTACTGCTGAACAGAGGACATCTCACCGGTGAAGATTCTCTTTTGTTCTGACCCTCTGGACCGGGGAAGAACTCGCTTCGAAGTGCTCATACGGTTTGTGTATCTCGTGTGAACTATATCAGAACTGTTCCCAGACAGTTCGTTAGACGTCGACCTGCCTTTGGGCCACACGGTCCTTAAAATCCTGTACAGGTTTTTTTTTATAACTCTTCCTTTTCTTGCTCAACCACGGACACAATTAGCTCTCCTTCTAGTGGACTGGACCTCCTTCAAGGCAAAGTAGGACTGAACCGGTTCATTTATACTAATATTGTGTCTGGGCGGAGATAAATAGAGAAAATAGAGTTTTAACGAGTTAGATCTCGTTCATTGTTGGTTAAAGTGTTTTTAAGCGCTGTACCTGTTTGCTCATTTTTGCGTCGTCGCACGTATAAGTCTGAGCTGAAATTGCTGTTTGAAACTGTTTGTTTTATCTTGAGCAGATCACGCCTTTCTTTCCTTTTTCCTCCTCTCCTTTACTCTCTCTCTCTCTCTCTGATCACTCCGTCGGCAGAGTCGGGCTCGGTCCGGCCTGCGTTAGCTGGTCTTAGCTGAAAAGTTTAACTCCATTGTCTTTAGTCTGTCGCTAAAGCAGAGGCCTACCACATGGATGCTTTCCCCATGTGCTCCTTTAGCCAAAGCTAGTTTTGACTCTTTCTTAGACTCCATGTGCTGTCCTCCATCTTGGCACAGAGCTGAGATTTATGACTTTGTCCCACAGGCTATCTGTGACTTGGGCTCCCTGGAGTGAGGGCCCCCTCTCCTTTTCTGACCCGAACCTCAGCTGTCTCACTGATTTCATTTCATGTTAATTGTGTTTAATGTTCACCTATTATTATTGTCTAAGATCTGTAGTAATTTGTGCATGCTTTAGAATAGATGGGATTTTCTAATTTCTAAATAAAGTCCCCTTAACTTAAAGAGAAGTTGTCTGGGATTACTTGGAGTGATGCGTACAATTAATGTCCATAGCGTAAGAACTTATTCCTTTACCTATTGTTTAATTATCTCAGCCTTATCAGGCTGGTAAACATAAACATAAACTGAGACTGAACAATTTGGCTATATATATATAAATGTTCCTGGAATCCAACAGGATGGTGCCCCTAAACTTGGTAATTTTTACATAAAATTATTATTCTTATTAATAATTGCCCTAAGCAATTATTCATAATTATTCATAGCCAAATCCTACCTATCTGCGGCACAACATATGGATGCCGAGGATGAGGCATTGGCAGTAGTTTGTGGACTAGTTAACAAAAACAAAATGAAATCCTGACATAGGATGAAGGCATGGACACAGCAGGAGCAGGGCTGTACTTTCTATATAAAGATATGGAGGTGAATTGTTGCTTTTTTGATGTTGTTTTCTACTCTCACATTCTAGACTTTCCTCTGACTGATCTCTGGTTCTATGCTAGGGATGGGTATCGTTAAAGGATTTATCGATACTACTACTCTTAACGATACTTCTTATCGATCCGGTACTTTATCGGTATCCTTATCAGTACTTTTTTTTTGAAAGACTAAAACAAAAGGGGAAAAACACAAATAATGTACTGTAGTTTAAGAATTAAAAAAAACTTAGATAAGAAGGAAACTGTTGTTCAAAAATATCCAGCATTTATCAATTGTAAGAATAAAATAGCAGGTTAACTGTAGTTTAGGAATTTAAAAAAAAACTTAGATAAAAAGGAAGCTGTTGTTCAAAATATCCAGCATTTATTAATTGTAAGAATGAAATGGCAAGCTAATGTCCATGCTTCACGTGTTTGCTTTGCATACAAACATACATACCTGTTGTATCTGATTCAGGGGTTGTTGTTGCTGCAGCACTCAGGCGGTGAAACACCATGCATCGTTTATTTTGGCAAGGTGTTTGGTCAAATTACTTGTGTTCCTGCCTTTGCAAGCAAAGCTTTTATTACATATGTGACAGTGTGCATTGTCGGCATCTATTTTCGTAAAATGAAGCCAAATTTTGGATCTTTTCGTTCACTCTGCCATCATACTTGTAAGGCGAACACACGTGAGCGCGCAGCAGTCGCCACTCCGTCCCCATAGGATGTGTGCTTGTTAAGGAGGAGTGGGCTGTAATACAGTGTTTGGCTTGTGTTTATATCTCCCGCAAAACATGAATACGACCTTAATTTTACCGTTAAGAGGACAGATAAGGCAGAATCAGCCCAGGGGCCAATTTAATACCGGGTTTCGGTATGGTTGGTTGAGACCAACCGGGGTTGCTGCACCGCGGATGTGTATGCGAGGAGTTATGACACTTACCTCAAATTGATGTCAACATTTTATTATGAACACACCAATTCAACATCTTTCCTCGACAGAATTGCAGACTGCACAGATGGTACCTTCTCAAATGAAAAAGTACTATAGCTTACTAGGGTATATATTAGACTCAATAATATTTACTATGTAAGATAATAGATTTCTATACATTTAACAGATGACCACTTTTGTTGTAAGATTCAGATAATTTATTAAACGCTAGACATTTTAAATGAGAATAAGAAAGAAAAGTATGTATTTGTGCCCCCTTTCCCTGTTAATGCCCTAACTGGCCCCCTCCCAAAACTTTGCTAGAGCCGCCCCTGCACAGTTGTAGAAAAGGATCCTGGTGTGAGTTCTCTTAGAAACAGTTCATAACTTCCCTTTAACTTCCCTTTAACTGATCACTCGTCACCTAAAAGATAAACGTGTTTCTCAACCACCTGTTCAGCTCTCATAATTCAGTAAGAACATCTCCTGGTTTCATCTTCATGTTTCCATCTGACCAGATATCCAAACCGATATCATGACCAGCAGCTTTTACGGCTGTGGCTCCAGCAAACAGCTGATACTGGAAAGTCATATTAAATCAGTGCTAACATTATTAAACGTGCTGCTGTTGTTTAGCGCAACATCTGCTAGTTTCCTCTTTCTGCGCAAAGTGGGCGTTAAACAAACGAGAGAGAGACGAGACTGGTGACAGAAAAGCAGATCAGCTGATCATTGATCAGTTTCATGATCGAAGGAGCAACAGACGAGGCAGCTGCGCAGCATAAAGACACAGAATAACTCCAGCTTTGTGTCTTTTTTTCATTGTAGCTGAAGTACGGTATAAACTGCGTTCCTTCTCACCTTAATACAGAACGATTCCGTTTTTTACGGGACGATTGGCAACCCTAGCTACGGCCTTACCAGTCAATGGCTACGGCCAATTGCTTAAAAATACAATCGTGAGCACTGCTCATCAATATCTTTAACGAAATGCCTGTTTAAATTGTAATATCAAAAAGCAATTTAACCACAGCTACCTTCTCTCTTGTCCTTTTACAGTTGTATGATGCGCTCAACCTTCACTTAACGAGACTGAACGAGGATCAGTTATACCCGGCACGCTTTGATCACATGCAGATCTCTGACAGTAGAGAATTGCTACTTCCTTAGGAGGCGGCAGCGCAGGTTCAATTAAGAAATAATTACCACGTCCCCGTAAAATAATTTATTTTTAGCATTTTGTTGCCGTGGCGCTGAAAATGTAGCTGTGGCACGGCGCCACAGCTAAGCCTATGTAGGGGAAACACTGCAACATGATGAATATCCTCAATTTGTGATTGAAGCGGTCCCAACCTCTTTCCAGGCTGATCAGAGTGCTTTGAACACACTACATACAACATGAATATCTGTTAGGATTAGCTTAAGAGCCATCCCGATAATCAAGGTGTGTTAGGAGAGAATCAGTTCAAATTCGGCCTAAAACTCACGCTGTGTAAACCACACGTTGCCGAAGAATGTAATGCCTTTAGAAATGCTGTTACTTTTTAATGCTACCATTCTCATCGGTGGTCATGAGGCAGTCACAGTAGTATTACTGGTACTTTATAATACCAATATTGTTCACAATAGGTGAAATTATATGTACCATGACAGCTTTTTATGTAAAGGATATCTATATATTTGGGAAATTCTCCATACAAAGAATATGGTTAAACTATATTCTGCTAGTTTTTTATCCAAAGATCAATGCTTCTGCAATTTTCCAATTAGTCAGGAACATATATGTAATGTTTTCAATTCTTCTCTTTACTTGTAGGTCCTGTGGATAAGCCAATGTTTTCAACCTGCTGCAGAAGCCTCATTGGTTGCAGGCAGGGCAGGAAATTAACTTTTTCATGGAAAAAGTGTATAGAAAAAAGTGTATAGAAAAAGTGTATAGAAATGTATAGAAATCTATTATCTTACATAGTAAATATTATTGAGTCTAATATATACCCTAGTAAGCTATAGTACTTTTTCATTTGAGAAGGTACCATCTGTGCAGTCTGCAAATCTGTCGAAGAAAGATGTTGAATTGGTGTGTTCATAATAAAATGAACACACCAGCTTCCATCATTTCGCAATATTTTGTTTTGCATCATAAGTTGATTTTCTTTATTTGTCAACAGCCTACAACATTGAAACATTCCTTAAAAATAACACAGAGCACAGAACACTGAAAAATGTATTCATAATTATTTGATTTTAATGTTCATCTGAGTCAGTATCGGATTCAGAGTTTGGTTCCCCTCCGGAGCCCTTCCTCCCATCCATGAAATTTGGCCGCCTGAGTCTTATATTATCCTGCCAAAGCTGGATGGCAGTAGTGGGATCGAAGTCCTCAATGGATGGGCTTGCTAGCTGGACCATCATAAGATCAGAGAGGGTGGCTGGAGAAAGGCTTGACCTCCAGTCACTTTTTACAAGTCTCATTACACTAAACCCCCTCTCAAAATCTGCGGTGCAGGCTGGCAGAGTGAGGACAAGATCCATTAAACTAAGAATATCAGGGCACTGGTGGTAGTACATCCTGTTTATCTCAGGCTAGGTAGTAGACAGGAGACTATCTCCCTGCTGCTACAGTCCATCCTTCAGAATCGTCTACTGGTCTTGTATGTCAGCTGCTGTCACTCCAGAGGAAAGAAGGGCTACTTTGAAGTGATTTGTCAGCTCCTCCACCTCTGCCTCCCCAAAGTCTAAAGAAGGAGAAAGAGAAACTGCTATGAATATTTAGTTACAGTATCTATCTGCAAAAAATATATATAAATAAATAAAAAATTAAGACACCTGAAGCCAAAATAATGCCTTCACGATTTCCTTTATCAGGCCAACACTTCAGATCCACCAGTTTAGCTGCTTGGAGAACACTGGAGTTGAGGTCAGCAAATCTGCTCTGGAGGTGCTCAGACAGTCTGTCCAGAAGAGAATTCTGTGCTGTCTACACAGAGCTGAAAGTGGTCTCACTGCACTCCCGTTGCTCCATGCAGGCAGCCAGTTTGGGTCCAGGCCTGCGATATAGTACATTTAATTCTAGATGGCCATTAATTGACCACATTGCTTCAAACTATTTAACAACATATTTTCTCACCTGGTTTTATATTTCAAGAGCACAGACTGAGTAGAAGTGAGACATGTATACACCTCAGCTAGCATCACAGTCGAAGACTGAAGTGTGAGGGAGAGGTTGCTCAGATGTGTCAAGCAGTTGTGCAGAAAGTTAGGGAACACCGATATAACTGGATCCTGGCAGGCTTTGAAAAAATGGCAAGCTTTGCTCCTCTGCACTGGGTTCACACCAACAGCATCTGGTGATTGTATCTGAACATAGGGCATAAATAGTTTGGCAAATAACATGGTTAATGACAAATAATCTTCATTGCAATTTACTATTATTATTATTATTATTATTATCACATTGGTTATAACTTAGCATTTCAATGACCATAACTGACCCTATACTAAAGACTTCCTACCTGCTCCAGGTGCTGAGTGAGTCCCTGGCGACCTCGTAAAAAATGATCAAAGGCTCTCAGCATATGAGTGACCCATCGAGTCCCTCCAACCCTGGTTGGTATGAGTGGAGTTTGGCAGGGAACCCTAAAACTCTGCCTGAGATTTGCTCTATTCAAAGCACTTTTGTGATAAAATGCATGCAAGCCTGAGAGTAAATCTTCTATATTGCTTGCTGCTGTACATCCCTTCACAGAGGCTTTGAAAGCAAATAACTTCCCTTCAACTCATTCGTGTCACCTAAAAGGTAAACGTCTTTCTCCATCACCTGTTCAGCTCTGATGATTACGTAAGAACATCTCCTGGTTTCATCTTCATGTTTCTCTCTCACCATATCCAAACTGATATCATGACCAGCAGCTTTTATGGCTGTGGCTCCAGCAAACAGCTGATACTAGAAAGTCATATTAAATCAGTGCTAACATTATTAAACGTGCTGCTGTTGTTTAGCGCAACATCCGCTGGTTTCCCCTTTCTGGGCAAAGTGGGCGATAAACAAACGAGAGCGAGAGAGAGACGGGAATTGTGACAGAAAAGCAGATCAGATAATCATTCATCAGTTTCATGATTGAAGGAGCAACTGAAGTACGGGACAAACCGCGCTCATTCTCACCTTAATACGGAACGCGTAATATTTTCTCTGAATACGGGACGATTCCGTTTTTTACGGGACGGTTGGCAACCCTAGCTACGGCCTTACCAGTCAATGGCTACGGCCAATTACTTAAAAATAAAATCGTGAGCCCTGCTCATCAATATCTTTAACGAAATGCCTGTTTAACTTGTAAAATCAAGAAGCAATTTAACCACAGCTACCTTCTCTCTTGTCCTTATATGCTTGTATGATGGGCTCGACCTTCACTTAACAAGACTGACGAGACTGAATGAGGATCAGTTATGCCGCCTCCCTCTCCCCGCGCCTCTCGGCACGCTTTGGAGATCTCTGACAGTAGAGAACCGCTGCTTCCTCAGGAGGCGGCAGCGCAGGTTCAATTAAGAAATAATCACCTCATCCCGTGAAATAATTTATTTTTAGCATTTTGTTGCTGGAAGCCTTGCTGTTACCTAGCAACAGCAGAACTGCACTTCTGAGGAGAAGAAAAGGTCACTTAAGGTCATTATAACTATTTGGACATGGAGTTAGTTCCTGGTAGATTATTGGATTACCATTCGGAGAATTTTTCTTATACATATGATACTCAATCAGCCTTAACTGACATCCGTGCTGGACTTTCAAAATAAGACTCAAACAATCTCTTCAAAATAAAAGCCCTCAGATTTTCTATAGAATATCACAGCACCCTATTGTTTTACACAACTATTACATATTTATTACAAATGTATTACTACTATTACACTACTCTTACATAGACGTTCTGTCTGTCCGTCAGCGACTGACTCTAAAGAACTCTGTCTCCATGTCTGTCTTTCAGCTGTCTTTCAGCTGCATAAGCAGCGCTCTGAAAGAACTGAGACATCAGCTGTCTGTGTGACGTTCAGTCAGTGGCAGGTCCCAAGAACTTTTGTGCCTGTCTCTCTGTCAACAGCTGTCGAGCTGCAAATTGAGAGCTCATAAAGTACTTTGTCTCCCTTTCTCTTTCTCCCTGTCTCTCTCCATCTGTCTGTCTCTAAGATGATGCACGAGCGCGCGCTGCGAGAGCGAGCAGAAAGGAAGAGCAGTTCCGTTTTTGGTCACATGGTGTCAGTTGCGAGTTTAAATTTCAGAAAATTGCATATAGCCCCTTTAACAAACTGGTTTTAACAGAATTATTCTTCCTCTAAAGGAAAATAATGTTTTCTCTTTTTTGTTTTGACATTATGAAATAAAACATTCTATTTTACAATCACAATTTGACATGAATATTTTTAAACACATTTTTAAACACAGTGAAAAGATCTGATTTTTAACCGCCTCTTAACATTATATGTTTTAATATGTTTTTAAATCAGCCAAGAACTATTTATTTAAATGTGTTTTAACATTTCAGCTGGGTTACACCCTCCCCCTTCTAATAGTCTGGTGTCCTCAACAGACAACAATAACTCAAACTCTACTTTAGGAGAAAGGTAAATATAACAACAGCTTATCTCAGTTTAACTCTTTCCAATCTTAATAACGACACCTCTGTGTATGATAGTGATTGGCTGATCTCTAGCTTTACCAGGCTCCTCATAGGTTAGCCTTACTACTGGTTTGATGCTTCTTTTCGAGCGTGTTTCAGCATTATTAATCAATGGCTCTGGTGTTTCACTAGCACTGTAAGAGCACTGTCACCTTGACTTTCATTTGGTTCAGCTTCTGGCTCTTCAGAGCTCTCCTGTCCAGTCTCCTCCAGATCCCCATTAGTTTCAGGAATACCATCCCGACTGGGTCCCTCCTCCACATTATCATCCTCTTCAGAGCTCTCTTCTGACAGAGGGGGATCTACATCCTCTTACATGTCCTCAAAAAGGGGGGTGGTCGGTCTGGTCCTGGGAGTCTCTCTGAGCTTATAGCAAGTCCTAGCCGGTCTGTAGTACTCTGAGTCAGAAGAAGAATCAGTGCTGAGTGGCTCGGGGAGAACTGTCTGAGTGTCAGGTAAGGTCAATGTCTGTTTTCTGGAAGTCTCAGTTCTGGTTCTTGCCCTGACACATGAGTCATGATCCACCTCTGCTTTTGGAAGTCTCACTAGCTGTCCTATTGGCAGAATGTGGTCTCTGTGAAGCGTTTTAACACCTCCCCTCCCATTCTCAGGAAGATTTGGCATTTTTCCCACAACAAGGTAAGGAGTAGGATTCCACCTTGTTTGCAGCTTGTGTTTGGCTTTCAGCCCCAAGTTCCTGAGTAACACTCTGTCACCGACGTCTAAGGACTGGAAGCTAACTCTTTTGTCATAGGCCTTCTTGTTCCTTTGATGAGATCTATTAGCTGTTTCTGATGCCAGCTGATAGGCTTTTTGCAAGTCCTCCTTTAACTTTGCCACATAGCGGGAATGACAGTCTACCTTCTCATCCACAACCGTTCCAAAGCACAAGTCCACCGGAAGCCTGGCTTCCCGACCAAACATTAAGTAATAAGGTGAATATCCTGTTGAATCACACTTAGTGCTGTTGTAAGCGTGGACCAAATATGGTACATGTTGGCTCCACTGACGCTTCTTGTTCCTAACATAGAGAGCAAGGTCCTGTTGAACCTTTCAGGCTGCGGATCCCCCTGCGGGTGGTAACTTACGAATCCCCATCAACTTTGACAGATCTTGGATCAGTCGACTCTCGAAATCCCTCCCCTGATCAGAAGGGATCCTAGTTGATAGACCATAATGCACAAAGAACTTGTCAACTAAGATCTTAGCCACTTAGCTTTCTGGTTCTTTGTGGGGAAAGCTTGTGCATAGCGTGTACTGCTCAACATCTTTGGCCGTCTTTGGCCAGAAGAATCTCTGTCTCAGCAGGTCAGGTATTCTTTCCATTCCGAGATGTCCCAAATCATCATGTAGTACCTTTAGAACAGTGTCACGATACTTGGTCGGCAAAATGAGCTGATTGACGTTCTCCTCTGAAGGCAAGTTGGACCAGCTTTCAGAGTTAGTTTGTCTTTCTCTCTTTTCAGTTGGGAAAACTTGCGATCATTCTCAACATGTTCTGGCCATTTATGCTGCAGGACAGCCTGGAGTGCAGGTCCAATGGCTGGATCTTCTTTTTGTGCATGTACTAGCTCATCCTTGGATATGTGTCTCAAAGCCTCAAGCTCCATGTGCATGGGGAATGAATAGATGTTTGGAATGCATTCTGGGGGAGCTCCGAGCTGAACCACATAGCGAACTAAACGATCTGAGGAAGTTGGTATGCTGACTCTTTGACAGATGCACCTCATCCCATCCTGTGATATGGTGACTCACCCCTTTGTAGTCCAATAAATGTGACAAAACCGATCCATCTAAAACAAAACTGTCTTTTTACATCCATAAGGGTCTGATTAAAGTCCTCTAATAAAGTGATTATTCCAGGACAACAATAAAACTGATAAAAAAACAGCAAAACTGCACTTCCAAAATGTCTATTCCATGTTTGTAGTCAAATAGTCATATTTTAAGTTCTCACTGTGATTTTGTTATTTAAAGCAAAGACAAGTTTTAGTAAAGAAATATTCAGCCAGCTGTTTGAAAAGACATTTGCTGTCTTCGAGTTAGACAACAGAGATAATAAGTACTCGAAGTTACGCACAAAATGTTTTTTACGGGTTACAAATCACGTTTTACACATACAACTACTCAAAGTTACACACAAACAGGCTGACACAAGTTACAAATCAAGTATTACACATACACACAGATCTTTTGAGACTATTTTCTCTCCATATCCAAAGTTTTTTGCCTTTTGCTGGTTGTGGCTGGCTTGTTAGACATGTTGTGCTGCACTGCTCTCTCTAGCACTTGACGACGACCCACTGTTTGCGTTAGCTTACGGTGCGTTCAAAGACGGCTCGGAAAATCCGTTACCACATGTTAACGGTTAAGACGGCTGTAAAGGCTGAAAAAAAGTGCGGGGGACGCAGGGCACCGACACGGGAAGTGCGGGGGACATGTCCCACGCGTACCCCGTGGTTGTTACGCCCATGGTCAAGGGATTATTGTCAGTCCGTACTGTGAACCGGGGTCCATACAGGTAGTCATGGAACCAGTCCACGACAGCCCATTTGAGTGACAAAAACTCCAGCTGGTGAATTGGATATCATTTCTCTGACTGACTCAGCGTTCTGCTTGCAAAAGCTACTGGTCTCAAACCCTCTGAATGCTGCTGATAGAGAACTGCACCAACTCCCTTTAAGCTGGCATCCACATGGAGGATGTATGGCTTCTCTGGGTCTGCAAATGCTAGCACCGGGGCATGTGTTAGACAGTAGATGATCTAATAGAAAGCATCCGTGCAGGACTGATCCCACCTTTGACCAAATGGCTCAGACTCATTCAGATAGCTCTTGGAGGGATCTTTGTTTAGCTTTTTACTCTTTTGTGTCGGAGCATAGCCTTTGGTTAGCTCTGTTAAGGGTCTAACTATGGAAGCATAGTTGGCTATGAATCGCCTATAATACCCGCAAAACCCCAAAAAAGATCTCAGGGTCTTCAGGTCAGTGGGCTGGGGCCAGTTGGTAACTGCTTGGATCTTTGCAGGATCAGGTGAGACGCCTTCAGATGACACAATGTGCCCAAGGTACTTTACTTTCGGCTGCCAAAATTGACACTTATCCAGTGAAAGTTTCAGCCCAGCCTCTCCAAGTCTGTCAAGCACCTTAAGTAGCCTCTCCTCATGTTCTTCTAATGACTTCCCAAAGACGATAATGTCATCCAAGTAAACAAGAACCTGCAGAAGGTTCATGTCACCAACAGTCTTTTCCATTAGCCTTTGGTAAGTAGCTGGGGCTCCTGTTATTCCCTGTGGCATTCTCTCAAACTGGAATAACCCCAGCGGGCAAATGAATGCCATCTTTTCCTTGTCTTCTTCGGCCATAGGTATCTGGTAATACTAATACCAACACAGAGAACCATTTGCTGCCAGACAAAGAGTCTAATGCATCATCGATGCAAGGGGTGGTGTACTGATCTGGTATTGTACGGCTATTCAGTAACCTGTAGTCAATACACATACGTATGGTACCATTTTTCTTTCTGATGATGACTATTGGCGATTCATAAGGGCTGCGAGACTCTTTGATGATGCCTGCACGCGTGAGCTCTTGAAAATTTTTCCTTACATCATCATTGTCAGCAGGAGTCAAACGTCTGGACCGTTGCCTAAATGGTTTGGAATCAGACAGAAGGCTGGTGTGCTCCACCCCTTTAGCTTCTCCAACATCCCACTCCTCCATGGAAACCACATGTGATCGTTGGGACAACTTCTGGCAGAGTCGCTCTTTCCACTCCTCTGTTACAGGGGAGTCGCCAAAGTTGATCAGGGTTTTGTCAAAATCTGTTGCGGTTGTCTTCTGGAAAGGGACAGTAGAGACACTCTCAGTAAGATACATGTGCCCAATGACGGTGCCATCTGGTATAACCATCTCCCCAAGGGACTGATTTTGGACTAGAATCTGGAAGTTGTTAAAGTTTACTGCATTGCCAGGCACAACCATGGGCTGCAATAGCACACTAGCTGGAAGTGGTGCTGAAGGGGATGCGTCTACCATCAGGATCTCTTTATCAACTTCTTGCATAAACTCAACTTTACAGCTGACCTGTAAGTCTTGCCCAGGGGGAAGTGTGAGGGAACCTGGACCTTGCCAGGTAACACAACCAACATCATCATAATCATCAATGGTAGGTGAAGCTAAAGTTGGGGGTTTAGGCATGTTTTCACAATGAACTTGTATGCCAAGAGTTTTGGTGATGTCAAGACCCTTTTCACTGCAGCGCTTGACCAGATTTCTGACATGACAGGTATTTGTCCCTATAATAACTGGTGTCTGCTCTTCAGAGCTAGGACTGGGGCAAATGAGAGCAAGAACTGTTACAACCTCACTGATTCCAGTAACACCTGCAAGGTATTCTATATCTACCAAACTGTAGCCAAGGTAAGGATAGCTGCTGTTGGATTCACTCAAACCCTAGTTGGCCAGACCAGAAACAGGATGCATGGGAACATCAGCGAGGTGCTCTTTGTACCACGACTCAAAAATAATAGTGACCTGAGAGCCACTATCCATGAGAGCATTACAGGGATGTCCATTTACCTTTAACTTTACTAAGCTGGGGGGCCCGATCAAACCTTCAGGAATTTCTGTTGTGACAGGTGTGTTTACAACACTTCATTTTACATCACAGGCTACTTCAGAAGGTGTGGTGTCTGCAACAGGCTGGTTTTCTTTCACAGTCTTTAGGGCTCGTATCAGCTTCCTTATGACTTTGTTTTGGTTTTCTGGGTTGTGGCACTTTGCAACAAAGTGACCATTCTCCCCGCACCGGTAACAAAACTGCTCATTGGAGGGTTTTGAGGGTCTGGTGGGGATTCTGGGGGTTCGGGAACCACCTTCCACAGCTGAAACTGATGGGTTTCTGACAGAGGGCTCATATGTGGTCTTTTTCTTATTCAGCTTTTGCTGCAGTCTTTTGACTTGTTTCTTTAGAGCCACTAGCTCTGGGTCTTGGCGTGGTTCACCTGAGAGTGAAGGGGTCACAGGCGAGAGAGTGAAGAATTCTGCTCTAGCTTCAGGGGTTTTGGGGGCCAGAGCAGCCACCATTGACTTGAGTTCTTTTACCTCAGTTTTTAAACTTTGAATCTCTGCCTGTTTAGCATCAGCTATATGTGTTGAGTGCACAGGATGCACTGAAGTGTTGAGTCTCATCCTGGATGTTTCATACTCCTGTTCATTCCAAATCTCACACAGGAGTTGGTGGGTTGTCCTTCCTTTCCCTTAATCTTAACTGAATTAGCATCAGGTTAGAGGCGACTGCACCTTTCAGTAGTTGGGCCAAACAGGCTTTATCCTTGTTGCTAGGTAAAACTCCTCCTCTCTGAACAACTTTAGACAGAGACCGCTCCAGGCGTCTAAGGAAATCAGACAGCTTATCCCCTGATTGCTGGTACATCTGTCGAAAAGCAAAATACAGATAATCTCCAGATTCAGCAGTTCCAAATGTACTCTCCAAGGCCTCCAGGTAGTCAGCTGGAGTTGAATCAGTATGAGAGCCTCTTACAGCCTATTTCTAGTGCTGGTCCTCTTAAACATTCTATCAGCCTGCACCTTTTTTCTCTCTCCATGCATTCACTCTCCTCCACCATGAGCCATACCTGCTCAAGCCAGTGATCAAACTGCTCCTCCCCAGGTGGAACTGGCAGAAGTCCTGAAAAAATGCGTAGACGACGGTACCCACCTTCAACAGGAGGTTTACTGGTTTTCTCCAACAGATCTCCCACCGCCTTTCAGATGGATTCAGTAGAGTTAATGGGCGGTTGAGGGCTAGAGAGTAGTGCCTTAAGACATCCATAGTCTTTCCCTCAGTCTCTAACGGCACTTTCAGTTTGCTACCGAAATCTTCAGGGGCCGGGTTGCTAGGTATGGTGACCAGGGGCCAAGTTTATCCACTCTCAGGATTCATCACTTCAGGGGGAATGCTTACAGTGGTGAGGTTCCCTTTAGTTTCACAGAGAACCATCAGGCTGCTCAAAGTGGCATCAAACATCCTGCCTCGGACACGCACAAGTCCTTAGCACTTAACGGTTTGAACAACTTCCTCAATATGGGCTATTTCAACATCAGGTGGGACAATAACCATCAGTCCATGAGCCTCATCCAGCTCTTCTCCTCTGCACCATCTCTTCAGCTCAGAAATGAGCTGTGCTCTGTCTGCCATTTTGCTATGTGGGTTAACAGGCTTTTTTTTTTTTTTTTTTTTTTAACTTGTTAAATATCTCTACTGACTGTAAAGACCCCAATACTAATCACAAAAATCACACTAATCCCAGCGGTGCCTCCATTTTATATAGCCCTTCCTGTCCTGCTCATAAGAGGATGGGCCCTATGTTCGTTTCAGTTATACTCTCGTTTATATGTGTGATATTCTAGATTATATATATGGGTAACTAAAACACCTTTAACTTCAAACTTGGACTAAGACAGTTACCCAAGTTATGGTAAATAATTGAATTCTACTCAAAATCACAACAGAAACCTTTGGGTAACATAACAAGTTCCCACTTTAATTAAATAAAATAATTGGAAATAAACACAGGATAAAATAAATAAAATGTCTGTGCCCTTTGGTTAGAAAGCAAACACCAGTATACAATGGCAGTTAAAAAAACAGTGTTTTCTTCAGAAGTAAAATATTTCACCCAACTGTCTTTTTCACTTAATGTTTCACTTTTATAAAAAATAATAAAAGCCGGCACACCTTGTAAAAAAAAAAAAAACGTTGCAGGCCTGATTCGTGGGTCGGGATCGTTGGAACCCAAAACTTACAGGTCCTTCACTCAACAGAGTTGAAACAAAAAGAATCAGAGGTACCTTTTCCAAGCACAATGTTCCTGTCAGTTCACCTCAGTCCAGATGAGAATGGAAGCGCACACAGGTGTCCATACCGATATCCACACAATCTCGTTGCCAGAGGAACTCTGAGCATCCCTGGTAGCTCAGAGAGCTAACTGGTTTGCGTCCTCTCGTTTCCAGGTCAGGAACTGACGAACAGGTACGTGGCTAGCTGCGTTAGCTAAACAGCTGCATCCACACTGTCCGGTCACGTTTCTCTTAGCCTTTAGCCTGCACTTAGCTAGCGCGAGACAGTCTGCATGTAATAGACAGTAATAAATTTCGGGCTGAAATTAACTGTCGCTCACAACTATCACTTGTCACTTACGAGATTATCAAGCAGACAATCAAAAGTACAAGCTATAGGAAGTTCAGCATAACAAGCTGTTAAACTCACGAAACTAACTGTTTAATCCACTTTCTCTCACATGCGTCTTCTTCTTTTATCTCTCTCTCTGTGTGTGTCCCCCCCCCCCCCCCCCGTCTCTCTAGACGTAAGATCACATGACTTAACAAACTGGTTTTAACAGAATTATTCTTCCTCTAAAGCAAAATAATGTTTTCTCTTTTTTGTTTCGACATTATGAAATAAAACATTCTATTTTACAATCACAATTTAACATGAATTCAACCATTTCTAAACACAGTGCCGGTCGCGTGCACCCACGTAAACAGAGTTTGCTTCTACTGACTTTCACTTTCGGCGCCCGAATGGAAGTGAATGAGGCTTTGCGATTATTATGTTTTTAGCTAGGACTACGTGAAATTCTGGATCCATTGTACAATTTTAAATTTTTTAAAATTTATTTTATTTTATTATTTTTTTCCTTTTCCCCCTCAGAAGGACAATGTGAGTCGAGAAGGACATATGGGCAGTTGCCCGACCAACCTGAGAAACCCCCCTGTGCACGTCCTTAGCTGTTTTCCTCCTCTCTTCCTGTTCATTATTGCTTTTACTTTAGGTTTCTCTTAGATCTCTTTCCTCTGTATTTTCATTTCATTAAACACTGACGACAAGAGTTTCTGCATTTTGGTCCTACTTCTCATAACATGACATTTGGAGTATCCTTTGTAGCTTCATGGGAGCTTGATGAAGAGGTTTTTGGAATATGCTCGCTAACATTTAGTATTCATTCCTACGTGCACCTCTCTGCCGTATAGATATTGGTGGAACTTCTCACACCCATATACTATGGCTAGGAGTTCTTTTTCTATTTACACGTATCTTCGCTGACTTTCTGTGAGTGCTCTTGAGCTGTAGGCCACGGGTTGTTCATCTTGCACAATCACTGCTCCAATGCCTTTAGAACATGCATCCACTGAGAGTGTCACAGCTTTGTTGACATCGTGAAACTTTAATGTGAGAGCTTCTGTGATTAGCATTTTTAGCTGCTTAAAGCTTTGTTATTGAGGCTGCTCCCAGTGCCATGCCGTTTCTCCTTGCATCAGCTTCCGTGTGTCCGTGTTCTTGTAGGTGCACGTATCACCGGCTTTACTTCTGGGTCAAGTTTTATTGTATGTTCACCTGGCAAACATCCAAGTCTGGTGAAGAGAAGTCCATATTTTTTAAAAATGTTTTCTGCCTTTTCCATGCTGAATAACCTTTTCACAATTTTTAGTTTTGAGCTGGACTCTCTTCCCAGTATTGTCTCTATTATTTCAAAGTTTATTTTATGGTTTTGACCTTTATAGCTACATTTGAGTGATAATTCGCCCTTGTGGCCTGAGAACGCCCCTAACTTGCATCGAGATGCTTAAAGCTTGCAATCTGCTTTTAGAGTTTGAAATGATTTGCTGAAATTACATTACAGTCAGCTCCTGTATCAATTTTAAACTTGATTTTTTTCTCATTTATTAAGTCCTCAGTCCAGCTACTCTTGCCACTCTGTACATATTCAGTTCCTTCAACATTTCTCATTTTTATAGCTCCAATAAACATGTAATTTTCATCATCACATTCCTGAGTCTGTTCAACTGCATGCATTTTTTGTGCCTTTATCTGAATGTTGACATATCTAGTACTCTATTCAGCGTGAGGTCTGCCTCTCTGAGCAACCTTGTTCTTGAACAATCATCTTTTATCCCACAGACAATCTGATCCCTTATCAGCGAGTCGCACAGGTCACCAAACTCAGTCTTTCGCCTTGTTTTTTACATCTGTCACATAGGCATCTATAGTTTCTGCCTGACATTGTGCCCTGATAAAATACGTGTGCCTGGTCTATCAGAGTTTTTCCTCGGTTCACAATATTCTTTGAACTTCTGCTTCAATTGAGCTATTTTGTTTCTTTCTTCCTTGGAGATGACAAATGTGTTATTCACTTTAATGGCTTTATCTCCGGCAACGAAAAGGAACGTAGCACACTTCCTCAGACTTCCCAGCAACGCCACTAGCCATAGCAAATAGATCGTAGCACTGCAGCCACATCCTCCAGTTCTCTTCCAGATTACCTTGCAGGCTTAAATATGGCATTGGTTTGAAACACAGTGGAAGATGTAAGGAACTGCAAAGGATAAGTGTTGTTCTGATGGCCTGCGGCCATATCAGATTGACCAGAGAGAAGATTCTCAAACTGGTCCACTTTCTCCTTTTCTCGGTTGTGTAAAGGTTTTTTGACCCTCCTACATGCAACTTCATTTCTAAAACTTGTATAGAGATGTGGTGATTATAAACTACTACAGACATTGTTTTTAGCTTATTAGAAGTTAAATTAAATGTAACATTATGACCAGAAATTTTAGTGTGGTCAAAATGTTATTTAATTTTATTTTGCTTCTTTCGGTCCATGTCTCCTTTGTTTTGTTTGACTTCATCTCTGCAACATTTTTCCTTCTCAGCACAGACTTGTTTTGGGCTCAATTTAAGGTCATAAAGTTTGCACATAATTTCACAGTTCAACTTCATAAATCAAGTTTTGGAAACTTCATAAATCAAGATTTGCAATCTCGTAGAAAATATCTGCCCAAAAATTTCAAGTTTGCAAATGTGCAGAAAGAGGTTTGCATGGATATAAATAAAGTTTTGCATTTGAAAGAATAATATAAGTTCTTTTGCAAACATCCTGTTTTGAGATGTGCAGCATAAAACTGCGTGATAGACTCGGAAGTTGCGGTTGCAAATTTTGGCACGGTCTTTACACACTTCTCTGATTGGATGGTGACAGATCACACTGTCCAATCAGAGGCCTGTCCAAGCAGGCCACTTCCTTTCTCCAGACTCTTAAAGGGGAGTAGAGATTCAACATGGATGACGACGCGAGTACATCTGCGAATCAAGTGGGCTATTATTTGATAAATCAGATGTAACTGTTTTATTGTCACTTACATGAAACATTAAATATGACATGTATTCCCACAGCATCCTAAATAATAGCCCACATGATTCACAGAGGTACTCGCGTCGTCATCCATACTCCCCATTAAGAGTCGGGAGCGTTGTGGAAAGACAGGAAGTGGCCTGTTCTCTGATTGGATAGTGTGATCTGTCACCATCCAATCAGAGAAGTGTGTAAAGACCGTGCCAAAATTCGCAACTGAATATTCCAATGTTCAGTAAACTTATACCACCAGATGGCGGTCTCTGAATTTCGTTCACAAAGGCGTCCACATTTTTCCCTTAATCTAGATGCTGATTAGTCTCAGCAGGTGAAACTCTCCCCACGCACCCTATTTATCTAATTTACCATGTCACTATGAGGTAAATTAGACCAGAAAAACGCCCCCAAAAATCTGAAATTTTCTAGAAAAGGGATCCTCTAGAAAGCGTGTGCAGCACTCCTCATTACAGTAAATGGAGATGAGAATCAAGGACTTCATTCATATAACAGGGGAATTTGAATATTTTTCACCTTTCTAACCTCCTACAGTGTGTTTACAGCTTGTTTCTCTTTCTTCAAATCATTAACCAGGCACCTATGGGTTCAATATCATGCCACAGACATTTGTGCATGCAAAAAGATTTTGCATGTCTGCACAAAGATTTTGCATGTGAAATGATGTTTTGTAGTTGTATAAAACAAGTCGTGCTTGTAAAAAGAATCTGAACCCGCAGAAACATTTTCTGACTGTGCAAGAAACCTTTGCCTGCATAAATATTATTTGCAAAAATGTAGATCCGTTTCATAGTTGTGGTTTTCTTTCCTGTGTGTATGCAAATTAAATTTGTACCCGTAAATGTTTCGCCATACAAAATATCTGTACGAGTGAGACATCTTGGGCTCGTGTGCAACACTGCACCTACGAGCTCACAAAACAAAAACCTACAACCACAAAACGTTTTTACGGATTGAAGGCCAGTCAAATTCGTGCCACTAACGGCCAACCAGGAGACTATATACTGGCAAGCCAAACAGCCATTGACCCACTTTTTTAATAAATGCATGAACTCTCCAGCTGAATGAATCGGCATCATCAGCTACGTTTACATAGAGACATAGTTCATCTGCCTGACTGAAATCAATCTGATCAGAGATTCCAGCTGTCATGTTTACATGGACGCTAGATAAGTGATGGATCAGGTGTCTGTTACATGATTGAAACATTTAATTCGATCGTAATGAGAGATCATCCTTATTAATTGTGGAAAATACAGTAGCCTAGACGGCCAAAGCTGGTTCTGTCCCCTGCTTCACCCATCTTCATTCTTCCCGCCGCGTCGGCTGGTTTAGCCTTATAATCTTGGCTAAAGTTGTTTTAGACACTTCATAGGCAGATCAGAATAGCTTTTAAAAATCTGTAATAATTCTCTTTTCTTCATCTTCTTCTGATCTGCCTCTATACTTATATGACCGGAATTCAGGAATTCAGAATTAGTATGGTTGTAATAGCCTATAATATGCACAGTTCCGGTTACGATAAGCCTGGTTGACTTCAAGTCTGTGTGTGTGTGTGGAACCAGATTTTGTCATCTCCACTCGCAAAGGATCTTTTGGACAAGTGGGATCTACTCTACAGTAATTTCGTCCATCCTGTGAATCAGTCTACAGCAAGTTCGAGCGGGAGGGAGTCGGAGGATCACATCGTAATTTTGAGAAAAAAAAAAAAAAGCATCAACGGTCGTTAGACTCTTCACTTCATTCTGCTTCAGTGTGCTGTGCCAGTAGACTTCAATGCTGCAGGCAAGTTCTTTTCACTTTTGAATAGAGAAAGTACTGCTCTTTGTTTATTTGGCTCAAGTACATTTGGCTGGCTCATGTTAGTAGCTATTTCTAGGTTTTTAATCGTTCAGTTTGGTGACAGCTACGTCTGGCTAGCTACTTGTCAGTTAGCAAGTTGGTTGATCCCAGACATGGACATAGCTTCTAGCTAGCCTACACTGCACATTCAGTCTCCAAATTTACATGTTGCGCGAAGGAATTTATTTTAGTTTGAGTAATTTTCCAGAATACATTTTGATGCCAAAATTCTGAATGCTTGTGTAGTCTTTATGGTAATTGTCATCATTTTCCCTTGCCAGCTACATTAGCAAAGGCGAAGAAGTACAGAGAAACGCTGCCGGAACATCGCAAAATCAGGTATTGTAAACTTGCATGACATGGCATTTAAGTGCAGATATTGCGAGTCAAGCTTAGACACAATCCCCTACTATGTGGAACATACAAAAAAGCACCGGAACCGCGCCAATTTTAGTTTCCCCTGTGGTGTTGCTCAATGTCCCTCTCAATTGAAGACAGCCTGTGGATTACAGACTCACATGTATAAAAAACATTCAGCACCCAAACCAGTTAGGCACACACATGTTGATTTTACTTGTCATGTGGAAAGACGCACTGCAGGGTTCCCGCGGGTCCTTAAAGAGTAACTAAACCCCAAAACAACTTTTTTTTTGCTTCTAAACTGTATAAATGGGTCTTTACCAATGCAGTCTTTTAGTTTCTGGGGATTTTTTTTACATTTTGGTGTAAACTTGTTTAATTCTACACCTTTTGGTCTAAAAACATCTTAGTGCTGCCCTCTTAGGGTTGAACGGTACATCTCTACGTCACAGGCATTGCCTATGTCACAGCAGCCATGGTCTCACAGACACGCCCCGTGGGTTTGGGTAAAAAACTATCAGACATACCCCCCCCCCTCGTGGCGAGTTTGGAGTGGGATTGCGTTTTTCAGGTTACAATTATTATCACATTAGCACTTAGTTAGCATAGCTAACATACTGTTTTGAACGTTAGCCTATGTTAGCATTACCACTCAGAGGCCGGACCCATCCTGTCTCTCTCTCCCTCAGCAGCAGCGCCAGCCTCGGGCAGCGCTGACTCAGCGCCCCGAGCCAGCGGCTCTAATTGATACGGCTCGTGGCCGCTGAGCTCCATAAAGCCTCCCTCTACTCCTCTATCTCCGGTGACGACGGAGGAGATCCGCTGGTTCAGGGCGCAGAGCCAGCGCCGCCCAAGCTCGGTGCTGCTGAGGCAGAGAAAGACAGGAGGAGTCCAGTCTCTGAGTGGTAATGCTAACATAGGCTAACGTTCAAACAGATGAATGTTGATCAGTCGCAAAACTGCCAACATCGCTTTGGTCACTGTCCATGTTTCAGTGTCACATTAAACGAGCTGTCACTGTCCTCCTGAACACACCCCTACATTCCCCCCTCCGCTTTTCCTCAACATTTGGCCATACCCCTCTGTTCTTCCTGGCACCGCCCACTTTGTAGAATTTTTAAAATGTTGTCTGGGGGCGGGGTTATGCCTTTTCAGGGGGTTCAGTTACACTTTAAAAAGTCTTAAAATGTTGTATAAGGCTGAAGTTGTTTTCCGTTTCTAGCTTCCGATTCGGGAAATGGTTTAAGGGCTATTATATCACATTTTTCTCTACTCTGAGGGTCTTTAATCTGCTCTGGTTTAAAATCTACAGTACATAGAAATTTCAGACCTGGACTAAATTATTCCACATTACCGGAAGAATAATTAAAACCAACTCTGTGATTTGTGAAACTTCAGTAAAGGCAGATTTCAGCACTTTTTCTGCCTCTGGACCAAACCATTTTAACTGTAGCTAGAAAAATACAAAGTGCTGAAATCTGCCTTTATTGAAGTTTCACAAATCCCAGAAAGGTTTCACAAATTCCTAAATATGACAGAAAAAGTAAAATTTTTGGCGCAAATAAAGGACGAAACCAGAAGGTGTTTGTTTTTTTTCTTTAAGGAAATACAGGAGAGATGCATGGAACTTTTGTTTTGAATTCCACAATCACATTTACACGTGGAGCTTTTTACCTATTAATCTTTTAGCCAGCTGCTAAGGCAAACTAACTGGTTAACATTTTCTGAATGTAAAGCTGACAGTTTCTTATTCAATTTTGGACAACCCTGAGCATCGTCTTCATGGGACTATCCTTCAACAACAGTGTCTTCGGTCAGAGGCTTCTTCAGTTTTGCTGCAACACCGATTGCTACAGGAGATCAGTCCTGCCTACAGCCATCAGGATCTACAATAGCTCCTTGAAAAATTAAATGAGCTGAAACAACACTTAATTTCTCTCTGGGAGCAATTAAGTATTTTTTAATTCACGTTTTCTGACGAATAGAGGGATTATTTGTGTATCAGCACCGAACCTTTACATTACTCCCTGGTTCCCACTGTTATTATTTGCAGTTATCAAACAGTTGTAATGCTGTTTACCTGACAAGCAAGCACTGAATGCAGCGCAGGTTTAATTGTGGGGTAAACAGGGCAGGTCATTTTGTGCATGGGTTAAAAAAATAATGCCATTAATTCCACGAATTAATCGACCCGCGTTAATGCATTCATTTTGACAGCCCTAACGTTACCAATTGGTAACGTACCATATAACGTTACCAATTATATAATGATTAATGTTCATTATGTTTATAATTACGTTTGTGTATGTTTGCATTTTATTGTTGTGGATTACTTGGCACATTGGATTGATCTTCTTCTTTTTTTTTTTTTTTACAAATGTGCAGGAAGGTACAAAGGACCTGAATCGGAACAACATGCTCTCACTATCAATGGATGGGCCCGCTGTAAACTGGAAGTTTGTTGAACTCTTACAAGAGGAACACAGAGAGCAGTGTGGTGGAGCCCAATTACAAATAATTGGGAGTTGTGGCCTTCACACGATGCACAACTCATTCAAGAACGGCTTCGCAGTGTGGCAAGTTGAGAAAGTCCTGAAAGCCCTGCACTACCTGTTTCATTGTGCACCTGCAAGGAGAGAGGACTTTGTGTTAGTGACAAAGTGTGATACATTTCCTCTGCCATTTTGCAGACATCGATGGCTGGAAAACCTTCCAGCAGTGGAGCGAGCCATTGAAATTTGGCCATATATTGTCACCTATGTAGATCAGGTCAAAGCCAAGAAGCTCCCCAGTCCAAGGTCATCGTCATATGACACCATCGCAGAAGCCCGGATGGATCACTTCATCTTGGCAAAGTTACACTTTTTCATGAGTGTCTCAAGAAGTTTTCAGCCATTTCTCACTAAGTACCCGACAGATGCCCCGATGATTCCCTTCCTCGGCAGAGATTTGGAGGATCTAATCAGGGTAGGGCTAATGACTACTAAAAGTATATTAATGGTTTAATCATTCAAGCTCCATCATTTACAGAGGATATGAACAGTAAAACAAAGTACTGAGTTTTCAGCATGATGATGTTTGTAGAAAGTATTGTAAATACCGTAATACTTTTTCCAATTTTGATTATAATTATTATGCTTGTGCTATTCTATTTTCAGAGCCTTCTCAGACGCTTCATAAAGCAAAACGTCCAGGTTGATGTTTCCCCAGTAAAACTGGTCAAGCTTGATGTGACAGACCAAAAGCTTTGGGTCAGTCCAAAGTGGACATTGGCATGGGAGCCACAGCTGCCCTCAAGGTAATATTTATCTTAGATTACTTTATCATTGTGCTATATGCGCTGCAAAGTCACTTGACTAGTGAAGTATTTATGTTGAGAAATTAAGAGATCAGATTGTTTTGACATCAAGCAGTTGACCTATTAACTGGATCTGTCAAATGTTGTGTAGTGTAAGTTACACATAGGGAGAGTTTATCTGATGTTTCAGGTGATGTGACTTTTGTGGTTTTGTCAGGGAATGTCAGGCAGTCAGAGTGGTGGAAGTGAGCGTGAGGTTTTACTGTTCATGCGAGACAGCCAGAGTGCCCTGTCAAAAATTTGTCAGAACCTTCTATTGTAGTGCCCCCTGAAGTACCCCTCTGTCCGAAATATGATGTGCCTGGACCCCCAAAATATGCACAAAGAACCAGACATGTGCCTGCAAAAAATTAAGGCCCTCATCATGAAATTTGTGCAGGATAAGAAGCTGTCAGACGGAGTCACAGCAGGCAACATCTGTAGACATATCAGAAATGTGAACAGTTAGCCTAGTGTTTATCAAAGGGAGTCTTATTTTAGATCTCAAGTTATACTAGCCTATTATTTTGCAGTTCATTTTTTTGGGGGGGGGAATACAGCCTAGTATGAGTTACAATAATTTTATGTAGGCCTAATATATGTTCATAGACATAATAATTGAAATATAGATGAAAATATGAGATGCATTTTCCAGAGTATAGTGAAAATAAATCTCTTGTGACAACAAAGTATAATTTTAACTAGAGAATATTACAGATGTGCTTATCTTTATCTAAATGCAGGTGATAAGATTTCCCAACAATTTCAGAAGTTCCTGTTCAGTGAGGCCAGAGGAGAGGAATTCATGGCCTTCAGTGCAATGGATGGAAAATCGCGAGTTGACAGCTTCCTGCATAAGGCCATGAATGGATATGCAGAACTTTGGAGCTTTGTGGAAAAGCTGCTGCTTCTGTCCCATGGACAAGCTACTGTGGAGCGTGGGTTCTCCATAAACAAGGAGGTGGAGATGTGCAATATGAACGAAGACACTATAGTCTCCCAGATATTAGTCTGCGACTATGTGAGGATGTGTGGTGGAGTGGTCAAAGTGCCTCTAACTAAAGAGCTGCTAAATGAGTGTGCATCTGCACGCAACCGGTACAGGATCTTCTTGGAAGATGAGAGGAAGAAAAAAGAAAAGACAAAACAGATTAACAAGAGAAAAGGGGTTGAGGATGAGCTTGAAGAGCTACGCAAGAAAAGAAGAACAATCTCAACTGTGTGAAACTCTAGAAAAGGATGCAGATGGGCTTGCAGAGAAGGCTGAGAATACAGCAGGGACCAAGATGGCAGAACTTATCACTAAATCTAATTCCATGAGAAAGAGATGCAAGGAAAAGAGAAGGGAGTTGGTGGACCTAGACCATGAAATTGAGAAGAGAGCAGCAGAGCTACGCCACATGTCTTGAGGAGAATTTGGGATGTTACAAAACAAAGGGTTTCTCTCACTAAAAGTCATGTAATAACATTTGTGTTTTCTAACAGTTATGTAGATATTTTGTCAACTTTTTGGCTTGTGAAAGGCTGTTTTGAGGACTTTCATTATTGAGCTTATTTTCAGTATTCTATATATTTCCTTCATACAAGGCATTGTGTTGTTTAGTGTAATCCAATTTATCCATGTTACGTTGGCTCTGTTCTACATCACAAATGAACAAAAAAAAGAAAAGAAAAGTCTCAAAGAAAAGTATTTTTACTTTTTTTTTACTTACCAAATTTACACATTGCACATAATTGATACCAAATGGAAAACTTTCATGTTTTGATTTCTATTGTAGGAGGCAATAAATTGAGTACCCTATTTAAAAGAAATTATGAAATTTTTGGGTCTTAAATTATTTTTGTTGAGGTCTTAAAAAGGTCTTAAAAAGCATTAAATTTTACTTTTAAAATGGTGCAAGAACCCTGCACTCTTGTAAGTGCAGATTTCAGTAGCCTGTGTGCATATTTAAACTCGCATATCAGTTGTGGGGAAACAGTAGCTTGTCCTTTCAGTGTATGTGATTCAGAGTTCAGAGTAAAATCTTAATTTACTTCGCATGTGAGCAGAAAGCATAAGAGTGACTGTGTCTCTGGTGTAACTGAATTGGTGGGTGAAGCAAGTGAGCCCAATGAATCGGTTGATTTTGGAAATGAGAACTTGGGTGAAGCTGCAGAATGTGCTGAACTTTTTGATTCTGTAGGTGAAGAGAGAGACAAGCAAGTTTTTCTAACCAATTTGGCCCTCTTTTACTTGCGAATGCAAGCAAAAATGATTCTACCTGCCTCTACAATATCCACTTTAATAGAGGAGTTTCAGGAAATCTGCAACAATGCAATGTCACACATGTTTGTTCGGCTTTGCAAAGAAATGTCCAAACAAGGGTTTGCTGCTGAAGCCATTGATAAGATCATAGACGGATTGTCAAGGGAAAATTTACTCAGAATGTATAATGAGGGCCATTTTAGATCTGACGCAACTCGTAAGACGTACTTCAATAAGAATTTCAGTTTCATTGCACCTGTACAGGTCCGTCTTGGTTTAGATGATTCTGGTAAAGAACGATTCTGTCAGTATGTGCCAGTTAAAGAGACTCTTAAAGTGCTGTTGAGTTCGCCATATGTAAAGGAGCAATACAATTTGTCCAGAATCCATTCAGTATGTCCAGATGTGCTTGAGGATGTGTGGGATGGCAAGACTGTGAGAGAAAATTCCCTTCTCCGAAAATCTCCATCCTCGATCTCTATTATCCTGTACCTGTCACGTGGGTGTGTGGAGAATGGACCCAAACGCACTCGCTGAAGGAAGGTGGAGGATGTTTATTAAAGGAGGTGATGATGATGGTGGTGGTGAAGAGGACGACGGCAGGAATGGAGAGACTGGACATCGGGCTGGAACGAAGAGGCAGGAAGACGACACACCATGGGGATGAAGACAATATAGTACTACGAGGACTAGTAGGAAGGAGGAAGGATGATCCGGCCGGGAGTGAAAGGAAGTGAGGGGTCTTAAAGGCAGGAGGTGAGTAGGATCAGGTGTGGATGATGAGACAGACAGGTGAAGACAATCAGGCAGGAATAGGGCAGCGTGACAGGACCCCCCCCCCCCCTTTAAAGGTGGATTCCAGACACCGTGGAAAGAGTGAAAAAGAAAGGGAAGAGAAAAAAAAACAAGCACCCTTGCCAGGGTGGGTGGAGGGGGCCCACGGAAGGAGGGCCCCGAGTCTCTTTGGGTACGCCCCTGGAAGTCTGGCGGACGGCCCCGGCGGCGGCCCCTGAGGACCCGGAGGTCGGGCGGACGGCCTCGGCGGCGGCCCCTGGCTGGACGGAGGTCCGGCGGACGGCCTCGGCGGCGGCCCCTGGCTGGACGGAGGTCGGGCGGACGGCCCCGGCGGCGTCCTCTGGGTGGACGGAGGTCGGGCGGACGGCCCTTAGGTCCTCTTCTGAGGGTCAGGTAGTGCCAAAGATGCCTGGCCGGTAAAGGTCGGCTGAGACAAAGAGAGTCTGGAGGCTCGGACGCCTCCTGAGACGGAGAGTCTGGAGGCTCGGACGCCTCCTGAGACGGAGAGTCTGGAGGCTCGGACGCCTCCTCGGACGAAGGTTCTGGAGGCTCGGACGCCTCCTCGGACGAAGGTTCTGGAGGCTCGGACGCCTCCTCGGACGAAGGTTCTGGAGGCTCGGACGCCTCCTCGGACGAAGGTTCTGGAGGCCCGGACGCCTCCTCGGACGAAGGTTCTGGAGGCCCGGACGCCTCCTCGGACGAAGGTTCTGGAGGCTCGGACGCCTCCTCGGACGAAGGTTCTGGAGGCTCGGACGCCTCCTCGGACGAAGGTTCTGGAGGCTCGGACGCCTCCTCGGACGACCGTTCTGGAGGCTCCAGTGACGGGGACGGGTCCTCCCTGACCCTCCCTGGGAGCTTCAGTGACGGGGACGGGTCCTCCCTGACCCTCCCCGGGAGTTCCAGCGACGCATGGGGAAATGTCCATCGCTGGAGTGCAGCCAAAGTGATGGCCAGGAAGACTGCAGGAATGTTGGAAGCTGAGACTGGCTCTGGAGCTGGAACGGGCTCATGGACTGGAACTGGAACGGGCTCATGGACTGGAACGGGCTCATGGACTGGAACGGGCTCATGGACTGGAACGGCTCATGGACTGGAACAGGCTCATGGACTGGAGCTGGAACGGGCTCATGGACTGGAGCTGGAACGGGCTCACGGACCGGAGCTGGAACGGGCTCACGGACCGGAGCCGGAACTTCCCCGGGAGCGGCCCCACCTCGGCGGCGTCGCTGTCTGCGGCGAGGCGCTCCCCTGGAGCAGAGGTAGGCCGTCTTGTCCCCATAGAAAAACTCGAAGAGGTCCTCCTCCCTGATGTGAGGAGCCCCCGAAGAGCCAGCTGGAGGAGGGACAAAGACGGCGGGGGAGAGAACCGGCGGTGGGTGCCACGCGGAGATGGAGCCGACGTTGGTGGTCCGTGTGGCCGCGCCGCCCTGCTCCTCGCTCGCTGAAACGCCGGTTCGGCGGGTCCGTCGCCTACGGCCAGATGGTGGAGGCGGAGAGGGCGGACCGATCGTCTGGTCCAACGCCTCCTGGCGAATCCTCTCCGCCTCGCGCCGCAGATCGGCGAGCTCCCGGGCTGAGAAGACACTCTGGAAGTGAGGGAGCACTCCGAGGATCTCCCCGGCTCCGGAGACCCGCACAGGGAGGTGAGGAGAGGCAGCGAGTCTGACCAGGTTGGCCCAGACGTCTTGGCGGAGGGCGGCGATCTCCTGGGCGAGTGCTGGGTCCATGTTTAAGGCCGGATCATTCTGTCACGTGGGTGTGTGGAGAATGGACCCAAACGCACTCGCTGAAGGAAGGTGGAGGATGTTTATTAAAGGAGGTGATGATGATGGTGGTGGTGAAGAGGACGACGGCAGGAATGGAGAGACTGGACATCGGGCTGGAACGAAGAGGCAGGAAGACGACACACCATGGGGATGAAGACAATATAGTACTAGGAGGACTAGGAGGAAGGAGGAAGGATGATCCGGCCGGGAGTGAAAGGAAGTGAGGGGTCTTAAAGGCAGGAGGTGAGTAGGATCAGGTGTGGATAATGAGACAGACAGGTGAAGACAATCAGGCAGGAATAGGGCAGCATGACAGTACCAAGATGCCTTTGAGGTAGTGAATCCCCTCTCGACTGGTAGAAAGAAGCAAAAGCTCCTTGGTGTGTACCTGATTGTGGGGGATATACTGCCTCATAACAGGTCTTGTATCAACCCAATTCAATTAGTGATGCTTTGCAGACAGTCTGATTTTGAGTACTTTGGACAGGAGAGGGTATTCTCCTCTCTTGTGAAAGATATGAAAGACATTGAAACATGTGGCATTGCTGTGAGTGAAAGTGAGACTGTGAAGGTAGCATTGATTGCCATTGTAGGTGATAATCTAGGTTCACATTCCCTTGGAGGCTTTAACGAGAACTTTAGTAAGAGCAAGTACTTCTGTAGGTACTGCCTTATTGCAAGAAATGCTTTCATGAGTAAGCCCAACAGGCTTGGCCCCACAAGAACCCCTGAGAGCTACACAAACAGTTTGAGGAAGCTAGCAGTGGTACCCGAAAAGTCTGAAGATGGAGTGAAATCTGATAGTGTTTTCAATGCATTAGATCATTTTCACATCTGCCAGCCAGGACTTCCTCCGTGTCTAGGCCATGATCTGTTTGAGGGGGTTGTATCTTTAGATCTAAAGTTGTTTCTAAACTATCTTGTGAACACCGGAAAGCACTTTACATTCCTACAGCTAAACAGGAGCATTAGTCAGATACAACTAAAAGGCAGTGATGCTAATAACCGCCCTTGCACAGTTAAACCTGATGCAGAGAAGATAGGAGGAACCGCAGCTCAGAACTGGTGTCTTCTTCGTCTTCTGCCAGTTCTGGTAGGCACACGCATCAAAAACCCACTTGATGACCAGGTTTGGCAGTTGTGCCTCATGTTGAGGACAATAGTCAAAATAGTCTGTGCTCCCAAGATTCACACCAATCAGGTTGCTTACTTGAAGGTGCTTGTGGAGGAATATGTAAATTCCAGAGCTACACTCTTTGCTGACCATTCTTTAAAGCCAAGGCATCACTATCTCTTCCACTATCCTAATCTCATTTTGCAATTTGGCCCACTAATTCGAGTCTGGACACTCCACTTTGAGAGTAAGCACACATATTTTAAAGAGTGTGCTCGAAAGCTTCACAATTGTAAAAATCTTGGCAGCAATATGGTCCCCCGGTCCGTCGCCGTGCCGGCGGGGCCCGTGGGCTCGTCACTGCTGCCCCCCGGGCCCCTGCATAGTGGCCGCTGGATGTTCCCCTGGAGTTCTCCTTTGCTCCTCTCTTGGGGGATGCGGTCGGCTCGCCCGGGTCCGCCTGGGGCTCTGGCGGTCCTTTGGACGTCTTAGCTCCGATCTCCTTCATGTCTGCATCGATTCCTGGGAGACGGATTGATGTCTGCTCACACCAACTATCGAACACTCTTATGGAGAAACATTATATGCACCAGCATGCTAACACACACACATAGATGTGGGGTCTCTGGTGTTTAAGGAAATATTATTGGGCTGAGGTTATCATTACTAGAGCTTGATTAATCGGTACCATGAGTTTTTCTGTGACATTGTTGTTGTATTTTTATATCTATTTTTGTGTGATGTGATTGTGTAATTCTTAGTTCACAATGTTTGGTTGGTTTTGTCGATGTTCCTTTTTCGTGTTTTGTTTTGTTTTTCCCCCTCTCTCTGCCGTCCTGTGGGTATGGAGGCAGACTTCAATGTCTTCCTGTGTTTTCTTTGTTCCCTTTCCTCTCTTGTATTTTCAACTCACCCTCTCTCTTGACTTTTTGTTTCCTACCTCTCTTCTTCATCTTCCTTCTTTCTTCTCCTTAATTTTCCGTCTCCGTGTCCATAACATCAGGAAATTAAAACCCCAACAGTTCATAATAAAGATTTTTCACACATATATCAAGTGGAGTACTATAGCAAAAGCTGTACTGCTCCGCTTGCGAAAGTAAATCTGTTGGGCTTCTACTTGGTACTCAGACACCAATTCTGAGCTCCACACTGCCAAACAGGACACATAAAAAAAAAAAAAAAAAAATTGGCAGCACATTGGCAGAGAGGCACCAGTTACTGCAGGCATATTTGCTCCCAGGTGACTTGTTTCCACCTATGCTTCAGATAGCACAGTGCGATGAATTTGATTTTCGATTATACAATGATGCCATACAGAGAGCTGTGAGTGGTTATTACCACCTCATAACAGAAACTGCTTCTGCCACCTACAAGGGTACCACGTACTGCAAAGGCATGGCAGTACTTCTTGGCGGTGATGAGAGTGGTTATGAAGTTGGCAAGATTGTCATCCTACTTGTCAATCAGCAGGAGCTTTATTTTGTGTGTGACAGATTGTGGTCAGTCCTTGCCATGGACCTTGGCATATATGTTGTGAAGCAGAACACTCCTCTTCATTATGTTTGTGTGCCTGTCAGCAGCCTGGCTGATTACCACCCTCTGACATTATATAGGTTGTCTGGTCATGATGTAATCGCCTTGCATCATTCTGTTTTTTCAGATGAATAATAATGGAAGACACTATTAGGCACATCCTCCCTCATCTTGCCGAACAATCTGTGCTGGACCTCCTGCAGCATCTGGGTAACCTGGGGGTAAGGAATACAGAGGATTTTGAACTGATCACTGAACAGGACATAAAGCTCAACCAGCTGACTGTTGTTGACTGTAGAAAACTAATTAGAGCTTTTCGAAAAGGTAATTGAGAAAAAAATGTTTGCCTTAATGTAACTAAAGTTTCATTGTCCTATCTTTTTGTTAAAAAATGTACCCTGTCTACCCATTATGAACATCTCCAACTGAATATCCACTTACTTTGACCTTTGCCCTGGGGTCACTAAAACCATCAAGAAAACAGTTTCAAATTCAATTCAATTCAAATTCAAAACTACTTTATTGATCCCAGAGGGAAATTAAGTATTGGTGTAGCTCATATAATTAATTCTTTAAGGAGTTGTTGTAGATGATTATGGCTGTGGGCAGGAAGGATTTCCTGTAGCGGTCTGTATTGCAGCGAAACTGAAGAAGCCTCCGACTGAAGACGCTCTGTTGTTGTATGACTGTCTCATGAAGAGGATGCTCAGGGTTGTCCACAATTTGTTTGATTTTATGAAGAATCCTTCTTTGCATTATCATCTCCAGATTTTCCACAGTTGTCCCAAGAACAGAACCAGCCTTCTTTATCAGGTTGTTTAGCCTATTTAAATCCCTGGCTCTGATGCTGCTACCCCAACAGATGACGGCTGAAGAGATTACACTCTCCACAACAGACTTGTAGAAGATCTGCAGCATCTTGCTGCAAACCTTGAAGGACCTAAGCTTCCTCAACAAGTACAGTCTGCTCTGTCCCTTCTTGTAGACGGCTTCACTGTTGCGTCTCCAGTCCAGTCTGTTGTCAAGGTGAACTCCGAGGTATTTATATTCCTCAACCACCTCCACTTCTTCTCCCATGATGGAAACAGTGTTTGACTTATCCCTGTTTCTTCTGAAATCTACAATCATCTCCTTTGTTTTGGTCGCATTCAAGGTGAGACGATTGTTTCCACACCATGTCACAAAGCGGTCCACCAGCTCTCTGTATTCAGCTTCTTGTCCATGTTTGATACACCCGACAATTGCAGAGTCATCTGAGTATTTCTGCAGATGACAGGTCTCTGATTTGTACTGGAAGTCTGAGGTGTACAGAGTGAAAAGGAATGGTGAGAGTACAGTCCCCTGTGGTGCTCCTGTGCTGCTGATCACCTGGTTTTGACACACAATTCCTCAGTCTCACAAATTGTGGTCTGTTGGTCAGGTAGTCATTGAACCAGGCGATTGTTGAGGGCACCACCTGTGTCTTCAGGAGTTTCTGACAAAGCAAATCAGGCTGAATTGTGTTAAATGCACTAGAGAAATAAAAGAACATGATCCTCACAGTGCTGCCTGCTTTGTCCAGATGACAGTGGGTTGGTTGAAGTAGGTGGATGATGGCGTCTTCAACTCCAACTCCACAGCGATAAGCAAACTGCAGTGGGTCCTGATACGTTCTTGTTTGCTTACTCAGGGGTGCCAACAGGAGTCTCTCCAGGACCTTCATGATGTGGGATGTCAGGGCAACGGGTCTATAGTCATTGATGACTGATGGGTGAGTTCTTTTGGGTACTGGAACAAGGCAGGATGTCTTCCACAACACTGGTTGAAGATGTGCTGAAGAATCCCACAGAGCTGCTCAGCACAGGCCTTCAGGACTCTGGGGCTGACACCATCTGGACCTGCAGCCTTGTTCCGGTTCAGTTTCTCCAGCTGCCTCTTCACCTTACTTTTGGAGACAGACAAGTGGGAGGGGGAGGCAAAGGGGGTAGCAGCATTTCCTGACTTGGTTGAAGTCAAACTTGTGGAATTAGAAGAGTCCATGGCTGAGGTGAAGGATAAAACATCCGAGGTGTAACAGGAAAGCTGTTGATCAGAGGAGAGTGGGATATCTGTTTGGCTGGGAACAGGAGAGGGGGGTGCTGAGCTAGTTCCTGAACTGAACCTGTTGAAGAATAGGTTCAGTTCATTGGCTCTTTCCAGACTTCCATCTATCCAATCCTTCCTGTCCTTAAAACCTATGATCTTTCTCATTCCTGACCAGACATCTCGGATATTGTTGCTCTGTAGTTTGTTCTCCAGCTTCTTCCTGTATGCCTCCTTGCTGTCTCTGATCTTGACCTTAAGTTGCTTCTGTATACTCCTCAGTAATTCCCTGTCTCCCTCCCTGAAGGCTCTTTTTTTCTTGTTTAGCAGTTCCTTCAGGTCACTGGTGATCCAGGGTTTGTTATTAGGGAAGCATCTCACTGTTCTGGTAGGGATGATGTTGTCCACACAGAAGTTTATATAGTCAGTCACACACTCAGTCATGGCATTGATGTCCTCTCCATGTGCTTGGCAAAGAGTCATCCAGTCTGTGGTTGCAAAACAACCCTGCAGGGCTTCTTCAGCTTCCTGTGACCATTTTCTCACAGTTTTCTTTGTAACGGGTTGCCTCTGAACAAGTGGTTTATATTCTGAACGGAGAAAAACAAGATTGTGATCTGATTGTCCCAGAGGAGGTCTTGGTTTGGACATGTATGCATCCTTTACATTTGCATAAAACAAATCCAAGGTCTTGTTTTCTCTTGTGGAGCAGCTGACAAACTGTTGAAATGTTGGAAGTGTAGTAGAGAGCGAGGCATGACTAAAATCACCAGATATTGCCACAAATGCATTGGGGTGCTGTGTCTGTAGCTTAGCAACAACGGAACTGATGACATCACATGCATTGTTGGCAACGGCTGAAGGTGGAATGTAAAGAACTGCCAAAATTACACTATTGAACTCTCTTGGTAAATAATATGGACGAAAACTCACTGCCAAGAGTTCGACATCTGGGCTGCAGAGACGACACTTCACAGTAATATGTCCTGGATGACACCATCTGTTGTTTACAAGCACTGCTACTCCACCACCTTTCCTTTTTCTGCTCGTCTTCAGATCTCTGTCTGCTCGTACAGTCAGGAAGCCTGGTAGACAGACGTTTGAGTCGGGGATATGATCCAGCAGCCACGTCTCCGTAAAACACATAACACTGCATTCACGGTGCTCTGGCTGAGTCCTTGTAAGGGCTTGGAGTTCATCCATCTTGTTAGCCAGTGATCTTACGTTGCCCATTATGATCGATGGAAGAGATGGCTTGAACTTCCTCTTTCTCTGTCTCCTTTTCGCTCCTGCTCTGCATCCACTTCTCCTCCTTATCAACTCATCAGGGATTTGTGGTTTCAGTTGAGGTATTATTTCAGCTTTTGCGATGTTAATCAGCTGCTCCCGGCTGTAAACCACATTGTTGCCATGGTTACGCATCATAACAAATTGTCAAAAAGGAAAAAATTTACAGCAAAAATCCTTCCAGCTTCACAACACCAAAAACTAGAAAGTATACAGGTCAAAAAAATGCAATCTTCTTTAAGAAAAAAAAAGAAAAAGAAAAGAGGAACCAATGAAAAAAAACAAAAAACTTAATATGTAGCCAACAGAGCCACTCCAACATGCAGCCACCCAGAGCAGCGCAATTCAGTACAGTTTTGAGTACTAGGGAGTCTGTAGATGTGGAAACAATAACTTTCCCCCAATAATCTTTATGATACATTCCTAAACATTTGTGTTTTGCAACATTTTAACTCCCAACTGTAAATAGCGTACATTTGTATATAGTTAGTTCATATCATGTTCTTATAATGGACCACTTTTGCATTGACTTTATAGTACACGTTTTGTAAATTTTGCAGGCTGTGATTACCTTTGGCTGGAAATGATCTTGCTTATAGGCAGGGAAAGTTTGGGCACTTCATCTCTAACTGATTAAAAAAGCAACTTGACTTGATTGACTAAACATATTTTTGTACTACCGTGAGTAACGTTGAAGGGTAAAGTCACATGACTTCTTTTGTAGTCCGTTTATAAAACAAAATGAGCAATTCCAATTTTCTTAAAGAAGGCAACATAGGGCGTCGCATTTTCACAGTTAGATTATTAGTGTATACAAACTGAAAAATATTTTTGGTGGATAGAACACTCAAGTGTTCACTCCCATTGCCTCACCTGATCGTGATAATATCCGAGCTCATACAAATTCCACTTCCCCTCAGACCTTTCCGGACCTTGCCACTCCTGTCCAAAATAGTTCCTGGGTGTCAGCATTTGTGGTACCATGGGAGAAGATGCATGCAAATTTGAGAAGATGTCTCGAACAGAATAAGCGACCCCAGGCTTCAGATAAGAAGACATATGGTGAGAATCATTACAGATGCCATAATACAGGTGTGCCTGAACCCCCAACTCAGCCAGTGTAGGGAACTAGCAAAACATATTGTCAATACATACCCTGACTCTTTTGAAGATTGGACTGATGAGGGAGACAGGTTGGGCAATGGTTATCACACCTTGAGCAAACAAATCAGCACCAGAATAGACTTTTTGAACAGGGACAATACCTTCGTCCGAATTCGAAAACCAAAACGATCAGCTCCTTCTGATGATGCAGAAGAAATAGAGCCACAGAGAAAGTGTGCCCGAACAGACAGTTATGGCTGTATTAATTGGCAACCACTACATCTACCCGAGGGGGAGACCAGACAGTCTTAGATGAAAGAAGAATGAGCTTCTGAACATTTTCTCCCAACATGGCCACAGAGCAGTGAGCTGATGACCTGCACCTATGAACCACAGCGGCGCAAAATCAACACATCACCCCATTACCCCATCCAAGTGTAACAGATATTCAGAAGATCTGGCCCTTTTTGTTCTTACCAAATTTTTTGTTGCAACATTTTAACACGTTAACAGGCATTGATCTGGAATCCAGGCTTAGAGAAACATTCAATGGAAAGGCCAAAATAATTCTTAAGTTTTTACTACAAACTCCTAAAATGGAGAAAGGAGGTGAAAACAGTACTTGGTGGTCTTGAAGGTGTGGCTGAAGTTGACCCTGGATGTGCAGCAATACTTGTGATAATGGCTCACTTCAGAGAGCAGGAAGAGGGCATTTTCCTCTTGACTGATATAAGTAGAATTCCCATATAATTTAATCCTTTGATGTTTCACAATCACAATCAAGTCTCAATTTAAAAAGACCAGTGTTTTTAATTTATTTTTTCTGTCAAGGCACCCTCTAACATGTTAAAACTAGAGCTGTCAATTTATCCTCTTTTTGGCCATTCAAACATGTTGCAGATTTTTATTCACATACTTACTTGGTCTTTGCATCTTCTATCCAGTAGGTGGCAGTCCAGGATAAGAAATGGAGCAGTTCAAGTTTGAGTAGAAAAATATTAAAGCTACATTGTGTAAGAACTTCTCCCATCTAACAGTGAAACAACCAACTGAATATTACGTTCTAGCCCCACCTCCCACCCCCCCATTCCGAGCACGTTATTAACTCCTACGGTGGCCGTTTCATGCCAAGGTTAACATGGCTTCCAGTACTATGACTTCGTCCAGTGTTCCTTCCAGTGATGAGGTTACTTTAGAAAACTACATTGCATTTAGTTATATAGTCAGACGTCTGCCGTGTCGCGAGTAGACAATCTCCCTCTGGCATTCGTCACGGTGCAACTTAGTGTAGCCAAAGTGCGAAAGGCAGAGCTAGAATTTCCAGGAATGCCCCTCGCTGGCGAATGTATTTCAAAGATGGAGGCTCAAAATGGATTCAGCCATTCGCGCGACTCGTGCATATGTATTCTGAATAGCAGATTCTACACTTACGAGAATACTTTCATTAGTAGGTGGAAGTAATTACACATGAATAAGCACATATTTTTGAAAGAACAAAGGGTTTTTTGATAAGAATTAACTCAAAAAGTACACAATGTAGCTTTAAACTAAACAGTAGGAAAACGAGACAAAGAAAAGCAGCATAGTCTACAAGTGCAAATGGAAATATAATGTGAATTATTTGAGTTAGTCGGTCATAAGGTTGGCTAAGCAAATAATAGGCTATACGATACGTTAGCAAGGTTAACTTTGACCAGGCTGGCGGCTAGCATTATTATCATCAAGAGGTGTGCTGCAAACTCGTACATCTGTATTGCATAGAAACAGTACCCTTCTGAAAATCTGTACTCATGTACAAGTACTGTTGCATTGCTAAAATATTACTCAATTACAAGTAAAAGTACAAAGTATTCGTCAAAAAATCTACTCAGAGTATTAGTTACTTTTAACAGCTGATGTCACCGTCACTTTTCCAGACTAGGGCTGGAAATTGTGTATTTTCATTTACCAAAAGTTAAAACGCCAACAATCTATTAATCATTAATAATTGATAAGATACAAAACAAGTGTTTTCCCTCATTTTTTGTGTCAAATGTAACTATGAAAGCGATTAATCAGCGTTATTTTTAATGCGTTAATATTTCTGTAATTAATTAATAGAAATGAATGTGTTATTTTGACAGCCCTAGTACTTACACACTGTACTGTAAACACACACACATTCATAGCTCTGTTAATATTGTTTCATTCATAGATGCTCTGTCAGCTTAGAGCATCATGTTTTATTTACCATTCCACTACCTATGTATCATTGTTTCAGGTGACTTCATTTTGGGAGCAACAAAATGGATGCTGTCGGTGGAGGGAAAGGTTCGTCTGTGTTCAGGCAGAGATTGCAGTTTCTTGACTGCCCTACCCGTTTTCTTTGCGTCCTTTTATGTCTATAACATCGAATACCCAGAGGAAGCAGCCACATCCCTGGAATTCATCCAACGATAAGGGGTTTTCACTTTATAAAGTGGGATGGGAAGCTTGAAAATTGGGCCCAATGTGATAAAAATGTCAAATTTGGCAGACACATTGATACATTCTTGGATGGATTTCCATATCCATAACGGGTAGTAGTGGATGTTTGAGTTTATTATTTGAATGAAAATGCTAGGGGCAGAAAAACCAAGTGAGTTGTTCAAACCCTTTCTTTTAGTAAATTGAACTCACAACCTTGAGATTATGAGACTGGTGCAGTACTTACTGGAGACCTCATGGTTTATCCCTTTTTTTTTATCATGGTTGCACTGCAGTTAAACCATCACTCCAGACAATTTATAAATGTAAGGCAACCAGCTGCCAAAGGATTTTGAGTAAACTCAACTTAGAAGAGCAAGTTGGCAGATCATGGTTCTAAGTTATCCTTTACTAAAATTAACCATGGATTATCCCTGGTTCATCACTACAGTTGATAAGAGAGAGTATTGCCCCTTGTGAGGATGGAACTCACAACTTTCAGTTTAACAGTACATACTGCACTAACAAGGGTTCAGCTGCAGTTACTGGTATGGAGAGCTAATTTTAAACTTGACAGTGCTTCAACTTTGGTTTTGAAGTCAACTACAATAGTTAGGGATTATGGGGAAGTGTTTCTTGTTCATAATGTTCATTTTTTTCTCATAACTCTTTATTGTGTTTTTTTTTTGGGATGTGTATGTCATAGAACAACTGATGACCCAAATTACTGTGTAAGGGATTTTCAGAGTTTTGTCAGGATCACCACTGAGGAGAATACCATTGTCAAAATGGACATTTTAGAGAGTAGGCATATTTCTTCTTGGGTGCAATGCCAAATTGACTACGCATTTTTTGGCAGTGTCACATAGTTGAGCCCTCAATGCTTAGTTGGATTAGGTGTCTACAGGGGTGCTGCTGGAGAATGTGGCCCCCCTAATAATATATTAATAAAGTATTATTGGAGAGGGGGCCTGGGGGCCTGTTAGTAGTATTTAGACCTATACAAAGTTTCAACAGACCCTCCAATTGAAAGGCGTGCATTCCTCGCAATAAATAAAACGTTATTTGTTTGTTTTAGATTTTTTGTCAGGAGACAGCCAGGCATTCACATACACATATTCCAACACATTATTGTTACATTCCAAAGGCAAGTTAAAGTGCTATGTACGTAGAATACAACTGTACTGCAGTGGTGGATAATAAATATAGTTAATAATGGGGGGGGGGTGAGGTAGTAGTTCATGTTTGAATATGTCTTGTATGCGTGCATGCGTGTGTAGAGGGGTAGTTGGGGGGGGGGTGAGGTAGTAGTTCATGTTGGAGTTATATAGTCTTGTGGAGAATACGGAGGATCAGTAGATGACATTGTGTGCAGCAGGTGTGTGTGTGTGTAGAATGGGGATGGGGGTGGCGTGAGGTAGTAGTTCATGTTGGAGTTAGGTATAGAGTTATGGTTCTAGTGGCCTAAGGACGTTCTCTATTCTTGTGAAGAATACACTCCATGTTGGTTTTTTTCGTAGAAGTAGATGTCTTTGTGTGTGTGTTGTTCACCCATTGGTGCAAATAAAGGTTCTTTTAAACCTTAAACCTTTTGCCTCTGTATTTTAAATGATGTCATATTTTAGAGAATTTAGAGTAATAAAGAATTGCTGTATATAACATTAGTCAATATTACTGTATAAATACCACTATGCATAAAAATACTGTAATAATTACAGCATCAATAACACACTACTGTAGTTAGTAGGTACAGCAATCTCTGTGTACTGTGATTTGTTTTACAGTATGCATAAACAAATACTGTATTAATTACAGCATCAATATCACTACTGTTGTTTGTAATTACAGTATCTGCATTAGCACTGTGATCTTATTCACATTAGCTTTACTGTCGAGTGAATCACAGCAAATTACAAGCTAATTGCTGCCAGTCAGTTGCTGTACATTTTACATTAAACTTTTTACAGTGTAAAGGTGTGTCCTGTAACTGGTGGGTTGCTGGTTCAAACCCCCAAACACAGTCTGACACCCTTTCATTTTACAGAAATTAAAAAATCTGTACTGTATATTATAAACAATTAGGGACAAGGTACAATATGGGAACCACTGTGGCTCAGTAGGTAGAGTAGTTGTCTTGCAATCGGAGGGTTGTAGGTTAAATTCCAGCTTCCTCCTTGTCAATGGGCCCCTGGACAAGGCACTTAGCCCCAAGTTGACTACCGAGCTCTGAATCATGTATGAATGTGTATGTGAATCTGGCTCCAGTGTAAAGCGCTTTGAATGGTTAGTATGACTAGAAAAGCGCTACATAAGTTCATTCCATTTACAATATACTTCCACCCCTGTTGCTGTGTTTAGCCAGGCAGGGAGCTACACATCAGACTGTTTCTTTTGGATCAGAGTAGAATCTTTAAAGCCCCACTTTACTCAATTAAACTTCTCAGAATTAAATTCAGGGGAACATGCCAAAAAAGCACCATTTGCTAATTCAAATACTCAAGCATGCATTCCACATAATACAAGTACACAGAGTATAACTTTTATGAAATGTTTTATCATTAAACAAACTCACATTTGTACAGGAAAATAATTAACAGTAATATCTGTTTGCCTTCTAACACAATATCTATGTTAGGAATATATGTTCCTCTTAGGAATCATTGTTCCTCTGGGTCTGGATAGGAAAAACTATTTTTGGAGGCACAAGATAATGCACTTATTCATAAAAATGATCTGTATAACCAGTCTGTGCGGTGCATGTATCTTGCTACAAGGGATGGATTTGTCATCATGCAACTGTAAAGCTTGTAAATTGATTTTTAGAGTTGTTTAGATTAATCGAATTAATGTCTAATGCTGCTGCTAATTACAGCAATAGGAAAGGATCAAACATTTCTGTTCAGGAAATCAGAAAACACAGAATTGAAGTTGAGATGCGTGAATATTTTATTTTCTGATTAACCAGTTAACATTGCACACTTTATGCCTCCTAACAACTTCAAACACTTTGATCAGTGGAGCTGAGACTGCTGGACAGGAGGACTGTAAATCAGTGCAAGATCTGTACAAGAAAAACTTATTTCTGCCTAGAATTCTTTAACATGTCCTTTCCAGCATTTCAGTCACATGTGAAGGTGGAGTTAGTTGGCTACATTTGCTCTAGAATAAGCATATGTCTAAAGTGCATTAAAATTGTAAATGGGACAGGTGTGAGCAAGCAACCAAATGAAACTCTACTTTGGGCCATATAAAACCCTAGGCCAGCCCTGGGTACTACCCTTCTATATTCTATTCATAGTTTTCAGTCACATGACTGGCTCAGTGTGGGCAAAACAATAGCTTTATCTTTGTGACCAATAGTGGACAGTCTGTATGAAAGCAGAAAATACATGTCATTTTTCTATCTGTATCAATCCAAAACTGTTTTGATCACCTGTACAAGGAAGAAAAATTAAGAGGTCAGGACCAACCGCAAATTTGGGGTACTTATGATCCATTACCTATTCCGACAGTTTTATTTAGATAGTTAAAAATCACGGATGTTTTTCTTAGACTTTCAGTTCGGTAATGTAGCTCAATTATGTCTGAATCTCACTTTACAACACTACCAGGATTCTGCTAGGATTCTCTTCTCCTACCTGGATAGTGAAGTCTAATGGCACAAATCTATACACACTGAATTTATAAACACTGTCACATTGTCTTCCTTTAAAAAAATGCTTTTTTTAATATAAAACATTCTTTAATGGTAAAAATTGTCCTAATATTCGCTTCTTTCTTTTTAGTAATTTATATTTAATTCCATTAGTTTTTATTACAAAACATAATTTGCACATAGTCAGCTTTTATTTCATAATGGTGTTTTTCCCAGTGTCTAATTTATTTCAGAAGGACATTTTTCAACTGAAGAGTTCATCTGCCAATCAGGGTCAGTGGGTGGGACATGAACACTCATTTTTTTCTTTCTTTTTTTTCACAATTTCATTGGCACATTACATATTTGTCTATTTTGTATACATGTATACATTTATATCATAAGGCTTTATTTATTTAATTTTGCACTTGCATTCCATACAAATATCTTCTTGGCAAGGCGTCTTGCCATTATTATGGCCCTCACCTTTGGAACACCTCAGGGCCGGAGAGAACGTCCATGTTTTTAAGAGCAGGCTCAAGACTCATCTTTTTAGCCTAGCTTTTAACTGATTAGTATTTATTATAGTCTGTTTAATTACTCTGCATTTTTTACTTTTAAAATTTTATCAGTGTTTTACTATTTAATCTTATTATATTTTAACCTGTTATTTTAATCTTCCTTCCAGTGTTTCCTCTATGGTAGCCCTCTGCCTTGGGAGCGGAGGTCGGCTGTGGCTGTCAGGGTGCTCTCCAGGTAGCGCTTGGGTGGAGGTGGGGGTCTCGGCCTTGCCTCCTCTGGGCACCCTGGGTCAGTGCCTTGGCTGCTGCAGTTAATGTGATGCTGCCAGTGCTGATGGCTCCTTTGTGGGGTTTCCTTACTTGGCTCATCTGTACTCAGCCCAGTGTCCTTTTTATTGCTGCTCTTAAGTGTGTGCATGCATGAAGGTTGGGTCTGGGGGAGAGGGTTATAGCTGTGATTATGCTTTTAATTATGTGGGGGAGGGATGGTAATGTGGTCTTTGTGGGGTCATTTTAATTCTGTAAAGCACTTTGAGCTGCAATTGTTGTATGAAAAGCACTTTATAAATACAGTTTGATTTGATTCTTTGACAATGTTATGTGTTATTTTATGTGTACAAGTTTTGTGAAGGACCCAGGCACGGAAGTCACTGGTGGCAAAACAGAGTATTTTAATTATCAAAAGAAAATAAGACTTACAAAAATAAGGCATAGAACACAGCCAGACTAACAAGGCAAACAATAGATGGGCAACAGAAGAATCCAACAGGGAATGGCAGAGAATGAGAGGCTTATATACTAGGCTACTGCAAGTAATCAAAAATCAAGGAGAAAAAAGAAACACTAATCAAAGAGAGCAAAAACGAAAAGCACACACAACAGAATGCTAGGAATCTAAATGCAAAGGAATGAATAAATTTGGCCAAACCTAAATACAATACTAATAAGCTGAATGAAAGTAAATAAAAAAACTATTACAACAACTCCACACACTAACATTAAGGAAACCCAAGGATTGGGACAAACTCATTTAACTTCTTTATCAGCACAACAAGCTGATAAAGCTTATAGTTAGAGTGGCTTAGGTCATCCTGAGCTATCTCTGTAGTTATGCTGCTATAGGCTTAGACTGCTGGAGGACAGACTTACCAATTTTCTTCACTCTGCTACTTCCTTTTCTCCTATGACTCTCCAGTTGTATTACAGTACATTCTGTTATTTCGACTGTTAACTTTTTTTTCTCTCAGTGTTTTTCTCTCCATAGAAGATATACCTGGTCTGGTATCCTGCTTGGCTGCAATGCCCTGTTGGACAGGGCGCATCGACTGGGATGATCCTCCCAGTCACTGAACATCCACTGTGTCCTGTTATTAACTTTTTACTTTCTGTAACATAGAAAGTTCTCTTATATCAGATCTTCTGTTCCTTCTGTGTTTCTGCTCTGTCTTCTCAAACCCCCAGACAGTCGTGGCAGATGGCCGCTCCTCCTGAGCCTGGTTCTGTTGGAGGTTTCTTCCTGTTAAAGGGGAGTTTTTCCTCTCCACCGTCGCTACATGCTTGCTCGGTATGAGGGATTGCTGAAGGATTGCTGTGGTTGGAAAGTCTGCATCAACGGGGCCCAACCTCACGCCAATGACTGACGCAATCTGCTGGGATTCCTTAAATAGGAAACTTTTTAACTGATTGGAATGTTTGTATAAATGTATTGAAATGACTTCTTGTTAAGTGCCTTGAGATGACATCTGTTGTGAATTGGCGCTATATAAATAAACTGAATTGAATTGAATTGAATTGAATTGAATTGAATTGAATTGAACCAAATGTATTTTCAAGATATCATTATGTCTGCTTTACACTGCATCAAGAACACACTTTGATGTTAAAAATGTGCCAGAATGTGTAGGGTCTTTTGAGGGTCTATGTGTATTAAGCCCTTATAAAAGTGTTGACAGCTTGAGAGAATTATTCTTCCCTACAGCAAAAGCTATGAAAAAATATTTCTCCCCTATGCAGTATAACAGTGACATTTGTGACAGAGGTCACGCGGGTGGTTTTCGACTGCATACTCAACAACAACAGTGATTAAGATTTGCATATCGTTTGTCTGCATGTGCTGAGACTAGGCTGCTCAGGAACCAGTCTCAAACCTTTTCAGATTAACCCCATGGGTCACCTCAAAGTGAGCTGGAACAAGTCCGAAAGAGATAACCACTGCTTTATCCAGGCAGCCTGGCACCTACAGTAAAGCCTATTAGCAGATCAGCTGTGAACTCACCAGTCGAGACGGACAACATAATATGCAGAACTTCAGCAACTTCTGATTGGGCTATGTTTTCTGTTGCAAATCTTGTGATTCCGTAACTCATGACTAATTTTTTTACTGGAGTTATGACAAAACCATATCAGTTAGTTTTTTGTATTTACTGAGGTCTCCTTCAGCTGATCCTGGCTTCATGGAACTCTCACAGGTGTCGTATCAAAGAGTGTTAACTAAAGGATGAGGCAAGGAGAGAGAGAGTGAGTTTGCCAGAAATAGTCAGATGGGTGATACGGGTGCAGGCAGTATAGCTCCTTTGTAAAAACGGAGGCCTTTTCACTACCTGGAGCGGATGAACATTGAGATCAAATGCATTGGATTACTGCCAGTATTCACCTGAACCTCCAAAAACGGGCTTTGACTTGATATCGCTGCTCCCTTTGTCCCGAGCTGTTGTATCAACCTTTGGTGATGTTTGCTCTCTGTGTAAATGATCTGTACTCGTACAGCCCGGTCGGGGCCCAGATGATGTCAAGAGTGCTAATGACCTGCTGTGCTTCTTGTCTGTTTCATCTCTTTCTTTTTGCAGGAGACTTCAATAGACTAAAGTGTGAGAAAATGTTGTTTGCTATGATTTCGGGAGACTTGCTGCTTCCTCAAAGCATCCAGCTGTTGCGCAGGTCATTTTGCTCTAACAACTGAGAAACCTGACACAGGGTCATTTGCATACTAACAATGCAGTGTGTGAAAACTATTGAGCTATGGCTGTCAAACTGCCAAATGTTTGAGTGTTTCAGGCAGGACATGTTTAAAACACATATGACATACTCCAGTATTTGTATAGATTTAATTGTGGGTATATGCAAGTAGTGTTGTCTTACGTGTATTATGTGCTACTTACAGAACATGTAGGTCCTCAGATTTTTGCTAATTAAATTATTTCCAACTTTAGTTAAATAGTAAATTATTTTTGAAATAAATTAATGCCAACTTTAGTTGAAGGGATAAACACAGCGGGTCTGATGCACATTAATAATACAAACACTCAGAAGTCTCTTCTTCTGATTTTTTTAACTTTTGTTTCGTTTGTTCTGCTGCTGAAAAGTCTCTCCAAAGATGAAGTACATGGAGCTGCTCTGTCTCAGTGTTTCACTGCGGTGCACACAGCTAAGTGGATTGTGGTGTAGAGGTAGGAGCAAAGATCTGCATGGCAGAACAAGAAACTACTGCTGATCATTATGAAATACAAACGAGCATGTTTCAGAGCTTTGTGCAGAAATGTCTGGTGCTGCTAAGACGAAAAGGAAACTGCCAGTTACGGGCCAGGAAAGAGTTTGCAATGAGCACATGCATTTGCCACTGGGGTGGTGTGGAGCAGTTGCGGGACACATATTGATGGAGAAATGCAAACTGACATAATACCTGTTCTCAATTCAATCCAGTTTATTTATATAGCGCCGGTTCACAACAAATGTGATCTCAAGGCACTTTACAAGAATAGTCAATGCAATCATACATTCCAACATTCCAATCAGTTTAAAGTTTTAGTTTCCTATTTAAGGAATCCCAGCAGACTGCATCGAGTCATTGACTGGTAGTTGTGCCCTGTTGATGCAGACTCCAACCACTTCAACCCCTCTGGATTTCCTCATACTGAGCAAGCAAGAATTGCTGTGGCTGTCAGGGTGCTCTCCAGGTAGCACATGACAGCCACTCTCACCAGTAGAAAAAAGAAAAATCCCCTTTGACAGGGAAAAACCTTCAGCAGAACCTGGCTCAGTACGAGTGGCAATCTGCCACGACCGTCTGGGAGTTCGAGAAGACAGAGCAGAGACACAGAAAGAACAGAAGAACTGATTTAAGTGTACTTTCAATGTTAAAGAAAGTAAAAAGTTTATAACAGGACAAAGAGGGTGTTCAGTTTACTGGGAGCATCAACCCAGTCGATGCCCCCGTCCAACAGGGCATTGTAGCTAAGCAGAATACCAGACCAGGTGTACTTCTATGGAGAGAAAAACACTGAGTGAAAGCAAAGTTAACAGTCGAAATAAAAGCAAATAATTAAACTGGAGTTCGGTAGAAGAGAAGGTAGCAGTCAGAGAGCGAAGTACTCTGTTAGGAACATATGGAAGAATCAGATCTCTGATGTATGATGGACCTTGATTATTAAGGGCTTTATAAGTAAGAAGGAGGATCTTAAATTTCATTCTGGAATTAACAGGGGGCCAATGAAGGGAAACTAAAAAAGGAGAAATGGGATCTCTCTTTTTAATATTCATCAGAACTCCACAGATAACCCTTGAGTGTGAAGATTGATCATTTACATGAACAAACTGGAATCTGTCAGACAAATATGATTTAAACCAGCCTGTTCCTTTCATCCCTGCAACATGTTCAAGCCTTTTTAAAGAATATTATAAGCCACTGTGTCAAAAGCAGCACTGATATCTAACAAAACCAGAACAGTTATAAGTCCATTATCTGAGGCCAAGAGAATATAGTTAGTATGCTTCACCAGTGCTATTTCAGTGCTATGATGACCCTTAAAACCTAACTGAAACTCTTCAAACAGGTCGAGAATATCATTAGTAACCTTCTATACCAATAGATGCTCACATTCCGTTTATTAGGAACTATTTTGTCAAGGATTTTGAAAAAAGAAAGGAAGGTTAGATAGGTGTAATTAACTAAGTCATCTTGATCGAGAGAAGGCTTAAGTAAAGGTTTAATTACAGCAACTTAAAATTCCTGTGGTACGTATCCATTTACTAAGGATAGATTCATCATATCAAAAATGGGGCCAGGAACCAAAGGGAACACTTCCTTAAATAATTTGGTTGGGATTGGGTCCAACATACAAGTTGAAGGTTTAGATGAGGCTAATACTTTTAATAATTCCAAAAGCTTGTCTGAATCAAAACACTCCAAACACAAATGAGGTTCTACAGTTTTCTCTGATGGTGCTTCACTTACTGAGAGAGAAGTAATCATGTTTGGGAGGATGCCAATGATTTTATTTTTAATAGAATTTATTCCATTTATGAGGAATCCCATGAAGTTGTCACTACTTAGAGCTGGGTAAAGAGTTGACTCTGTGTAAGTTTGACAACTGTACGAAAAAGAAACCTAGGATTGTTCTTATTCGCCTCTATTATTAAAGATGAAAATATGCTGTTCTAGCTTGTTGAAGGGTCATTTTATACAGCAGTAGACTGTTTTTCCAGGTTAAGTAGCAATCCTCTTGGTGTGTAGAGCACCATTTTCTCTCCAATGTTCAAAAATACTTTATTGATCCCAGAGGGAAATTAAGTGTTGGTATAGCTCATATTTAAATAGGATTTAAATAGGCTAAACAACCGGATAAAGAAGGCTGGTTCTGTTCTTGGGACAACTGTGGAACATCTGGAGATGATGATGCAAAGAAGGATTCTTCATAAAATCAAAAAAAGTATGGACAACCCTGACCATCCCCTTCATGAGACAGTCATACAACAACAGAGCGTCCTCAGTCGGAGGCTTCTTCAGTTTCGCTGCAATACAGACCGCTACGGAAATCCTTCCTGCCCACAGTTATCATTATCCACAACAACTCCTTAAAGAATTAATTATATGAGCTATACCAACACTTAATCCCTCTGGGATCAATAAAGTATTTTTGAATTTGAATATAATTAACTCTTTAAGGACTTGTTGTAGATGATGATGGCTGTGGGCAGGAAGGATTTCCTGTAGCGGTCTGTATTGCAGCGAAACTAAAGAAGCCTCCGACTGAAGATGCTCTGTTGTTGTATGACAGTCTCATGAAGAGGATGCTCAGAGTTGTTCATAATGTTTTTGATTTTATGAAGAATCCTTTGCATTATCATCTCCAGATGTTCCACAGTTGTCCCAAGAACAGAACCAGCCTTCTTTATCAGGTTGTTTAGCCTTTTTAAGTCCCTAGCTCTGATGCTGCTACCCCAAGAGATGACGGCTGAAGAGATTACACTCTCCACAACAGACTTGTAGAAGATCTGCAGCATCTTGCTGCAAACATTGAAGGACCTAAGCTTCCTCAAGAAGTACAGTCTGCTCTGTCCCTTCTTGTAGACGGCTTTACTGTTCAGTCTCCAGTCCAGTCTGTTGTCAAGGTGAACTCCGAGGTATTTATACTTCTCAACCACCTCCACTTCTACTCCCATGATGGAAACAGTGTTTGACTTATCCCTGTTTCTTCTGAAATCTACAATCATCTCCTTTGTTTTGTTCGCATTCAAGTTGAGACGATTGTTTCCACACCATGTCACAAAACGGTCCACCAGCTCTCTGTATTCAGCTTCTTGTCCATATCTGATACACCCAACAATTGCAGAGTCATCTGAGTATTTCTGCAGATGACAGGTCTCTGATTTGTACTGGAAGTCTGAGGTGTACAGAGTGAAAAGGAATGGTGAGAGTACAGTCCCCTGTGGTGCTCCTGTGCTGCTGACCACCTGGTTTGACACACAATTCTTCAGTCTCACAAATTGTGGTCTGTTGGTCAGGTAGTCCTTGATCCAGGCGATTGTTGAGGGCTCCACCTGGGTCTTCAGGAGTTTCTGACAAAGCAAATTAGGCTGAATTGTGTTAAATGCACTGGAGAAATCAAAGAACATGATCCTCACAGTGCTGCCTGCTTTGTCCAGATGACAGTGGGTTGGTTGAAGTAGGTGTATGATGGCATCTTCAACTCCAACTCCACAGCGATAAGCAAACTGCAGTTGGTCCTGATATGTTCTTGTTTGCTTACTCAGGGGTGCCAACAGGAGTCTCTCCAGGACCTTCATGATGTGGGATGTCAGGGCAACGGGTCTATAGTCATTGATGACTGATGGGTGAGTTCTTTTGGGTACTGGAACAAGGCAGGATGTCTTCCACAACACTGGTTGAAGATGTGCTGAAGAATCCCACAGAGCTGCTCAGCACAGGCCTTCAGGACTCTGGGGCTGACACCATCTGGACCTGCAGCCTTGTTCCGGTTCAGTTTCTCCAGCTGCCTCTTCACCTTACTTTTGGAGACAGAGAAGTGGGAGGGGGACGCAAAGGGGGTAGCAGCATTTCCTGACTTGGTTGAAGTCAAACTTGTGGAATCAGAAGAATCCATGGCTGAGGTGAAGGATAAAACTTCTGAGGTGTAACAGGAAAGCTGTTGATCAGAGGAGAGTGGAATGTCTGTTTGGCTGGGAACAGGAGAGGAGGATGCTGAGCTAGTTCCTGAACTGAACCTGTTGAAGAATGTGTTCCGTTCATTGGCTCTGTCCAGACTTCCATCTATCCAATCCTTCCTGTCCTTAAAGCCTGTGATCTTTCTCATTCCTGACCAGACATCTCGGATACTGTCCCTCTGTAGTTTGTTCTCCAACTTCTTCCTGTATGTCTCCTCGCCGTCTTTGATCTTGACCTTAAGTTGCTTCTGTATACTCCTCAATAATTCCCTGTCTCCCTCCCTGAAGGCTCTTTTTTTCTTGTTTAGCAGTTCCTTCAGGTCACTGGTGATCCAGGGTTTGTTAATAGGAAAGCATCTCACTGTTCTGGTGGGGATGATGTTGTCCACACAGAAGTTTATATAGTCAGTCACACACTCAGTTATGGCATTGATGTCCTCTCCATGGGATTGGCAAAGAGCCATCCAGTCTGTGGTTGCAAAACAACCCTGCAGGGCTTCTTCAGCTTCCTGTGACCATTTTCTCACAGTTTTCTTTGTAACGGGTTGCCTCTGAACAAGTGGTTTATATTCTGAACAGAGAAAACCAAGATTGTGATCTGATTGTCCCAGAGGAGGTCTTGGTTTGGACATGTATGCATCCTTTACATTTCCATAAAACAAATCCAAGGTCTTGTTTTCTCTTGTGGAGCAGCTGACAAACTGTTGAAATGTTGGAAGTGTAGTAGAGAGCGAGGCATCACTAAAATCACCAGATATTGCCTCAAATGCATTGGGGTGCTGTGTCTGTAGCTTAGCAACAACGGAACTGATGACATCACATGCATTGTCAGCAACGGCTGAAGGTGGAATGTAAAGAACTGCCAAAATTACACTGGTGAACTCTCTTGGCAAATAATATGGCCGAAAACTTACTGCCAAGAGTTCGACATCTGGGCTGCAGAGATGACACTTCACAGTAATATGTCCTGGATGAAGCCATCTGTTGTTGACAAGCACTGCTACTCCACCTCCATTTCTTTTCCTGCTCGTTTAAACAAGGTAGTTTACCTCCTATAGCTAATCACTTTCTTTTTTACGTGGCTACACTATCTAATGCCAAACACAATGAGAAAGTAATGCTATTAACTAGACGATAAATTTCTGAAGGGTTAGAGATGGAATTGCTGCCCTCCACTGTGTTACTCTGAGACACTGAAGAAAGTAAGAATAGAACAGATTCTTTAAAACTTGTTACAGCATTGTCTGATGAAGCTCTGGGTTGACTGGGTTATGTGGGAGGACTGTTATTTCTCACACTCAGTGCCGTATCAGCACAAGGTCCAAAGTGTGTTGACCTGAGTGGGTTGGTCCCTGTACTTTTTGAGTACAGCCAATTGAGTCTAAGATAGCATTAAGGACTGCATTTAGGCTATCACTTTCAGTGTCCACATGAATATTAAAATCACCCACTATAATGACCTAATCAGTATTTAATACTAAATCAGATAAAAAATGTGAGAGCTGATTTAAGAATTAAGAGTAAGGGCCTGGTGGACGATACAAAACCACAAACAAAAATGGTCCTATTGTTTTGCAACTTGGATGAGGAAAACTAGGAGTTAGATGTTCAAAAGAACTGTAGCTATTAATTGGTCTGGGATCAATTAATAAATCTGAATAAAAAATGGTAGCAACTCCTCCTCCTCACCCAGTACCTCTGGGAATGTGAAAATGTAAATAATTGGAAGGAGTTCACTCATTTATACTGGCATAATCCTCCTGCTGCAGCCAAGTTACTGTGAGGCAAAATAAATTAGGTCGATTATCACAAATCAAGTAATTTACTAGACACTGTCTCAATGGGTTAATGGGTGGGTAACTCTATGCAATCTGGTGGGATTCCTTAGAAAACTAGAAAACTAGCTAAAATTGATTGGAATGTTTGCAATGAAATAACTTTCTTGTAAAGGGCCTTGAGATGAGATCTGTTGTGAATCGGCGCTATATAAATAAACTGAAACTAATAGTACAGAAGCTGCAGAGAGGTGGGTTAAACTTTCTAGATATTTGCCCAAATTTATTAGTCTGTTACTCTGCTTCCTGGTCTGCACCCTGGGTTGTCAGTATTTTGGAGGACTAATAAATTTGGCCAAAATAATAGAAACAAGAGCTGCTCCATACAAAGTGGGATGGATGCCGTCTCTCTGGATCAGACCAGGTTTTCCCCAAAATGTTTGCCAGTTATCAATGTAGCTCATATTGTTTTCATGACACCACCTATACAACTATTGGTGGAATGACAGCATGCGGCTAAACGTGTCATCACTGGTCTGATCGAGCAGGGGACCAGAAAAGAGTCTGTCATGGTTTTGTCAAACTCACACACCGAAGCAAAACTAATTTTAGTGACCTTTGATTGGCATAACCGGGTGTCATTACCACCAGCGTGAATAACAATCTTCCTGTATTTACGCTTATCCTTAGCCAGCAGTTTCAGGTAGGATTTGGTTTTGCCCGTTCTGACCCCTGGCAAGCATTTGACTGTGGTCCATGGTGTCTCTAATTTCACGATTTTCAAGAATTATGTTTTATTGGCAACATATCTGCAGGCTTAGATAAGAAGCAAGTTGGTCAACATGTCTGATGTTTTTCAGTTGGTAGGATGCCAATGATTTATGTTTTTATAGAATTAATTTCATTTATGAAGAATCCCATAAATCGCAATGGACTGGTGACCTGTCCAGGGTGTACCCCGCCTCTCCCCCCCCCCCCCCCCCTGAGTGGCTGAGTGGGCCGCAAAGTCATTGTCATGATTTTTAGGAGACTCTTGAGCGGGTACAAACCAACGGACAAGAGAATTATCAGTAAAAGGATGTTAATTAAGAAAGCTTCTCAGCTGGATCAGGTGCCAAGGAACTCAGGATCATCCACACTGGAAGGAAGGTAAGTATTAGCACAGGTAAGAACGGGAGAATAATGAAATCCACAGGGTGAAGGAACTGGGTTCTTACATGGAGCCGGAACTGGAGATGTTTGGAGAAGGTACATGGATACTGTGAGTGAGCTTTGAGCAGTGGAAGGAATGGAGTAATACTGTTCTCTTTGATTGTAGATGGTGGCCGGAGGAGGACAGGCCTCGAGGGTGGACAAACAGGTGAGTGTTTCACAGGTTGGCTTGGTGAGAGCAGTGAGGGAAGTCAGGGAGCGGAGCGTGGGACTGGAGGAATAGTTCTCCAGAACCAGATGCCGAACCTGCAACGAAGAGGATATGATCATCTTTTGCAGATTATTATATACTAAGAATTGAGGGAATGGCGGAGTCAGGAAAAGAGTTGTGTAGTATGGGTGGTTGAAAGTTGTTTTGTGAAATATTTTCCCAGGATCTTAGTGGATCGGCACACACAATATAAAAGGAAGAAAGAAGGGACACCAGACTGCTTATCGTGCTAGAATATGTGTCATCTTTATTATTCCGCCACACAGATGCAGTTCAGCAAAAGCAGAGCAATACTTTTTCAAACAAATACACTGATTTATGCTAGAATACGGCGTCCCTCTCTATTCCTCACACAAACAACAGCAAAGCAATGCTTCATCAAACAGGCATTAAGTTTTCATCACAGCATCTCACATTTGACACTTGAGAGTGGAGACCCAGTCATCTCCTCTCGGTCAGATCTGTTAACTTAACGCGGCCGGGCAATCGTGCACAAATCCCACGGCAGACTCTCATCAGCTGAACAGCTCCATCTTCATTTATGCAGCATACAGAGGAGGCGCGTGGGAAGTAAAGCGGGCCCGTGCTTCGCTCCCAGGCTGCCCCCCCGCCTTATCAGTCCATCCGGCCCCAAAACAAGTTTTAGAGACCGAACAAACTGCAGCTGTTTCATGGGAGCTGTCCAGCTGAAGATCCAAACTCCTTTCCGTGTGAATGTTTATCATTATACATCAAGCAGAGGATAATATTAAGAACATTGCAGAACATTATACACAGGTGACTCGAGGACACCAAAAAGATTTTACCCATCATTCCACTCTTGGCCTCGAGTCACCATGTTAGACATCATACCAAAATCTATCTGAATCTAACCCAGGTGCCTTGACCCATATCAGATTATCTCCATTAAACACCCATATTGCAGTGATCAGGCGGGTTGGTGGATTCTGTATGAGTGTACAAGCCCTGTAAATATGATTCCCAAATGTTACCACAGTCAGCTGTCGATATTCTACAACGGTTATCAGTGGCCTAAGGCATGTAGATAATGTCCACTCTAGTACAAACCTCCTCATAGTATGGTAGCATTAATTTTGTTAGCCAAGGACCTCCTAATCCGACGTACATAAAAGCAAGTGCATACATTCATAAGCGTGATACAGATTAATATACAAATTAATAGCAGAAGGGGTGGTGTCATGACTTTCCTCGCGAGTGGAGAATATCCTGAAAAGATATCTCACCAATGGGTGGCAGCTGAGGATTCTACCAGTTTTGCCGCACTCAGTACCTTTCCCTGGGTTACAAGGGTGGAAACCACTAATTTAGTGACGGTATTATTATGCTCTTGGATTATATGTTTTAGCTCTTTCGACCGGCTCAGTGCGCCTCTGAACCGTTCCAAAGAGACTCCAAAAGGAGAATGAAGCACATCCCATTGAACCTTAGTAAGCGCGTGAGCATGTGTGAAATTCATTAACTTAAACGTATGGTTCCCCCATTGCCAAATGTTAACATTCTTCAGGCACCCAGAAAATGGCACTGTCTGCAACTGTGGATGAGAGCTAATCGTTGCTATACATAAGGTATGTGGCCCTACCTGAAACAGCATGTCTCTTGGTATTTCATACTCCCACTCACACAATGCATCAGACTCTTTCAGGCATGGATTGGTATATCCCTGTCTAAGCATGCACACACTTCCCCCATCTGTTTGGTCACATCCAGTAAGATCATAAGTTTGATTAGTATGTGGATCTAACCACTCTCCTCTCATTTTCAGGATCCAATAAGCATTATGAACAATGACTGGCAGAACATGGAAACGACACATGGTGAGATTTTGATTCACAATATACTGTGTCCATGTCCCATAACATACAGCATCATTACACACTGTTTTTTGTGCATGTAATTGTAACCACACATGGTTAGTAATATTCCATTGAGTTCTCCATGCTTGATAATTAGCAGTGGTTAGTATTCTTTGCATGTTATTCTTTTGTATGGTGGCATGTAAAGATTGTAACGTACATGCAGTCCAGTTCATCCATCGCGACACATCATAGAACACGTCATCAATTGCATTGAACATTTTAACATTCCATGCGTCATGATGTTCCCATAGTGCAACGTTTTGTACCTGTCCGGATATGGTGGTTGGCATCCAGAACGCAACATTTGCCAACATTTGCCATGGGAATGTTGTCCAGTAGACGCTGGTTTTCCAGCGGTGATCTGTCCATGAACCATGTTGGACACGCCCAACAAAGTTCCCGTTCCACCTAGCGGGGTATCATACCATGCTCGTTTAAACCTGGTACACTTAGGGATGATAGGGAAGTTCACTCTCCAGTGAACCTCAGTTTGTTGTGTGCCCATTGCAACAGTATGACATGTGGTAGATATAGGCACTACATGGGCAATGTGTATCTTTTCCTTACGTTCCACAGCCATGATGTTGTATAGGACCGACCTCCTTCCAGAAATGACAGAACCATTTGAAATGCACAACTGACGTTGGACCATCGGGATAGTCCAGTTAGTTCCATTCTGGGCTCCTGCTTCACACTTAAAACTTGAGATGTTAAACACACACATGGACACCACTGATGTGATGGTGACATTCTGGCCCAGCTCCACAACATGAATATCAGCGTTTTTATGGCATAAATATCAGCGTTTTTATGGCATTTAGGACAGCCCAGTGGACAATCGGGACAATACCACATTTTGGAAGATGTAGTGATGGTTGCAACGGCGCAGGCTTGGTTAGCCTGACAGGTGAAGTCTTCCTGTGTTCTACGCACGGTTCCATTCCTCCATTTTAATCCCATCCAGTCCCCTGGTTGCAGCTCGTATCCCAGATGTCCCTCGCCCTCGTGGATCCATGATGACATCAGGAGGCAGCAGAGGAACGTCCTCATCATCTGGACAGCACAGACGGCAGGGCCTCCGGTGCCCCATAAGACGGCACCACGCCGCCTTGGGCCAGCAGATGTCCTCTCGTTGGCCATCACCGATCACACCCAGGAGTTGGCTCACATTCATTTATTGACCTGCACACAACAAACATACTCAACACATAGCTATGTTAGTGTTCCCTAAGATAACACTTGGTTACCGGTACATGCACCCATCTCTCTTCTCCTGGGTACATGACTGTGACAATGCTGTCATCAACCTGGGCTATAATTTCCCCAGCCCTGGGTGGTCCATTTTGTTGTTTGACCCAGACTTTGGCTCCAATTCTGTCCGGTCCAACTAGTGGTTGACCTTCCACCCGCTTGGGTGTGTCAATTTCCACCATAGTTCCATCATTATAAGGTGAAATGATTAACTGGGCGATTTTATCCCCACCCTGTAACACTAGTGGCACGGCACCCATGTTTTCACACAGCACTTTAATGGTGCCCTGATAATCATTATCGATGACGCCACTGTGGAGATTTAACCCCTTCAAAGCCAGTCCGGCTTTAGCATGGACATGACCATACATTTTAGGTGGACATTGTATACCTATTCCCAGATCCACTGCAGTTCTCTGTCCAGGTATTAATGTGACTGCCTCTGGAAACCTTAGCTCGAACCCAACAGAGCCAGGTGTAGTTCTGCTTGGCAGTTCTCCATTAGGGTGTATTTTCCACATTATGATGGGTTTTGTTATTTCAGTGGCGTTATTGACGTTCACCATTCTATTTATTGGTGTCACGCCCTGTCCAAATCGGTCTGTTGTTAATTTTCAACACCACTGTGTCCAATCTTTCTCTCCATCTATTAAGGATTTATCAGGACTTTCTTTCTTCAATGTGGCCTTTAATATACCATTCATACGTTCTATCAAGCCTGCAGCTGTCAGGAAGTCATCAGCTCCAACTCAGACCAGCCGTGTCTGATGAGCTTCCTGACAATTACTCCACTCTCCCCTCAGTTTAAAAGACCCTTCCACTCACCTTCACATCGCTCTGTCATCGGTAATCCAATGCCCCGAGCTCCTACTCGTCAGACCAGAGGTCTTCCTCCTACCAGTCGTTTGCCAGTTATTTCCATCCAACCTAACCAGTCTCTTTCATCAGCTCAGCAGCCTGCTCCACCCTGCGCTCTTAATCCAGGGGGACTCCCATCCGCGTCTGGAGCGCCAAGCTTCACCCGATCACCTCTCCCTGTCCACCGGCGATCCTGACAGGATGACTGAGCCCTCAACGAGCGCTCCAGCGGAGGTAGAGGCCCTTCGGTCTGAGGTGATACACCTCTGGGCTCTGGTGGATCGTCTCAGTACCAAAATCGACACTCTGTCTGAGGCCCATATCAGGCTAGCCGGGCTCGTCAACACCCTCCAGCAACGACCGTCTTCCACCACCGAACCCAGGATCTGCCTCCCGGATAAGTGGAATGGGGCTGACGGCAAGCCAGACGGGTTGTTAGCCACCCTGGACATGATTTTTGAGTGTCAGCCCTCAATGTACGCCTCCTCCGCTCCCAGGGTAGCTCTGCTCACCTCCCTCCTTTCCGGGCAGGCACAAGAATGGGCGGCTGCCCTCTATAATCGGAGGTCCGTGCTCTGCAACGATTACGTCCAGTTCGTTGCAGAGCTGCGCAAAACTTTTGTGCCCCCCTGCAGTGACGTGGACGCGGAGACTCAACTCCTTCATCTCCGTCAACAAGACCAGCCTGTTCACCTCTTCGCTGCAGAGTTCAGGACGCTAGCGGCTAAGCTAGCCTGGGGAGATGCGGTCCTGCGATCGCTCTTTTTGGAGGGTCTCGCCAACTATATCCGGGACGAGATGGTTGGCAGAGAAGCTCCCAAATCCCTTGACAAGGCCGTCAATCTGGCTCTCGAGATCGACCGTCGAATCATGAGCCGCCCTAGAACACCATCCCGTCTTCCACCACTGCGTCCCGCTTCACTCCGCTCAGTTGAGCCCAGCACTGCTCCCGACCGCTCCTACTCCGGCGACAGAGAGGAGCCGATGCAGCTAGGGCATCTGTCACCGAAGGAGCGGGATCGACGTTTCCGGGAAGGGCTCTGCGCCTACTGTGGGTCGCCCAAACATCGCCGTCTGCAGTGCCCGCTCCGACCGGGAAACGACCAGGCCAGGTGAGACTCGGGGGGGTCTTACCTGGCCCGACAGGACCAGCTCGCTTCCTTCTTCCTGTCCAGCTCATTCATCGCAATCCACAGCATACATTCGGCGTTCTGCTCGACACTGGAGCGGCGGAGAATTTCATCTCCACCCAACTAGCCACGAAGCTCCAGATACCGCTGGAGACCCTTTGCAGTCCAGTCCCCGTGACTTCCGTCGACGGACACCCCCTGCAGCCCTACCCTGTCCGACATCGCACCATCAAGATCCGCCTGTGGGTCATCCAGTTCCTCGTCATCGCTTCCTGCTCCGCGCCACTCATCCTGGGCTATCCTTGGTTCCATACACACGATCCGCACATCTCCTGGTCGGCGCAGCGGATACTCCGCTGGGGTCCCGACTGTTCAAAGAGGTGTCTCCGTCCACCATCGTCAGCCCCGCTCGAGACCATATCGGCGCCCGCCCTGGAAGATATCCCTCCGCCCTACAAAGACCTGGCGGAGGTCTTCAGTAAAAGCCGAGCTGCCAAGTTACCACCGCATCGATCCTATGATATGGCTATCAACCTGATGTCAGGGGCGGAGCCTCCACGCACCCGTTAGTTCCCTCTCTCACAAGCTGAATCAGCCCAGATGGAGACCTACATTGCCGAATCTCTAGACCAAGGATTCATCCGCCCATCCACTTCTCCAGATTCAGCTGGCTTCTTCTTTTTTAAAAAGAAGGAGGGGACGCTGCGTCCCTGCATCGATTACAGAGGACTAAATCAGGTCACCATAAAAGATCGCCATCCACTCCCCCTGCTGAACACGGTTCTGGACTCCCTTTCCCATGCAACCATTTTTACTCGGCTCGACCTCCGGAATGCCTACAATCTGGTTCGCATTCGAGAAGGGGATGAGTGGAAGACGGCGTTCAGCACCCCCTCTGGCCACTGGGAGTACTTGGTGATGCCATTCGGTCTCTGTAACAGCCCAGCAGTGTTCCAGCGGCTGCTCAATGATGTGCTGCGGGACATGCTCGGACGGTGGGTATTCGTATATCTGGATGACATCCTGGTCTACTTCACCTCTGAGATGGATCACGTCCGACATGTCCGAGCCGTCCTTGAGCGCCTCCTCCAGAATAATCTATTCTGCAAATTGGAGAAGTGCGCTTTCCACCAGCGCTCCACCACCTTCCTAGGCTACGTCATCTCGGCTGAAGGGGTAGCCATGGATCCCCAGAAGGTGGCAGCAGTGAAGGAATTGCCACTGCCCCGGACCCTCAGACAGCTCCAGTCCTTCCTTGGCTTTGCAAATTTCTACAGACGGTTCATCCGGAACTACAGCACGATTGTTGCTCCACTCACCAACCTTACAAAGTCGACGGACCGGCCACGCTTGTTCAGTCTACCCCCCGAGGCCCGACAAGCGTTCAACCAAGTCATCACACTGTTCACCTCAGCTCCCATCCTCATCCATCCAGACCCAGCCAAGACCTTCACCGTCGAGGTGGATGCCTCAGAGGTTGGGGTTGGGGCAATCTTGTCCCAACGTGGCCCGGACCAGAAGCTACACCCTTGCTGCTTCTTTTCTCTGAAGTTCACTCCCACACAGCAGCGCTATGGGGTTGGTGACCGTGAGCTTCTGGCGGTGAAGTGGGCTCTGGAGGAGTGGCGCCATCTGCTCGTGGGGACGTCCGAGCCATTCCTAAATCTGGACAGACCACCAGAACCTTCTCCACATTCGTAACGCCAAGCAGCTAAACCCTCGCCAGGCTTGCTGGGCGCTTCTCTTTGAACACTACAACTTTCACCTCTCCTACCGGCCCGCTTCCAAAAACGGTAAGGCTGACGCCCTCTCCCATCAGCACTCCCAAGCCACCGTCCCGATTCAGCCAGATGCCATCATACCCCCCCACCGCATCTTGGCGTCTCTCCAGTGGCCACTGGAGGACTCTATCCGATCGGCACTGGTTCAGGAACCGGCACCACCGGAGACACCACCAAACCGTCTCTACGTCCCAACCAGTTGCCGCCAGGAGGCTCTGCTTTGGGGTCATTCATCAGCCATAGCCGGTCATCCAGGCATTGCTAGGACCCTCAAATTCATCCGCCGCGGCCTATGGTGGCCCACTATGGCACAGGACGTCAGCAGCTTTGTCGGCGCTTGCACCACCTGTGCCAGAGCCAAATCCACCACGCAACCACGATTGGGACCCCTCCGACCTCTACCTGTTCCAGCTCGCCCTTGGTCCCATATCGGGGTGGACTTTGTGACGGGACTCCCCACCGCCGATGGCTTGAACACCATCGCCACCTTCGTAGACCGTTTTTCCAAAGCGGTCCACCTCGTTGCACTGCCTGGCCTACCCACGGCCAAAGGAACAGCCGAGCTGGTCTTGGAACACGTGGTGCGGTTGCACGGCTTCCCCCAGGACATTGTCTCCGACCGCGGGCCCCAGTTCTCCGCTAAGTTCTGGAAAGCCTTCTGCCGTCTCATCGGAGCAACTGCCAGCCTCTCGTCCGGCTTCCATCCGGAGACCAACGGCCAAACATAGAGGGCCAACCAGCAGATGGGAAAATACCTCAGATGCTTCGCCTCAACGCAGCCCTCCACCTGGCCGCGTGCGTTGCTGTGGGCTGAGGTATCCCTCAACCTCCAGGTCTCCTCCGCCACAGGCATGTCGCCTTTTGAGGTCTGCAACGGCTACCAACCATCCATCTTCTCTCACCAGGAACCAGAGGTGGAGGTACCAGCGGCCCAACAACTGATACGCCGTGCCAAGGCCGCGTGGATCCGTGCTCGGGCCGCCATCAGACGGGCAACCTCCAGTTACGTGGAACAGCACTGCCGTCGCCACCGTTCCGGTCCCACCTTTCAGCCAGGGGACCTGGTCTGGCTCTCCACTCGGCATCTCAAGCTGCCGACTGACTGTTGGAAGCTGACCCCCCGCTTCATCGGCCCGTATCCAGTCCTTCGAAGCATCAACCCGGTCACATACCGTCTCCGCCTTCCAACCTCCCTCAAGGTCCACCCGGTGTTCCACTGCTCCCTCCTCAAACGCCACGTCACCTCGCCTCTGTCTCCGCCTGCTATCTCCCCACCCCCCCCTCGCTTCATCGACGGCGGTCCGGCCTACACAGTGAGGCGGATTCTGGACTCTCGACCCCACGGCAGGGGGTACCAGTATCTGGTGGATTGGCGGGGCTGAGGAACGCACGTCCTGGACCCCTCCCTCGTCTCTGACTTTCACAGCTGTCATCCAGACCGTCCAGGCCCTTCAGGAGCCGGACCTAGAGGGGGGGGCTCTGTCAGGAAGTCATCAGCTCCAACTCAGACCAGCCGTGTCTGATGAGCTTCCTGACAATTACTCCACTCTCCCCTCAGTTTAAAAGACCCTTCCACTCACCTTCACATCCTCAGTCATCGGTAATCCAATGCCCCGAGCTCCTACTCGTCAGACCAGAAGTCTTCCTCCTACCAGTCGTTTGCCAGTTATTTCCATCCAACCTAACCAGTCTCTTTCATCAGCTCAGCAGCCTGCTCCACCCTGCGCTCTTAATCCAGGGGGACTCCCATCCGCGTCTGGAGCGCCAAGCTTCACCCGATCGCCTCTCCCTGTCCACCGGCGATCCTGACAGCAGCTTGCGGATGATATGGCACATGATAAATCCATTCCACATTATGGTCTTGTGACCATTCTCTGATTAGATTCCCCGTGAAATGGTTACCATTGTCTGTTTGTATTTGTAATGGTAGACCATAATACATCACAACATTTTTCAAACATTTCAGAGTCGCATGCTGATTTGCGTATTTGCAGGGGAATGTGACCAACACACCTGAATAGGTGTCAACAGCTGTACAAATGTACCTGCACCCCTGTGACCATGGCAATGGTCCAACAAAATCCATCTGCCAGATCTGACCAGGTGCTTTCCCCCTGTGAATCTGACCTTGCACATGCTGAGGTAAGCCCTGTCTCTTATGTTGGCATGACTCGCATTGTTGTATGGCTGTTTTGATGTCATCAACCTTCACATTTATTTCCCTGTCCAGAGCCCAACGCCGTGTTCCCTGGATGCCCCAATGACCACACTTCTCATGAGCCCATCTGGTGTGGTCTGTGTGTGCATCTACAGGGGTACCAGTAACTGTCATGTGTTGAACCTTTTCCCAAATGTCCTACCACAACGCTTTACCCCAAACCTCTTTGTTGTGTATTTTCCAATTGTGTTTCTGCCAGGTAGGCATCCACGTGGTAAGTCCGTTAGCTACTGACCATGAATCAGTATACAAATGAGCACTGTTTACACCCTCCTGCATTAGCACCATGTGAACCGCTTTCAGCTCCGCCCATTGACTGCTTTTGCCATTCCCACTTTGTTCCAACACCTGTTCTAGCTTAGGATTGTAAGCACCCGCCTTCCACTTCCTCTGACCCGCTTTCCACTTAGCTGAGCCATCTGTGAACCAAGCATGTTATTGTTGCTCCTCTGTCAACTCATCCCAACGGTTTCCTACTTTCACCGGGGATTCAGCCATCTGTTCAATGTCAACAACAATTTCATCCTTCTCAGGAATATCAGCTACCTGTTCATGCAGCACTGACACTCCTTTTGCTCCTGCCTTCACCCTTTCAGAAATGTACCACTTCCACTTAATCACACTGGCTTCCTGTGCTGTACCAATCCTATGCGTGGTTGGATCACTTAAAACCCAGCTTAAAATGGGAATTGCAGGCCTCATGATGATGTCATGACCTAATGTGTGTGCTTCTGTTTCCAACAGAGCCCAGTAACACGCCAGTAGCTGTTTCTCAAATGGGGTATAACGCTGACCAGCATCAGGGAGCTTCCGGGACCAGAACCCAAGAGGCCTCCTCTGCCTTCCCTGCTTCTGCCATAAGCTCCTGTTAGCATAGTCATATTTAGCCGACACCTGCAATTCTACAGGACCAGATTGCACCTTAGCTAATGACAATGCCTGCTGTATGGCTTCTTTAGCCAGCTCAAATGATCTTTGCGGCTCTGTACCCCAATAAAAATCTTCATTTTTTCATGTCACTTTGTACAGTGGTTGCAAAATCTGTCCCAAATGTGGTATATGCTGTCTCCAATACCCAAACAAACCTATGAACCTCTGTACTTCCTGTTTAGCATGTGGTGTAGAGAAGGCCATGATTTTCTCTCTGGCCTTAGGTAAGATTTCTCACTCTCCTTTGTTCCACTGGATCCCCAGGAACTTTACTGTTTGTGCAGGTCCCTCCACTTTAGCTGGATTAATCTCCCACCCCACTGATTTCATATGTTCAGTGACCTTCTGTAATGCTGTCTGCACAACAGCTTCTGTTTCACCCTGCACCATGATGTCATCAATGTAATGTGAGACCATTACACCAGGGGGCAGCTTCACCTGATCGAAATGTTCAGCCACTATACGATGACAGATAGTGGGACTATGTAGATAGCCTTGTGGAAGACGAGTAAACGTGTACTGTCTTCCATCCCAGGTAAAAGCAAACTGTTCCTGCCTGTCTTCAGGGATAGGGATGGTGAAAAATGCATTAGCCAGATCTATCACACCGTACCAGGTCCCTGGATGGTGCTGTACACGCTCTATGATAGAAATGGAATCAGGGACAGCAGAGGTCAAAGGTGGGGTGTGTTTATTCAACTGCCGGTAATCAACTGTCATTCTCCATGACCCATCAGATTTGCGTACGGGCCATATAGGATTATTCCACTGTGTAGTACATGTTCTCAACACACCGCTGTCAACATAATCTGCTATGATGGAGGTGATCTCATCATGTCCCCCAGGAATGCGGTACTGTTTCATGTTTATGACTTTAGATGCCAAAGGAATAGGAAAGGGATCCATTTTCACTTTCCCCACCAAAACAGGCCTAGCCTCTATTTCCTTTCTGTCTCCAAATTGGAAACAACCTTGGTTAAGATATAAGGTCATTCCTGACAGTACATCCATTCCAATAATCCACTCCTTGATTGGAGTAATTAACACATCATATTCTTTGAGTGGCAACTGTCCAATTTTTAAGGCTACTCTAGCCTGCTTAGCCAATACTGTGTTGCCTCCCAGCCCGGATATATGCACATAAGGTCCTTTAAATTTATGTGGGTTACCAAAAATTAATGTGGCCTCTGCCCCAGTGTCCACCAGGGCGCTGACTCGTTGCAAATTTTTAGTTTTCCAATGAATGTCTAGTGTGACATGGGGACGTATGTCATTCACTGACCATTTAGCTCTAATTGCATTTCGGACCTTCGGGGCTTGGCCAGCATCCTATGCTAGGAATTGAGACAAATCAGGATACAGTTCATTGTGCTTATTCTTTCCCTTTTTCCCCCGTTTTTTCCTTCGTCTGACTGCAACCTCTCTCACCTCTGTGTCTGACTCAGAGGAGCTCTGAGTGTGCTCCTGTTTCTCCGCGGGAGGGGCAGAGGGACGTGCTGCAGAGTGTGTGTGAGCACAGCAAGAATGTTCACCCCCGAGTGGGGCGCTGAACATTTGACAACTTTTGACCTGCGGTTTACCATGTAACAGTCCTTTCTTCACACATAGCTGGGAGCGCCAGCTATTTCATCAGGTTTTACACCGCTCTCCACCAACCTCCGCCACAAATCCCTTCTGGATAGACCATCCCCAGGCATAGAAAACACACGCGGCTTAGGTTTATTAGCTCTGTCCTGCCGCTGGTCTGCTCGATTCTGCGCATTCCAGTCTCCTAGAGTGGACAGCTCCTGCAATCTTTTCACCAACTCCCCCACAGAAACATCCGGGTTGCCCATGACAACAGTTAACACTGCCGCTTTATAATCTACTGGACCGTTGCGCACCAGAGCTTCTCGTATGCTACGGGTAACTATCAGAGCTTCATGGTCATTAACCATTCCCATCAATATAGCATCCCGCATAGCCAGCTCTTCTAAGCGGGTGATACCCTCACGTAACGTAAACCATTGTCCTTTATGAAGGGACCAGGTTCCAGGCACGGCATATTCCTCCGCCACTGCCTGCCCATACATCTCCAGCAATGAACCAGTCTCCCCGGCTCGCAGTCCATGGTGTCTGACTACAGTATTGATGGACTGAACCGTGCTTAACCCATAGAAGGAAGGAACATCTTCCTCATCCAATCTCACTCTGCCCGCACCGTCTTTCGCTATTCTGACCAGCCAGGCATCTATGCCCTCTCCTGGCTGCTGCTTATAGCGTCTGGTGAGGTGTGTTATTTCCTCACGACTGTAATCCTCAGTGACAACCTGCATTGCTGGATCTGGCAACGGGGCGTACTGCATGTTACCTTCCGCATCCACCGCTGGATTACCACGCGCGTCCCTCCGGACACACGCATTCATAGGTATAAAATCCTGCACCTCCCGCCTGCGCGATACAGGCTTCGCCTGAAGAGCATTAGATATATTAGATGACCCTGCGTCATGATTGTCTGGGCACAGGTCTGGGGTGACAGGACCCGGGTTATCGGGATCCCAGATATAATCTCGGTCACCATCATCATCATCCCAGAGATCCCCGTCCCAGCTGGACAGGTCCCAACCACCATTGTCAGTGATCCGTGTCACAAATGCACGAACACGTTTTTTTGTAACTGGTTTGTCCTTATGCTGTTTTTTATTAACATGAGAGACATGAGCAACAGCTTTAGAGGCCACATCAGCTAATCGCTCCAACTTATCAGTCAATATCTGTACATGAGCTTTTAACACAGCAACGTCTCCCTTCACCTGCGTAACTTCTATTTCCTGTTCTAAACATCGCTTCCCTAGTTGGTCTGAATGTTCAACTTTACGTCTCCATGCCTCAGCCAACATCCAACATCTCTTCTGCACAGCATCAAATGGTTTCTTCGCTGTGACAACCGGTATTCTGCGCAGCGCGGCAGCAACCGACTCCGGGTCAGCGTCTTTAATGACCGTTTTCCAGGACTCGGGGCACCCTCCTCCCTTCCGGAGTTCCTGCGCAACCACATGAGTCTCAGCATCACTGTCCCAGCCAGGGACAGTCTCAGACTCCTCAACAGGTTTCCCCTTCCCTTTAAACATTGTATGTGTAGTCCACAATACCCTGTCGACAACGCCAAAATGTTTTGTGAAATATTTTCCCAGGATCTTAGTGGATCGGCACACACAATATAAAAGGAAGAAAGAAGGGACACCAGACGGCTTATCGTGCTAGAATATGTCATCTCTATTATTCTGCCACACAGATGCAGTTCAGCAAAAGTAGAGCAATACTTTTTCAAACAAATACACTGATTTATGCTAGAATACGGCGTCCCTCTGTATTCCCCACACAAACAGCAGCAAAGCAATGCTTCATCAAACAGGCATTAAGTTTTCATCACAGCATCTCACCTTTGACACTTGAGAGTGGAGAGCCAGTCATCTCCTTTCGGTCAGATCTGTTAACTTAAAGCGGCCGGGCAATCGTGCACAAATCCCACGGCAGACTCTCATCAGCTGGACAGCTCCATCTTCATTTATGCAGCATACAGTGGAGGCGCATGGGAAGCAAAGCGGGCCCGTGCTTCGCTCCCAGGCTGCCCCCCCCCGCCTTATCAGTCCGTCCGGCCCCAAAACAAGTTTTAGAGACCGAACAAACTGCAGCTGTTCATGGGAGCTGTCCAGCTGAAGATCCAAACTCCTTTCCGTGTGAATGTGTATCATTATACAGCAAGCAGAGGATAATATTAAGAACATTGCAGAACATTATACACAGGTGACTCGAGGACACCAAAAAGATTTTACCCATCATTCCACTCTTGGCCTCGAGGCAACGTGTTAGACATGAACATTATGACATTATACACAGGTGACTCGAGGACACCAAAAAGATTTTACCCATCAACAGTCTATTGAGGCTTCGAAGGGGGAGATACCGGAAGCTGCTGAGACGTGTGTTGTGCGCTTACTTCACCCAGGGAAGGTGGAGTCTCCAAGAGGTGGGGTTGGAAGCACAAACACAGCGTAGCGCATCTTCCAGCTTCTGATTAAGCCTCTCACACTGACTGTTAATCTGGGGATGAAACCTTGACGTCAGGCGAGGTTGGGCCCCCAAGCCAGGACAGAATTTCTTCCAGACACGGTAAATGAATTGGGGACCCCGATCTGAAAGGTTCTCTAAGAGGATGCCATGGAGTCTGAACACGTGACAGAACTAAAGTTTAGCTGTTTCTGTGGCGGGGGGAAGTTTGGAGAGCGCCACCAAGTGGCAGACCTTAGAGAAATGGTCAGTTATGGTCAAAATAACCGTTTTCCCCTTTGAGTTGGGCAAACCAGAGACAAAATCGAGGGCTATGTGGGACCAGGGTCAGACTGGGATGGCTAATGGTTGAAGTAGTCCAGAAGGGGGTCTATGGGAGTTCTTGCTGAGGTTACAGATAGAACAGGTTGCTACATATTGAGTAATGTCTCTATGGAGACCCGACCACCAAAAGTAACGCTGAAGGAGGGCCACTTATCTGCTGACCCAAGGGTGGGACAAGAACTTGGAGGCGTGAGCCCAAAGAATCCCCACCAAATGGGGGGTCTATTTCCCCTCTGTCACTCCCTGCCGGCACCGGTGTGTTAGTGGCTCTCTTTGTCCGGGACTTGGTGCTCGGGTGGCATGCCGGTTAATCCCTGGTGCCTGCCTGGCCAGGCCTGGGTGGACCGTGGTGTCGGCATTGTTTGGTGGTATCTGCCGGGTGGCTCGGTGGGGGCCGGGTCCGGCGTCTCCACTTGGTTTTCTGTTCTGTGTGTTTCATGCTTGGTCGGTTCATTGGTGGGTTTGGTTGACCTCGGTTGCATGCTTGGTGCTCTGCGGTGCGTGGGTGTGAGATTTGAGAGCTGGTTGAGCTCGGTGTCTGGGTGCTGGCTTTTCTTGACCTGGAGATGTCGTCCGTCCGCTGGGGCTATTGGCATGGGGCAGGGGGGCCGTTGAAATTTTGGCTGTGGAGTTTTGGCAGCGCATGTCGGCCATTGGCTGGCCATGGCCCCTGTGGCCTGGCAGCCCCCATCTGCAGGATCCTGGTCAGGTCCCAGCTGGGGGGTGGGGTGCCCTCGGGCCCCCGGGCCTCCGGGTCCATGGCTGGACCAGCCCTGGTGTAGCCGGTTGCCCGGTGGGGCCTCTGGGCTCGTCGCTGTCCCTGGCGCATCGGAAAAAAACTCACAGTAATTTCTAATAAAGATTTCTTACACATATATCAAACGGAGTACTATAGCAAAAGCCGTAATGCTCCACTTTTGATAGTAACTCTGTCAGGCTTCTACTTGATACTCAGACACCAATTCTGAGCTCCACGCTGAAAGACAGGACATGTAAAAAAAAAAAAAACCTTAAAGAAAGAAGGCGCAGGGGTGAAGCCTATGGTCAGTCTTAGAACGTTGGGAGAGGACCGCCCGACCCCCGTCTCGGATGCATCCACCTGGATGAACTGTTAGGATCCGGGTGGATGAGGATGGGAGCGTCGACGAACCATTGTTTTAAATCCTCAAAATCTTGATCTGCTTCGGGGTTCCAGGGAAAAGGGCGCTTGACGGAGGTTAGAGCAGTCAATGGGGCAGCCACAAGACTGAAGTTTCGAATGAATCTCCGATAAAAGTTTGCAAAACCTAGAAAACGCTGCATCTGCTTTCTTGAGTTGGGGGTACGCCACTCCTTGACTGCCCGGATCTTCTCGGGGTCCATCTTCATCTGTCCACCCTCAAGGACATAACCCAGGAACGTGATGGATGTCACATGGAAGTCACATTTCTCAGCTTTGAAGTACAACTTGTTTTGTAGAACAAGGCGTACATGCTGTTTGTGCACGGGCAGACTAGACCAGATAAACACAAATGTTAAGGAAATCTCAAAGAACGTCATTGATTAAGGACTGAAAAACTGCTGGGGCGTTGGTGAGGCCAAAAGGCATAACTAAATGCAATTAACTAAACTATAACTAAAAATGACAGATGTAAGTTTTGAAGGCAGTTTTCCATTCATCTCCTTCCCAGATTCCTATTCCCCTATAATCGATACACGGTCTGAGAGTCTTATCTTTCTTTTCTACTAAGAAAAATCCGGCTCCTAATTGGTGAGGTAGATGGTCAGATAATACCTGCTTTCAGGGAGTTTTTTATGTAATTTTCCATAGTCTCGCTCTCCTGGCGGGAAAGAGAGAACATTTGGCTGAAGGGGAGGGCTGCTCCAGGAAGGAGGTCGATAGAGCAGTCATAGGGGCAATGAGGTGGTAGCGATAAAGCCCGCGCTTTGCTGAAGACCAGTTGAAGATCATGGTACTCTGGAGGGACCATAGAGAGATCTGGGGGAGAAATGGGTTGAGTCTGCTCATTTTCCTGGGAGGGAATAGCAGGACGGAGACAGTGTAACAAGAACTCCAGGAATCGATGTGAAATTTTACCCCAGTTGATGGACGGGTTGTGGTTACTAAGCCAAGGGTAACCTAGCATGATGGGAGAGTCAGTGACAAAACAAAAAAGGAAATTAACTCAGGATGGTTCCCAGAGACTATTAATGTGAGGGATTTGGTCTTTTGAACAATGGGGTTGAGGACACTCCCATCGAGGGCTGAAACCTTGAGTGGAACAGGAAGATCTTCAAGGGGAAGGCGAAGATGTCTCACTAGTTCAGGGCTAGTAAGGTTCTGCCAATTATTGCGGCTCCTTCCAAAGAAAGGAGAGCACGGCCGATTTGCATCGGCTTGGGTATAGCCTGCTGAGGCGGGCAGGGAGAACTAGCGTTAGCCACAGGGGGCCTAGTGGTTAATGGGAGTTAAGTAGGAATTTCTTAACTTAGAGCTTTCTCAAATGCGGTTGTCTGGTCTTATGGTGAGGCTGATGAGGTCGTTTAGTGATTCAAGCTCGTCCCTGCACGCCAGTTTGTCTTTTAACCTTTTGCTTAGAGAGCATTGGAAAGCTACCTTTAAGGCTGGTTGATTCCAGACTGACTCAGCAGCTAGTGTACAGAATCCTATAGCTAGTTGAGCGACTGGCCTGTTTCCTTGTTTTATGTCTCATAGTCTTATAGGAGACTCTTCTTCTCCTATAGTAGGACAGAAAGTTTGCTTAAACTCTTCAATAAACTTGCTGAATGAATAACTGGGAAGGTTGTCTAAATCAAAGATCGCCTGGGCCCATTGAAGTGCCTTAACTCTGAGGAGAGCAATAGCATAGGAGATTTTGTTCAAATATGACCGTAAGGAACCTGGGACACTTAAATCATAAGAGTTTGATTAAGGGATTTATTTCTTGGAGTAAAGTGGTTTGTTGTTGAGACATGGCATTCACAAAGAGCTGTTCGTAGGTGTGTCGCAGAGTCTGTTTAACCAGATGGTTCTGTCATGAGTGAACACAGCCCACATACAACAGAATTATCAGTTAAAGAATGTTTATTAAAAAAGGCTGCAGAGTTGGATCGGGTGCAGAGGAATGGAGAGGAACTCAGGATCGACCACACTGGAAGGAGGGTAAGTATTAGCACCGTGAGGAAAGTAATGGTAATGAAATCCACAGGGTGAAAGAACTGGGTTCTTACTTGGAGCCGGAACTGGAGATGTTTGGAGAAGGTACATGGATCCTGTGAGTGAGGGGTCAGCAGAAGATGGATTGAAGGAGTAATACTGTTCTCTTTGATTGTAGATGGCGGCCAGAGGAGGACAGGGCTTGAGGGTGGACAGACAGGTGAATGAAAGAGGTTGGCCTGGTAAAAGCAGTGAGGCAGTCAGGGAGCGGAGCGTAGGACTGGAGGAATAGTTCTCCAGAAGCAGACGCCGAATCAGCAACCAGGAGGATCCCTGCTGGTAGTGGGAACTCCAGCAGCAAGGAAGGCAACGCTGACAGTGAGGACTTCCGTGGCTTGGAAGGCACAGAAGGACATTAACTGTAAATCTTCCTGGGAGGAATCCCTAGCAAAGCAAAGGATATGCATTATTTTACATGGATTTCTTGGCAAATGGTCTGAATCCTTGGAATATTTCTTAATTTAAGCATCACTCCATTTAAGTCTGTATTTTGCTTTCTTTGGGGAACTGTGTTTCTTCCATAATACAAGACAGTTGCAACAGAAGATTAATATTTACTGCTTAGATAATATTAGGCACCAGGGTTTAATGAAGAGCCATTTTGTTTGAGAGCAGATACAAGTTCCAGGCTCTGATAGGTTGCAGATATTGTCCAGTAAACTGCACAGCAGACAGGTTAGCAAACACTTCTTCTATCACACTGGACCTTGATTTGTTGCAGTGATTCTTAGTGCATAAATTTTGAAAGAACTTAAATAAAAGAAAAATAAGTTGGCAAATATTTGTACTTCTCTCATAGCTATAGCAAAGTTTTTGTCATGGGAGGCTGGAGTTTTCTGACCCACATGCAAAACCATAAGTAGACACAAGGGGAAAGTGAAAAATCATTTATGTAATTTATTTGCAGATTATCAAGAGAATTCAGGCTGGAACAGCGCTACCTGGAAGCAGGAGGAAAACGGTTAGATTTGTTGTCGACAAAGAAGAAATGAAGCAGTGAAAAATGAAGGATTGTGCTTGCTGAGGCGAACTTGTGCCTCAGCACCTGAGAGGTGAGCATAAACATGGGTATAACAGAGCTCCAGCTGGACAATTAGGGTGACCTGGGAGAGCAGGCAGGCAGAGAGCGGCTGAGAGTTGCAGAGGCTGCAGAAGACGTCCATAGAGAAAGGCTTGAGGAGATCTGTCACTTAATAGACTTAACAGAATATGACAATTTTCATCTATCTGAAAAGAGCTGTCTGTTACAAATGTTGCCAATGTGTAGTTTTCTGTTGATCTAAAAATGGCATAAAATCCTGAAAATAATTAATTTAGGTACAAGGATGTAGTGGGAAAATGTTCACAATGTATTTATAACTTTGCAAGGCACGGTCTCTTTGACATATTGTGCTTTGACAATATAATCAGCCCAATAGGCATTATTAGCTGGGTGTTTGGACTGGATCAGTTTTCCCCAGCAGGTTGTCACATTATTCAGTTTACTGCATGGTGTAAAATACCTGTATGAGAGCCTTTAGTTATATTTTAAACTCTTGCTGGTCCATCAGTCACTAGGACACTTTTGATGAATGAAAAAACATTATTGATCTTTTTTGTACACTTTAAAAATCTGGACATGTGTTAACATTGTGTTCTCTTGTGTTTCTAGTGGTTTCATGTTTATATTTATATTTTTTCATTCATTAAGCAGGTAAGCCTTTCACAACTTTAAATTCATATGATGCTTTCTAGATACAAAAATTAACATAAACAAAACAAAATACAGAACCAAGTGAAAAGAAACCTTAAAAAAACATAGATAAAGTAAAAGGGAGGTTAGTTATGGAGGTGTTAGCTGACAAAATGTTTCTGTGTTGTTAATGTTAATGTCTTCAGAGAGTGACTACTGTGTGGGCTTTTGACTGCAATAATGTGACTTGAGTAATAACTATAATTGAAGTCTGAACTCGACTCAGTTGGTAAAAACGTTCAGAAGTGCTGTACAGCATGCATGTGCAGGCAATGCACTATGTCACATTTTACGTCTGCTATACTGACCATTTACTTTCATCTGCTGTTGTTCACCTATGCTGTCTCACAACCACTCCCAGGACTTTCAAATGACTGATATCTTCGATTCATTGGATTAGATAGGGGAGACAACATGAGTGCAACTTTGTCATCTCATTATTTCACAGCGTTTATGTATGTTCCACATCCTGTTAACTGCCAGAATAGTTACACTGTTCCCTACCTTTCCTGCAGTTTATGCTGAGGCTTATGGATTGTATAATGATTAATCAGCAGTTATGATAAAGACATAGTGCAGTGAAAAAATATTTGCTCTCTTACAGGTTTCTTCTGGCTTTTTGTTTTTGTCACATACATTTTTTTCAGATCATCCAAACTGATGTCAACGCACTAAAATAGACAGTCAAATGCCTAGATAAAACAAAGATTTAACATATAAATAAGAACTGGGGGATGCCATTGTTTCTAGAGTTGCACTTCCTTTTTCTGCCGGCCACAGATCAGCTGCACCTGCAGGGCAAGAGACATGAGAAGAGGGTGGGAGGTGTTGGAGAACAGACACGGGGGTTGGCAGGCCAGACAGGACAAAAGGGAGTGCTGGGCAGAACAATGGTAAGGCTCTATGGTGGAACTGGAGCGAGACAGCAAGTCTGCTAGGCCTCCGCCCACCCAGCCCTATAAAGAGCCTCCAGCGCCACACAGGAAAGGGCTTTTTCCAGAGCTGTCCCTAAAGCACACACACACACACACACACTCACTCTGTCTCTCTCTCTCTCTCTCTGATACTGACACAGCATACAGTTACACACTGATACAGGCAAACAATAGGGGCCTCCATCCTGACAAAGCCCTGGACTTCTCTCACAATCGCATAGAACACATTGTCTTGTTGGGTGGACAGTTAGAGGCAGAGGTTAAAAAGGTTCCATTCTTTCAGGAAGGATTCTGCACTCTTTGCTTATACAGCATAAATTCCTGAAGATCCACAAATAAAAAAACCTAGTGATGACATTTTCTATCATGTGTTTCAAGTTTAAGTAAAATATGCAACAAGCTCCATTGCTGGTATGATGTCCGGCTGGTCAGAATAGTGATCCCTGCTTTGCTCAAGTAGTGGAATTCTTTGTATCATGTTAAATAAATAAATAATGAAAAAACAACATCTACAGCCAAGTAAGAACATTTAAAAAAATTATTCCCACTGAGCCAGACAACGGAACTTGATGTGCTCAAAAGAAAATGTATTTGCTTATGCCAAGTACTTTAGGTCACTGGCACAAGAGGTTTTAGTGGCTGCCAACTATTTTCTGTAAACAGTGTAGGCTTGTTGGTTTAGCATTAAAAGTGAGATTGTTTATTTCAAGAATCAATTAAAAGATTTCAAGAGTCCTACTTAGTTTTGTTGTTTGTTTATTCGGCACTTTGGTTTTTCCTTGAATGCAGATTATTAACTCCACAATAATACAAGGCACTGACTCGTATTCTTTACTACTATTCTTTGCTGCAGCGTGTTGGGATCCCATTTTCCACAAATGAACTGAACAGACTGTTGGATGGCAGGAAGCCATTTTCCCCAGATGGACTAAGCAGACTGCATTTCCTAGCATTCCTAGCAGTGACCCCAACATTCTCCTATTGGTCCGTGGCCAGCAATGGTGACATCAAGGATGTCATCACAGCCAAAGGGCTATAAGAATGGTGGCGGCGGCCATTTAAAATTGTTCTCAGCAGAAACTAATGCTATAGAGAGGATGTCTCACTGGTGAAGATTATCTTTTGTTCTGACCCGCTGGACCGGGGAGAACTTTCATTTCAAAGCTTCGAAGTGCCCATTGCTGTCTGTGCATCCAGCTTGGGTTATTTTTTTACAACGTCAACCTCCAAGCTGTCAGGCCTAAAGATCGGTCCTAAAGATCCTGCGCAGGTCCTAGCTCTTCCTTTTCTTGCTCAACTACAGACACATTTTGCTCCCCTCTTTGTGGACTGGACCTCCCTCAAAGCCAAGTAGGACTGAACCAGTTCATTTATTCCTTATTTCCAGTTCCTTGACTGATAGTTAAAGCTGTGGGCTTCCACGTAGACAGTTCACACCATGTGCTCTGCTCCGTTTTAGCCAAAGCTAGTTTTATGGCCCTTTTTCTCCTTACACTCCATGTACTGTCCTACATCTTGGCCCAGAGCTAGGTTTATGATCCTTTGTCCCGCAGGCTATCTCTTACTTGAGCCCCCTGGAGTGAGGGCCACCTCCCTTTCCGAACAAAACCTCCCCTCCCCTGCGAAAGGGGGAGCTGTCCGTTTGTCCCTGATCCCCTTCGTGTTAATCATGTTAATTTTCACATATTATTAGTTTTCTAAGATCTGTAGTAGTTAGTTGCATGCTTTAGAATACATGGGAATTATTGACGAAATGTTTTGGCTGTAAGGTTGATCTATTTTCTTAAAGGGGTCATCCTCTGAAATGTTCATTTTTTCCATGTGAAAACATGTATAATATGCTTTCCTAATGATTTTACACTGGGCAGTAAGCCAATATTCAAAAGTGCAGCATTTGTTTACCAATGGCTTCTCTAACCATCCCACGTGCACTTCACATGCATGCGCCCTCAAAAATGTGGTTTTGATTTTACGTCTAAACTATAGGGTAAGCTGATCCTGATTTGACCCCATACTAAACGGCAGGATTTTACCATTTATGAACATAGCAGACCAATGCTGCTGGAGTTCGCCCCGCCCCTCTCACCCTCACATTCAGCTGAGCCCCGCCGCCATTACTGAAGACTACATTACTGTTATTGTAATAATCGAACTTTATAAGAAGGCAAACCTATTTTGTAGAAACTAACAACAAGCATTTTATCACGTTATTGATCAAATGGTTGCCTTTACCATTCCGATACATCTAGCTGTAGATGTCCTTCCATCTGTTTGATATCTTCACTTTCCAGCTCTGGTTCAGAGTAGGGCTTGTTCATAAACGGTTGGATTCCGTAGGTCGCGGCGAGGTCGGGTTCCTTCATAACATGAGCCATGTTTTTTTTAGAGAGTGTTGCAGTGGAGCGTCATCTCCCTTTCTTCCTACGACCAATCAATGCAATCCTCATTTGCATTATTACAATGAACATCCAGGAGACAATACAGGTTTTACTGAATGGGTCAGAAAAGTACCTTTAAAAAATTTTTTTTTTTACTAGAGTTTATTTTAAAGGCGTGAAAGACTATGATAGGGAGTAGTTATTCAGTTTAGCAACAGGTGATGTATCCTTTAATAAATTCCCCTTAGCTTAAAGAGAAGTGGTCTGTGAATAAATGGTGTATGCATATAATTAATGTCCACAGCGTGTGAACTTATACCTTCAAGAAGAGACTGAATGTCTGGTCTTCTAATACAGAAGTGGTGCCCCTAATATTAATAGATTAAACTTGAACTTCATCAATAGTTATATTAATATTAAGTTATTGATCATAATTATTGATGGTTATGTAAACAGACAAAATTCACTCACTCTGTGTCACAACAAGCATGTAAGAATATACATTTCTCAACTAACTGCACTGTGGCAGCTTGTTGCAGTAGCTCTGTTATATTGTATTGATTTATTCTGGGGATTTTTCGTTCTTAGTTTTCAACTGAAGGCATATGTTTTTCAATCGTTTTTCAATTATTCTCAATTCACATTTGGATGTGGTACTGCTGTATTTTTTCTTTTTGCCATTTATGATGTGAAGCCATAGCAACACAAAAGTTGTTTGTGAGAGCACATGGTTGGCATCTAAAAAGCTCATATAATGGAACCAATGGTACTCTTTCTGTTTTCTCTCCAGTGTTGAGGTAAAGCTGGAGCAGCTCTTTGGCCTTTGTCAGTTTAAAACTCTCTGCAACCCCTCCTCCCTTGAAACTCCCCAGCCTCTCTTCTCTTCTTCTGGAAGCCCAAAAGCATGAAGAAAACATGTATCAACGTCCGAAGTCATCCCTTGCACTGACCACAATGGGTTCTCAAATAGGATAGAGAAGCTGAAAGCACTGACCAATACGGAGACCAAATATTAGAAATGGAGTAGCCTATTATGTTTAACTGAGCCATGGCTGCAGAATCATATCCATGATGTCTTTCTACCTGACTTTCAGATGAAGATTATAAAGAAATTTTCAGAGACTATACTATGTACAGTAGTGTGGTTGTTGACACTGTTCTCTTGCAGCAAAAAGGTTCTGGATTTGATTTCCGGCAATATTAATGGAGTTTTCATGTGCTACCCATCCATCCGATGGTTTTCTTCACTTAAGGCAAGGCAAGGCAACTTTATTTGTATAGCGGACTTTCTACAACAGGGCAATTCAATGTGCTTTAGCTGATTAGGGGATAAAATGAAAGCCGCATTAAAACAACAATAAAAGCATAAAACAGACCATTAGAGAGACAAAACATGACACATGAAAACATATGACATTCCAGCTATTAATCAGTTAATCAAAGGCAACTCTAAACAGATGGGTTTTTAGCCTTGATTTAAAGGAACTCAGTGTTTCAGCAGCTTTGCAGTGGTCTGGACGTTTGTTTCAGATAAGGGAACCATAGAAACTGAAAGATGTTTCTCCATGTAGACTACATTTGGAAGACCTGACTGTTCTGGGGAGTTGATACAGTGACAACAGATCTTCATCATACTTTGGTGCTAAGTCATCCAACGATTTATAAACTACTAAAAGTATTTTGAAGTCTATTTCTCTAAGCTACAGGGAGCAAGTGTACCGACTTTACAACTGGGATGATGTGCTCTACTTTCCTGGTTATAGTGAGGACGCGAGCAGCAATGTTCTGGATGAGCTGCACCTGTCTGACTTTTTAGACGTGTGAGGACACTGTTGCAGTAATCAATCCGACTAAAGATAAATGCATGGATGAGTTTTTCGACGTCCCGTTAGCACATTAGTCCTTTAATCCTAGAAATGTTCTTCAGGTGATAGAATGCTGACCCTGTCATTGCCTTTATGTGACCCTGTAGGTTCAGGTCGAAATCAATTGCCACACCTAGATTTCGGGCCTGATCAGTTGTTTCTAGTTGTATTAACTGAAGCTGTTTGCTGACTTTTGATCGTTCCTCTTTAGGTCAAAAAATTATTACTTCAGTTTTGTTTCTAATAATCTAGAGAAAATTATGGAACATCCATCCATTGATTTGCTTAATGCTTTTGCTTAGGGGTTGGATGGGTTCAAAGTCACCTGGTGACATTGTAATGTAAAGCTGAGTAACATCTGCATAGCTATGGTAACTAATCTTACTGGTTGTTATCACCTGGGTTAGCTGGAACATGTAGATATTAAATAGAAGGGGCCCCAGGATGGAGCTCTGGGGCACCCCACATGTGGTTTCTGTCTGTTCTCATGAAAAGTGCCTATTGACACAAAGAAGTCAGTGTTCTTTTGGTAAGGGTCAAACCAGTCAAGTACTGTACCAATTCAATTCAAATTCAAAAATACTTTATTGATCCCAGAGGGAAATTAAGTGTTGGTATAGCTCATATAATGAATTCTTTAAGGAGTTGTTGTAAATATTGATGGCTGTGGGCAGGAAGGATTTCCTGTAGCGGTCTGTATTGCAGCGAAACTGAAGAAGCCTCCGACTGAAGACGCTCTGTTGTTGTATGACTGTCTCATGAAGAGGATGCTCAGGGTTGTCCATAATTTTTTGATTTTATGAAGAATCCTTCTTTGCATTATCAGCTCCAGATTTTCCACAGTTGTCCCAAGAACAGAACCAGCCTTCTTTATCAGGTTGTTTAGCCTATTTAAATCCCTGGCTCTGATGCTGCTACCCCAACAGATGACGGCTGAAGAGATTACACTCTCCACAACAGACTTGTAGAAGATCTCCAGCATCTTGCTGCAAACCTTGAAGGACCTAAGCTTCCTAAAGACGTACAGTCTGCTATGTCCCTTCTTGTAGACGGTTTCACTGTTGCGTCTCCAGTCCAGTCTGTTGTCAAGGTGAACTCCGAGGTATTTATACTCCTCAACCACCTCCACTTCTTCTCCCATGATGGAAACGGTAACCAGCGAGTCCAACCCAGCTCTCCAATTGTTTCAATAATGTATCATGGTCAACAGTGTCAAATGTGGTTCTACCACTACTCCAGCTTCTTCCAACAGTCCATGACAGTTAGGTTAATTGGTCATTCTAAAGTCCCCTTAGATATTCTGGTGAATGCCAGCATGTACCAAGCTCTTGCCCAATGACCACTGGTAACAAGGACAATCCCCTCCACAACCTTATATATTATTTTTTATCATCAATATTTTCCTAGAATGGTTTTGGGATATTTTATTTTGCAGGAGCAAAATTAATGAGTGTGTATCTCCATTTGTTCATCAAGCAAACTCAAAGTATGTGACTCTGTGAGTGAGCAAAAGCCCAAAGTTTCATTGGTACATATTGGGAAATCAACAGTATTAAAACTGTAGAGAATGTGATTATACAACTGAAGATTTGATTTAAACTTCCAAAGATCAAAAACAGTAACAGCAAACTGAAAATCACAGGGTTGAAATGCAGATAGCAAAATCTGCCAAACCCACCACATACAAAATGATGCCTTGGAACATCAGCAGGTTTGCCAAATATGATCATGTTTTCTGTTAAACACATATGGTCACCGCTAACATTCATTCTGTGCTTTGTTAAATAAACAAGCTGCCACAGTGAGAGGAAGGATGGCTGTCGCAAGAAAGGGTGGGATTCTTACCCACCATGTTTATTTTATTGTTTTGTTTGGAATGGGTGTCTGCATGGTGACTCTACGGGTGCCATTCATGTGACAGGGGTCACTCTTTACGCAGCTTACTGACGCAAGGTCAGTATGAGTCTACAACAAGTTACCTTTTTGGGCCATGACAGCCACAAAGGGATGATTCATTCAAAGTCAAGATAACAGTTTTGTCCCTGAACAAATGACACAATTCTAGAGACAACTAGAATTTGTAATTGGCCATATTAATGGAATCTTTCTTTCATTGTCAGTTTTTTTGTTTCATTTTAGGTCTATCTCCTAAGTATTCCATTGACAGGGTACTCCGGATGATGCAGCTGAACACATAGGGCCCCAATGCAGGAAGCTTAATGAGTCAGACAGGCTGGCACTTCAAGGAAAACTGTTAAACCTCTTCCTGGATGGAAGAGGTCATCACTGTGACCTTCTGACTTTTGCTCCATCCTGAAAGCCAGTTCACCAAATGCTTTGCACACACATGTTGCAAAAGGGGATGGTATTCCTGGACTGAAAAGCATTGAAAACAGTCAAGTTGATTTAACTTTTTATCCCAAAAAGGGACAGGGATCTGACTGACTCACTAAACTAAACTCACAATTTCAAATTCACTTGAATGCTTCGGTTGATGTTTTGCAGTTTCGATGACATATTGTGCTTAAGGCATAACTATTGATTGTTAGACTAATGTAAAACTATGTTTGTTTGAACAACAAACTTAAGTGGCTGGTTCGAGTCTTACCTCAAGAACAGGGACTTCTTTGTGTCAATAGGAAACTTTTCATCAGAACGAAAATAAATCACATGTGGGGTGCCCCAGGTCTCTATCGTGGGGCCCCTCTTATTTAACCTGTTCCACCCCAAAACCCCCTCGCCGGGTCACTGTGGCGGAAGGGCGGGGAGAATGTCCGAATTTAGTTGACCTGTGGTCACTGATTGCTAAGCATGTCCTATCATTATAAACCTCAGTATCTCAGCTAAAGACTCATATAAATCTTTTCTGTGACCTCCAAACCCAGAAAAAATAACAAGAAATTAAAAGAGCAGTTGTGCTATTTTGCTATTCTTACATGAACACGTTGAACTGAACCTGTCGGTCACCCTGCCTAACAGAACCGAGCAAACTTTGCCTTCCCTGAAAGCCAGCATCTCATAAATTCTAAAGCTGCAGGTTTCATCATGCTACGTGCAAATTTCAGCAAGTGAACGGCAAAATGAGCCCCAAAATATGTACAGCATTTGAAAAACAAGAGCATAAGTTCTTCCTTATCTTTGTTTTTTTCTTGCTGAAAAGAATAATCCACTGTGATATTACTGTATTTCCAGAACAACTAAAATACCCAGTGTGCAAAGGAAAAGGAAGTGAAAAAAACGTAATCCTTTGCCATTATTTTTGTACATTTGATTAGAGGAGGCTCAACCTTGTCTGTCATGCGCATTGGGAACTTTTCCCATGCTAACATTTGCTTTGTCCAATCTGCTTCAAAGTTCTGATGTCAGTGTGACTCTATAGGATCTTACGATTCCAACCATATGTCAATCATCCAAAACTAGAATTACAGGTCTGCGTAATTCTAAAACAGATATTTTGTTGAGCTTAAGGGGCGCTCCCTGGTGCAGTCACGCGCAGTTGATCAGATGAGGAGGTGAGAGCGAGAGTGAACGATCTGGTTCGAGTGTTTTGTTTGCGTTCGAAAAATGGCGCTTCAAGAGAAGAGAATTATCAAGGACGAAGCCCTGGCGAATATTTGGAATGATATTTCATCGGAGGTTTGTGTTGAGTGTGTATGCGTGTGTGTGTGTGTGTGTGTGTGTGTGTGTGTGTGTGTGTGTGTGTGTGTGTGTGCGTGTGTGTGTGTGTGTGTGGGTGTGTTGACCGCGAAGAGATCAATTAGTTATTTTGACGTTGAAATGTACGGTGGTGGCCCCTAGAGACAAAACACACACAAAACAAAAAACACATGCAAATATCAAAAACACATTCAAAAACAGAAAACATGCAGAAACAGAAAGCATGCAAAACAAAAAGCACGCAAAAGCACAAAACATTCAAAACCACAAAGCATTCAAACTCAGAATGCATGCAAAAACACAAAGCATTCAAACTCAGATGCATGCAAAAACACAAAGCATTCAAACTCAGATGCATGCAAAAACATAAAGCATGCAAACTCAGATGCATGCAAAAACACAAAGCATTCAAACTCAGAATGCATGCAAAAACACAAAGCATTCAAACTCAGAATGCATGCAAAAACACCAAACACAACAGAAGTGCTCCAGGACGCTAGGGGGCAGTGCTGAGCTCGAGTTGCAAGATAAACAGGAAAGTTCTGAGTTGACCAGTCTGGCTGATACACCTGACAGAAGACGAGGCTGAAGTTGGTTTCCGTTTCTAGCTTCCGATTCGGGGAATGCTTTTTGTTTTTGGATGCATCTGAGTTGGCATGCTTTGTGCTTTTGCATTCATCTGAGTTTGAATGCTTTATGTTTTTGCATGCATCTGAGTTTGAATGCTTTGTGTTTTTGCATACATTCTGAGTTTGAATGCTTTGTGTTTTTGCATGCATCTGAGTTTGAATGCTTTGTGTTTTTGCATGCATTCTGAGTTTGAATGCTTTGTGTTTTTGATTGTTTTGTGCTTTTGCGTGCTTGTTGTTTTGCACTCTTTCTGTTGCTGCATGTTTTCTGTTTTTGAATGTGTTTTTGATATTTGCATGTGTTTTTGGTTTTGCATGTGTTTTTTCTCTAGGGGCCACTGTAGAAATGAGCAAAATACACTAATTTATTTTGTCAAATAAAATCATGAAGCCCCGTTTGTCCATAGCTTTTACTAAAACTATGTGAAGTTTGAATAAATCAACAAGTAAATAAGACATGTAATAATTTCAACCCATTTTCGACCAAGCAGACTTATCTTAAATGTATAACATCTTAACCTGTTCAGTTTGTAGTTTCCCAGCATGGTTAACTAGCTACTTTGCTAATTAAAGAGTAACTAAACCCCAAAACAACTGTTTTTTGCATCTAGACTGTATAAATGGGTATTTACCAATGCAGTCTTTCGGTTTCTGGAGATTTTTTTACATTTTGGTGTAAACTGGTTTAATTCTACACTTTTTGGTCTAAAGACGTCTTAGTACTGCCCTCTTAGGGTTGAACTGTGACTACTGCATTTGAATTTTGTGATTGGTGGAGAGCGGTACATCTCTACGTCACAGGCATTGACTGTGTCACAGCCGCCATGGTCTCACAGTAGTGATGGGAATTCCGGCTCTTTTTGGAGAGCCAGTCCTTTTGGCTCTGCTCACCATAAAGAGCCGGCTCTTTCGGCTCCTCAGATTTTCTGTTGCTTAAAGTATATTTAGCACCAAAAATATTGCAAAACTATGTGTAAAATGATTTAGTAATGTAAAAAAAATGCAATATATCAAATATTTATCATTTATATGGCTTTATTTACTGAACACTTTAAGAAATCTGAACTTGAGTGCTACAAAAATAAATGATAAAGGCTATAAAAAACAGACCCATCCAGGACTCACCAGTGTTTAAAAATACAAACAAAAAAATATATATTTTCACCTTGCACAAGTTACACTCTGCCTTTGAGCTGCTTACAACATTGAAATGGGTCCAAATTTTGCTACGTTTCCAGCTGCTGTCGCTCATTTTCTCACTGTTTGTTTGTTGCACTCTCTCTCTTTTTCTCACTCGCTCGCTTTTTCCTCCTCTCCCTGTTTCCCGCCCCTACTGCTCTGTGTGTGGACAGTAGCTGTTACACATGTTGACCAATCACCTGTGGCTTTCACCAAAACAAGCGGGGGAAAAAAAGAAAGAAAGAAAAACGGCTCGCAATGACGAGCCGGCTCCCGTCGTTCACTTCAACGAGCCGGCTCTTAGAGCCTCCCTCTACTCCTCTATCTCCAGTAACGGCGGAGGAGATCCGCACTGAGCCAGAGCTGCCGAGGCAGAGGGAGACAGGAGGAGTCCAGTCTCTGAGTGGTAATGCTAACATAGGCTAACGTTCAAAACAAATGAATATTGATCAGATCGATCAGTCGCAAAACTGCCAACGGCGCTTTGGTCACTGTCCATGCTTCAGTGTCAGATTAAGGTAGCTGTCACTGTCCTCCTAAACACACCCCCAGGTTCCCCCCTCCGCTCATCCTCCACACTTGGCCATACCCCTCCGTGCTTCCTGGCACCGCCCACTTTGTAGAATTATTCAAATGTTGTCTGGGGGCGGGGTTATGATTTTTCATGGGGTTCAGTTACACTTTAAGGGGCTGAGCTAGCAGGAGCTGCACCCACAAAATAACTTACAGAAATATTATTTATTATACTTACCGAAAAAAATGGAGCAGAGACTTGTTGGATGGTCTGTTAGTGCAATCAGTACCAAAGCAAGCCATCTTTGTCCAAGAAGTGCACGATTTATATCTAAACACTAATAAAGTTTGCAGATACAACTGATGTTCAAGTTCAGAGAAAGGAAACGGCCAAAGTCTTAACATGAGTCCCAGGCTGAAGGCCTTCCCTGGTGCAAGCAGGGGGGTAAGCAATCTATGTCGGCAAGCTGCTAGCCACCGTTAGCCACTGTTAGCCACCAGCCTTAGCGCTGACGGCTCATCCGAGACCAATGGCCGCTGGCTGCTCTGCTTTGTGACGATGACACTGGAGGCCGCCATTGCTGTAGTACCGCCATATAGCCCCATTGGAATGCATTGCACTTTAGACATGTTAAAAACAACTTTAATGCCCGGTGCCTAATTTTTTGGAACTGTCTACAGCTACATAATCCTCCTGTGATTACGCAGGGTTAGACACAATCAGAGGCACCAGGCTGGTTATCGTAAGATACATTTTCTAAATCTTGCATAAATAATGAGGGACTGACTTTGATTGACAGGCCGTTTACGTCGCTCCCTGGCCCATCGGCTAGGCTAATAGCTCGCTGCGCAGCCGCATGGTGCTAGCAGAAGCTATCTGGCTGTGGACCTGAGCTCAACTTAGCACATTCTGTCTGAGTCTTTTCGGTTTGAAATATCAGTTAGACTATTGAATAATATATAATAATAATAATGTATGAGCCTAAGTAAAACATGTTTGTAATTACAAAATGTAAGTTAAATTTGTTTTCCTTGTCTGTTTGACCACTATAACATTTTACTGCTGATATGCAGTGTGCGATTTGTGAAAAAAGCAGAGGGCGGGATTTTTGTTATTACTTTTTATTCATGAAAATAACGCCAGGTTTGTGTATGCAGGCTGCAGGGCATCTTGCACATACGTTTACCCTTTAAAAACTGACAGAAAATGTGAAAAACAAAATTATTGTTAACATAAAAAAATTGAGATAAGATGAAATATTTTAAGATTATTAAAATTAAAGATAAGAATTGACTTGACTTATCCAGTCATAGCAGGTGAGAGTATTTTTCCCCCGTGGCATCATCAGCAGCACCTTATCCGCCCTCTCAGACCCACAACTCCATATTTTTCTGTGGGGTAAAAAAAATCACCTCTGGAACCCAGCCGGGGTCAGGTGCAGAAATACTTTTCAGGTGTAAAAATCCCTACCCTCAGTTTAATAAACCGTGCGCACGGATTTGGGGTCCTGCACATAGGTCCTGCAGGAAAGTATAGATATTTGAGTCATTGTAGCTGGGGACATGTCCACAGTAATATTTATCAATTACAGTTTTGTCCCCACCATTTAAAAACCTGATGTTCTTTTTGTTGTTTGTTTTTTAAACAGTGCATCCACCAGCGCAATTTTCATATATTCAGTATCCTCTTTAATGCAAGGTGTTCTAATTATGCTGCGCTACCAGCTCCATGCTTCCCAGAGGCAAGACGGACATACACATTGCGGTTTTTGGACCATTTCTAAAAATTTTGCGATCGGGTTTGTCTTCAAAGCCATATAAGAACAAATATTGCATTTGTTGTGCATGGAGTTTAAACTAACCTGGCCACTAGTGAGAGTAATATATATGTATATCTTAGTCGTCTTATTTACAAGTTAAAGGAATAATACCCTTTTTTCAGTTTAAAGCTCTGAAAAGGTCCAGCACGATGCCCAAATCAGCGCACTCATAAAACGTGCGTATGGATTCTAAATTTCATATAATTAATAGAACCAAGAGTGACATACATGTGATTAATACCTACATGTGATTTAAGAAGTGAAATTATAACATACCTAGCTACTGGAGATTCGCTGGCCACTGTTTTATCTGGAGTTAAGTTATTGTAGCTAATACCTCCTGTCACATTTTTAATCACAATTTATTTACTGTTAATCGACATATAAAGAGGAAAAGCTAAGCCTTTTGGAAGATGTTTGTAGTTGCAGTGCATGCCTTTGACCAGGGAATTAGCATTATTATTGCTCAACCTTTTGTTTTGCACTAATGGGCCATTGGTCACCCATTGTCACACAATTGGCCTAGGCTACAGATCCGGCCTAAAATGCAGCTGGCTGTTCAACCTTGATCATCATTTGTGTTTGTTGTCAGAGCTTAAATCATATGTTCAGACACAAACTTGCAGAAGTATTCCAATTGTGTAAGGAGGGAAATTAATTTTTTGGTTGGGACTCAATGTCCACACTGTCTCAGTTTGGCTTCAAAAGTAAACATGGCACTGACATGTGTGTCTATGCTCTGAAAGCGGCTTTCACTAGTAAGGCTATAGAAAACATAATTCCACCATGTTTATGTGCTTCCTGGATGCCTCTAAAGCCTTTGACCGGATTAATCACGGGAAGTTGTTTAGAAAGCAACAAGAGCAAGGGGTTCCTTCTTATTTAATACGTAGTCTACACTACTGGTACACACACCAAACATTGCAAGTAAAGCTGCGGTCACACCTGGGTGAACCGGTTCAGCAAAACCGGGTTAAAAAAGACGGCCTGGGGTTACACCAGCCATGTCGATAACGCGCCAATCTGCCGCAAAGACCCAATTTGCATGACAATTACCGCAATCGTGCTGAAACCTAATCGCGCCTGGCCCACCGCCAGAGGTGGGCTGAGGATCCGTGCTTTGGCCCGGAAAAAGTGGGGTGGAGGGGGATCGGGAAACCCGGGTAGAACGTAGGTGTGACTAAGATGGGGTAATGCCATATCTGAGCTTTGGCCCAGGCAGAGCTTTTACTGTCATTGGGCCAGACTGAAATAGGCTACGCCAATGTGACGGCACACATCGGCTACGCAGCCAGAGCCTTCAATATACTCAGAGTTGCGACATACATTGACTTCGCTGTATGAACAGTCACGTGACTCGAGGCCCATTTGTAGTTTAAGAGCAGGCCTACAACTTGTTTAACTTTTTCAGGATGCCTGGACAAACGTGTGCTGTTAAAAGCTGCTACAGTCGGTCGGGTAAGCAGACAACAGTCCAAGGGGAGCAATCAAGGCGATTATGTGTTTTTCGGATCCCAAAGTGGAGACCAAACGATGGACCACAGATTTCCGACATAATAAAGCGGCGGTGAACTGCTTGTCACCATATGCTGTGCCCTCAGAAATATGTGCACAACCATTGTGTGACTTTTGGCATTAGAAGAAACACACATTTTTACAGGTCCTTATGCATGTTTTATGTGAACAAACACCTGAAACTCTATAAGGTTCATGCTGTTTAGTCAGTTATTTTGGCAGGTAATAGACCCACCACCGATTCTTCACATAAATGACAAAACAAGAGTATGGGGAATTGGACAGACAAAAACAAGAATAAACAATAGCTGTGTCCCAATTCAGGGTCTATGCAGTTTGAAGTGTTTAATAATTTTCCACAATATTCCATCCAAAATACTTCAGTTCCATATTGCCTTGCAACCGCAGATATTCCTTAAAGAGTAACTAAGCCCCAAAACAACTTTTTTTTTGCCTATAAACTGTATAAATGCAGTCTTTCAGTTTCTGGGGATTTTTTTACATTTTCGTGTAAACTTGTTTAATTCTACACTTTTTGGTCTAAAAATGTCTTAGTGCTGATGTCTTAGTGCTGCCCCCTTAGGGTTAAACGGTGGCTGCTGCATTTGAATTTTGTGTATTGGTGGAGAGCGGTACATCTTTACTTCACAGGCATTGACTGTGTCACAGGCAAGGTCTCACAGACATGCCCCGTGGGTTTGGGTATAAAACCATCTCTCAGACACACTCACCCTGTGGCGAGTTTGGAGTTGGATTGCGTTTTTCAGGTTACCATTATTATTACATTAGCAGTTAGTTAGCATAGCTGACATACTGTTTTGAACGTTAGCCTATGTTAGCATTACCACTTAGAGACTGGACCCATCCTGTCTCTCTCTGCCTCAGCAGCAGCGGCAGCACCAGCCTCGGGCAGCGCTGACTCAGCGCCCTGAACCAGCGGCTCCAATTGATACGGCTCGGGGCCGCTGGGCTCCATAAAGCCTCCTTCTACCTCCGGTGACGGCGGAGGAGATCCGTGGGCTCAGAGCACCGAGCCAGCGCTGCATGAGCCCGGTGCTGCTGAGGCAGAGGGAGACAGGAGGAGTCCAGTCTCTGAGTGGTAATGCTAACATAGGCTAACGTTCAAAGCAGATGAACGTCGATCAGATCGATCAGTTGCAAAACTGCCAATGTCGCTTTGGTCACTGTCCATGTTCCATGTTTCAGTGTCAAATTAAGCGAGCTGTCACTGTCCTCCTGAACACACCCCCACGTTCCCCCCTCTGCTCATCCTCAGCACTTGGTCACACCCCTCCATGCCTCCTGGCACTGCCCACTTTGTAGAATTTTTCAAATGTGGTCTGGGGGCGGGGTTATGATTTTTCATTGGGTTCAGTTACACTTTAACTAATCTCGAACTAATTAATTATTTTTAAATCTACTATCTTCCTTTAAAAAAATCTGTTTACCTGTGACCTGTGACCTGAGTCTGTGTAATATATTTAATCAAATTAATCATCAAAATAATATTTTTATAATTTATCTTTTAAAATGGAGCGGAGAATTATTTTTATTAGGACTTTTTATTTATTTAGCTGAAATGGAGAATTTGGGGAGGTGACCCAGACGAGCTCTCATCGGGCTGAGAGCGCATGCCCTGTAAGTTAATGATAGGTAACATTAACTTAAGTGAAAAATAATGCTTGCGAGAACCGTGTAAAATGGCTGGGCAAAAACCATTTCATAACTATATATACGGTGCAATGACATAAAGGCAATTAAGTCATGCAATGCGGAAAAAAATTAACTACAAACAGTGCAATAAATAAAGCAATGCCATATTCTATTTACAATGCTGTTCTATATACAGTGGAATGGTTGGAGTAATATCTGTCAGTTCTTTGTGCATGAGGGGGCAAAGCCATGGACAGTCAGCAGGCGGGTGTCCACAAGGCCCCTACACACATCAGGTCTTTGGCAACCAGCCACAGCTAAACAATTCGTAACTATCCAGTGACTTGTATCTAGCATTTAAACTGTGTCTGAGTGTAGTTTGATAGTTAGTCTGATAGTTTGTGATGTCGATCGGAGTGAACGTTGGAAACGTTGAGGTCGTATTTGCTCCATCCTCAGGCAGCTCGTACAGATTGACATTCTCCACCTCCTTTTACTTTTGCAGATACACTCAACAAAAATATAAACGCAACACCTTTATTTCTGCTCCCATTTTTCATGAGATGGACTTAAAGATCTAAAATTCATTCCAGATACACAATATTACCATTTCTCTCAAACATTGTTCACAAATCAGTCTAAATGTGTGATAATGAGCACTTCTGCTTTGCTGAGATAATCCATCCCACCTCAAATGTGTGCCACATCAAGATGCTGATCTGACATCATGATTAGTGCACAGGTGTACCTTATACTGCCCACAATAAAAGGCCACCCTGGAATGTGCAGTTTTTTGCTTTATTGGGGGTCTGGGGACTCAGAACCAGTCAGTATCTGGTGTGACCACTGTTAGGTAAAATAATAATGTTGTATTATTATTTTCTTAGGGTGTCATAGTTCTAATGTACTTTTTAAATGTCATTTTGGTTTCAGTCACATGCTCCTTTGCATGACATCCTGTTCTTTTAATATGTTAATGAAGTGTGACTAAATAAAGAGAGACTGCAGAGGGGTTGCTCTTTGAGACCAGAGACTAGGACACTGGGAGGTTGAGAACAGACAGACACGGTTGGCTCATTCCTTATAGTATATTCCTGGTCTCCCTCTGCAGAACTGATTATCCGCATCTACCTCTGCAGAGCTTATTGACTCCATATTCTCTCCGACCCCTGTGTGTGATTCTTTCTAGGTCAACCACTATTTTTTACCTAACAACCACCATTTGCCTCATGCAGTGCAACACATCTTCTTCGCATAGAGTTTATCAGATTGTCAATTGTAGCCTGTGGAATGTTGGTCCACTCCTCTTCAATGGCTGTGCGAAGTTGTTGGATATTAGTGGGAACTGGTACACGCTGTCGTATACGCCGGTCAAACACATCCCAAACATGCTCAATGGGTGACATGTCCGGTGAGTATGCTGGCCATGCAAGAACTGGGACATTTTCAGCTTCCAAGAATTGTGTACAGATCCTTGCAACATGGGGCCGTGCATTATCTTGCTGAAACATGAGGTGATGTTCATGGATGTATGGCACAACAATGGGCCTCAGGATCTCATCACGGTATCTCTGTGCATTCAAAATGCCATCAATAAAATGCACCTGTGTTGTTCGTCCATAACAGATGCCTGCCCATACCATAACCCCACCACCACCATGGGCCACTCGATCCACAACATTGACATCAGCAAAGCCCTCACCCACACGACGCCACACACGCTGTCTGCCATCTGCCCTGAACAATGTAAACAGAGATTCATCCGTGAAGAGAACACCTCTCCAATGTGCCAGACGCCATCGAATGTGAGCATTTGCCCACTCAAGTCTGTTACGGCGACGAGCTGGAGTCAGGTCAAGACCCCGATGAGGACGACGAGCATGCAGTTGAGCTTCCCTGAGACGGTTTCTGACAGTTTGTGCAGAAATTGTTTGGTTATGCAAACCAATTGTTTCAGCAGCTGTCTGAGTGGCTGGTCTCAGACGATCTTGGAGGTGAACCTGCTGGATGTGGAGGTCCTGGGCTGGTGTGGTTACACGTGGTCTGCGGTTTTGAGGCCGGTTGGATGTACTGCCATATTCTCTGAAACGCCTTTGGAGACGGCTTATGGTGGAGAAATGAACATTCAATGCACCAGCAACAGATCTGGTTGACATTCCTGCTGTCAGCATGCCAATTGCACGCTCCCTCAATGCTTGTGGCATCTGTGGCATTTTGCTGTGAGACAAAACTGCACATTCCAGGGTGGCCTTTTATTGTGGGAAGTATAAGGTACACCTGTGCACTAATCATGATGTCAGATCCGCATCTTGATGTGGCACACATTTGAGGTGGGATGGATTATCTCAGCAAAGCAGAAGTGCTCACTATCACACATTTAGACAGATTTGTGAACAATGTTTGAGAGAAATGGTAATATTGTGTATCTGGAATGAATTTTAGATCTTTAAGTCCATCTCATGAAAAATGGGAGCAGAAATAAAGGTGTTGCGTTTATATTTTTGTTGAGTGTATGTGCAAAAGTAAAAGGAGGTGGAGAATGTCAATCTGTACGAGCTGCAGTACTGTGTGTGTCAATTTGTCTAACAGTGTTTTAATTCCACTTGTTTGTGATGATGTCAGTTGTTGTGAAGATGTTATATGTAGTAGCAGCATTCCTGCTGAGGACACAAAAGCGAAAAGGGTGAATCATGCCTATTCTAAGAACATAGTTGCGAGTGAATGTGATCATACCTACTGTGTTTCGGAGTCTCCCAGAAAAATTAAAAGAAAGGTGTGGAATTTCGAAGACAAATACACTGAGGCCCGTAGAAAAATAGACTTAAAAGTGTGTCAGACAAAAAGATTAAAGGCTAAAGTTATATCTCTTAATCAAATGACTAAAGTACTACAAAGAAAAATGCTCATCTCATCTGAGTGTGCTTCTTTGCTTGAAAGCCTTGCTGTGGTTCCTTGGGAAATGTTTAAGAGAATCACCAAGAAGAAAAGAGCAGTGTATTCTGAGGATCTGAAAAAGTTTGCTACAACACTACATTTTTACTCACCCAGGGCTTATAGCTATGTTAGAGAAAACTTTTACAGTGCCTCACCCCATCCTTCAACCATCAGAACATGTTATAGTAGTGTCTTTGCAGATCCCGGTTTCACTGTCGCTTCATTTACTGCTTTTAAAAGTCATGTTGCAGAGCAAAAGAAAGTGGGAAAGGAAACTGTTTGCTCTTTAATGGTTAAGCAAACAATATATAAAGGGGATCAGATCCAAGGCTATGTGGACATAGGTGCCAGTGAGTTACAAAATGTTGTGGCTACACATAAATTTGTCGTCATGGTTGTGGCAGTGAATGGTTCCTGGAAGATTCCGATTGCTTACTTTTTTATCAGCAGCTTGAATGGAGCAGAGAGGGCAAACATCATTCATGAAAGTCTTGTTAGGCTCCATGCAATTGGTGTAAGGTTTGTTTCATTGACATGCAATGGACCGTCCACAAATTTTGCTGTGCTTCGAGAGCTGGGTGCAGACTTGGATATAACAAACATAAGGTCTTTATTTTTGAATCCAGAAGATGACACTCAAAAAGTCCATGTGCTGCTAGATGTTTGTCACATGCTCAAACTTCTTCGGAATACATTTGTATCGAACAGGGTTCTTGTAATAGCTGACGGGCAGCTGATTCAGTGGAAGTACATAGGGGAGCTCCCCAAGCTTTAGCAAAATGAGGGTTTACGTCCTGGAAATAAACTCAAAATGGCTCATATGGAATGGCGCAGTCAGAAAATGAAGGAATGAAAACAACAATGTTAGTCAGTTTCGAGCACCATACAAGCGCCTCCTTTTGCAGCATCAAGTAAAAACTGCTACAGGAAACTGTCTTTGTCTGTTCTTGACTTAACACCTGGAAATGTAAACCTTGTACGTAGGATGGATCTGCAACCAGTTGAATCACATGCACCGGAAGACGACACCATCTGTGGCTTGCCAAATGTTGACCAACTGTCAGATTACAAGGAAGCAGCTGTTGCTTATATATCAGGATTTGTTGTCAAGAAAATGAAAAACAGTCTTACCTGCATGACATGTATAAAAGCTCTTACTTCGGAAAACACAGTGCATCCTTTTTTCTGCAATCAAAGACAGAGGTGGTCTTCAAAATCCATCTCAAGACATTGTTTCAATCTGTCAGGCACATTTTGAAACGCAATGGTGGAAAACCACCAGTGGGAAAGGGAATAAGAGCAGCAATTGTCACACAGGTTCTCATGGACAGTGTCGACAAGAACCTCTTTCCACAGTTGCACAGGCACATGTTTGACATGAGTGTTGAAGAAAATCTTTTCCATGTACTTGTGAAGATGGCTAGCTCATGGTACTGCAAAGTACGTTTGAACCACGTAGCCCGGCAACATACTGACAAAATGAAAAATGGAAAAATGCTTCGGAAAAAACTAACCAGAGCAATCCATTTAAATGGAGAGTGATTTGTCTGCTGCATTGTGTGTGTTTTGTATTTATGTCTGTTAGGGGTGTCAAATTATCGCGTTAATTGCGATCAATTAATTACAGTCATATTTAGCGCGCTATGTTTTTTAATCACATTAATCTAATTTTTAATCTTTATTTTTACAGTTTCTGCATGCAAGTTCCCTTTAAGTAAAACCTGTTTTATGCACTGGGCTTCTTGTGCTTGAGTTGTTCGGGGTTAACCACACCCTAAAGTGGACATCGGTTGGCTGTAAACTCATCAGAGATGACTGGCTTCCATCATGGTGAGGAGGGCGAGGTGAGGAGGAACGGTGGGTTGCCGACAGTGTTGCCAACTTTGCCAAACTAGTGGCAAATCTAGCAATTTTTTATGGGGTTAATGGAAACTTTTGGGTAAAGCACGTAATGTTGTTACTCTTCTCACCAAGCAGCGGGGCGCTCTCCCGTCTCAGAGTTCGCAGTAGGCAACCAGTCTGCAACGTACACTGCAGCTACACCCGACCGCCCAGGTCCACTGGTATGGCAAGCCATCGGTATCAAAAATAATGCACATATTATGTGTTGTTTTACCCCTTAACACAGTTGGACTCAGAGAAGATATTTACCGCATTGCGTCCAGAACGCTAATGAATCGCGCATGCCCGAAGCAGAAGGTTGCAGGCGCCACTTGGGACTAGTCACAAAAACAGCAGAATGTAAATAGCTGGGACTGCATCTGTTCAAGTCTGTTAAATACAATAAATTACTTCATAAAGTCATTTTTTAAAATAACATGTATCAAACTTTTGTTCTACCACAATAATGTAATGAATTTAAAAGAAAATACCTCAAGATGAGGGCTTTTCTCAGCAATTATTAGGTGAGATTAAAAAAGAGAATAATTAGATTAATTAATTACAGGTCATAATTAATTAATCTCAAAGTTTTTTTAATCTCATGACAGCACTAGTAAAAATCTATTTGTTCTTTCTCTTTATTATTTTATAGATGTATGGATTTGTTTTGTGAAAACTTTATCTGCTTTTGTGTGTGTTTATTTTCGTCATTTGCAGCGTGTCATTTCTTCTAATTTGGAGCCTGCTTGGACGGGGCCCAATTCATTTAAACTGTCTGCATGTATGAGGCACAGCGGATGCTTTCATTAAAATGGGAATGCTAAGAACACTACAAAAACATGTGTATCATCAGGAGTGCTGCTTTTTTGTCAGTCTATTGTCTATGTGTCTCCAATGTTTTCAGTATCTCATAGAGTCAGCTTGAAAGGGACCTGTGAGTCTACTGTCTGTATGTGTCTCTGATGTCAGTATCTCAGAGTCTGCTTGAAAGGGACCTGTGAGTCTACTGTCTGTATGTGTCTCCGATGTCAGTATCTCAGTCTGCTTGAACAGGAACAAATTACCTTTTATTCTTTAATACTGTTACACTATAGTGGGTCTTCATTGTATATAGATATTACTTATTTTTACATGGGTAGCTTTGATTATGGTCTTTTTTAGGCATTTTCAATACATTTTGTAAAAATCACTAAATATATATATATATATATATATATATATATATATATATATATATATATATATATATATATATATATATATATATATATATATATATAAAACATAAAACTCTATTATAAAAAAATGGTAGGTTTATAATATTTAAATGCAGTACCACAGGCGTGTTCCAGTCCATTTTTGCTGCTCAGTTTTTTATGTTAAGTTATAGTTTCCATACATGTTTAATGTAATTTGTCTTGCGGCGTGTGTTTTTCCCACCTTATGTCTTGTTCTTGCAAGTCATTTAATTTCGATTTTTTTTTCCTTGTGTTGTTCTTAAATGTTGTTTTAATTTCAAATTATTTGTCTCGTCTTTTATGTTCCCAATCAAGGCCTGCACCTTGTACAGGCCTTGATTGTTAACTTTATGTGAACACCAATTGGGTGCAAGATACTTGACATTAACATTTTCTACACTTCATGGAAATTCTGAAAAATAAACAGAACGAGGCTGAAACATACTTGTCAAACCAACATTAGAAAGGTCTATGCTGTTGTTAAGTTTTTTCAAAGTCACTGAAATATGAACTTGCGTATGCGTAAGTAAATTTTTATTTTTTGCTCTATAAAGCTTGTGTGCAGATTTAACCTGGAAGCTGAATTTATTCATCCCATTATAACCGCCAGTTCCGCCTTGACGTCAGCCCACTATCAGTTCATTCCTGCTCCAGCCAGTCATCACCAAGGATCCCTTTCTTAAGCTCCCTGGTCAATCACTCAGCCGTTTCCCACCCATGCTGCGACCTGGCCTTTCCTCTGCTTTGCTTGTCGTCGACTGGCCGGGTGTTGTCTTCTACCACCACCAGTGTCCAGACTTCAGGGAAAAATCTGGCAATCATTCATCCGCGCCATGCATTTCATGACGTTATTTAAATGTTACGCTGGGGTCTGAGCCCCAATCTTGATTCATGTTTAAAAAACTCTCCTAAAGCATTTCTTTTCAGTTTGAAATATCAGTTAGACTATTGAATAATGTATGAGCCTAAGTAAAACATGTTTGTAATTACAAAATGTAAGTAAAAAAATTTTTTCATTGTCTCTTTGACCACTAGTAACATTTACTGCTGATATGTATTAATACCTGTTCATAATGTTTTTCAAAAGACATTCAATGATTTGGCTAATAATAATAGAATTTTGTTCTATTCTCAATTTAAAGCTTTAACTTTATCGGGTATGTTATAGATAATTAAGGTTTTAAATGTGTTAAAATTACAGGTGGGTGACAATGAAGAAATAGAATATGATTTCGATTATGAATTTTTTTATATTGATATATACTTAAATTAGACCCTGAAGAAAAATATTTAATCAACTATATTTGTAATAATCTATAGTCAACTTGTGTTGTAAAGTCACTCCATAGTACATTATATTTAAAAAACCGGAAGAAAATTGTTAAATGTTACATTAAACTACGAGGTCATTTATCAAGGCAATTGCTAAATAGTGCAAGATGTTAAACTAATTTACTGTGCAATATTGTCTGTATCACAGTAAAAAATGTAAATGATATAATTTATATACAGCATATAGTACACATTTTCCACATAAGCAAACAATGTGCCAATGATCCAACTGTGTGTCTGGTGAGAGCGAGGCGACTTCAGTGCCTAGGCTTGCCCATCTCAAGGCCAAAGGGAATTTAAGACAGGTTTACATGTGTCCGGAGAAATGATTGGATCTTAATTCTGTCTTGATCAAAAATGTGTTAACCTGATGCTTGGCAGCATCTTCAAGCCTATTTTATCATCAAAGAGATAAACATTGGATCTACAGAAATGCGTCATATTTGACAGAAAGTGCCAAGGATCCTGTCCAACATAAACAGTTAAGTAATTAACCTAACCTTAAAGGATCAGTGGGCCGGTTTGAAGAAATTAAACCCGCGACTGCTGCGACCACGGAGCGTGCACAAAAAGTAAATAATTCAGTGACGTAGCGCACATCGCCAGCTGTACGACAACCAGCAACATGTCTAGCGACGAAGTAAGTAATAGTGTTTACTTTGGTGTAACATTAGTAAATATCTTTGACAACATTAGCATATTCGTTCATATATATATATATATATATATATATAAATATATATATATATGCGATGCAAGAATGCGCAAGAATTGTAGATTAATGTCACATCCGCGTGTAAGCGCAGGAAATTCAGCCACCGAATCACGCCCTATTTGGCAGCACACAGACTGTTCAAGATAATATGATTACACATGGGTGGGCTCATTTTTCTTGGTTTAAAACGCTTCATTACCCAATACAATTACAAAACTGAACATGAATATAATTTAGTTTAGAAATCCAGCCCCTGATCATTTAACTTATTATCAATTCAAAGATGCAAACTCTCTGAGGTACAGTATTATTTGTTCTGATAATAAAGCGTATGTTCGCAGGAGAAACAGAAAGGCGTTCACAATCTTTAACAAATTTTATTTTCAAGAATAAATATATTTTTAAAAAACTTGGAAAAACGTGCTCCTGACTTGACTCTAAGCCCTCTGCCCTCGGCTGTATCAGGATATTGGCGACAGCCATCACTGCATACTCCCCTGTAAACTGCAGAGGTGCGAGGAAAAGGCTTCAAGATTGTCAAAAGGCATGACTACATTTATTATAAAACAACATTAGACACAACAGTAGGTGGTTTTTAAAATGAAAATGGCCAAAAAGCCAGCTTCAAAAGCAGTGACAATGACCATCATGTCAAGGCGTTTGGAGCAGGTCTTTAAGACAGAGTACTAAATTATTTATGAAAATGTCATAACCCCTAGGGGAGAAATGAACTTGATCTCTAAAAAGCTCCTCATTGTCATGTCTAATGTTTGGGTGTGCAACAGTCACACCACCAATGTTCACAATAAATGTTGCCATGACACTATTGACAAACTTGCGGGCCTTCTCTAGCTTTGTTGGATTTGCTCCAGCTCTATACCCACGCCGCTGGGGTACACCAGATTAAATAATCTGCATCCCAGGTGCAGGCGATGGAGCTGGAGAAAGTCCTCCATCGCATTGACAAGTTTGACACTGGGCTAGAAGCCCAGGTCATTCCCGCCACAGTGAATCAGGAGGACATCCTGCAAAGCTCGTCCTCGCAGGGATTCGTTCAAAAAGGGGACCAGCCTCTCCCAACGAAGGCCACCCCAGCCAAACCACAGAACTCGAGCATTGGAGAGGCGGAGGTGGTCCATCCCTCTCTCTACAGCTCTCTGGTTCAAATGCCTCACATGGCTGTCATCAATGATCCACACGATTTCTGCAAAACAGAAAAAAAAGTTCGTTTTTAAAACACTAGAAAAATTAACTCACTTGATAACTCACTATTTTCATTCAGTGTTAATATGTTACACTGACCATATGCTGTACTTGTATGCTTGGAGCCAGGTTGGTGGGTCAGGACCGGCTCTGGCTCTGACCGGTTTTTCTTCCACAGTGAAGATCCCGCCCTTATTCCCTTTTTAGGAAAATGCTTTGTCAGAACTGGGGAGGAGGAGTCTGTAAATCCGTCATGATTTCCCGCTCGAACTTGGTCATTGTGGTAAATGAGGAGTGCAAAAACACTGTCTATTATATATACAGTCAATGTCTGAGACCTGTCAATCAAAAGGACACGGCCCTAATTATTCATAATCTCAAGATTAAATTATGTCAAAACGGATTAGTTAGAAAAAAATTCACCCCCCTCAGAGTTGTCATGACGGTAAACCTGACCTATTGAACCAGGCTGTAAACATGTTAATTTCTGCTGTGAAGTTGGCCTTTTTAACATGGGAGTCAATGGGAGATTGCTCCTTTCTGGAGCCAGCCCCCAGCCGATGAGGGGTGAACTGCAACTTTTGTTACTTCTGGGTTGGCCTCAAGTCTGAGCGGCAGAGTTTGCCCCTTGACGGGCCATCAGGGGTTGGGGTCCGGAGGAGGAACAGGTGGTCTGGTCGGGGTCCTAGGCTGTCGGGCTGCTTCGCCACTGTGGGGGTTGTACAGGCCCTGGCCTTTGTTGGATGCATGGTCTCGGCGCTCTGCGGTGCACGGGATCAAGACTCGGGAGCTGGTAGAACTTGGTGTCCAGGTGCTGGCTGAGCTTGGCCTGGGGATACCATCCGTCCACTGCGGCTATCGGTGGGGCGCCCCGACGTGGGGCAGGGGTGGGGCGCTGGGATGTTGGTGGTGGCGATTGGCCTAGGGTGGCAGTGGCGGCCGGTGGCCGGCCGCGGCCCTTGCGGTGCCGGGGGCCCCTCGTCGGCCGGTCCCTGCTGGGGGGTGGGGCGCCTCTGGGCCCTGGCTCTCCCGGGCCATGGACCGGCCCGCCCTGGCGCGGCTGGTTACCAGCGTGGCCCGTGGGCTCGTCGCTGCTGCCACTCAGGCCCCTGCATAGTAGCCGCTGGACGTTCCCCTGGGTTTCTCCTCTGCTCCTCCCTAGGGGGATGCGGTCGGCCCCGCCCGGGTCTGCCTGGGGCTCTGGGGGTCCTTTAGACGTCTTGGCTCCGATCTCCTTCATGTCTGCATCGATTCCTGGGAGACGGATTGATGCCTGCTCACACCAGCTATTGAACAGTCTTATGGAGAAACCTTATATGCACCAGCATGCTCACACACACATAGGTGTGGGGTCTCTGGTGTTTACAGATATATTCTTGGGCTGAGGTTATCATTACTAGATCTTGATTATTCGGTACCATGAGTTTTTCTGTGACATAGTTGTTGTATTTTTATATAAATTTTTGCGTGATGTGGTTGTGTAGTTCTTAGTTCACGATGTTTGTTTTGTTTTGTTGATGTTCCTTTTTCGTTTTTTGTTTTGTTTTTTCCCCTCTCTCTGCCGTCCTGTGGGTATGGAGGCAGACTTCAATGTTTTCCTGTGTTTTCTTTGTTCCCCTTCCTCTCTTGTATCTTCAACTCACCCTCTCTCTTGACTTTTTTTTTCCTACCTCTCTTCTTCATCTTCTTTCTTTCTTCCCCTTAATTTCCCGTCTCCGTGTCCATAACATCAGGAAATAAAACCCCCAGCAATTCATAATAAAGATTTTTCACACATATATCGAGTGGAGTACTACAGCAAATGCTGTAGTGCTCCGCTTGTGAAAGTAAATCTGTTGGGCTTCTACTTGGTACTCAAACACCAATTCTGAGCTCCACACTGCAAAACAGGACACGTAAAAAAAACTTAAAAAAACAGAGCTTGCCCCTTGTTTACTACCTCAGTGTTGACATAAGACATATTTTATTGTTTTACTTACTGGATTTGAACTGCAGTGTTGCACTGAGCAAAGTTGTTTTTTTTGGGGGGGGGGGTTTGCTAAAGTGAAGCCACACTTTAGACCGCCTCCACACACCTTCCATGATTGCGCGGGAATGCTAACACTTCTGTTGGATTCTTATTCATTGGTATTCAGCAGGTTCTTTTTCCCGTCGGCAGACTGGGAATTGAAACTAGGAATCGGAATTAAAAAGTTTAAATGATTAAAGAATCTGAAAATGTGTCCGTGTTCCAATCGATGCTAGATCCTCCACCCGATTCGAATGTTAGTAACCTATTAAATGGCTGTTATTAGCGATCATCACTCCCATACCATAGCTTCAGAATGTACCTCCTCTACCTCCTAGCAGGCTAGAAAGAACTCATCTACCATTCTTATCGGTGATAATATGCATTTGAATTTTTTTCAGCATCGCCCAAGTCTAAAACCAGAAGCTTCTTTTTTGTTAACTTTATTTAAAACCTGTGTTTACAATTTAGGTAACGATGGATATTTACTTATAACCTTACCCCACCCCCAACCCTCATCCTAAAAACTCAGGACAAGTTCCTAAATCTAAAGTCACAAGATAACGACCTACCGAGCAGGAGGCAGAGGAGGAACATTCTGAAGCTATTGTATGGAAGTGATGAGCGCTAATAATATGCTAGGATGTAGAGGAGGCACATTCTGAAGTTATTGTACGGGAGTGATGAGCGCTAATAATGGCCATTTAATGGGATGACAACATTCGAAACAGGTGGGTCCTCGATGATCTAGGACTACAGCTGTGATCACTGGACTACAACACAGTCCTCCAGCTGGTAGGAGTGCTAAATAACACAATCCACACTTAGTTTCAACATGAAGAGGAGGAGTTGGAACACCCAAACCCTGAATAAACTATCTGCTGCCCTGAACTTTTTGTCTGTGGGCAACAACAAACTGCGACGCGAGCTTTAAACTTTTTTCGCTGTCGATGGGGGGAGTTGGCTTCTGGAAGAAGCCTTTTGGATCCAAAATACGTGTAAAGTCTGCTGATCGCTGATCAGGTAACTGGATCCAGCCGATGGAATAAGTCCTCAACCTGAGTTGTTCAACACTCTGCAGAAGGAATCTTTTGAATTACAGATTCCACCCAAGGAGAGAGTCTGTCTTTGCTGACGCTCTGCCGCCCTGCTGCCCAGCCACTGAGACGAGGGCTGCTCACCCGAAGCAGTTGAGCTGAATCTGCATGTTTTGTTTCTGATTAGTGTGGCCTGCTTTTGCAGACTGCCAGCGCTAATAAACAATAAAGATTGATACCTACGGTATTCAAAATACAGATCGGCTAAAACCAAAATCTAATCGTATAAGTCGCTTTTGAAACCACCTTGTTAGTATGTCAGAATACTAATACTGGATCAATCACTCCGGTGACAATCCATTAAGTAGAATCAATTCTCCAAAGTTTATTGATTTCTGATTCAGCAAATGATTTAATGGAACATTACTTCCTCCAAAGAATGTTTTTGGGCTCCACGGCTGCTTTGCATTGTGAATTGGTTGTTTGAACACAAACCATAGGGTGCTAATTAGTCTTAAGCTAATCACAATTAGTTTAAGACTTACTTAGTCACTCCCAAAACTCTTCAATACAAGCCTTGGTCTTTAAGTATACACTTCTTGATAACCATCTTAAATCTGAAAGAAAATTTAATTATAGTAGAGCTTTATCAGACAATGCTGTAACAGTTTTTAAAGAATCTGTTCCATTCTTACTTTCCTCAGTGTCTCAGGGTAACACAGTGGATGGCAGCAGTTCTATCTCTAACCATTCAGAAATTCATGGTCTGGTTCCCAGCATTACTTCCTCTTTCCGTTTGACATTAGATAGTGTAGCCCCCTTAAAAAAGAAAGTGGCTAGCCATAGGAGGCTGACTCCTTGGTTTAACGCAGAGTTGCATACTGTAAAGCAGAATACTAGGAGGCTGGAGAGAAAATGGCGCTCTACACATCTAGAGGATTCCTATTTAACCTGGAAAAACAGTCTACTGCTGTATAAAAAGATCCTTCGACAAGCTAGAACAGCTTGTCGAAGGATCACTAATAGAGGCGAATAAGAACAATCCTAGGTTTCTTCTATTACAGTTGCCAAACTTACACAGAGTCATAGCTCTGTTGAGCCAACTATTCCCCCAGCTCTTAGCAGTGATAATTTTATGGGATTCTTCATAAATAAAATTAATTCTATTAAAAATAAAATCATTGGCATTCTCCCAAACATTATTACTTCTTCCTCAGTAAATGAGGCAGTATCGGAAAGAACTGTAGAACCTCATTTGTACTTAGGCTGTTTTGATTCAGTTGAGCTTTCGGAATTATCAAAAATATTAGCCTCATCTAACCCTTCAACTTTTATGTTGGACCCAATCCCAACCAAATTATTTAAGGAAGTGTTCCAATTGGTTCCTGACCCCATTTTGGATATGATGAATCTATCCTTACTAAACGGATACGTACCACAAGAATTTAAAATAGCTGTAATTAAACCTTTACTCAAGAAACCTTCCCTTGATCAAAATGACTTAGTGAATTACAGACCAATATCTAACCTTCCTTTCTTATCCAAAGTTCTTGAGAAAATAGTTGCTAATCAAGTCTGTGAGCATCGAAACAGTAACGAGCTGTTTGAAGAGTTTCAAGTCAGGTTTTAGAGCTCATCATAGCATCAAAACAGCACTGGTGAAGGTTACTAATGATATTCTCATGGCCTCAGATAATGGACTTGTGTCTGTTCTGGTCTTGTTAGATCTCAGTGCTGCTATTGACACAGTCGATCATAATATTCTCTTAGAAAGGCTTGAACATGATGCAGGGATCAAAGGAAGAGAAGTGGGCTGGTTTAAATCATATTGTATGATAGATTCCAGTTTGTTCATCTAAATGATAAATCTTCTTCACTCTCAAGGGTTACTTGTGGAGTTCCACAGGGTTCTGTGCTTCCCAATTGCTCCCAATTGTTAGAATCATTAGACAGCATGGGATAAATTTCCACAGCTATGCCGATGATACACAACTATATTTATCCATAAATCCTGTTGAACCCAGTCAGTTAGGTCGATTACAGGCATGTCTGGAAGACATAAAACATGGATGACTCTAAACTTTTTGCTCTTAAATTCTGACAAAACAGAAGTTGCTGTCTTTGGACCAGAAGTTCTAAAAAATAAACTGATTAGTCAATCAGTTCATCTGTATGGCATTAAATTGGCCCCCAGTAATAACATAAAGAACCTCTGCGTTATTTTTGACCAAGACTTGACATTTAAATCCCATATTAAACATGTTTCTAGGATTTCTTTCTTTCACCTCCAAAATATTGCTAAAATTGGAAACATCCTGTCCAGGAATGATGCATTTGTTACCTTGAGGCTGGACTACTGTAATTCTTTACTATCAGGTGGTCCACAAAATGCCATTAAAAGCTTTCAGTTGATCCAAAATGAGGCAGCAAGACTTCTGATAAATATTAAAAAGAGAGATCACATTTCTCCGGTTTTAGCTTCCCTTCATTGGCTCCCTGTTAAATCCAGAATAGAATTTAAGATCCTTCTTCTTACATACAAAGCCCTTAATAATCAAGCTCCATCATACATCAGAGATCTGATTGTTCCATATGTTCCCAACAGAGCTTATTTTGTAATAAACTCTTGTATTATGGAAAGTTGTTTGTTTATCATTGTTCCACATACATGTTTAGTAACTTGCTGTTGAAAGAACGCCAAGAGCGTATTCCTTCATCTATTGTTTAATTACCTCAGCCTTATCAGGCAGGTAATCATAAACACTAACTGAGACTGAACTATTTGGCTATTAATTATTCCAGGTGGTGCTCCAAACTAGGTATTTTTTGCATAAAATTATTAATCTTATTAATAATTGTCCTAATTATTCATAATTATTCATAGCCAAAACCTACCTATCTCTGTCAACAGTACTGTACTGTGTGAATGTTTTACACTCGTTCTGCTGTGTTGTTGTGTACTGGTGTTGCTATTCCAGCTTAAGTGGTCTTGTCACTTCAGTGAAAAGCTCGGCCATGGTTGGAGTTGACATGCAGGGAAATAAAATTTACCATTCACATTATCTGAGTCCCTTAGCTCGATTACTCTAACTCTAGTTCGGTTCGACTTCAGTCAGAATAAGGTATACAAATGCATTTCAAAAGTTCGACTTAAATCGGACTAAGGCAATAATTTGACATTCTCTTATTGCATGTAAACGCACTGAATGATCCCAAACACTCCACCCCGGCAACAAAGGAGTGGCTACATAAAAAGCATTTCAAGGTTCTCAAGTGGCCTATCCGGTCTCCAGATGTCAATCCAATAGAGAATCTGTGGAGGGAGTTGAAAGTCTGTGTTGCGCAGCGATAGCCCTAAAACATCACAGCTCTCAAGAAGATCTGCATGGAAGAATGGCCCAAAATAGTACCTACAGTGTGTGCAAACCTGTTGAAGACCAACAGGAAATGTTTGATCTCTGTAATTGCCAACCAAGGTTACTTTACAAAGAATTGAGATAAACTTTTGTCATTAGCCAAATACTTATTTTCTGTACCATGATACAAATAAATTATTTTAAAATAATAAAAGGTGATTTCCTGGATTTTTTTTCACATTCTGTCTCTCACAGTTCAAGTGTACCTATGATAAAATTTACAGATCTCTCTCATTTTTTTAAAGCTGCAGTCCGGAGTATTTGAGTGGGAGAGATTTTTTGAATCTGATGAACCAAGGCCCCTCCCAAAACACTACACCCTCCCCTCCTCGAAAGCTGCTTTTCTAGCTGCTGAGCTCGAACGCTCAGCAGCTAGAAAATAACATCAGAACAACAAAACTTGTGTACAAACAGGAGGTCTCACTTTAACATAAACTCTAGGTTTGTGTCCTTGTCTGGTGCATTTTTGGTAAGAACATGCTTGTTTTGATTTAGTGAAATTACTCACAGTAGGTGTAGGATCCAGAGATTTTACTCAAGTAAGAGTAGCGATACTTCATAATAATTATAAAAAATATTAGCCTCATCTAAACCTTCATCTTGTATGTTGGACCCAATCCTAACCAAATTATGTTGGACCCAATCCTATCCAAATTATTTAAGGAAGTGAACCATTTTGTTCCTGGCCCCATTTTAGATATGAGGAATCTATCCTTAGTAAATGGATATGTACCACAGAAATTTAAAATTGCTGTAATTAAACCTACCTTCCCTTGATCAAGATGACTTAGTTAATTATAACCTTCCTTTCTTATCCAAAATCCTTGAGAAAATAGTTGCTAATCAAGTTTGTGAGCATCTAAACAGTAACAACCTGTTTAAAGAGTTTCAGTCAGGTTTTAGAGCTCATCATAGCACTGGAACAGCACTGGTGAAGGTTACTAATGATATTATCACGGCCTAATGTTACAATACCTATACAAGTTTTTTTGGTAGAGGTATTGTTCCACTTCCATCCTTTGTGCGATCCAATGAAAGGCCTCTCCAAACCAATTTCCATCAACACCAGCCCACTCCTGTCTAAAACAATCAACGGTGAGAAGGACTGAAATAAAGAATCTAGTCAGAAGTAAATGAACAACAACTAATAAGACACTGTTCTAAGGAGAAGACGAAAAAAAAACAATAGCTAAAGTTAAACAGATAAACAGGCATGACAAAAAATGCAAACATAGAAAAAACACAACCAACCACACATCCTGATAGGTAGTAAAACACATGGACGAATTCTCTGGATAGTATTCCCTACACTTTGCACTGTAAAGTCTAATGTATATCAAAGTTGTTTTAGGATTGCTGTAAATTACTGATATCTGCTTTGAACTTTGACCAAATTACTGATATCTGCTTTGAACTTTGACCTGACACTCAACTGCATAATGAAAGAGTCATTTGGAAAGTTGTGGGGTGGCTACAGAATGCCGTTGAGAACAGTGGCGATCCTAGACCATTTGGTGCCCTAGGCGAGCTTGACTGATGGTGCCCCTTGCCCACGAAAAAAGGAGTCATGTCCAAAGAATTGCACATTTATTTAGATAATGATAGTATAGCAATAACAATATAACAACATGCGCAAAAGAATAAAGCTGTTCAATAATAAATATACACAAAAAAACGTTTAACTTGAACAGTAGTGCAACATCTGAGAACAAAAAGTGCACACTAATAAATCCAAACAAAAAATAAATGTTTAACTTGAACAGTAGTGCAACATCGGATGGCTTTTGCCGTTTCATTTTCAGTAAGCCGTCGACACACAGCCAACCGACAGACCGCTCCTCAGTGTGTGCGCCCCGTGCAAGCATGTTGTGACCCTGACTTATGACAGCTAAAGGTCACGTCAGAATTGTCATTTATTTTTATTTAAGTTTAATTTATTTTTTATTTTAATTTATTTTATTTTATTTTAATTTTAAAAGTAAAACATCAGTCTCACAGGTATATCTTAAAGCCATACAACTGTTGATTTAAACAGTTATTGTGATGATTGAAGTATTTAAAATTATGTTTTTGTGTCCTCTACAAAAGAGAACTATATCACCACTACAGATTGTACATGAGTAACACTTAGATTTGAATGTGAGCAACTATCTCTGTATGGTGACTAATTCCTTTATTGCATCAGCCCCAGAGCAATCCCTTCTTCCACACCTTAGTTTACCTGATACAGGACTTTCCTGTAACTCTACGCACATGTGAGAAATGCCTGCAGTTAGATGTCACATTCACAGCAAACCCAGAAAACCGGTTTGAGCCAGTAGAGGAACTATCAAGGCAAGCAGATTAGCAAGCATCCACTTAGCTGATCTGTGTGTCTACAGCCAAGTCATCCAACACAGCCACTTGCTGGTAGAAAACAAACAGAAAAAGATTTTATTAAATACATGGTTGCTCTAGTGACTGCTTTGACTGTCAGCTATGAAAGAGTCATTTTTGCTTTACTTGGGGTGAAGAATCAGACGGTGACAAACCCAAACCTCCACATGGTAAGCCCTGTAATTCCACATAACAGGCTTTTATCTGAATATCACTGATGATTATTAAAGAGTCTCCAATGCAAACACGCATATCTTCACTCTGCACCACCCCACCCTCCCAGACCAGCCTGAGCCAAACTGGTTAGCACCGGTCTGATAAGACATACTGTATTCCGCTGCGGGGAACGCCCAGTAAATATTAACCACTTCCTCACATGAGTAACTCTGTCCCATTTGAATGTCTTCATCCACATAAAAGTGAAGAGAAACTCATAGCCTCTTTTTTTCTCTTTTTCTTGAGAAACAATTCTTGGATTCCATGACTCAGCAACATGTGTGTTATTCCTTTGTTCCTAATGTTAAACCCATTAGGTCAGCGTCTGGTTACTATGGTGTTGTGAACTGTTTGGTGTAAGGGATTTCCATGCTTACGGTGTACACATACAGTACAGTAGGTCATGCTCAGCAGATTGATGAGACTTGTTTTCTTTTATTCCTTTGAATTTGAACCAAACATATAGGGATTTTTGAGTTTCTCCGAACATTTTTCCGAATTCAATAATTTCTCACTAATCATCAGTCAAAATTACTCCTAATAAATTGTTTCCAGTGGGGTTTTTTATGCAATATAAAAAACCTGATCTTGGCATCTTTAGCTGATGGTTGTGCAAAAAAGCAAAATTGAAACCATGTGAGTGGTGTGTTTAATAAGGACAGACAAGACTTGAGCTTTAGTACAAAGCAAAGATTTATTTAAAAAAGGACAATCATAGGAGTGTCATATATGTATCATAGTGTGGTATTACATTAGTGGCCTCAGTGTTCATAGAACAAAACGAAGCTCAGATAAATCACGTGTTCAGGACAGGCATTCACATATAGGCAAGTTCTTCAGCACCATAAAGTCCCCAAATGCAGGTGTAGTGCACCATCATTAACACAGTGACATGCACCTACAGGGTGCTGATCCACCTTAACTCATCCAGGGGAATGGATCCATGCATGAGTTTAAGTCTGAAGATGGGCATGTATTCTTTTCAAATTCCCAGTCACTACATGTTGCCCAAACTGATTCCAGGCAGGGCGCTGCTGGTGGCAGACCCTCCGCCAATAATGCCGCAGCTGCCCCTTGTTGTCCTTTAAGCGGCCCGCGGCGCCTTCTCGTGGATTCGCACCTTACGCCGCTTTCCCAGGCGACAGGCGAGTTCTCCCTGCAGCGGAGACTCCAGTCACATCGGAAATGTTTTCTCACTTGGCTCATACTAGAGCCGAGAGATTCACAGACACATGTGGTGAAATATGACTGCAGAGGAGTCAGCGCAGTTTGAGCAGCTGCCGGACCATGCCCGCGATCCGGAGGAACTTGTCCTTCTTTCGCTGCTTTAAAGCCATCAGCGCCCGGGCCGTCTCGTCCGGGTCCTGCGTGTATGAGAAGATGCTTCGCACCCTCTCCTCCGCCTTCATGTCTCCAGTTTTCTGGAAAAGTCTCATCAGCGAGTCTTGGTTCACGTTCTCGAAGATATTTGCCGCGGCCTTCTTGCGGTGCTCCGTGTCGAACTTGTTGCCATGGACAGAGGGGCTGACCCGGCGGGACTCAGACGACACGGAATACATATTTAATCTATTTTTTCCCTGGTGCTTCGCAGCCTCAGACGTGGTGCTCCAACGTTGATGATTTCCTCAGTGCGCACTTTATAACCAGGAGCGACCGCCGAGGATTTAGCGCTGCAGCAAATGAGCGTCATGGACAGCAGTCCTCTGGTATTTATACGTCCTCAGTGGGTCGTGGTCTGCCAGGGCACTCTTCCTGCGATGACATCAGCTGTCTCGGAGCAGAATCAGGCGCCGCCTTTTGGTGCTCATGATATTGGACAGACAGCGCAGCACAGCAAGTAGACTCCAAGTTTGTTTTTCTACCTAAAAACTGTAAAAAAAAATTAATATATATATATAGGATCAACCAAAAAATATAGTCTCACACAAAATGTACCAGAATAAAGCAACCAAATACAAAATTTCAGAAGCAAAAATGTGAATTTCACAAACAAAAAAATTACTCTGAAACGAAATAAACGAATTCATAAGTAAATATTTATATTTAAAAACGTGTTAAGTGTTATTTTAGCTTCTTAACTATTCATATTTTATTTCTTTGATACAACTTTTTGGTTCTCACTTAGCTCTAAATTATTTAGACTATTTCGGCTTTTATTCTGAAGAGCATGTTTTGGTCCTGCCGACAGGCTCTTTGTGTTTTTTTTTTTTTTGTTTTTTTTTAGTATTAACAATGCCACACAACAACATCTGTTTATGCCAGGGTTGATTTGTAAAAAAAAAAAAAAAGGTGACACAGTACACAAAAAACAATACTCACACAGGCACACAAGATAAACAATAATCACAAAATAAAATAAAAAATAAAACAAGATCAAATTACATTAAAGATGCAAATTAAACATATTTAGAGAGTACAAGATCGGTCTTAATAGCCTTCCTATTTTAAGGACCTCTGTGATATTGTCTAACCTCTTATAAAAGGTGATCAAAATTTGGTTTGGTTATTCCTTGTGAATGTGGAATTTTCCTAAGGCTAAAAACAGTTGGACAAAAAAAGAAAAATCCTTATCTGTTCCAACATCTTCAAAGTATATAAACACATTTTTTCCCTCAATGTTAATGTTTGTCAAGTTTTATGTCTTATATAGTTTTCAACATCTCTCCAAAATATCTTACTGTATGTACAATCATAAAACAGATGACAAATTGTTTCTTCATAATTACCACAAAATGTGCAGGAACATTCAATGTCAATTTTAAATTTCTCTAAAGTTTTCTTTGCTGGATATATTCTGTGGAAAATTTTAAAAGATACCTATTTTCTTTTATTATTTAAGAGGAACATGTCCCCAATTAACCACATTCTTTCCCACTTGATTTCTTCAAAATGAGAAGCCCAAAACGATCTTGCTGCAGGAAGTGTTTTAGTGTGCATGTATTTGTTTGAGCATTTTCTAGTAGTGATGTCAATGTCACCAAGGAAAATTTATTTTTTAGTAGAATAACTGTCACTTACAACAGTTGAGTTATATTTTAAAAGCTGAATGATATTTCTTGGCACAGCATCAAAGACGATTGCATTCTCCTTAGGGGAGACAGGAAATGTTGCTCTTAACAGAAACTCGTCATATGTTAATAACTGACCTGTGTTCATGAGTTGTTCAACTAATAGAATGTTGTTATCAACCCATCTTTGGTGATATATAGATTAATTTGTATATTGAATATTCCTGTTGTTCCAAATATAACAGTTTGTGGGAGACAAACTGTGTTTGTAGACTATTTTCCAGGCTAACAGGGCATGTTTGTGAAAGTTGGCTAACAGGTAACTTCTCAATTTTAAAATCACATTTCATCAAGAAGTTTAATCCTCCCAGTGAACCAAAAATCCTTTTGGGGAAGGTGTTCCAAATGCTCTCTGTTTCCGTAATTAAATTACTTAACCATCTCACCATAAAGGAATTATTTAAGGTTTCAAAAGTCAACACTTCAAGACCACCATCTTTCCTTAAATTACATAAAATATCTTTACGTAGATAATGGCATCTATTCCTCCAAATGAAATTAAATAAGATCTTATCTAGTTTCTTATATACACAAGCTGGCATTCCCATGGATAAAGATAAATAGACGGCACGTGATATCCCCTCTCCCTTAGACAATAGAACTCTGCCATTCAATGACAAGTCCCTCATTAACCATATATTAAATATTTTCCTTATTTTCTCTACTATGGGGTCAAAATTGAGATTACAGCGCAATTTTTCCCATTTTTTTCAACGATAACCCCCAAGTATGTTACTGTATTTTTAACAGGAATACCACCTACGTCTGATAAGTCACATTCCTTTAGTGGAAACAAGGCAGATTTATTTAGATTCATTCTTAAACCCGAGACTTCAGAGAATTTTGTAGTAGAATCAATTGCTTTGGTAACCCCGTGCTTATTACGGTGAAATAATCCAGTGTCATCCGCTAACTGTGATATTTTAAATTCTATACCTGTCAATATACCTTGGAACTGGGCATTTCTTATATGTCTGGCCATGATTTGAGTAACAAGGAGAAAAAGAAAAGGGCTAAGGTGGCATCCTTGTCGTATTCCACGACCAATCTCAAATCTAGGAGTTGTGCCATTAACAAGTTTATCTGAGCTGTTACATCCTTTGAATAGACTTTCAATCACCTTCAAAAACTGTTCTCCAAAACCAAAGCATTTGATCGTTTTTAACTTAAATTGATGACTAACTGTGTCAAATGCTTTGTAAAAATCGACAAATAAGACAAAACTATCATTTGTTATGTATTCATTATAATCAATCATATCCAAAATCAAACGTATATTATTGCATATTTCGACCTGGCATAAAGCCTGATTGTTCTACATCAATTATATCATCTAACCCTGATTTTAATCTTTTAGCAGAAATTGGTGCAAATATTTTAGCTTCATTGTTCAATAAACTAATTGGTCTCCAATTTTGAATACTTAATTTATCTTTAATTGGCTTGGGTATCAGTTTAATAAGGCTTTGTCGCATAGTTGGTGGGAGTTCCCATTTCTTAATGGCTTCTTTATAAACTTTAACTAAAAATTGAGCTAATAATTGGTCAAAAACCTTGTAAAATTCACTTATTAGCCCATTGTTCCCTGGCGATTTATTTTCTTTTAGAGAGGCAATACAATTTTGCACTTCTGATAAAACAAATCTCTCCGTCACAAACAAATTTAAAACCATCATTAATGGCATCAATATAATTTAGTTTACTTTTTAGAAAGAGATTCATATTTTTTGTGTTTTTGACATCCGTAGAGTAGTCTTTCATTAAAATCAGCAACATATTTTGATATCAGGATCTTACATGATCATTGATTTTCAACTTACTTAGTGATGATACTTCAAAGTTTCTTTTTTCTAGATTAAAGAAATATTTTGTGCACTTTTCCCCTTTTTTTAGCCATTTCCTCCTAGATCTTACAAAAGCCCCTTTAGCTTTGTCTTCATACATCTTGTCCATTCAAGTTGTAAAGAAGTTAGATCTTTAAGTTCACTTCCAGTTAAATTAACTTTCTCTGATAGTTTTATTAATTTACTGATAACTCTGTATAACTCACTGATTCTTTGGCTACCTGCCAAAATGGCAAAAGACAAGAGGTCTTTTGCCATTTTCTTCCCTAGTTTTATAGCTAAGTTACGAACTTCAAATTTCATTAACTCCCAGCAACTTCCAAAGTTATCATCAAGATTAGCTTTTCTCCAGTATTTTCCAATTATCATGGCCGCATCATCCTTAAATTGTTTATTTTGTAATAGCATTTGGTTTGATTTGCAATAATCTCTTTTTGGTCTGTATCTAAGCATTACTAAATCTATCTTTATATAAATGGCTTGGTGATCTGTGAGTACAGTAGGTTCTATATTAACTGAAACCATCTTGTCATTGATCTCCGAAGAGTTCAACCAGAAATCTATACAGGATTGCTGTGACCTATCCTTATTACTCCAAGTATATATATTGCTATTGGGATTTTTGGGCCTCCAAATATGAACAAGACTCATCCTTTGAAATACATTCTCCAACTCATCTGAAGAACTGTTTCTTGGAGGCCATCCATCCATATTTCTATTCATAACTGTATTAAAGTCACCTCCCCATTTAATCTTGACAGTAGGAAAAGTTGTAACCAGCTGGTTAATTTTATTCTCTATTGTTGTAAATAATAGCTTGTTGTCCTTTTTGTTGTTACACGCATAGATGTTTGTAATAATGAAATGGGAATGATCTACATTAACAACCAATATTACCCATCTCCCATTTTTATCTGCTAAATGTTTAATAATGTGTCCTTTAAAGTTTGCCTGTAAAAGAGCGACCCCTGCTGACCAGTTACTTCCAAATGAAAACCATATATTTTTCCCTCATTGACTCTGCTTTAGTAGCATGAGTCTCCTGTTTACTACCTTAAGAATCGGTTACCTTATCTTTTCTTCTTAGATGTCTTTAATTTAGTTTCCATTCACAAACGCTCTGATCCCCCACGAAATAAGCCTTCTCTCCTCTCTCTTTCTTGCCGGTTCTACAGCTGGCCAGAGCCGGCTGCGAATGGCTCTGTCTTCAGCGGTCAGGTCTTCCTTGAAACGAAGCTTCATGCTGCTCAGGAACTCACTCCTCTTAGACACCCTCCAGATTAAGTCTCTCGCCGTTCTCGACACAAACCGGATAATCACTGGCCTTGGTTGCTGATTGGAATTGTCATCTTTGCGCCTCCCAATTCTGTGGACAACGTTGATTGCCCTTGTCACTGCTCCAACCTCATCAGTGGACTGGACCGCACGGCAGACCTCTTGTACACAGGACTTAAAGTTATCATCCTCCCTCTCTGGGATCCCATGCAGCCGTAGATTCTGTCGTCGACTGTACCGATCACTTTCCTTTACTTTAGTTTCCATTTCACTGACTTTTCTTTGGAGTATCTCGCATGAAGATTTTAAGATGTTATTCTGTTTTTTCAGATCTGCCACTTCTTTATGACAAAAGTCCAGAGACTTTTTCAGACCATCTATTTGGACTGTATTGTAGTGTACCGCCTTGTCTGTCTGATCAACCCGTTCGTTTATCTCGTCGATGACGGCAGAGATAATGGTCTCCTGAAGTTCCAGAAACGATGGCTGTTCTTCATTGCTTCTTCCCTTTTTCATTTGAGGTTTCGTAGGTGTATTAGGAGATTAAACACATTCCTCAAAATCAGTGGCCTGGCAAGCATAAGAATGTGTTTCTCGGACAGTTCGTTTTTCCTTATTTGTCACCACTTCCATTATGCTGTTATGCTAGCTGCCAAGTTAGCAATGACTGATTTGAATCATAAGACACTATTTTTCTGAAAAAAAGGCAAAAAAAAACAAATCTTGAAATTCAATAACACTGCAATTGAGCAATCAGTGGAAAAAACTTTTAGCAGCAAAATTAAACTCTAAATGTTAATTTGAACAGCAATCTTTAACAGTCGTTACAGGTCTATTCAAATCGGTCTGGTCTCTCCGCCATCTTGAATCGGCCCCCCAGGCTCTTTGTTTCTTAGCCTCTGGATTTGAGAGGCACCCAAGGTACAGCTGCAGCCAGATTCGCTACAAACCATGCCCCTACAAACCACGCCCTCATGTGACTGTAGAGGCCCATAGACTGGAAAAAGGAAACGAAAATGGGTGCAATTTTAACTTTAACGGTTGATTGATATCATTAAATTCGTTTCAGTGCAAACAATAAACTTGAAACAATAAATTTATACAAAAATAGAAAACAATGTAATTAAAAGTATTATATAGGACTGCAGATTTAGATGTATTTATTTATATGAGTGATTAGTGTATGTGCACAAGTTGATTTTAAACTCAATAAAATATTTGACATAATAATAATTAGTGGTAGTTATTTCAATTAAAATAGGTTGTTTCCACACTGTCATAGAACTTGGCCTACTTCGTCTGATGCCATAAGTATCACTCTAATGATTTCTCGTGGGTTAACAAGAAAGATTGCTGGCCCTTTGACACAAAATGTATTTATTTTGAATTTAAAAAAATATTTTGAATTAAGTATAAAATTCACAAGAATACTAAAATTATATTGACCATACACTATCTTTAAAAAATGTACTGTAAAACACAAAAGTTGAAAAGTTTTGCTTTAGAAAAAAGTTCAGACAAATGAAACAGCCAGCAACAACTTTTATTGGCCATACAAATGTTACAAATACCGTACAAATAAAACAAACATTTTAATTTTAAAACAATACTACAGCCTCTTCAAAAACTCTGATGAATCCAGAGCTCTTCTGAGTTTCTCTGAGTATAAGCTCATTTTTTGTGTTTCCTCCTTGCTCATGTTTTTTTCCCCATGGCATAAGATATCAGCTGCTTCTCACTGATGAGACAAAATTAAATAGCAATTAGTAAAAGGACAGGCTTGTCATAAACAATGTGAAAACAAGACATATAGGTATTAGCACTGTCCTTATGTTTGAAGAATACCTCCAGTCATACTGCAGCCCACAGCTGTACATTTCTGTGGCTCTGTCGATTGAACATTCATGGACAGCTGAAAGTGCGTAGACGGTTGCCTGTGTCATGAGGTGAACAAAAGGACATGTTTCATTTAGACAAAAAAAGTAGTGTTTCATGTTTCAGTCAAGACTGACCACAGTAACAATACAAAATATGTTAATATGATAAATAAAAAAGTTTCAGAATGTAGCCTACCTCCAGCAGAAGCAAATCCATAACAAATGCCACTTGATTGTGACATCTGGCTGTCTGTGCTTAAACCAGGCTTGTCAAGAAGACCAGCACTATGTCCAGCTGCTCATCCTCCTCAAAGAAAATGTTCACACTGCCCTTTGACCTAGCCCAGGAGGATGCCACTTTTCCTGCGATGACCGCATGTAAATATATAGATATTTTAGGAGGATGCTCAAAGTAAATGTACAAACACTAGGCTAGCAGAAAATGTTTTACTTTAAAAATTTATAATTGAATAATTATTGAAAGATTGACTAATAATTAATAAATAAATAATTTTCACTTAAATTAAACTAAAAAATATTCTATGTCCGTGACGTGTTCCCCCATTGCCACAGTTATCAGACATTTAAAGAAATGTGTTTTTATATACGAGTACGCTGTTCTAAAAAAACAATCATTAATGCTCTTTCTGTCTATCAAACAACGTCTTAAACGTTAAATTAAACGTCAACATCTTCCCAAGTTGTAAAAACACGCAGGTGTGTTTTGTATGGGGCGTGGTTTGTGTGGAGCGGCTGCGAACGCTGCAGTTGGGTATTATTGCAACAATGCCCAGCTGCAGCCGCAGCCGCTACAAACCACGCCCCCTACTAAACGTGCCCCCTACAAAACAAGACCCCTACAAAACACGTCTGCGTGTTGCAAACTCACGCATGCGTGTTGCAAGACGAGACGGAAATGGCGGTTCAGGTAAGACAGATTTATATTTTTACAACTTGGGAAGATATTGACGTTTAATTTAACGTTTAAGACATTGTTTGATAGACAGAAAGAGCATTAATGATTGTTTTTCTAGAACAGCGTACTCTTATATATAAAAACACATTTATTTAAATGTCCGTTAACAGAGGCAGTGGGGGAACATGTCATGGACCCAGGACCAGGAAGAGGCTACATGCAAGCTTTTGCCCAAAATAAACATAACAATCGCCTTTTTATTTATTTATTTATTTTTGTTTTGTTTTGTTTATGGAGTAAAATAGGCAAAGCTTAATTGCAATCAAAAGGAAAGGGAGACAGAAAGAAATCCTCTTTGTTGAACTTTAGGAAATGATGTATATTTACCTATTTGCATGGTCCAGTTCTTGGACATGTTCTTTGGATTACAGATATTGATACTGTTCATATTATGACATACCATCAGTTTGTTTTTTCTCCCTAACAGAATCTTAGCAGTTTATACTTTTTATGTTTTACATTATTGTGTGTTATTTTGTTACTCAGAGGTGTTGCACAGCAGACTGCTGTGGGAACCTGGACAGAGAAAACTGCTCTGGATTTGGAGGTATTGCCTGCAATATCACAATTAAATTGAATTGAATTGTAATTATCTGCTATTCGTTGACTGTAACTGTCATACAGGGTGTTCCTAAGCAGACACATGGCAATAATTGTGTCTTCATGATAATGGTGAGTGAGGTTAATGCTGTATACAGTAACGTGACACATTATGTTTTTTTTATTTCTTTTGGATAATAAATTTTTAATTGCAACTTTAAGCCAAGAATTGTTTCAATCTTAATTCAATTTTGTTCCAGCTATAGAAGCTGGAAGTACTGATTTGATAATACATTGGATGATATGGAGTATCTTCCATGGCTCCAATACAATTCAAGAACTATGTATGGCTCATGTAAAGCAATACAACACAATTTAATGAATTGAAATCAATACAATAAAGAAAAAAAACAGTGTTACTATGAAGTAAATAAATGGATTGTGGACAGTGCTCTGTTTTCTATCTATGCAGTATGTCATGTCTTCTCTAATATGCAATTTATTGTAATGATCTGCACTACATATTTCAGTGTAAATGTGTGCCCACTTTTTCAATGAGCATGTCATATATATTGTTTGAAAATTTATCATTACTACAGTATGCCTGGTACTTTGCCATGGATGCATGCTTTGACTTCAGTGTTGTAAGTTTTCTAAAAAATATATATATATATTATATCACTACTTTTAAAATCTTTTAAATATATTATAAAAAATGTGTCTTCTCAGAGTGACTGTGCTCTTTATTAGGATGATGGTGATGCATTGTCCAATTAGAAAACCTTGGGCTGGAAGGGTACGCTGCAGGGCTTCCTGAAAGATAACTCGGTTTTTTAATTTAATTAAGAACACTTTATGGTGACACTTATCTCTTGATTCTAGGTCATGGAAATGTATGTTTTTTACAGGTATGGAAGGAAAGTATGCCCATTTTACAGAAGAGGGACAGGCAACCCTTTGTGACAATGTACCCGTATAGGTACCAGATCTGCTCAGGGGCCTGCGCCTAATTATGATGTCATATTACATGATTGGCTGAACGCTAACATCACATTACACGATTGGCTGGACGTTAGCATGTTGACGTAGTGTGCATTTTTAAGAACTTTATTAAACAAATAGCAAGTATACAACACACGAACAAAGGAAGTATACAGAAGAATTCAACAGACACAAACAGTCAGGGGTGGGTTATAAATAAATAAAAATCTACATATATGAATTGTTTTGGGAGCCTTTTTCTTGATAGTCTGATATTGATTTGATGTATAGTTAAACATGTATCATCTGTTTGGGGTATTCTAAAAAAAAAACAGAATAAAACATTTTTCCATCGTAATGGAAAATCCGTCAAAATACGGTTTCTAAAGCCTATGTGTGAAAGAGCAGGACCAGAAAAGATATGTCACATTTTCTTAATGATCCCCACAGGAGCTGTTGTTAACATTTGTCTCTTACATTTCACCATATAGTAGTTCTTGGCAGGGTTAAAAATGGGGCGCAATGTAGTATGTCAGAGTGGTATTGCCATAGTGTGACATTATCGGCAAGCGCAGGGCCACAGAGCAGATCTGGCTACCCGAGCAGATCTGGTACCTACACCACCAGCATTCAGGATCAAACAAAAAAGGAAACATGAAAGCAGCACCATGGTCAGTGAAGACCTTACACAGTATCCATCACTCCTGCCTGTTTGAAAATAGGTCACCACTTGCAGGTTTGGAATGATGTTGAGACAGCAGTAGTCACACAGTTATCATGTGTTGAACTTTTCCAATGTGTTTTGGTTGATTTGTTGATTGTAAAAAGCCGAAAGTTTTGCATTTTGTCAAAACAATTGCAATGGAGGGTGGAATAATAAGTGCAAATGTCAATCCTCTCTGGATCCCCATATAACATATTGATACAATTATGGTTTGCTTTCTGCAGAGTCTACAGGACACTGAGCACATGTATTTTAAGACGCTTTACAGCTTTCCGCCCAGAGAGCAGGTTAATGTGAGTGAAGATTATTTGCATGAGAACAAAATATCCAGTTTTTACAGCTGTGCACTAAGTCATGTCTTTGTGTGTCTTGATTAAGGACAATGACAGACATGATGTGGTCACCACAAGCAGAGATGTTGGGATACTGTGTGATGACATGTCTTACGACAGGCTTGTGGTAAGGACATGCAAACGATCAAGAAACAACATATCTTATATAATATACTTAACCAGAATAATTACGTTTAACATCTAAATGTTGTTTAATCAAATTTTAGGAAAGGGCTCAGCAAGCTGAACACCAAAGAAGAGTCAGCAGTGACCTTCTTGTAACATTCATCACTCACTATAAAGGCCTACTGCAACATCTTGAAGTGAGTTTGAAATTTAAATTTGAGTCGCATACTGTAATTAATTTTGGTCAAAACATGATAAATGAATTATTTAAGTGAAACATTTTCTGCTAGCCAAGTGTTTGTACATTTACTTTGAGTATCCTCCCAAAATATCTATATATTTACAGGTGGTCAAGTAGCATCCTCCTTGGCTACGTCAAAGAGCAGGGTGAACATTTTCTTTGAAGAGGATGAGCAGCTGGACAGAATGCTGGGCTTCTTGACAAGCCTGGTTGAAGCACGGAAAACCAGATGTCACAATCAAGTGGCATTTGTTATGGATGTGCTGCTGCCGGAGGTACATTCTGAAACTTTTTTATTTATCATATTAACATATTTTGTATTATTACTGTTGTCAGTCTGTAACTTATGGTTAATATCTTGTTAACTGCAACATGACAGACTACTTTAATGTCTAAATGAAAGATGTCCTTTTGTTCACCTCATGACACAGGCAACCGTCTACGCACTTTCAGCTGTCCATGAATGTTCAATCGACAGAGCCACAGAAATGTACAGCTGTGGGCTGCAGTATGACTGGAGGTATTCTTGAACATAAGGACAGTGCTAATACAATATGTATTGTTTTCACATTGTTTATGACAAGCCTCTCTTTGTGAATGTCCTTTTACTAATTGCTATTTCAATTAGTCTCATCAGTGAGAATCAGCTCATGTCTTATGCCATGGAAAAAAACATGAACAAGGAGGCAACACAAAAAATGGGCATATACTCCGAGAAACTCAGAAGAGCGCTGGATTCGTCAGAGTTTTTGAAACTAAAAGGTTTGTTTTATGTTTTATGTATGGTATTTGTAATATTTTTAAAGCCGATAAAAGTTACTTGCTCTTTCTGGAAGTGGAACGCCGCCGCCTGTGGGCAGCTGCGCAGCTCGTGAATTGGCTCCGGATTCTGCACCTGGACGCACTCCTACTCGTGGGTGGGGACTTTGGCCATGCCTCGCCCTCCTCCACTCTTCATGCATTCGTCCAGTGCATTGGGTGCCACATCAGAGCAAAAGATGACACTGGATGTACTTTTCCACACTTTCTACAAACTGCTATTGGCTAATCACTATCACCTGCTAAGTACAATATCCCATTGTGTATTGTATATTTATATTTATTTTGTGAAGTTCCTTTTGTGAACTTATTTTTTTTGTATTTTATCGTATCTTATCCTAATTATTTAATCTTCCACCATAGTTATACTGCTGACTGTCTTTTATCTCATCACCTTATTCCTTTTCTTGTTTGTATATGCTTATATATTCAACTTTTATGTTTTACAGTAAATTTTTTTAAAGATTAGTGTATGGTCAATATAATTTTACTAGTCTTGTGAATTGTATACTTAATTTAAAATTGATTTAGTTCAAAATAAATACATTTTGTGTCAAAGGCCCAGCAATCATCACCTTAGAGAGATACTTATGGCATCAGATGTACTAGGTCAAGTTCTATGACAGTGAGGAAACAACATATTTTAATTGAAATAACTACCACTAAAAATTGCTAATATTTTTTTGAGTTTAAAATAAACGTACAGATACATTAGTCACTCATATAAATAAATATTATATATAAATGTGCATTCCTATTTCATCTTTTTAATTACATTGTTTTCTATTTTTGTATAAATGTATTGTTTCAAGTGTATTGTTTGCATTGAAAGGCATTTAATCATGTGAATTACCTGTTAAATATTAGCCTCATCTAAACCTTCAACTTGTATGTTGGACCCAATCCCAACCAAATTATTTAAGGAACTGTTCCATTTGGTTCCTGGCCCCATTTTGGATATGATGAATCTATCCTTAGTAAACAGATATGTACCACAAGAATTTAAAATAGCTGTAATTAAACCTTTACTCAAGAAACCTTCCCTTGATCAAGATGACTTAGTGAATTACAGACCTATATCTAACCTTCCTTTCTTATCCAAAGTTCTTGAGAAAATAGTTGCTAATCAAGTCTGTGAGCATCTAAACAGTAACGAGCTGTTTGAAGAGTTTCAGTCAGGTTTTAGAGCTCATCATAGCACCGAAACAGCACTGGTGAAGGTTACTAATGATATTCTCATGGCCTCAGATAATGGACTTGTGTCTGTTCTGGTTTTGTTAGTACTCAGTGCTGCTTTTGACACAGTCGATCATAATATTCTCTTAGAAAGGCTTGAACATGTTGCAGGGATGAAAGGAACAGCACTAGGCTGGTTTACGTCATATTTGTCTGATCGATTTCAGTTTGTTCATCTAAATGATAAATCTGCTTCACTCTCAAGGGTTACTTGTGGAGTTCCACAGGGTTCTGTGCTTGGACCAATTCTTCTCACCATATATATATGCTCCCAATTGGAATCATTAGACAGCATGGGATAAATTTCCACAGCTATGCTGATGATACACAACTACATTTATCCATAAATCCTGATGAACCCAGTCAGTTAGGTAGATTACAGGCATGTCTGAAAGACATAAAAACATGGATGACTCTAAACTTTTTGCTTTTAAATTCTGACAAGACAGAAGTTGCTGTCTTTGGACCAGAAGTACTAAACAATTAACTGATTAGTCATTCACTTCATCTGGATGGCATTAAATTGGCCTGCAGTAATAACATAAAAAACCTCTGCGTTATTTTTGACCAAGACTTGACATTAAAATCCCATATTAAACAGGTTTCTAGGATTTCTTTCTTTCACTTCCGGAATATTGCTAAAATTAGAAACATCCTGTCCAGGAGTGATGCTGAGAAACTAGTCCATGCATTTCTTACCTCAAGGCTGGACTACTGTAATTCTTTACTATCTGGTAGTCTACAAAATGCCATTAAAAGCCTTCAGTTGATCCAAAATGCGGCAGCAAGAGTTCTGATGAATATTAAAAAGAGAGATCACATTTCTCCTGTTTTAGCTTCCCTTCATTGGCTCCCTGTTAAATCCAGAATAGAATTTAAGATCCTCCTTCTTACATGCAAAGCCCTTAATAATCAAGCTCCATCATACATCAGAGATCTGATTGTTCCATATGTTCCCAACAGAGCACTTTGCTCTCAGACTGCAGGTTTACTTGTAGTTCCTAGGATTTCTAAAAGTAGAATGGGAGGCAGATCTTTTAGTTATCAGGATCCTCTCCTGATTTGTTTTCTCTCAGTGCTTTTCTCTCCATAGAAGATATACCTGGTCTGGTATCCTGCTTAGCTACAATGGCCTGTTGGATGGGGGGCATCGACTGGGATGATGCTCCCAGTAACTGAACATCCACCGTGTCATGTTATCAACTTTTTACTTTCTGTAACATAGAAAGTACTCTTATATGAGATCTTCTGTTCCTTCTGTGTCTCTGCTCTGTCTTCTCAAACCCCCAGACGGTCGTGGCAGATGGCCGCTCCGACTGAGCCTGGTTCTGTTGGAGGTTTCTTCCTGTTAAAGGGGAGTTTTTCCTCTCCATCGTCACTACATGCTTGCTCAGTATGAGGGATTGCTGAAGAATTGCTGTAGTTGGAAAGTTTGCCCAACCTCACGCCAATGACTGACGCAATCTGCTGGGATTCCTTAAATAGGAAACTTTTTAACTGATTGGAATGTTTGTATAAATGTATTGAAATTACTTCTTGTAAAATGCCTTGAGATGACATCTGTTGTGAATTGGCGCTATATAAATAAACTGATTTGAATTGAAATTGAATTAAAGTTAAAATTGCTCCCAATATTGCTTTTTTCCCTTTCCTAAGTGTTATGGGCCTCTACAGTCACATGGGGGAGTGTTTTGTAGGGACATGTTTTGTAGCACCTATGGCTGCAGCTAGGCCTTACTCTATTATTGGGCACCCAGCTGCAGACAAGATGGCGGGCTTACCTCCTCTCTGTTCTCCGAAGCAGAAGTTGTTTTTCTTCGAAGTGGAAGTTGTTCTTCTTCGTGGGGCAGGGAAGAAGTTCTTATTTGTGTATATTTTGTTTAGTGGGAGATGACAATTGAGCAATGTGCAACAGATTAGGATCATTTACTTTTTTTTTTTTTTTTACAGATTGTGCATTGTGCACAAAAATAAAAATAAATGACCAGACAAGAAGGAAAAATGTACATTGTCAAGAAAACAAACCATATATTTTCTTTCACCAATTAATCACATCATATTTTAACATTAATTATTTCAGTGGTTGGGTGTCGCGTGGGACAGTGGTTAGAGCAGGCACCCCATGTGCAGAGGCTTCAGTCCTCAACGTGGCTGTCCCTGGTTCAAGTCCCATCCCAGGCAACCTTTGCCACATGTCTTCTCCCACCTCTCTCCCCGTTCAAAAACTCTATCCACTGTCAATAAAGGCCACTCAGGCCCCAAAAAACCTTTAAAAAAATATGTCAGTGGATAACTCATGGAGAAACAAGTAGCTCTGTAATTATCCATCAGGTTTAAATAACTGACTGATTTGGATATTACTGAACCATTTTGCAAAGAAAATGCTTTTTTCTTTTACTTAATCTTCCTGTAGTTCCTAATAAAACATATATGAGGTGAAAACTTGTGTTTAAAAATAATATTTTAGGCAAGCAACATCTGTCTAGGAAATTTGATAGCTTTATGGTAAGTGAATGTCACATCTGTTTTACAAAAGAAGTAGGAGGTGATGACATTCCATAGAGGATGGATTGAATAAAAATGTTTTAGAAAGTTTGATAATTTCATAGTTCCTCCTATTTTTGACCTCTAGATACGTAAAAAAAATATTACTGGACTGTACATGTGCAATGCCTGCCAGTTTTTATTACTAATCTATTTTTAGTAAGTGATCTTTATTTCTTATTTAGATGTATGTATCAAATGTGCAAGATAGATGCCTGGAGCGACGACTTTTAACATCTCGGTTTGACTGTTGCTTGGACCTGATGCTTGGTTTGAAAATTATCCTTTTTTGTTTTTTTCGTGTCCTGTTTGGCAGTGTGGAGCTCAGAATTGGTGTCTGAGTACCAAGTAGAAGCCCAACAGATTTACTTTCACAAGCGGAGCAGTACAGCTTTTGCTATAGTACTCCACTTGATTTATGTGTGAAAAATCTTTATTATGAATTGTTGGGGTTTTTATTTCCTGATGTTATGGACACAGAGACGGAAAATTAAGGAGAAGAAAGAAGGAAGATGAAGAAGAGATGTAGGAAACAAAATGTCATGAGAGAGGGTGAGTTGAAAATACAAGAGAGGAATGGGAACAAAGAAAACACAGGAAGACATTGAAGTCTGCCTCCATACCCACAGGACGGCAGAGAGAGGGGGAAAAACAAAACACGAAAAAGGAACATCGACAAAACCAACCAAACATTGTGAACTAAGAATTACACAACCACATCACACAAAAATAGATATAAAAATACAACAACAATGTCACAGAAAAACTCATGGTACCGATTAATCAAGCTCTAGTAATGATAACCTCAGCCCAAGAATATTTCCTTAAACACCAGAGAGCCCACATCTATGTTTGTGTGTTAGCATCCTGGTGCATATAAGTTTTCTCCATAAGAGTGTTCGATAGTTGGTGTGAGCAGACATCAATCCGTCTCCCAGGAATCGATGCAGACATGAAGGAGATCGGAGCAAAGACGTCCAAAGGACCGCCAGAGCCCCAGGCGGACCCAGGCGGGGCCGACCGCATCCCCCAAGAGAGGAGCAAAGGAGAACCCCAGGGGAACATCCAGCGGCCACTATGCAGGGGCCCGGGGGGCAGCAGTGACGAGCCCACGGGCCCCGCCAGCAACCGGCCGCGCCGGGGAGGGCCGGTCAACGGACCGGGGGAGCCGGGGCCCAGGGGCACCCCACCCCCCAGCAAGGACCCGACAAGGGACCGGCCGACGAGGGGCCCCCATCACCGGCGGGGAGTGACGGAGGGGAAATAGGCCCCCCATTAAGTGTAAGGCCTGAGGTGCGCCAGGCGAGGGGGCAGACCAAGATCCAACCTGACAGGTAGACAAAGACATACAGACACAGTCATACGTTCCCTCCCTCTTAAACCCATACATTCTCACTGACTCACCAAGACACACAAAAAAATTACGCTGTACCCTCACTCACACACCCCATGCACACTTTATGCTCCCAGGTCCAGGTACCGATGCCCCAGTAGAGCCACCAGCCCCCGGACCCGGGAGGTGGACCCCCTACCTTCTAGGATGGAGACAAGCAGGCCGCCAAGTGCCCCACAGTGGCAAAGTAGCCCGACAGCCCAGGAGCCTCCTCCGGACCCCAACCCCTGATGGCCCGTAGCGAACAGGGGTGTGAAAAGACCCCTAGCCTCCATCCTCCCGCTCGAGTATGGTGTTGATGCGTGTTGTTATAATGTGCATTTAAAACAGAGGGGTGGGATGTGGGGAAGGCAGCCACACATCCCCCAGCCCCCACCCCGAGCCCTCAGTGTCTATATGTGGTTTAACAGTGGGCACCGGCACCAGAGGTGAAGCTGATTGTACCGCTCCCTCTCTGGATGCCGAAAAGTGTGCCCACCCCAAAGTCCCTACATATGTGTCATGTGAAAATGTTATAAGTGGGAGTGTCTGAGTTGTATATTAAAATTGGGACCCAGGACACCACGGGATAGCGAGGAGGGAAGCCCCTCCTCGCACCCCAGTGATGTGCCCATGCCCCAAGACCCTATATGAGTGGTAAAGTGATGGAGCGGGTGGACAGAGGTGTCCAGGGATGGGGAGGGAAGGACTGGGAGACAAAATGTCTACCCAGGGAGCCAGCTCCCCCACTGACCCCAATAGGCACCGCTGTTCACCGGGATCCACCAGGGGAGGGAGGCCATGGCACGTTCGACCCAGGGCCCACGGCCACAGCACCACAAAGCCCCACGGACCCCAAGGCAGTCCCCCCAGCCCCATCCCAGAAGGGGAACTAAACCCACCCTGACATTCGATCTACTCTCAAAACACAAAAGACACTAGACACCCAGGTTGAGTTCGTACCCCCACCCCCCTCCCGCACATCCCTCCCCCCCGTCCAAGTGCCCTCGTAGGGGGAGAGCACCTGTCGCTACACAGCAGCCCAGCAAAGGAGGCCCCCAGCGCCACCCGCACACCGGAGGCCCCCGTAGCCCGAACCACGTCGATGTACCTGCCCAGACCAGGAGCAAACCGATGAGCCGGGTGGCCGACCCACCTGCCCTGCACGCCCACCACCCGGCCAGTCCACCCGCAAGTCCGACTGATCCCGGCCAAATGCCCAAACCCAGCGCCCCACAGAAAGACCAAGACCCAGGAGCCAAGTCCAGTGCAAAAAAGGACTGATCCGGCCCAGAAACGCCACCCAGCCGCCGCGACCAGCAGCCAGGCACCCCAACCAGCAAACAAGGCGAGACGCCATACAGGGACTGGCGATGACAATCGGCACAGAGAAAAAGAGAGAGGCGGCTGCACATGCCGGCCGCCGGCCGGCCACGACTCCCACAGCCAACAGAGACCCCACGCCGGCCGACCCCCAGCCAGGACCACAGCTAGGGGGCGCGGCGCCCCTGAGCCCCGAATCCCCAGGCCCACCCCAGACCCTACCCAGGCGCAGCACGGCCACCAGGCCAGTAACCCATGTCCGCCAGTGCAACCCCCCCGAGGCACCGCATGCAGCAGGAGTCACCACCCAAAGCCCAACCCCAGGCCGGCCACGACGTCCAGCGCCCCATCCGCCCAGTGATCCCACCCCCCGGGGTCCCCCCCAGACGCCTCCAACCCCAAAACCCCCACATCAGCAACAGTGTCCCAAACGACAAAACCAAGTGCCCCCCACCCCCACTAGGTGATGGAGCCGATCAAAGGAGCCCAGAGAGATTGATCAGATATGGAGCCAGAGGCCGTCTCAAGACCAATATGGTACAACAAGAGATTTCTCTACTGATTAATATTAAGAGCTTTTTTATTTTTCTAGTTCAGGAGGATAGTTTTCTTAGCGATACATAAGGCAATGTGAACCATTAGAACTGACTTTGTGTCCATGGTGACATCATTTAAATTTCCTAACAGGCAAATTGAGGGAGATGGTGGGATGTTACATTTCAGACACTTTGATAAGTCCTCACATATCTGGCACCAAAATTTCTTAACAGGTGGACAGAACCAAAGCGCATGAACATAAGTATCTGGTATATTGCTTGTGCATTGTAAGCAGGTATTAGACGATGTAAAACCCATTCTAAACATTCGTTGACCTGTATAGTGTACTCTATGAAGGATTTTGTATTGTATTAATTACAAATTAGGATTTTTTGTTATTTTAAAGGTTCTTAAACATATCTGAGACCAGACGTTTTGGTCAAAGCTGGCTGATAAATCCACCTCCCATTTTGAAATAGGGATGGCTATTGATTCATCTAATGTAGATAAAGTTTTGTATATTTTAGACAGCAATTTGGGGGGGTTGAGATTAAGAAAATCTAAAACTCTTGCTGGAATTTGTAATTCAGCTGTATTGAGCCTAAATTTACCTTTAATAATAGATTTAATTTGTTGATATTCTAAGAATTTGTTTTTATCAATTCCATATTGTGTAATTAATGTATTAAATGGGATAAAGTCTGTTCCTTCAAATATATGTTCCAGGTATTCAATTCCATTGCACCTCCAGACTGGGAAACTTATCATACATTTTTTTTGCAAGATGTCGGGGTTGTTCCAGATGGGTGTACGTCTGCATGGGATTATTGTGGACTCTGTCATTTTTAGAAACTCCAGTTAAAGACATGTTCCACAAGGTAGGGCTGATGGCTGGAATGATCTCTTGAAACTTTTTGTTTCACAGCAGATCCAAAGAAGACTGATTGAACACAGTCTGTTGGGAAGTGTGCTGCAGTTTTAGGATCAATGGAACTATACTCTTGTTTGAAAAGTTTATTTTAGTCTCTCGTTCTGATGATGCTGTTCCAGCAGATGGCTACAAAGTGGATTGCAGTTTCTACAACATACTTACAGCAGATATGCAACATCTTGCTGCAAACATTGAGTCTGCTCTGTTCTTTCTTCTAGATGCATCTTTAGCATTTCCAGTCTAATCTGTTGTCCAGCTTCATCTCCACCCCCTCCATTCACAGGATGTAAGCAGGGTTATGTTTACTCTTGTTCCTCCTAAAGTCCCCCAGGAGGACTGAGTTAAATCGGAAGTCTGAGGTATATAGTGTGAAGAGGAACGGTGAGAATACAGTCCCTTGTGGTGGTCCCGTGATGCTGACCACCATCTCAGACACACAACCTTGCAGTCCAAACAGGGGTCTGTTTGATTGGTAGTTATAACTCTAGATGGTTGTGGAGGTATCCACCTGGAAGTTATGGAGCTACAATGTCAGTTTTGAAGTCTTTCACAGCTATAAGAGTAATGACAGTCAACTGCTTATTATTCACCGTTTAATTCATATTGAAATAAATCCACTTATGGGTTCCCACAAGTATTTTACAAGTTAGGCTTTACTACTTTAATACTATTAATAAAACAGCTGCAAAATTTATAAACATTTAATCCAGTTTAAACACAGCAACCATTAACTTGTCTTTATGAAAGGAGCTTTCTCCCCAACCAATATGGCGGAAAAGGGAAGAAACCAGCTGCTACGCGAATAAGAACAACTTCCCCTTGTGATGTCACATGACTTCCGGCACAAAATGGAGGTTTTTCCGCTATCTTGTCTGCAGCTAGAGAATTATTAAACAGTCTTTTATGTTCTTTCTTTCCGTCATCTCCTGCTAAACAAAATATACACAAAGAACTTCTTTCCTGCCCCACAAAGAAGAACAACTTCCGCTTTTAAAAAGAACAACTTCCGCTTCGGAGCTTCTGGCTAGAGTGTAGGTTTGTCTGCCATCTTGTCTGCAGCTGGGTACTCTTGCTGGATTTTGCTTCTACTCAGGGGGAAGTTTTTGCTTTTGAGAGCAAGTCTCAGTGGGAGGGGCTTATCAGCTCTCTGATCTCATTGGTTATGAGAGATTGGAGTGAGTTGCTCGAGCCGTTTGCCAAGCGCCATTTAAAAGAAGAAGAGCGTTACCCAGATGTTCTTTTACAGGCTTTATCCTTCGAAGGACCCATTCTAACAGGTCGATGTCAGCTGGGCCTTTCAGAAACACAATATAGATGTTTATTATTGTCTATAGGGCCTTTTGTCAACCGTGAAGACCGGAAGTGAGCAGCTGTAAATTTGGACGGTCTAGCCTTCTAAGTTTATTCCTGCCCCTACCTCAGCATATGTTCTGTCACCTAGCAACTGTGACATGTTTTATATCTCCAGCTGAGAGGTAATTATATTCAGGTAAAGTAAATATTCTATAGAATTACATGTTAACTTTTGCTAGTTTCATGGATAATTTCAGCAATGGAAAGACTGGTGGTCAAATGTACACACTAGTATATCCATCAACTTATCCCTATCCATCCTTTGCAGAGTCACGGGGGGCTGGTGCCTGTCTCCAGCATTCATTGGGCGAGAGGCAGGGTGCACCCTATTGTAATGCAGTCTATTGTAGATCAACATAGTATATTACTTCGTATATAGGCCTATGTATACACTAAATCTCTTTCAAACTTAAAATGCAGTGGAATCTTTTCTAATTAGATCTATTTTCTGATTAGATCCAAGTAGCTCTTAAAAATTCTTTGTGCTCATGGTGTACCAATGTCACAACGCATATTTATGTATACTGTATATGTGCTGTTGTAACTATTAATAATAAAAAGTTGTTGTCTGGTTTCTGAGCATCAATAATTATAATCAATAATTTAATATTAATATAATTATTGATGACGTTCGAGTTTAAACCTGTTTATTAAAGATATAGGGGCACCAATCTCATAAATGAGATAATTTTAATTAAACCAGACAGTCAGTCTCTCTCTGAAAAGGGGTGGAGTTCGTCCGCGGGGTTAAAACAAACTTCACAGCACACACTGAAATAGCACAGGAAACTTCTCGTTACTTAAGGGAATTTATTAATGAAATAGGTCAACCTTACAGATTACATTTCATTCATAATTTCCATCTATTCTAACGCATGCAAAAATATAGAACAAAGTTAACATCGAGGGAAGGGGGCGTGTGTGTGCGGCTGTGTGTGTGCGGCTGTGTTTGTGTGGGGGAGACAGCGAGCGAATGGGGGGGTTCAGCTCACCCCCTCAATGCGATAAATAACTCAAGCCTTATCAATTGGCGCAATCGGTTCACAAAGGGAGACAAAGGACGACCGTGTGGCGATTCAACAAAGGCTAGTTTCATTAGCAATGGTGGCTTGGACAAAGGAAACTGGGCGACAGAGAGAGGGGATCAACTGAGGCCACGCGACCTGTCTAAACAGACACGCACCAACCGCAGTGGACAATAAACAAGCCGGGAAATAATACAATATAATATACTGCTTCTGGTTGCAACCAAAGTCAAATAATAAAACACAAAAAGCATGCACATTCAGGGTCGGTGTACAGTGACAGACGACCAAGAGTAACAGTGGTTAACAAGTTGACAGACTTATTTTAACCAACAGAAAACGGATATTAACCGTTACGACCTAATTCTCCTCTACCCAGACCAAAAGATATGAACCAGTTTAATCCTACTTGGTGGGGGCAGCTCTCCACAGTCCATGACGAAGAACGTAGAAAGTGTCCAGTTTAAAGGAGCGGTTTTGCGCCAAACCGAGGTCGGAAAAGTGGACGTCCGACTTTAGGCGCTGAGGGACTCAGGCCGGTTTAAATAGAGCTCAGATGGCCAGCGGACTCACTGGTTGCACGTACAGGAGAGTCTGTTTGCTCGGCCGATTCACTTCGAAGTTTAAAAGGGAAGTTCTTCCTGGTCCAGCAGGTTTGAATGAAAAAAAGGGAAAATGCTAGCAGTGGATTAAAGCGTCTCCTTGCGGCACCGCTTGGGAACCAAAAGACGAAGATCTCAATTTTCACACTGCCCTTTATAAACTCTGTGATGTCATCACTGGCCACAGACCAATGAGAATGGGTTGAGGGCAGCACAACGGATGCTGGGAGATGCAGTTTGTTCAGTGAAAGGATGCTGGGAGATGCAGTTCGTTCAGTCAAAGGCCATAGCCTCAACATCCTCCTTTTAGTTCCAAAGAATGCGCACTGTTCAGTCTTTGGAGCTAGAACCAGGTTCCTTGTCCATTACGTCCAAGAATGCCGCTGTCCTTCAGCGGGAAGGTGTAAGAATTCAGTCCATTAAATCCGAATCTGGTCCCAGCAGTGCATATATGATGCAGCGACTGTTTCCCTTTGTCCCCCACCAGCAACACATGTGGCAATGCATGACATTCTCCCAATCCTCCTCTGGATCATATAGCGACAATGTAGTGCATTACTGATGGTAGCCTTTGTTACTTTTTTGCTCACTGTTCTTGTGATCCTTTTGACCCCATGGGATTAGATCTTGCTTGGAGCCCCAAATGGAGGGAGATTGTCAGTGGTCTTGTATGTCTTCCATTTTCTAATAATTTCTCATACAGTTGATTTATTCACACCAAGCTGCTTACCTATTGCAGATTCAGTCTTCCCAGCCTGGTGTCCTTTGACAGCTCTTCGGTCTTGGCCATGGTGGAGTTTGGAGTGTGACTGTTTGAGGTTGTGGACAGGTGTCTTTTATACTGATAACGATTTCAAACAGGTGCCATTAATACAGGTAAGGAGTGGAGGATAGAAGAGCTACTTAAAGAAGAATGTGTGTTATAAGAAGAAGAAGAAAGTGTACCAGTGTGACGATGCAGTATTCTTATTTCACGCAGCTATTATAGTAAACATTTGGATTAATTTGGTTTAGCCCTGATATTATTGAATAACAACCACACCTGTATTTTAACAAGTTTTATTAAATCGATGTCAGATGTGGGGATGCACATATCCTCCTGTTAATAGAAGGAATGTCAAAGGGGAAAACCTGTGCAAACCGCATAGCCACAAACAGATCTGTGAGGGTCAGAATTCTTGCTTGTTTGTTTGTTCTAAATACATATTCTCTGTACCATCATACAAATAAATTCTTTAAAAATCATACAATGTGATTTCTCTGAATGTTTTTTACATTCTCGCACAGTAATATTGACAAAATAAATTAAAATAAAAAACTGAATTCCTTCCTGTGTATAAATTAGATATCCCAGGCTGAAATGAGAAAATGAGATTCAAATCACTACAAAAATAATGAGATATTGGAAACAATGCAGCCTAAATGAGTTTATCAAAGCCAGAAAATAACTAATTACTAGACTGTAAACTTAAGTTTTGGACTGAAGCAATCACGCACTATTTAAGGATGATCATATTTTGATTACCAAAACTGAACACTCTTAGTCCAGTCCTTAAACACTTCAGTCATACCCTATTTACTTAAAGAAGACTTAAGATTTAAACATATTCAGAGTGTTCCTTCTCTCTGTGGTTAAATAGAATAGGCTTTCATGGGTCAACCATTGCAAAAATGACTTACAAATATCTGGAAATAAATATTTTAAAATAAATAATTACTTTCTCTGAGATAAAATAAGTCGGGTGGGTACCGCTACAATGCCTAAAGCTGAAAATAAGAGGAAAGACTGAGAGTTATTTCCTACTGAAAGCCAACTTGATTTACACAATTACGCTAGCACATCGGCTACTATGGAAGACCAAATGGAAGCGGATGCATTCGCGCTTCCCTCTCTACCCGATAAACCTCTGAAATCCCCGCAAACAAAGAAAGGGAAAAAATTTGAAGAAAATAACCCTGACAGTATTGTCAAAACTCTTCCGCCTCATTAATTCAATTCGATTGAAAAAATTGTGAGTGAGAGCTGCATGACAATTGAAGCTCTCAAAAAAACCATTGACTTAATATCAGAGGAAATAAGAGATGTGAAATACAAGATGAAGGAGGTTGATACTAAAGTTAAGTCACAACATCATTGTTTACTCCCCGTTTCGCACCCTAAAGAAGCACTCTGGAAAAGCACCAAGAAATCAAAATTCTTGAAAGACGACAATTCAATTAAAATTAAAATTCAAAAATACTTTCCCATTGGTAAATTAAGTGTTGGTATAGCTCATATAATTAATTCTTTAAGGAGTTGTGAAGATGATGATGGCTGTGGGCAGGAAGGATTTCCTGTAGCGGTCTGTATTAAGGCAAAACTGAAGAAGCCTCCGACTGAAGACGCTCTGTTGTTGTATGACAGTCTAATAAAGAGGATGCTCAGGGTTGTCCATAATTTTTTTGCTTTTATGAAGAATCCTTCTTTGCATTATCATCTCCAGTGGTTCCACAGTTGTCCCAAGAACAGAACCAGCCTTCTTTATCAGGTTGTTTAGCCTTTTTAAATCCCTGGCTCTGATGCTGCTACCCCAACAGATGACGGCTAAGAGATTACACTCTCCACAACAGACTTGTAGAAAATCTCCAGCATCTTGCTGCAAACCTTGAAGGACCTAAGCTTCCTCAAGAAGTACAGTCTGCTCTGTCCCTTCTTGTAGACGGCTTCCTTGTTCAGTCTCCAGTCCAGTCTGTTGTCAAGGTGAACTCCAAGGTATTTGTACAGGGCTCCACCTGTGTCTTCGGGAGTTTCTGACAAAGCAAATCAGGCTGAAATGTGTCAAATGCACTGGAGAAATCAAAGAACATGATCCTCACAGTGCTGGCTGCTTTGTCCAGATGACAGTGGGTTGGTTGAAGCAGGTGGATGATGGCATCTTCAACTCCAACTCCACAGCTATAAGCAAACTGCAGTGGGTCCTGATACGTTCTTGTTTGCTTACTCAGGGGTGCCAACAGGAGTCTCTCCAGGACCTTCATGATGTGGGATGTCAGGGCAACAGGTCTATAGTCATTGATAACTGATGGGTGAGCTTGCTTTGGTACTGGAAAAAGGCAGGATGTCTTCCACAACACTGGAACCTTCTCCTGAGTAAGGCTAAGGTTGAAAAGGTGCTGCAGAATCCCACAGAGCTGATCTGCACAGGCCTTCAGGACTCTGGGGCTGACACCATCTGGACCTGCAGCCTTGTTCCGGTTCAGTTTCTCCAGCTGCCTCTTCACCTGACTTTTAGAGACAGACAAGTGGGAGGAGGAGGCAAAGGGGGTAGCAGCATTTTCTGACTTGGTTGAAGTCAAACTTGTGGAATCAGAAGAGTCCATGGCTGAGGTGAAGGATAAAACATCCGAGGTGTAATAGGAAAGCTGTTGATCAGAGAAAAATGGGATGTCTGTTTGGCTGGGAACAGGAGAGGAGGATGCTGAGCTAGTTCCTGAACTGAACCTGTTGAAGAATATGTTCAGTTCATTGGCTCTGTCCAGACTTCCATCTATCCAATCCTTCGTGTCCTTAAAGCCTGTGATCTTTCTCATTTCTGACCAGACATCTTGGATATTGTTCCTCTGTAGTTTGTTCTCCAGCTTCTTCCTGTATGCCTCCTTGCTGTCTCTGATCTTGACCTTAAGTTGCTTCTGTATACTCCTCAGTAATTCCCTGTCTCCCTCCCTGAAGGCTCTTTTTTCTTGTTTAGCGGTTCCTTCAGGTCACTGGTGATCCAGGGTTTGTTATTAGGGAAACATCTCTCTGTTCTGGTGGGGATGATGTTGTCCACACAGAAGTTTATATAGTAAGTCACACACTCAGTCATGGCATTGATGTCCTCTCCATGTGCTTGGCAAAGAGTCATCCAGTCTGTGGTTGCAAAACAACCCTGCAGGGCTTCTTCAGCGTCCTGTGACCATTTTCTCACAGTTTTCTTTGTAATAGGTTGCCTCTGAACAAGTGGCTTATATTCTGAACAGAGAAAAACAAGATTGTGATCTGATTGTCCCAGAGGAGGTCTTGGTTTAGACATGTATGCATCCTTTACATTTGCATAAAACAAAGGTCCTGTTTTCTCTTGTGGAGCAGCTGACAAACTGTTGAAATGTTGGAAGTGTAGTAGAGAGCGAGGCATGATTAAAATCACCAGATATTGCCACAAATGCATTGGGGTGCTGGGTCTGTAGCTTAGCAACAACGGAACTGAAGACATCACATGCATTGTCAGCAACGGCTGAAGGTGGAATGTAAACAACTGCCAAAATGAAACTGGTGAACTCTCTTGGCAAATAATATGGACAAAAACTTACTTCTAAGAGTTCGACATCTGGGCTGCAGAGACAACACTTTTTTCACAGTAACATGTCCTGGATGACACCATCTGCACTGCTACTCCACCTCCTTTTCTTTTCCTGCTCGTTTTCAGATCTCTGTCTGCTCATACAGTCAGGAAGCCTGGCAGAGAGACATTGAAGTCGGGGATATGATCCTGCAGCCACATCTCAGTAAAACACATAACACTGCATTCCCGATACTCTGGCTGAGTCCTTGTAAGGGCTTGGAGTTCATCCATCTTGTTAGCCAGTGATCTTACGTTGCCCATTATGATCGATGGAAGAGATGGCTTGAACTTCCTCTTTCTCTGTCTCCTTTTTGGTCCTGCTCTGCATCCACGTCTTCTCCTTATCAACTCATCAGGGATTTGTGGCTACAGTTGAGGTATTATTTCAGCTTTTGCTATGTTAATCAGCTGCTCCCGGCTGTAAACCACATTGTTGCCATGGTTACGCATCATAACAAGTTATCAAAAAGTGAAACATTTCCAGAAGACATGAAACATCAGAGTGGATTCAAATGGCCTAAAAAGGGTATCAAATACCTTGGTATACATATTCCTCACTCCCTACATGACTTGTATGACACTAACTATTATAAACGATAATAAGGAGTATTACCAGTGATCTGGAACGTTGGACTGAGCTCCCCCTATCTCTAATCGGCCATGTTGAAAGTATTCGTATCAATATCCTACCAAGATTGCTTTATTTGTTTCAGATGCTCCCAGTAGAAATTCCACAGTTAATTTTTGACAAGCTGAATAAATTGATGTCACATTTCATATGGCAAAAAAAGCGCCCCAGAATCAGACTTAAAACCCTACAATTATCTAAATTAGAAGGTGGGCTTGGGCTTCCAAATCTAAAGTATTACTTTTTGGCTGCACAAATGAAGCCTCTAAAAGCATGGATACAAAACGATACACACACTAGGTGGCTCAACATCGAACAAAGTATGTGCCCAGAACCCATGGGAATTCTACCCTTTCTAGATACACCCGTAAAAGAACTGGCAGATTGGACAAAGGTAACTCTTAGAATCTGGAAGAAGATACAATCAACCTATGGGTTACCAAAAACAATTTCATTACTAACTCATATTGGACTTATGAAGACCTTTATACCCAACAACCTAGATATTGGCTTTAGAAGTTGGTCAAATCAGGGACTGTTGTACTTGCGACAGTTATTTAATAGTGGGACTCTTAAGACTTTCGAACAGTTAAAAAGCGACTTTGATCTACCGAGGACAGACTTTTTCAGGTACTTACAGTTAAGAGCATTCCTGACAACAAACAAGGAATGGACAAAACTGATAACACCTACCCCATAGAGGAGTTTTTAATAGAACTACAGTCAGGGAGGAGAAGCAAGAAAATGGTTAGCAAACTATACCATGTGTTTCTATCTATGAACCCACATAACTCGCTGCAGATAAAACAGAAATGGGAAATGGAAATGAGCATACTTATATCACAAGACACATGGAGGCAGGTGTGTACTGAGGCACACCTAGCTACAAACTCAAATACATGGCGAGAATTTAAGTGGAAAATACTCAGTAGATATTTTAGGACACCAGAAATAGTATCCACAATGGGCCCAACTTTCTCAAGTTCATGTTGGAGGAATTGCGGGGCACATATCGCTAATCACACACACATTTTTTGGTCCTGTCCTAAATTAAGTATTTATTAAAGGGATATATATGATGCATTTAGAGAAGTTTTCCAACAAAACATTCCACAAGAACCTGCAGTGGGGATGTTAGGGGTGATCCCTGAAGGAATAGAGGGGAGGGACAAGAAATACTTAATTAACATATTGCTTACAGCTGCATTAAAGTGTATAACTATTAAATGGCTGAACTCAGATCCGCCTACTTATAATAAGTGGATCCAGAAAGTATGGGACCTTTACCAAATGGAACAGATTATGTAATCTGTTCCATTTGGTAAAGGTCCCAAAGAACCACTTTTGAGAGGCGTTGGAGCCCAGTTATACCCTTGGTGATGCAGTAGAGTGTAACTTTGGACCTTATCAAGATGTATACAATAACATATGTAAAGTACTCTTCATCCCCCCTTTTATTTGTCTTTCCTCACCCTCTTTTGTTTACTTTTTTATTTTTCTGGTGTTTGGTATTGTTTTATATGCCCTGGAGTGAGCATTATGCATACTGGATGAGCCTTAAATAACCTAAGGATTTTGTAATTATTTGAACTAATAATCTGTAATTGTGATTGCATACAGTTGGAAAGAAAGACAATATATTGTATGTAAATGCAATGCACTGCTGTTTGAATAAGGAAAAAATAAAATAAAAACTGAGTTAAAAAAAAATAATTTAAGCAAAAATCCTTCCAGCTTCACAGCACCAAAAACTAGAAAGGATACAGGTAAAAAAAATGCAATCTTCCTCAAGAAAAAAAAGGAACCAATGTACAAAAAACCCAAAACTTAATATGTAGCCAACAGAGCCACTCCAACATGCAGCCACCCAGAGCAGCGCAATTAAAGAATTGAATTGAATTTGAATCTACCCCCTGATCTCCTCAAAGGATGCTAAGACGTCAGCCTGAAAACAACCTGTCTGAGGCGCTAACTCCTACAAAGAAAAATAACCTTAAGGAGTGTACAAGAATTTTAGGCCTTTTGGACAAGGATTTTGGCCTTTTGGAAATATCAATGGGGTAAGGAATTAAGGGGAGCCCATGTTTCCGAAAAAACAGTTGGTGTCTTGATTTTAAAAGATACATTTTCTGGGGTAATCATTAACCACTAGTTATCCAAAGGGGCATGTGATCATTATAGTTCTCTCAGTCAATCAAAATATATTTATAATAACTAATTTATATGGTTACAACCCTTCTTTGGTTGTAAACTATTTAAATTCTGGGATGAAAAAAATATTTTCACGCTTAAAAAATATCTTGAGGCATACATAATTTTTGGTGGTGTTTTCAATGTTGTTAGTGACAATATTTTAGATAGATACCCCCCTAAATGTTCCAAATTCAATAGTTGTTACTTTAAAGAGTTTATAGATAAATTTGATGTAACAGATATATTTAGGGAAGAATTCCCTTCATTAAAATCATTTACTTGGCACACCAAAGATATTTCTAAACAATCACATATTGACTATTGGCTCACTTAAAAAAAAGTGGACTTTAGTGACATTGACATAATCACTTTAAATGTATCTCTTTCCCCTACACGAAATATTTCTCAAGCCATTTGTTGGAAATTAAACAATAGTCTTCATTCCCACAATGTAGTTATAAAGGTGATCAGAAACTTAATTAAATCCCATTGGAAAGACGCAAGGATTTACAGTCCTTACTGGGAATTGCTAAAATATGACATTGGAAAATATATGACATCTTACAGTAGTAACTTAGCCAAACTCAGAAGGCAAGAGGACAGACTTCGCTCTCAAGTTGCATCCTTGTTGAATAAAAGCAGTGAAAACAGTACAGATAATGAAACTATGCAGCTTTATTGATCAAGAGCGAAATGGATGAAGGAAGGCGAATAATGTTCCTCCTATTTCTTTGGATTAGAAAAATCGAAACTTAATGAGTCTATAAATTCCCTCAAGGTTAATGACAAACTTGTAACCGACCATAGGATGCTTGCTTCATTCTGCTCTAACTTTTACAACAAACTTTATACTTCCAATTATTCTGATGATAAAGCAAGTGAACTGCTAGAATCCTTTGAACAACCCAATATTATCTCTGAAATTGATCAAAAACGTTGAGATGCGAGCCTAACCCTAGAGGAAGTACATAACATAATGAGTCTCAAAAATAAATCTCCTGGCAATGATGGACTTTTAAGTGAATTCTATAAAATATTCTGAAAAGAACTTAGTCCCTTTATTCCTAAAACACTCCCTGAGAGTTGAACTAGGTAAACTACCCCCTACTCTCACACAAGGTATTATATCCTTAATCCCTAAAACCTAATAAAGATAAACTTTTAATTAATAACTGGAGACCTATTTGTTTACTCAATAATGATTATAAGAATTTAGCTTTGATTTTAGCCAAAAGAATAAAAAAACCTTATCTAAGGTTTTTGATGAATCACAATCTGGCTTAATGTCAAATAGGCAAATTACAAATAATATAAAGCTAATTTTAAATTTACCAGATTAATACAGACTTTATAAATTAAAATTGTTTTATCATGTTTTTAAACTTTTACAAGAATTTTGACTGCTTTGAACACAAATTCATGCATCAAGCCTTGAGAAAACTTTTTTATCAGAGTGGTTGAGACACTTTATAACAATGCAATTTGTTCAATTAAACTCAAACATGTTGCTGATGATACCACACGTTTTCTAAGAGATTCAGCTCAAATACCCATAGCAATTAAACTTATCCAGAAATTCTCTGATACATCGGGTCTCAAACCTCATTTTACAAATGTGTGCTGTTACTAATTTCATCATACACTCACTCAGTCTCATACAACATACCTGTCAAATGACACGTAACTTGTCTTGGAGTTGCTATTGCGAAAAATGCTGATGATAGTGCAGTTTAAACTTTGATCCTGTCATTGATTAAACCAAAAAGAAACTTAACTGCTGGCTTCAAAGAGATCTAACCTTAAGAGGAAGAACTTTATTAACCAAGGCTGAAGGGATCTGCAGGTTAACATATCCTGCACCTGCTCTCGATGCTTTGCAAATTTGTTTGGAAAAATAAAACTCATTACATTAAAGTCCTGGTAGACTCAGGGAGACTCAATTTTTCAGACTTCACCACCTTAAATTACTCTTTTAAAATCAATTGGATCAGGACATTTTTAATTAACCCTGTCTCGATATGGAACCAGAAAAATAAATAAGACTATCAGCCTGCAGCCAGCAAACAAACAAACCACGTGGGGGGCGGAAGTGGGGTGTGCCGTAAAGCAGCACTCAAATTTTGTAGTTCTTTTTGTGCACAGGTTACCACCCGCACCCCGAAATTACGTAGTGCCAGTAAGAGATACAGACTCCGTCAGGCTATGGCATGCGTGTCATTCAACCTATTGTAAATCGATGTAACATCACAAGGGTCTTAGAAATATATTATGAAAGTTGAAAAACTACATAGTGTTGCTTTAAGGGCTTTATATGTAAGAAGGAGGATTTAAATTATTTTCTGGATTTCACAGGGAGCCAATGAAGGGAAGCTAAAACAGGAGAAATGTGATCTCTCTTTTTAATACTGATCAGAGGTCTTGCTGAAATATTTTGGATCAACTGAAGGCTTTTAATTTAACTTTGTGGACTTCCTGATTGTAAAGAATTACAGTAGTCCAGCCTTGAGGTAACAAATGCATGGACTAGTTTCTCAGCATCAGTCCTGGACAGGATTTTCTAATTTTAGCAATATCTCTGAGGTGAAAGAAGGAAATCCTAGAAACCTGTTTAAAATGGGATTTGAATGTCATGTCCTGATAAAAAATAACGCAGAGGTTCTTTACGTATTACTGGAGTTTAATTTAATGCCATCCAGATGAAGTGATTGACTTAACATTTTCATTTTTAGAGCCTCTGGTCCAAAGATGGCAACTTTTGTCTTGTCAGAATTTAAGAGCAAACAGTTTAGTCATCCATGTTTTTATGTCTTCTAGACATGGCTGTAATCTACCTGACTGGATTCATCAGCATTTATGGATAGATATAGTTGTGTATCATTGGCAACACCCCTCTGAATTCATTGCCATCTTGGGTGACTTCAACCACATAACTTTGAACTATACTCTCACCACTTTTACCCAGTATGTGAGTTGTCCCACCAGAGGAGAAAAAAAAATAGACTTGTATAGTAGTAGCATAGCTTGTTAACAATACTAATGTTACTTGTGTGATCATCCTTTCTAGTTAGTAGATGCTTGGAATAAACCCAATCTTCTTGATTTTCTGTGCAGAATTTTTGCTCACTATTGCTCTCACATATTTGAAAGAAATCTTCATTGCCACAATAGAAAGACAAGAGTCAGGGAGGAGACATAAGACCAGAGGCCAACAGCAGGGACAATGATGCAGGATCTTCACAGGTAGGGAGAGATTAAAACTTGCTGAGAGAAAGATATCAATTGCTTGGAGAAACCAGGCAGCTATAAGGACAGGGTTTTCACTGATATTTCAGAGTTACTCTCACTCACACTACCAATTTTTTTTGGGTTGTATTTTTTTAGGTTACCCAGTGTGTTTTTTATTGAGATTTGCTGAAGCCGGTGCGCGAACTCGAACCTTCTTTCTTCAGCTTATAGTTGTTAAATCTTTCCAGAGTGACTGCAACAGTTAATTGAGACTGTCATTTGAGCTTAGTTATTTGTTCCTACTGAGCAGGGGGCACCCGTAACTATTAATTTTATTGTTATTTATTATTTATAAAAATGTAATGACAATTAATAACTATCTTTAACCACTATTAATATTGTTAATGACTAAGCCACTCATAGTGCAACAGTGATTTAAATGGCTTTAAATTTTTGGGAAGTCTATGGGAAACTGTAAATTATTTAATAATTGCAACATAATCTAAAGTGGAATAACTATTGGTTTCAGTTTCTGATGACTGATGACTGAGATAAGGGATGAGATCAAATAGATCCTGGAACTTAGCCTGGTCTGGAGCAGGCTGACTCCACTGAATAAATCTCCATGGTAACTTATACCATAACATGTCCTGCTGCCCCTTATCCAGTTTTTGTGCAACTAGATGACAGATAAATTAAACCAGGATAGCCATATCCCAGCTTAATCGCTTGTCCTAATTTTGTACAACTGGCCGTTATTTTCTAATGTAAAGCTGGGTTTTCTTCATGGAAGACGTTCTGTTCCTCCCACAGCATCCTGTGTTGCTATGCAGATACTGATAAAACACAGTTTACAAACAACCTAGACAAGGCTTCATTTGAAAACCATTTTTAGTAGGTCAATTGGTTTCTACTCTTCTGAAAGTGGCCTCAGGAGATTTTTTCTTTCACTTTCATTTATCGGTGGGTTACAAATATTTGGCTTAGATTTTAGACTTTACATGGAAGATTTCTGGAGGTGACCCATGGCCTATATAGTGAGGCTGACTCACACAGATAAGGCTGCAAGGCGTTCCCCCACTTCAGACTGTGCTGATAAACAACGGCAAGCCTCAGCTTCATGTTGGTTGGACTTCAGTGTTTTCCCCTTCATCTAAAAGCGTGTCGACTTCACAAGTGCAGCCACAGGCAAGAGCCTTATGAGGAGAAACTCAGAGAAAGTGATCTTTTTTATTTGGTATGACTAGCATGTGTTGAGGAACTTTGTTTGCTGATTCAAACAATAAACTGGATCCTATGAGGAACAATAACCAGACTCTCACTGACAGCTGTTTGCCGGATCTGTCTAAACAATGTGTTGTCACAGGATAGATACCTGTCTTGTCTGAAGATGGCATGGCACTTTCATTGGAATACAAAAATGCTGCCGTCTTCTGCTTCACAAGGAAAAAAAGCTGAACTGGCTCATTTATCAGGCATGAAAACAGGTCAGGGGTGAAAAGGTGAGATGGGGCCGGGAGGTTGGGGGACACATGGGGGAAGAGGGGTTCGGGGTTCTCACCCAGAACAGGGGAAAATAGTAACTCACCTTGTCTATTTTTCTGTCGTGATTGACAGCCAAGATTTTGTTTGAGGTTTTTTGGGGGGCAAAGAAACCAATCAAAGTTTTAAAAAAATCCTGAGCCTGAAATTTTTTTTATTATGTGGGTACAAGGGTGGGTGGATGGGGGAGGTAATCTGGAGCGTAGACACATTTGCAGGGTCAAAATGATTGCATGAATGATTGCAGATTAGGTTTGATTTTTGAAACAGCAACACTAAGAAAGGCCAATTGGCTTGTTGCACCGGGCACCGTTAATTTATTTCTGCATTCTACGGTGTGATTGTTTGCACTTCCGGTTCCGTTCTGAGACGGCTGAAAACAATGGCGCAGTTTTACACCCGCTGTCTTCAGGACCTGCCTAAAGTCTCTATTAACGATGTTCTTCGCTTGATTCGGGCTTTATCATCAGCTCCCCGTTGCAAGAAGGAGAAGGGCTTTAAATTTTATGTGTCTATAGACATATAGACAGCAAACGTCAATGCTGCCGTTAGGAGAAAGCTCCACCGAGTGGGGAACAATGACCTCTGGTCAACTTTTAGTTTAAGGGGAAGGCTGGGCAAGCGCCCTTTCAGCAAGCTTAAGCTATGCCAAGCCATGATCGGTAAACTGTTATTTATTGCAATAAATACTTTATTGACTTACTACAATTAGAGTTGGGTATTGTTTGGGTGACACACTCTATGTACAATGGTGTTAACTCATGGAGCTGTTTGAGAACTCTAATCTTTATTATGTAATTTAGGAGCATGCCAGAAAACATTTAAAATTAAAGCAGATGAGGCAGAAGATGCCATTGGCCAGGCGCTTAAACAGTGATTTGGGTAGGATGGGTTTATTACGAACTTCATAAAGTCAATTTTAGTTTAGAATGGCACCTTTTGTTTTCCATAATTGTTTTTCAGAAGAGGGAGCGTTTTGTTTGCATGTCTTTCAAAACAGTCTGATCTATAAGTTCCTGTTCTGTGGTCTGTGTAGAAGCACTCAGAACATTAAGTAATTCCCAGGCGCCACAGCAATCCACCACCTCATTAGAGGCGGTAAAAGTATCTAGTCATTGCTGTGTGAACCGCGAGTGGTCTGGGGCAGTTGGACCCTGTGTATGGATCTGACCTCGCCCTCTGCCCCTTCCTCGGCCTCTGCCTCTGCTACATTCATTTGAAATGTGGCCTACTTTCCCGCAGATCCAACACGTGGGGGCAGTGTGGCCACCTTGATGTCTCCATGAACCCTGGGGTGTGTGATGATGTGTATTCCTTCGTGGTCTAAACCCCCTTCCTTTGTTGTGGTTGTCACTTTGATAATAAACTTCCCCCTCATCGTCTTCAAGCTGGGTGTGAAATACCTGTGTGTCGGAGTCTGGAGGTTTTGGTTTCTTCCCCTTTCTTTCCATGAAACCTTCTGCAAAACGTGCATTGGCCATAAGGGTAGTAAGGTCGCATGTTTCCCATGTCAGAAGGTGATTTTTTATCTAATTAGTGATAGTGGGGTGGAAACTATGTAGCAGACCATTACACAAATGCCGCATATATGGGGTATCATCACCACCCTCTTTAGTAAGGCCACTATGGATATCATGTTCTTTTTGGTATCTGTATTTAAAATCATCTACAGTTTCCCCAGGCTTCTGTTTTATGGAGGCCATATGCCCATAATCTGGCTTCTTTTTAAACTGTGCACGAACTTTATCCGCTACTGCATCGAATTGTTGCTTTAGTGCTCCCTGGAAATCATTCTGAAATTGTAACACAACTCCGGCATCATCTCTTCCTGTGTAATTTCCTCCTACATGGTGCCAGTCTTTTCCCAACGATGCAGCCATAGCCTGTCCTAATTCATGACCGTTTAACCGGTAGGATTTGACCACATCAACCATATCCTCTGTCCATTTTTCTGGATCCTCCTTATGGCTAGTGATTTGTTCTACAACCTCTTTAACGTCTTTAAGTGACCATGGTCTAAAAACATATCTCGAAGTGCCATCGGCAGATGGTACTTGAATCATAGGGTTAACATCTATTGAGTCCTCTGGTTCACTCTCATAAGACTTATCCTCCGATTTTTTTTGGACCTGACTTCTTTGTAATTCTAAGTCTTTGTTTTATTGTGGTACCATCTGTTTTTTCTTCAATTGCAAATTGATCTCTTGGAACAGGAGGATATAGACCTTCCCCTACAGCCCCGGGCTGGTCTGATGGGGGTGTTGGTGGAGGTGCATAAGGTTCTCCTCCAACAGCCCCAGGGGGGTCTGTCTGGGCTGTAGGTAGAGGTGCATAAGGAGGAGGACACAGTGTGAGTTCGTCACCGAGCTTTTTCATAAGAAAAGCCTCATCTTTAGAGCCTTTGTTCTCTTTTCTGTTTTTTATATTTTGCTTCCTTTTCTCTGTTTCATCAGCCCACACACGTGCTATTTTTAACTGTGTCTGTTTAAGTTTTTTCTTTTGACCTTTAGCGATAAGTGTTTTTGCTTCGAGAACACATACCAGTTCTTTCCATTGATTTCCTTTAAGTTTCCCGTCTACGTTATACTTTCTGCGCCATTTTGTCAGAAACTGAAGATTTTCGGGGTCCTTTTTATGCATATACTTTGAATCTCCCGCTAATTTGTCGGTGGAAACATCGTTTCCCATCTTTGGGTTGTTTTTCTATAACCCTTAATGGGTTCTATTAATTGGTCTGCCAAAGTCTAGTGTTAGAATACCAAATAGTTCTAGGAGGATAATGACAATTATTAATATTAAGATTAAGATGAATGAAAAAGCAAGAACTATTAAATTAGTCTGTCGATGAGTTAAAGTTAGTCATTTATTCTTTAATTAATTAAAATAATTTTTGGGTCATTTATTTGAGATTTTTAATTGTAATCAAATTCTGCTAAATTCAATTCAATTCAAAATTACTTTATTAATCCCAAAGGGAAATTAAATGTTGTTGTAACTCATTATGCAAGTTCCTTCAAAGATTTGTTGTAGATGCTGATGGCTGTGGGTAGGGATGATCTCTTGTAGCGCTCTGCAGATCTGAAGAAGCCTCTGACTGAAGACGCTCTGTAGTTGTCTGATGTAGAGGATGCTCTGGATCTATGGCGTCTTCTTTTCAACTCATCAGGGTTTTGTGGCTGTAGTTGAGGTATTATTTGAGCTTTTGTGATGTTAATCAGCTGCTGCCAGTTGTAAACCACCTTGTTGCCATGGTTATGCATCATAACAAATGTCCAAAAATAAAAAGTATCAGCAAAAATCCTTCCAGCTCCACAGCATTCAAAACCAGAGAGAACAGCCGTCCACAAAAACAACGTCTCCACCAAAAATGGAAGAACCAATGCCTTAAAAAAGAAAAAAATACGAACCAAAGTAACAGAGCTACTCCAAAATGCTGCCACCTTGAGCGGCGCAATTCCGGAAACTGGATCGTATAGTTTTTACTCTAAGTGTCTCTTTTGTGCAACTAGATTGAGCCGTCTCATGGCTTTCTTAATCTAAGGATGTATTGTGTACTGTATAATTCCGCACAGAACGTCTCTTGTAGTGCACGTCAAACCGTACATTAACACCGTTCGGTTTCAGGTTGGACTGGCATACATAAAGATTATGTCCTGTGCCTATCTTACTCTACCCACCTGGGGTGCGGTATGTCGTTTTGATTCTGCTGTTTGTGTTTTTACTCCCATACACTAGCGTGCTTTATTTCCCAGTGAGGTGGATTGGCTCGCAAACCTAACCCGTTACAACCGTTTCCCAGCAAGGTGGACCGGTTCGCAAACCTGGTCCGTTACACCCTTTTTTCGAGGTGGACAGGTTCGCAAACCTGTACCGTTACACCCTTTTGCTGTAGTAATTAACGCATTAATCACTTAAGGATCAACACCTGTCAGAGAGGCTAAAGCGTCCTTTAGGCCCAAACAGCAGAATATACCCTGACTATCTTAGAATTGGTTTTTTTGTTTTTTTAAATGTGAAGGTGCACAAAAAAGACGTACTCACAATCTCCCCCCTATGCGAGTGATTCAAACCGAATCGATCGCACGGGAGCACCCGCAGGGGGTCCTCGTGGAAGTTATGCAGCCGGCCAGTGCAGCAATTCAGCGATCTGGACGTCAAGAACAGCCCTTCGACAGAGACCACCGGCGGGAGTGCTCCGTACGTCGAGTCACGGCACCAAGATGTTAGGTAAAAAATAGTGGTTGACCTAGAAAGAATCACACACAGGGGTCGGAGAGAATATGGAGTCAATAAGCTCTGCAGAGGTAGATGCGGATAATCAGTTCTGCAGAGGGAGACCAGGAAAATACTATAAGGAATGAGCCAACCGTGTCTGTCTGTTCTCAGCCTCCCAGTGTCCTAGTCTCTGGTCTCAAAGAGCATCCCCTCTGCAGTCTCTCTTTATTTAGTCACACTTCATTAACATATTAAAAGAACAGGATGTCATGCAAAGGAGCATGTGACTGAAACCAAAATGACATTTAAAAAGTACATTAGAAAGACACCCTAACACCATGTTTTTTCCCCTTTTTATCACCCAGTGCTCCTACCTATGTACAGTTGTTGAGTTACATATAAAAGTGCGTCCTTACTCCATGTGTTACGGTAATTTCCATAACCTGTTGATGTCACGCGACTCCATGTAGGGTATGTGTTCGGAGTCTGGCGAAAGAAGATGTGAAAGTGTATTTTGTGAGCTGTTCAGATGTCGCCACTAAATGTACGCACAAGTAAAGAAGGAATAAAGAAGTGTGCACAAAAGGAAAGTGTCTAAGCTCTACATTTCTCAAATCACGCTGAGAGCAGAAGGAAACTGCACCGCTCGCCTCAACAGGTTATGGGCCCAGGAGGAAGATTCACCACGAGGATATAAACGCTAAGTATTAAGCGAACGTACTGATTTCTTTTTTTAAAAACGGACTTGCTAAGTATCAAGCAAACCATATAAAGAAAGGTGAAAGAGCTCAGAGAAGTGAGAGCAACCGATAAGTCTACAAGCGCCAATTCGTCAAGGAAAAGAGAGATAATACGAGTTAGCATCATGGCTAATAGACTAGCAAATTTCCAAACAACACAACTGCTATTCGACGGCTCAGAAGATAAATATGAACTGTGGGAAACACGTTTCCTCGGATATTTACATAGCCTGAAACTTAAAGAGACTATCCTCAAGGAACCTACAACCGAAGAACAGAGAGCTAGCGATCAAAGCAAGAATGCTGACTGCTATGCAGAGCTAATAAGGCTAATAGACGACAAAAGCTTGTCACTCGTCAGAGATGAAGCCGCGGACAAAGGCAGGGAAGCCTTAAAGATTCTGAGAGATCATTATTCGGGAAAGAGCAAACCTAAAATAATAAACCTTTACACAACGCTGACGAAATTAAGGATGGCAGAAAACGAATGTGTGACAGACTACATTATAAGGGCGGAGAACACGATCACAGCTCTTCGTGATGCCGGTGAAAATATGAGCGACGGACTGATCATCGCCATGGTTTTAGGTGGACTCCCCGATTCGTTTAAACCACTCGCCATTCACATAACCCAGAACGAAGACAACGTAACCTTTACAGACTTCAAAAGGAGATTAAGAATATACGAAGAAGCTGAAAAAATGAACAAGGCAGAACCAAAAGACAATGTGATGAAAACAAACACTAAAGAACAAGTAACAAACAAAACACACATCTATCCCAGAAAAGAAGAAGAAAATGAGAAGACCTGCTATAAATGTGGAAGAAGAGGACATATAGCCCGAAGATGTGAGAAAAAGGTGTGGTGAAACTTTTGTAAAAGTAACACACATAAAGAAACCAAATGCAGAAAAACGGGGAGACGAGATGATGTCCGGAAAGTAACGGAAAGTGACGAAAATGAAGAGCAGCAAATGAGGGAGCAACCATCACCTTCAAAAGGGGGGAAAGCTGCATGACAACTAAGAGTGGAAACAGGTTTGACATCCATGAAAACGGAAAACTGTATTATTTACCCACTGTTGAAAATGACAATGACGTATGTAAAGCAATCCATAACATCCAAGGTTGGCATGAAATCCTAGGTCATTGCAATTTTGAGGATATAAGAAAGTTACAAGGTGTCGTAAAAGGTATGGAAATAAGAGGGGATGTCAACAAATCAGTGAGTGCATGTACAGTTTGTACTCAAAGTAAAACCGTCCAGACAAGAAATAGGGAGCCAGATGAAAGAGCTAAAAAGCCATTCCAACTAGTCCATACCGATCAAGCTGGTCCCATGCAGACGACAACACAGGTACCATTTTTGTGTACTTTCTGAAGGCAAAAAGCGATGCAGTTCATGCAACTGAAAAATTCATAGCAGATGTAGCACCATATGGTGAGGTAAAGTGCATCCGTTCTGATAATGGTACTGAGTTCACCAGTCAGGATTTTCAGGCACTTATGACCAAAAATAGGATTAGACATGAAAAGTCTGCACCTTACTCACCTCATCAAAATGGTACGGCAGAAAGGAGTTGGCGTACCCTTGTAGAGATGAGCAGATGTTTACTGAAGGAAAGCGGATTAACAGATAAACTTTGGAACTATGCAATGCAAACTGCAGCCTACATTAGAAACAGGTGCTACAGCAGGCGAACAAAGATCACAGCTTATGAGATGTTAACGGGAAGGCAACCAAATATTGCAAACATGCATAAGTTTGGGGCCACATGTTTTCCTTATAAACAAGAAAAAGGGAAGTTTGAGCCGAGGTGTGATGAAGGAGTTTTCATTGGGTATGACAAATACAGTCCGGCTTACCTAGTCTATTACCCAGGTGAAAATAAAGTCCAGAAACACAGACAGATAAAGTTTGTAAGTAAGACTACAGATGAAAAAGAAACACAAACCCCAAAGTCATATTTGGAGTATGATGATGTGATGGTTCCCAGAGAAGAGTGCAATGATGTTGACTCAACAGGCAAGAAAGATGAAGTTGACCAAAATGTAAATGCTGACTATGATGTTTCTGACACTTTACCTAAAGAGACTGAAAACACAGAGTACAGCGAAGCCTGTGAGACAGCCCAACGAAAGAACCCAATACGAACCAAGAGGAAACCAGGTTATCTCCAAGACTATGACACTGAATGTAATGATAATCTCCAGATGTGTGTCAATTTCTGTTACAGAGCAGTGTGTGACCTCCCCAATACCTACCAAGAAGCTTTAGCCTCTGCAGAATCAGAGCAGTGGACAATAGCAATGGAGGAGGAGATGAAATCACTGATAGAAAATGAGACATTCACCCTTACTAAGTTACCCGCAGACAGGAAAGTAGTGGGGGGAAAATGGGTCTATACACTTAAAACTGATGCTAATGGAACTGATAAACATAAGGCAAGGTTTGCAGCTAAAGGCTATAGCCAGAAAGAAGGAACAGATTTTAAAGAGACGTTCTCACCTACCGCAGACATGACGAGTGTGAGGATAGTAATGCAAAAAGCAGCACAAGAAGGTTTAATTCTACATCAAATGGATGTTAAAACAGCTTACTTGCATGCTCCAATAGACTGCGAGATATTTGTGGAACAGCCAGAAGGTTTTGAAAAGAAAACAAAAACAGGTCAAAAGTTAGTGTGTAAATTACATAAGTCATTGTACGGCTTGAAACAGTCAGGCAGAAACTGGAACTTATTGTTACGCGAGTATTTGACTGAGAACGGTTTTGAACAAAACCCTGCAGATTATTGTCTGTATTCCAGGGAAAGGGAAAATGAAAAGGTGATTCTTGTGGTTTGGGTGGATGACCTTATTCTAGCAGGGAGCAGCGAACAAACACTAAATGGTGTAAAACAGATGTTCACAGACAGATTTAAAATGAAAGATTTAGGAAAGCTAAAACACTTTTTAGGTATAGATTTTCAGCAAAGCAAAGATCAAGTAAAAATGTCACAGAAGAGATATATAAAAAAGATCTTAGAAAGGTTTGGAATAAAGGACTGCAAACCAAGGGAGACCCCTTGTGAGCAGAAACTGGTGTTTTCTGAAAATGGACAAAAAATGACAGATACAAGGAAATACAGAGAAGCGGTTGGGAGTCTGATCTATCTATCAACCTGTCTAGGCCAGACCTTAGCTTTATAGTAAGCAAACTTTCTCAGCATTTTGGAGATCCCACAGAACAACATTGGAACAGTTTGAAGCATGTGCTGAGATATTTAAAAGGGACTCAGGAAAAGGAGTTAAGCTTAAACAAAAACACTTCTGATGTGCTAGGTCTTAGATTTTTTTGTGATGCTGACTGGGCATCTGAAGAGAAGGATAGGCGCAGTGTAACAGGGTACTGTGTAAGCCTAGGTGATAAAACTTTACCCATTTCATGGAAAACAAAGAGGCAGCCTACAGTAGCCCTTTCAACTTTTGAGGCAGAATACATGTCTCTTGCTGCTGCTTTACAAGAGGCTATTTATCTAGAACAGTTACTTTCTAGTCTGGATAAGTACAGTTATCCAAAGACTAAAGTGTTTGAGGACAATCTAGGCACCATAGCTCTTGCTAAAAATCCAGTAAATCGACAGAGATGCAAGCATATAGACATTAAGTACCATTTCATTAGAGAGATTGTGACAAATGGTAAAGTTCTGCTAAGTTATAGTCCAACTGAAAAAATGGTTGCTGATGTCATGACTAAACCAACAACGAAGCTGAAGCTAAAAAGGTTTTCTCATTACATGTTTGGTGTTTAGTGTGAGGTCAACAAGTGAATCATAAGGAAAAACATTGAGCTAAGTTCGAGTGGGGGTGTTGAGTTACATATAAAAGTGCGCCCTTACTCCATGTGTTACGGTAATTTCCATAACCTGTTGATGTCACGCGATTCCATGTTGGGTATGTGTTCGGAGTCTGGCGAAAGAAGATGTGAAAGTGTATTTATTCCTCCGCAATAAGTACAATAAGTGTACTTATTGCGGAGGATCTTTTTCTTGCGGGTGGATCATCTAAACTATTGATCCTTCTAATTGTCAATCATTCTGGTGACGGCTGTGGTACTTAATAACAGTTGCTTGCAACAGTATCCCCAATTTACCAATCTATTGTCCGACGCCAGGATGTCCCTCGAAAAAACCTAGCCTACAGTCAATGGGGAAAACTTATTGTATAGCCACCTTATAAGCTATAAGCCATTTTGTAAGATGTAATAATTTGTGTCAGAAAATGTAATTTAACAGCAAATGGCAATAGTATATTACATTTTGAGTCTGTAAAACCTGTATGTTCTGAAACTGACTACATGCTATGACTTGCAAATGCACAATGCTCAAGACATCATAGTCGTACCGTTTTCTTTACCAAAGGAGGCCTCTGTTGTATGGTGTTGTATGCTACTTTTTTGGGGCTATTTTTTATTATGCAGTACATATGTTTTAACTATATCTTTAGTAAGAGTTTAGAAGTAAATAGGCCTGTTTATATTATTCAGGGTAGTAAAACATGACTCTTTACCAGTATTTTATGGGGGTAAGGTTTTAAGTAAATAAACTCTTGGGTAAAGATATGAACTGAAAGCAGGGAGGATCGGTTATAACTCTAGTTCATGGTACGGCTATAAAACCAGGTCAGGAGACCTGGAGAAAATGTATGACTTGTCAAGATGTAGAAGGAGGAGAGAGGAGTCATGTGATATTTTCTTTGTTCTTCTGTAATAAAAATGGTACACCCTTGTAGAGAAGCGAGTCAGATCTTTTCTGGCTCCCATCTGCAGGTGCGTCCTATGTGAAACAGATATCTGTTTGTGTGTGTTATTTTACTCTCTGTCTCTCAGTTCTGGGTCTTATTTTGAAACAGTTCCCGCCGGGGTTTTGGAGTTCGGCGCCCCCACCTCTCTGAGTAGAAAGTGAGTTGCGGAGCATATTATGGTACGAAGCCGACAAAATGGTGGAGAATGCGGGCATTAATTTGGTTTTGAGTTTTCTCAGGGCTGGGAGAGATTGAGTGTGAGTAATGAGTGTGGCATAACTGATTGATACATGTGTTTGTGGCATTATAGTAATTTTGTGTTTTTTCTTTGAGTTCAACAGAGAATCGGAGAGCGACTGGATTGATCCTTGCTAATCAACACCCGGGTGGTTTTGTATCAATCTGGAAAAGCGCTAACACCAAATTAATAGGTATTGATCGATTTAAACGTTCTCCATTTAATGTTGACGTGTTGTTCTTTCGGTTGAGGGCCGACCAAAGTGCGGACCAGGGCTTGAGGGTTAGCCGCCTCGCCTCCGGTAGGACGCTGTCGGAATTCTCCAAGGCTGGCAAACGAGAAAAGTAGACAGCAGCAGAGCCTGTGTGCTCTCTGTTGTCGAGACGGATTCCCTTGGAGAGGCCGGCGTATCTTCCAAACGCACGTTTGAGCCACGTGAATTGGATTGTGTTTAAAGGTCCGGCTTTAGGTGGCTCCAGTAGAGGTTAGTGTTTGATGAAATTGTAAAATTGTTGTACTTTCTTTCTTTCTAGAGTGAGTGTGTGTGTGATTGGAGAAAGTGGAGGTAACGGAAAAGAGCTACCAAGTGGCTCTTTGCACACCGGCCTCATATAAACTTCTCATTTAGGGGAACTAACCGACTGAATCTAAAACCATAATTCCTCTGCGAATCTTAAACGCCTAGACAATGCCCGCGCTTCTTGTATAGACAATAAGCGTAGAAGCTTGACATTGTAGAGGAATAAGGGAATATCATTTTCAGTCAGCTAAAGTACCACCATAGCTGGCTTACGGCTAACACACAGTGTGGATGAGTCTCGCCTGGAATAAAGGCGTTCAACCTTGTGCAACTACGTAAACACGTCTAAAGCATTGTCTAACACATATATATAGGACTGTTATTATGGATAACTGGTAGTAAACTCTTTAGAATATATATAAAATAACTTTTTTATGGTAACGGAGCGGTCACGTTTGGCTTCCGGTTGAGCTAGGTTGCTCATGGTTACAGCTAATCTCTGGTAGCTTAGTTACCGAACTGTATTTATTTGGCTCGGTTAAACAGTCATTCCAGTATTGATGGCGAAGTGTGGTTTTGTTGGAGGCATTTTGTTCTTGTCTTTGGTTGGTTTACTTATGAGTACGGTTTGTTAAGTTTAGCATCGTAGTGAAGAATTAGCCATCTGTGCACCGGCGTATTCATTCCGCGGTGTGACCCGGAAGTTTTATTGGGCCTGACTTGATCTGTCAGTCCGGCTGAGTTTTTTTTTTTTGAGCAAACTGTTGACGATTTTGTGTTGCAAAGCGAGTTTTAAATGTATTTCTTTCGGTATATGTTTTAATGATAAATAAAAATTGCTTTATATTGGGAGAATTCTATTTCTTCGTGTGTTTCGCCGAAGTGCGCGTCCCGGGTTTTGGCGCAGGCCGGACTCTATTAGGAATTCTTTGATTTTTAGACGAAACGGCAATAATCTCCGTATATAAATAAATTTATGATAAGATAAACAGTACTTTATAAACCTTTTTAGCTTTCCTTCGTTTCGGCTTTGCCTAAAACATTATTAAGGTTAATGTTGCATGACAAAATAATACATAAACCCCTTCACTATAAAAAGAAATAAATGAAAATTAAATAAATAAAAACTGTGCCTGCCTTTACTGTTAACTGCATTAATATTGAAGTAAATTTGGGCCTGCGAATTGATAGTTTATCAATTAAAATAAATAATTTATAGAGTTAATACAAATAACCTACTTTGTTAAATTTTAATCCATTTTGGATTTTTGTTACGAATTTTCAATGGCAGCCGAATATAAATTACTCCCTGCTCCACAGGGACAGGAGTGGCGTACTTTAGATGCCCAATTGTTAGTATACATTTCTAAATTATATTCTGTTTTAGTTGATAAGCCCGGTAAAAAAGATAAAAACCAGTTCCAGGGCCTTATGACGGCCATGTGGGCTCGTCATGGTGCCCGAGGGGATGATAAACGGAGTCTTTCACAGATGTGTTTTGAGGAAGGAAAACGTTTTGCAGATAAAGCTAAAACAGCAAAGAGCATCACTGGTGCTAAAATGAGACACTTAAAAGCTGAGAAAATGTGGAAAACATGGGGTTTAACAGGACAGGGTATTGATCATTTGTGTGTTACTGCAGAAAATAGTTTATTGGCAGACCATACTCCTCCCCCGTACCGGCATATGTACCCCATGTTGACGACCTCTGGTCAAACACATATTTCATGGGGCTTGGAGACAGACAATGGCCAGATTGTACTTCAAAACACGCAGGGTGACGCACAGAGTTCACCATCTCCTTGTGAGCCATCCCCGGTGGGCATTACTCCCCCCCTTCCTTCAAGCAGTGCAGTGTTGCACTGGAGTGGCCTCCCACAGAGGTCTGTAGCCCATAAACCATTGACTAATAAACCACAGGGTGATATAAAGGTAAAAGATGATGGACAAGATTATAAATTGCGTTTTGAAGTCACCGGTAAAGGGATTGTAGAACACACTGGGGAGGAAAAGCGACAGCTACTAAAATTAGTTAGCAACAAAGTAGAACAGAACACCGATAAATTGTTCTTGGCGTATAATGCTAAATTGATGGACGAGATGGAGCAGCACGAACACAGGTTAACTAAAGTTCAGCGACAGATGGATGAGGTGCTGCAGGATCAGGAAAGATTAGCATCTGTGGTAAGGGGGCAAGCTGCAGACCTTCCAGGGAGTGCCAGCCCCAGTCAACGTGATGAATGTGCAGCAGTTGTACAGGTCGACAATATGCAGAGTTTGGTGGACAAGGGGAGTGAGGGGCCATTTAAGAATACCAGATCTAAGTTACAAATGGGGGCATGTGGGGGCCCTGATTTAATGCTTCCTTTAGTGGGAGCATCGGATGGTTCAGTAATTTACAAACCATGGAAGATGGCTGACGTATCTGCCATCATTCTGCAACTCCCTGCTTTGACTGGTGGAGGAAACTGCTGGATAAATAAATTAAATCAGCTGACTTCAGGGCAAACCCTAGCGGTGGGAGATTGGAAAGCCATTATGGGTAGAATGTTGACACTGACTCCTGATTTTAAATGGTTTACCTGCATAGATTTGGCTAATGCATTTTTCTGTTTACCGCTCCATCCTTCTGTCAGGGATATTTTTTCATTTACATTCAGGGGCAGGAAGCTACGTTATACTAGGCTTCCGCAGGGCTTTGCTTTATCTCCAGGTATTTTTAATCAGGTGTTGAAGCAGTCATTAAGCACTGTACAGCTCCCTCCAGGCTGTGTACTGACCCAATATGTGGACGATTTACTTTTAGCATCCCCTACTGTTGAAACGTGCATAGAAGCTACTCTAGTTGTGTTGCAACACTTGGGAAAAGAGGGATTCAAAGTCTCCCGCGATAAGCTTCAGTTGGTCAGGCAGGAAGTCCAGTTCCTGGGGCGAAGGGTGACCGCTCAAGGCGCTGGACTGACTGACACCCACAAGAATGCTATTTTGGCTCATTCTAAGCCTCTCACTGTTAAATCAATGCTGTCATTTCTGGGACTGACAAATTTTTCCAGACATTATGTGCCTAATTACACAAACCTTACCACACCACTCAGGGCTCTTGTAAATGCTCATGGTATGAAAAATCTGCATGTTAAATTAGAATGGGACATACCAGCTGAGGAGGCATTTATTAAGTTGAAACAGGCTCTAGCACAAGCAGCTGATTTAGCCACTCCTGACTATACATGTTCATTTTTTCTTAACACATCAGAAACAGATGGGGTGGTTAATGGGATTTTGTTTCAGAAAAAAGGTGGTCAGAGACACATTCTTATGTATCTTAGCATAAAGCTGCAAGCTATTGAAACGAGACAGCCGCCTTGCACGAGACATGCAGCAGGAATTGCACATCTAGTGGAAAAAACATCACACATTGTCAGGGGTTATCCACTTAATATTTTGACATCTCATGGAGTGATGGCATTGGTTAATTCTGAGACGTTTACTCTTTCTACTTTGCGTCAGCAGCGGATTAGCAGAGTTTTGGAGGCACCAAACATTATTTTTACGCATGAAGGAATAAACATGGCTGACCAAATCACCACCTCTGGGGAGCAGCATGACTGTGTCAGGCTGAATTCTGTTGCTCAAAAGATACGTCCTGATTTACGGTCGGATCCCTTACCTACAGGTTTTGTGCTCTATACAGATGGTTGTTGTTTTAGAGATGGACAGGGGCAGTTGAGATCAGGTTTTGCAGTTGTTGAGCAAAATGGGGATTCACTACAGACTGTCGTTTCAGGGAAGCTGGACGGCAAGCAGAGCGCACAGCGTGCTGAGATAAGGGCTCTTATTGAAGCATGCAAATGGGGAAGAGATAAAGACGTCACGATTTACACTGATTCGAACTACGGGTTTTCTGTTATACATTATGAATTACCACAGTGGAAAAGAGCAGGTTTTGTTACTGCTACTGGTAAGCCTGTACAGCATCATGCAGATATTATGGAGCTTTTGGATGTTGTACAGTTACCAGCTAACCTCGCTGTTCTTAAGTGTAAGGGTCACAGCAAGGCTGACACTGTTGACGCGTGGGGAAATAGTGCAGCAGATTTGGCGGCGAAAGGAGCAGCAGGTTACCTGTCACATGTCCACACGCAGCTGATTGTCACGTCAGCACAGGAAATGTCAGACAGTTTTGCTGAGGAAGTAAAGTTGGCACAGCAGGCTGCTGCGTCGCAGGAGATAACTGTGTGGAAGGATAGAGGTGCGATTTTTTCTGATGGCTTTTGGCGTGGGCCTGATGGCCGTTTGGTTTTACCTGCCGCGTTAAAACCCACCCTTTTTCAGGAGGCTCATGGTGCGGCACATGTGTCATACACTCAGATGAAACGTAATCTTTGTTTTTGGTGGCATCCCTTCCTGCCACATTTAATTAAGCGTTTTTTGAGTGAATGTGTGGTGTGTGGTCAATTTAATCCTAGGCCTACTATCAAGCCAGAAATGGGCGCCTTCCAGGACTTGTGCAGGCCTGGCGAGGAGGTCGTTATCGATTATACAGATATGGTGACCCCTGTTAGAGGTTTCCGTTACCTGTTAGTGATGATTGATCCACTGACCTCGTGGGTTTCAGCTTTTCCTGCTAGACGGGAGGATGCTCAGACAGTGGTGAAATCTTTGATTAACCACTGGATTCCGTGCCATGGCTTTCGGACTAGGATCAGGTCTGACAATGGCACACATTTTAAAAATAAACATCTCCGACAGGTTGAGGAACAGATGGGAATAACCCACAAGTTCGGTACTGTTTACCATCCGCAATCCCAGGGCGTCATCGAGCGTTCTAATTCAACTTTAAAGTTAAAGCTGGCAGAGAACCACAGGTTTCACCGCACCGTGACCCGGACCCTCACAGTGATCATCAGCAGCTGAACGGCCTCGTCTCCTCCTTCCTTCCGGCTCCCCGTGACGTGCAGGGACCTGCGGTGTCTCCTTCCGAGGCTGGGCGTGTTTGGCTGAGGGTGTATAAAAGAAAGTGGCAGGAGCCAAGGTGGTCTGGCCCGTTCCAGGTTGCTGCTCTTACAACCCATGCTGTCCAGCTGCGGGGAAAGGGTTCTATTTGGTTTCACTGGTCTCAGTGTGCTCCGGCCCCCGACCCCCCTCCTGTCCCTCACGCTGCAGCAGCTCTCTGCTGACCTGGGAGAATCTCTTTGCAGTGGGTGGTGTCGGTTCTGACTAGGCGGTGTCGACTGCCGAAGCCAGGAGGCGGGGCCTGGCCCACCCAGAAGATTGGTTGGAGTTGCTGTAATCATCCAGTGTAATCTATATGTGCAAAAATTGGGCGAGATAAGCAATTTGGACTTGCTTTTCTCGAAGAGGGATTATACCGAAGAGAAAAGATCGCAAGAAATCAAACACATTTCACAGCAGGTTTTGACCACCTCACAATCGGTGGGGGAAGCTATTGGAGGCGGGGCCTGTCTGTGCATTTGTGTTTAGTGGGGGAAATGTTCAGTTAATGAAGTAACTGTCATTTCAGTGAGGGCGATCTGCATAAAAGACAGTAACATTGGGAAAAATAAAGAGTCCACTGTACTGAATCATTTCATCACTCTGGTAGCCGCCTGCTGCCAGAGAAATAAACAAGAGCGAAGACTAGAGAACAAAATAATAAAGACTGAACACTTATTAATCATTTTTCTTGTATTTTACAGGTTGTTTAACCAATTTTTATTTACAGGTGCAGATTGTTAGACACTGCCTAAGAGGGTGTCAAAGAATTTTTAAGTAGTCGATTTGTAGGATTTTTTCTTAATATTCAGTTTTTACGGTTTTATAAAACTTTTTAGTAATAAGCTAAAATATTTTAAGGGGTGTTTAAAGTATAATCAGGTTGACTGACTACTAATTTTTGTTTTATTTATTCTTTTTTCATTATGATGTGGTTTTTGTAGGATGCTTTTGGGGTTGGTGACAATTGCTAGAGTTTGCTTTTTACTAAAAGAATATTGAGAATTAGGTTAAAACATAAAAAACAATAATAATAAAAAAAAATTAAAAAAAATATTGCTTAAAGGTAAAGATAAAAAAATAAATAAAAAAAACAGACACCCTTCTTTTTTGGATAAAATAAACATAGGATCACACCACAGACAGAAATATGCATCTTTGGGAAAATAAGAAGGTGCTGTACGCCACAGGTTTTTGCATGGTGTTATTGGTCAATATTATCTTTTACTGTTGTGGTGAATGGCCCTATAATAGTTCTACAAATCAAACGCAGGTTGGAGTTCACTCAATTAGACAGAGAAGAAACTTAATGGCTAAACCATCTCCCTCTTCACGGTGCGGCACTTCCGAAGCACATCATGGATTTTCTCAATTTTGTATACCAAAAGGACGATCTGCAGTGATTACTATTCCTTTAAATACATTGGTTTATAAGGGACAACAAGCAAGTAAATATAAAACCTACCCCTTGTGGTACATAACAAATGATCAAAAAGATACTAGTTGGTCCACTTTAATTGCTGATCCTTTAGGATATGACTGGAGAAGGTATACCACTACCGATTTTGCAAAACACATGCGTCCCTTGGTTAAATTGGATAAGACTGCAGATAAATTACTTCTTACGGTTAATTTAACTAAGAGTGATCTCCTCCCCTTAAAATATCTCCAGAAGGGGGAAGGTTGTACTCTCTTTATAATTTGGGTTTATAAAGGGGGAAAAGATGTTCAATTTCCTATTACAATATGTCAAGACTCTCTTAATGTTTCCACCTCAGTAAGTCAAAATCAGGCCTCAGCAGCAAGAGGTAGTATAATTAAAGAAGAACCATCTGTGGACGATTACTTTGAAATGATGACAGGAGTGGGAGGCTCCACTAATAATTGGTTGCTTATGGTAGAACATGCAGGACGAGAAGCGAGACAGGACTGTGTTGTGTGCATGGGAGCCCGACCTGTTCTCAAGGTGGTCCCTGCACCTTTTGAGCTCAACACAACTTGTCTGGTTTCCCTGCTATCTAGTGAAAATCCAGTAAAAGATTGTAGTAACTGGGAAAAATTATTCCCTATAGCTGATAACAGAGCTATCCCACCCTTCTTTGATAGTAATGTAGCTCCAAATAATTTTACTTGTTTCAAAAATGGTGAGCCTGGAAATAAACTAATGGGTTCAGTCAACATTACATATTGTAATTCAATCCAAACTTTCCTTAAATCTTTTCAGGCTCGTGCTGACATCTGGTGATGGTGTGGAGGAAAAATTCTCCGCTCCATTTTACCTAGTAATTGGACAGGATTGTGTGCACCTGTTACATTAATTATACCAGTAGCAATATTTACTTATGATCCCACAGGAGACCAGACTCTTCTCACTTTGAATAATCATGTTAGAAAGAGGGACTTAAGCCACGAAGATGATTCAACTTATATTGATGCCATTGGAGTTCCTAGAGGTGTTCCAGACTAATATAAATTGGTTAATCAGATCTCAGCAGGATGGGAATCAAGTATTTGTTGGTGGTGTACCCTGAACAAGAACGTGGATAGAATAAACTATATACACTATAATGTACAGAAATTAGCTAATAATACTAGAGATGGGTTTGAGGCTGTTCATGAGCAACTTAAAGCCACCTCCTTAATGGCCTTTCAAAATAGAATAGCGGTCGACATGATCCTGGCTCAGAACGGCGGCGTCTGTTCCCTCTTTGGTGATCAATGTTGTGTTTTTATCCCTAATAATACTAATGCAGACGGCAAATTAACTAGGGCAGTAGAAGGACTCAGAATACTTTCAAATAGGCTAAAAGAACAATCAGGTGTAGATACCTCAATGTGGGACGATTTGTTAAATAATATGTTTGGTAAATGGAAGACTCTGGCAATGTCTATAATGGTTTCTTTAGCAGTATTTGTGTCAACTATGGTGTTATGTGGATGTTGCTGTATTCCTTGTATACGTTCATTGCTCACAAAGTGTATTGAAAAAGCTGTTGGTGATAATATGCAAGGTCAATATCTGTTACTCCCTCACATGGAGCCTGAAGGAGAAGTACAGAGGAGTGATCAATCTATTTGAAAATAGATTGAAAGAGGGATTTGTTGTATTCTACTTTTTTGGGGCTATTTTTTATTATGCAGTACATATGTTTTAACTATATCTTTAGTAAGCGTTTAGAAGTAAATAGGCCTGTTTATATTATTCAGGGTAGTAAAACATGACTCTTTACCAGTATTTTATGGGGGTAAGGTTTTAAGTAAATAAACTCTCAGATATGAACTGAAAGCAGGGAGGATCGGTTATAACTCTAGTTCATGGTACGGCTATAAAACCAGGTCAGGAGACCTGGAGAAAATGTATGACTTGTCAAGATGTAGAAGGAGGAGAGAGGAGTCATGTGATATTTTCTTTGTTCTTCTGTAATAAAAATGGTACACCCTTGTAGAGAAGCGAGTCAGATCTTTTCTGGCTCCCATCTGCAGGTGCGTCCTATGTGAAACAGATATCTGTTTGTGTGTGTTATTTTACTCTCTGTCTCTCAGTTCTGGGTCTTATTTTGAAACAGTTCCCGCCGGGGTTTTGGAGTTCGGCGCCCCCACCTCTCTGAGTAGAAAGTGAGTTGCAGAGCATATTATGGTACGAAGCCGACAATGGTCAGAAGTGGGACTAGACATGGGCCATGGGTGACAGCTGACAACTGTCCTTTCCAATACTACCCTTGGGAGGACAACGAAAATCAATGTGAGTATTGAATCACAAGTGCACACTGAAAAGACAACAGTTTCAACAGTTCAAGCTAAGAAGGAGGCTTGAGCTTCAGTGCAGGGCCTTCCCGGGTTTGGCAGAGGCAGAGCAATGCCCAGGACTGTACATAGGTAGGAGCACAGGGTGATAAAAAGGGGAAAAACATGGGATAAAAATATTTTAAAAAAAGACAACAGTTTTTGTATTTGGATAAAAAGGACACCATTTTTATAGACAGATATTGATTCAATTTCCTTAGCAAGATTTGTTTAAAAGCGCTTACACAACTTACATTAGAGGTTGAAACTCCACATCGCAGGGATACATTAAAAGGTCTTGAATACTGAAACAAATAAATGATAGTTTTAAATCTCAGATATATTTAATATAAGTACGTTCCTCAAATAATATGACCCATCATGAGTTGTCAATACTTAACAGCATTTCCCTGAAGCTTCATTCATCTTTGCAGAGTTTTTTTCTTCAATTCACCTTACCACCTGTCCACCTATCTGTACCACTGTTTTGCAGTTATTGCTCTATAGATATACATTTATAGTACTAGGCCACAACTATTAGTAGAACACAGTCATTACTTAAATTTGTACACAGATACCACTGGAATTTGTACTAATTCTCATACACCTTATCCACTAAGTAAATGACATGACATGAGATCCATAAAACTGATTTAATTCTTCTTCTTTCTTATTATTCTTTTCCTCCTTTCGTCTTCCATCTTAAACAAAGAAAAAGAAAAAGCAAGGTTTTTATAAATGCTTGATTGAAATCATTTTAAGAGGGTGGTTAATGGTGAAATCATTAGGACTCATTTACCACTTTTGCCTTCTATGTGGCGCCAATTTAAGCGCCTGGCCAATGGCATCTTCTGCCTCATCTGCTTTCATTTTAAATGTTTTCTGGCATGCTCCTAAATTACATAATAAAGATTAGAGTTCTCAAACAGCTCCATGAGTTAACACCATTGTACATAGAGTGTGTCACCCAAACAATACCCAACTCTAATTGTAGTAAGTCAATAAAGTATTTATTGCAATAAATAACAGCTTACCGATCATGGCTTGGCATAGCCTAAGCTTGCCGAAAGGGCGCTTGCCCAGCCTTCCCCTTAAACTAAAATTTGACCAGAGGTCATTGTTCCCCACTCGGTGGAGCATTCTCCTAACGGCAGCATTGACGTTTGCTCCACCGAGTGAGCGCAGGTACATGGTCTGAAAGACACGGAGAGATAATTGTTAGCTGCCACTGCCCTGTTATCCATTATCATCAGCTCAGTTGTGGGCACGATGATGAAGATGGCTATATTGTGCTATTGGGTCGGAGAAATTTATACCTTTTTTATATGATATACCCTTTATATTTTCCAGCCTTATAGCCGCGCGCGTGTGTGTGTGTGTGTGGGTGTGTGTGTGTGTGTGTGTGAAATTGAATTGGTCACCATTTTATGTTTTTTGTTTTTTTCCTCCAACTCCTCTAATCTCTCCAGGTCCTCCAGGGTCTCACAGGGATGGTCCAGTATGTCCTCCGGGTTTCACGCTGGCAAGTTCTGTCTGGCTAAATTTATAATTTGTTGCTGCTGTTCAATTATCAAATCTAATTTCATCAGTACTTTCCTTTGAAAATCTAGAAGAAAAAAAAGGAATGTATCACAATTTTATAAAGAAATAAAGAACTGCATTATGTAGATACTATCTTATTAAAGCCTTTGCAATTAAAGGAACACTCCACTTTTTCTGGTAAATTGGCTAGGAGGTATTTCAGACAAATTTAAATAACTCTAGGATACACTGCAAATAGCGTAATTTCCCAAAAAAGGAGGCATGTTCCTTTTAAGTAAAGACAGCTGACTGACATTATTTAGACTTACTGTCATTTGCCAATTGCGTTGTAGTGTGCTCAGCTTCAAATGAGAAAAGAAGACATATTTGTATTTGATGTTACAAATGTTGAGACATTTATACATTATATGATGTATTAGTAAAGGATAATGTATAGCACGCTGGTCATTATTGGGAAAATAAGTCCCTTCAGGGCGAAGCAAGACCCCTCCATGCCCGTTCTATACATTATCCCGCCTATTATACAGCTACTTGTCATTGTTTGGACGTCCTTAGACGAAAATAATGACCGGTAGAACTTTGGGAAATCCTATTCAAGTCAATGGAGCATTCTACTTGCATTGTGAAGAGCCATATAATAAGTAATAAACATAACAACAATAATAATACACTGTTTTGTGACACCAATACAATAGTTAGGTCAGGAAGGTGATAAAAGGAACAGTGATAGAACAGCTTGTAAATGTATAGCATCTAATGTATTTCATTTGTTTGTTTTTACAGGATTATTTCACAACATTGTGCTTACCATTTGAAGGACCCGCCAGCGGAGATAGACCAGTAACTGCAATTTTATGAAATGAATGATTGTGAAATGCAGTTTTCACACTTAATATTTTTATTTGTAATTTAAACGTGTATTTCACTCACCCTGCACAAGTGTGGGTGTGAGTGAACGAATCCCTGGAGACCCTGGAGACTCCTGGCTTCTCGGCCCATGTTGGGTGAGGAAGAGGTCCTCGGAGAACTCATGTAGTGATCCCAAAAAAAGAAGACTCTATCAGCGAAGGTGTAAGTACAGCAAAACAGCAGAACATTTAAGGGTTTTGTTTACGCCTTACCTGGAGTCTCTGAGTCACTCCCGAGTGTGTTCTGGTTGTCTATCAATTGGAATGTTTTTATAGTTAATAGAAGTAGTTAATAGCTAAATATATAATATATAGTTGTACTTACGTTCTGGAGTGGGTGGGAGGGCTCTAGCTATATTTGGGACTGGCTCCGCAATTTATTTTTGGTGGGGGTTGGGGCATTTCATCTGCAAAGTTAAGAAAAAATAGCTTGTTAACATCAAGAACAGCAGATCTGATCAAGTGGGTCTTCAAGGGTGATTTTGAGGTGGTCAGGTCCGAGTGGTCATGGTTCAAGAGGGAAGTGGCTACAATGGAGACTGGTACTTACATTCTGGAGGAGGTGGGAGGACTATCTGAGGAGTTGGGATGAGCTCCGTTTTTTTTGGGGGGGGAGGGGGCATTTCATCTGCAAAGTTAAGGAAAAATAGCTTGTTAACATCAAAAACAGCAGATCTGATCAAGTGGGTCTTTAAGGGTGATTTTGAGGTGGTCAGGTCCGAGTGGTCATGGTTCGAGAGGGAAGTGGCTGCAATGGAGACTGGTACTTACATTCTGGAGGAGTTGGGAGGACTCTGAGGAGTTGGGACGAGCTCTGTTTTTTTTTGGGGGGGGGGGCATTTCATCTGCAAAGTTAAGAAAAAAATGGCTTTTTAACATCAACAACAGCAGATCTGATAAAGTGGGTCTTCAAGGGTGATTTTGAAGTGGTTAAGTCAGAGCGGTCATGGTTCTAGAGGGAAGGGGCAGCAATGGATACTTACCATCAGAGGACTCCATTTCATATCTAGTCGGCCTTTTGACCTTTCTTTTTTCCCCCCATTTGATTCAGCCTCACTATCCGCATTTGATGTGTATGTAGCTTTTTTTGCTTTCCCAGCTGCCCTGATGTATGAATCTTAAGGGAAAGAATGGGAGAAATCTTTTATGCTGTTAAGTAACATGCTAAGTACAATATGTTTTGCTACCATTTAACACATGCCTCATATATGCCATTGGTTGTTTTTAGGTATTTTTTACCTGTCTTTAGCCATATTTTTTTTATCGGATATTTGGTCCACCTCTCTTTATCGGGCAGGACCGCCTTCATAACCCTTTTCTGGACATGTGTATTGGTCCAGTATGCAAATGTTCCCTGTAAAGTTTTGAAAGTAGACATGTACATGTACTGCAGAAAAAATATAAATCTTATTTAAGCATTCACATTAAAAGTACTTTCTTTTTTTTCACAATCCAGGTACTGGGAAATGCAGCCATTGCGCCGTCCTCAAACTCGACCACTGCATATTTTTTTTGATCAGCCATTTCTACAAAGGAAAGGATGTTAAGGTAAGCATGGTAAAGTAGGGAATGTTGTATGGCTTTGTTGAGCATGCGTGGCCTGTTCAGTTGAAAGCCCACTCACCACGTCAAGGTATAGGCCAATGAGTGGGGTGTTAGTATGTGTTAGTAAGTGTTAGTGGCGAAAAAGTTTTAAAAAGTTGAGTTAAAATGTTGTTAGACAAAACCTTCTGTCTTTTCCACAGATTAATACCCCGTTCTATTTTTCTTTTAGCGAACTCATAGCTCGTTTGTGACGTCATTTCATACGAGCTGTTTGCGTTCTGTTTGTCAACCAGCTGCGAGATCCTTACCAAAAAAAAGCACAGACTTTTTGTCGTGCGGAGTTCACAAAAGTAAAACGGCCTGTTCATTTTTCATTCATTCATTCATTTCAATTAAAATAAATAATAAACACTCTATATTAACATGCTTATAAATCTGCGCGGTGACTGTCCATCTTTTGCACTCTGAAGGCGTCCATGCTGCTCTGTGTTAATGAAGATGGCATCGGGTTTTTTTTTTGTCGAGGTGAGCCTGCATCCCTTACGTGGATGTGTTAAAAGCATAGTCCTTGCCACACAATTTTCTCCACACTACCTTATCATTAACTTTGATATAACTCCCTCCCACCTTGCTCTTGTTCTTCGCCGCTGCCACCATGTTGACTGTCGCTTGTCACACGCTCCCGTCATGTGTGAAGTTAAATGAATAATAATAAATAAATCTTTTTTTTTTTTTTTTTTGTCGAGGGGAGCATGTGTCGAATATCGGCCGTTTTGTCGACAAAAAGTCCCATCCCTAGTTATAACACACATGCAAACATAGTTATAACAATATAACACAGTGTTAGGTTGGGTTAGATTGAACAACAATTAACCTAATGTTTTTTTTTTTTTTGGACAGTGGGAGGAAGCCGGAGGAGGGAGGGAGAGAGAGAGAGAGAGGGAGAGCGAGAACCCAGGGAGAACATGCAAACTCTGCACAGAAAGGCCACTGATTGAATCCCTCCCCAGCCGAGGCTCGAACCTTCTTGCTGTGAGGCTGCGGTGCTAACCACCACACCACCCCTATTTTTTTTAAAGATTTTTCTTTGTTTTTTTTAAAGGATTTTTGGGCTCTTTGTTGTGTGGCTCTATGGTGTCGGTGGTGGCCTTTTTATGTACTCCTTGTGACAGTCCTCTTCGTTGCTGGATTACATTTTTATATATATAACTAGCTTAGCAATACCCTTGTCCCGTAATACAGACTCTAGGTATGCCAAAGAAACTGTGTGGTGGCCTTTTGAAACACTCCTTGTGAGAGTCCTCTTCATTGCTGGGACCATTTATGAGCCATTCAGCAACAGTTTCAGCTGTTGTGTGGTTAAGTTGCATGGAGGTCTTCCATGAAGACATTCTCATCTCTGTTTTCCCCCGTTATTGCTCTCTTGGTGCAACTGGCTTCTGGAACCATCATTACTGAATAGTGCTTCGAGTGCACCCTAAAACACCCAATAATGCGTGAGTCACAAGGACTCAAAAACAAGGGAAAGGTGATTTATATACCCGACACCGTAACAATGGACTTCCAGAATCATCTTTGTTGTCTGTTTCTTCTATCACCTCGTAGCATTTGCCATCGACAACAAAGCTGTTGTTTGGTCGTGACACTTTACTTTTCTCTGGCAGCATCACGTTCCTTTGGTGTTGCTTCATCTCTTCGAGCCGCTTTGCTACTTGTACAAGTGGCTGTTTTCCCGATCTCACAAGCCGTTTTAGTCTTTGCATGTAATTCTCAAACACAAATCCACTACAAGCATCCAGACATCCAAATCGTCTTGCTTCTGCTGCAACATGCACAAGAGTGTGTACATTGTACACCATGAAATGGTTCCCATAAAGGTCCTTGACTCGATTTACAAAGTAAGCCATCAGCTCCTCAGCATACTTGTTGTGCTCCTGTTTGTGTGGGCTAAGGAGGAGACTCAGGGCTATGCTGAACTGCATGAAGTGATCATACAGCTCATCCTTTAGTATGCCCTTCAACACCACTTTGCCTGTGTACGGTGCAAATTGGCGTAGCTCTGTGGCTTTCCATCTGTCGATATCCTCCAGCTTCCGAGGTTTTCTAGCAAAGCAACTGGGCATTGATTTCCTCAATGACAACAACCTTTCGCTTACCTGATTTACTTGACCAGCTGACATGCGTGTCCTCTGCGGCCCCTTTATCCAGACTTGTAGGAGTTTCTTCATGACTCCTAAGCAGACTTGGTGCATGTAATCAATGGGAAACTGCTCAACCATGTCTACTGGGAGCCTCATCAGTGGTGTTGTTGGAATCTCCTCGTTTTGTTGGCGGTCCTCCATCAAGCGGCGGAACTGGTCATCTGTTCTTAGGCTGAGATCATACACTTCTGGGAATGTCATCCTTCCTTCCCATACACCTCTTTGATTGCACTTGTCACAGCCATGATAACCTGTGTATTGTTTGCTGCATTTGACAAAAGCTCGAGCAGGTGCATCACAGACAATACAGTGATTTTTAACTTTGATGGCTCCATTGTTGAGACCATCTCTCAGTAGGTCCTGAAGATCGTCTACCATTTCCTCCAGGAACTCAAGTGAGTTTGGTTTAGTCTGGCCTAGTGTTAGGACCACAGAAAACACTGTTTGTGGTTGTAGGTGAATATAGCAAAGGACTGGCCACATTGTTGTCTTGCTGCTCTTGAAAAGTGGTAAGCCATCCACATTCAAAGAGATTTCTATTTCTCCTACCACTTGAATAACTTTTCTGGGGTAAAGTTGCAGCTGTTCCATGAGTGTGTCCTTGAAATCAAAATGTATGTATTGCATGCCTGATTTCATATTGACTTCAATGTGTCTTGGAGTTTGCATCAGAGTACGAGCAGTTGAAGGCAATTCAGGGTGGCCATGTATTTTTAAACCCTTCAGAAGGTCATCCAAGGCGGTGTGGGAGATCTGGTGTTTTGAGGCCCACCCCTGAAGAAAATCCTTTATTGAATGAGGATCGTCCTCCACTTCAGACTCTTCTGAGGTGGTACTTGCCTCCTCTTCTGTAGTGTCAACGTGAGAGGCCAGAGAAGCAACTGCACCCACCTGTTCCTCCCTGTCCTCCTCCGTCTCTTCTGAGTTGCTTCTCTCCCCTTGTTCTGTAACCTCCAAGTCAGAATCAACATTGTCTTGTTCCTGCTCCATTGCTGCTCCTTTGTTTTGTTCCTCCTCTTCCATATCTTCACTTTGTTGTTGGTTGACAGTCATCAGAGTCCTTCGAGCAAGCTTCCATCGACGAGTATACTGCTGTCTTTGCAACCTGTCCATTCTTGAGTGAGTAAGGAAGAGCTAACCTGACACTTGACTTACCTGACACCTGATACTTACCATTCAAAATTGACACCTGATACTTACCATCCAAAATTACTCACCTGTATAACCTAAAAAAAAGAAAAAAAAACAGCCTTAGATTGCTGTTTTGTTGTCGTTAAATAAAGAGATAGAAACAAAACCATTTTGACAAAAAGTGTTGGGACATTTAAAGTACACCCATTCAAAGTTTACCATATGTATAACAGGAATGCTAGACTGTTGCACTAACCAATCTCTGTTGACATCTCTATTGAGCTTATAAAATCCAAGTGTGTTTTTACGTGTCACTTTTGGTATACCATAAAAATAACAATAAAGCATGCACATCCAAATTCTAAAATTGTGTGTTGGATGGCAATACAAAATAAGTGAAGAAATTCTGCTACACAATAGCCCAAAAATAATTTAATGTAATGTTTTAGGCGTTAACATGATGTCTGATGAAGGGTCTAACGTGATGAAGCAATGTAACACCAGTGAGAGTAGAGTTAATGGATATACCCGTGGATGTTGTTCGGCTCTGGCCCAATCCGAAATAAATAATTTGATAGAACCCAATTGTTATGTAAATGTTTTTCCATCTTTTTCTCATAGAATAGGTCGTAGTCTACAATGTGAACCTAGTTTAAGAGCTTGACATTCCCCCACGAAACAATATAAATGGTGTGCATCTGGACACGGGTGTAACTGACGTGGGGGACTTTTTACAGCTGTTACAACCTACAATCCGTTATCAACACGCGGTTATGCGTTTTTCTAAGCGTCTTTAAACGCACCATAAGCGCATATGCTAACGACAGGGGAGACTGCTGACCAGTTGCACGGTGTGGCAGTGTCTACAAACCAGAGCCAGCATAAAGCAACAAACTTTGCAGTTTTTTCAAAACAAGTTTAGCAATGCTGTTGCCTGCAGATAGTGTTAACTACACTCAACAAAAATATAAACGCAACACCTTTGTTTCCACTCCCATTTTTCATGAGATGGACTTAAAGATCTAAAATTCATTCCAGATACACAATATTACCATTTCTCTCAAAGATTTTTCACAAATCAGTCTAAATGTGTGATAGTGAGCACTTCTGCTTTGCTGAGTTAATCCATCCCACCTCACAGGTGTGCCACATCAAGATGCTGATCTGACATCATGATTAGTGCACAGGTGTACCTTATACTGCCCACAATAAAAGGCCACCCTGGAATGTGCAGTTTTTTGCTTTATTGGGGGTCTGGGGACTCAGAACCGGTCAGTATCTGGTGTGACCACCATTTGCCTCATGCAGTGCAACACATTTTCGCATAGAGTTGATCAGATTGTCAATTGTGGCCTGTGGAATGTTGGTCCACTCCTCTTCAATGGCTGTGCGAAGTTGTTGGATATTAGTGGGAACTGGAACACGCTGTCGTATACGGCGGTCAAGCACATCCCAAACATGCTCAATGGGTGACATGTCCGGTGAGTATGCTGGCCATGCAAGAACTGGGACATTTTCAGCTTCCAAGAATTGTGTACAGATCCTTGCAACATGGGGCCGTGCATTATCTTGCTGAAACATGAGGTGATGTTCATAGATGTATGGCACAACAATGGGCCTCAGGATCTCATCACGGTATCTCTGTGCATTCCAAATGCCATCAATAAAATGCACCTGTGTTGTTCGTCCATAACAGATGCCTGCCCATACCATAACCCCACCACCACCATGGGCCACTCGATCCACAACATTGACATCAGCAAAGCGCTCACCCACACGACGCCACACACGCTGTCTGCCATCTGCCCTGAACAATGTAAACCGAGATTCATCCGTGAAGAGAACACCTCTCCAATGTGCCAGACGCCATCGAATGTGAGCATTTGCCCACTCAAGTCTGTTACGGCGACGAGCTGGAGTCAGGTCAAGACCCCGATGAGGACGACGAGCATGCAGTTGAGCTTCCCTGAGACGGTTTCTGACAGTTCGTGCAGAAATTGTTTGGTTATGCAAACCAATTGTTTCAGCAGCTGTCTGAGTGGCTGGTCTCAGACGATCTTGGAGGTGAATCTGCTGGATGTGGAGGTCCTGGGCTGGTGTGGTTACACGTGGTCTGAGGTTGTGAGGCCGGTTGGATGTACTGCCATATTCTCTGAAACGCCTTTGGAGACGGCTTATGGTGGAGAAATGAACATTCAATGCACGAGGTACAGATCTGGTTGACATTCCTGCTGTCAGCATGCCAATTCCACGCTCGCTCAATGTTTGTGGCATCTGTGGCATTTTGCTGTGAGTGTACATGTATAGCTTTACTTTTGAGGACCAACCTTTGACAGCCCACCACCCTTGTGTGGACATTTGTAGTTGTGAGGACATTTTGCCTGGTCCCCACAATGTTTAACTAGCTATAAAACTCTACTAGTTAGGTTTAGAAGTATGGTGTGAATTAGGTTTAGTTTAAGGTTAGGGTTAGGCATGTATCAGTAATGGTTAGGTTTAGGGAAAGTGTCTGGGTTAGGCAAGTAAAATCAACGGAAGTCAATACAATGTCAACACAAGGATAGCAAGACGTGTGTGTGTGCGTGTGTGTGTGTGTGTATGTATGTATGTATGTATGTGTATGTATATATATATGTATGTATGTATGTATGTATGTATGTGTATGTATATATATATATATATATGTATGTATATATATATATATATATATATATATATATATATATATATATATATATATATATATATATATATATATATATATATATATGTATGTGTGTATATATATGTATGTATATATATATATGTATGTATGTGTATATATATATATATGTATGTATATGTATACATATATATATATATATATATACATATATATATATACATATATATATATATATTTGTATAATTATATATGTATATATATGTATATATATATATATATATATATATATATATATATATATATATATATATATATATATATATATATATATACATATATGTATATATGTATGTATATATGTATATGTATATATGTATATATGTATGTATATATGTATATATATGTGTGTATGTATATATATATATATATATATATATATATATATATATATATATATATATATATATATATATATATATATATATATATATATACATATATATACATATATAATTATAAAAAAAAAAAAAAAAAATATATATATATATATATATAATTATAATTATACATATATATATATGTGTGTGTGTGTATATGTATATATATATGTGTATACATGTATACATATATATACACATACATACGTATATATACATACATACATATATGCAGGATATGCATGTATGTATGTATGTATATGTATGTATATATGTGTATACATGTATACATATATATACACATACATACATACATATATACATTCATACATACATATATGCAGGATATGCATGTATGTATGTATGTATGTATGTATGTATGTATGTATGTATGTATGTATGTATGTATGTATGTATGTATGTATGTATGTATGTATGTATGTATGTATGTATGTGTATGTATGTATGTATGTATATATATGCATGTATGTATACATACATACATATATATATATATATATATATATATATATATATATATACATATATATACATATATATATATATATATATATATATATATATATATATATATATATATATATATATATATATATATATATATATACATATATATATGTATTGTAATTCTCCGCCTCCTTATTAGAATTCTGCGCCACTAGCAGACTAGTGTGAATTTAGGCTTGAACTAGTTTACTAGTGTACTTTTATGACATCACTAGTTAACTAGTTATGACAAAGGATGCATCAACTAGTTAACTAGTGAGCCTGCTGCCATCACATAGCTAGCTAGTAAGCCATTTATGGTTCACTATTTAACTAGTGACATTGACCTACTCCAACTAGTTAACTAGTGAGGAGTTATGACTTCACTAGTAAACATGTGCACATTTTTGGCTGTCACTAGTTAACTAGTGAGACACAAAAACCTTCAACTAGCTGACTGGTATGCATTTTGGCCTTTACTAGTTAACTAGTGGACATTTCCGGCTCTCACTAGTTAACTAGTGAACATTTTTGCTGTCACTTGTTAACTAGTGTGCACAAACATGGCTCACTAGTTAACTAGTTAAAAAAATGGCTTGCATGTTGGCCTGATATCAAGATATCAGTATAAATGCTCAAGCGGCTGGCCAAATTATGTAGAAGTTAACAAGTGGGAATTTGACATTCGGTAGTCAGCTAGTAAATTTTTTTCTACCTTACTAGTTTACTAGTAATATATTAACGTCTTTTAACTAGTATTTAACTAGTGAACATGCTGAGCAATACTAGTTAACTAGTAATATATAAAACATATGAACTAGTTAACTAGAGAGAATTTGGGCCTTACTAGTATTGTAAATAAAAACTTTTAAACAAGCATTGAATAAATACACAGGCCAAAAGGTGAAGGGGTAGTGTGCTAAAATAATTAACTAAATGCAGAAAAGTGTTGGCACAGGATGTGACCCATGGGTCAGAAAGGAACGGTCACGATTAAATGGCCAAAACTGTCAAGAACAGGATATGAGTTAGACAATGGGTCACGATTCTCTGAAAAAAACAGGAAACATCTGTTGGGAGAAGGAAGGTTTTCTGCTTGGCAACCAAAAGGAATATTTTTAAAGGGGCTTAACCTATTAGGGACGGACTACAGGCACACTTTGCATCTATATGAATATGTATAATTGAGCTGATTGGATCCTGTAAGAGATGCTGTCTCTCAGAATGTTTTGTAATAACTTTGTATAGGAATAAAAGGCATTTATGAGGAAGATTTCTTTGGAGATGATTTGGTGAGAATCTCTCCCCATGCATGCCCAAACATATATATTGTGTGAATGTGTAATTCTTTTTTATATTCTGCCACAGGATAAACGAACTGGGAGAGAAGAGTTAGCAGACAGCAGGCTGGTCAGGGACTGTTTGCATAGCAGCGCGAGGCGCAGGCTTTCACTTAAAAATCTCCTCTCATCACTAGTTAACTAGTGGACATTTGGGCTGCCACTAGTTAGCTAGTTCACACAAACATGGCTCACTAGTTAGTTAGTGCTGAGAAATGGCTTGCATGTACATGACAATTATCCCTGATATCAAGATATAAGAATAAATGCTCAATTGGCTTGCCATATAGGAAGGTCATTCAGGGGATTGAGTTTGTGGTGCCAATCTGGAGAGCTTTTAACAAGTGAATGACTTGAGGTAGTTGGACTTTGCTATTATGAGCAAATCTCTCTTGGGGGTTGTTCAGGGTCATGCAGTGTTCAAGTGCTGATTCTTCCTTGATCTTCAGTGTTGGTGCTGGTTGCTTGCCTCTTGCTAGTAACTATAATTGATTACTGGTAAATTTCTTCATAAGGTTGTCTAATCGTGACAGCTACTACATTGGTGTCAGAAGCGAGATAACTTGCTAAGAGTTGCTTTCCTGAAGGCCTGCGTGTGAATCAGGCTGTTTGAATAGAGCTGCTGAGCTCTTGTGAGCTGTGCTAAGAAATATGGCAGGATTGTGGTAAAACAAAATTGCAATTGTAAAAAAAATAATAATAATTAGTTTATTTATATATCGCTGAAAGTCATTTCAATCCAAACATTCCAGTCAGTTTAAAATTTTAGCTAGTTTTCTATGTAAAGAATCCCAGCAGATTGCATAGAGTAATTGACTGGCGTTGATGGAAACTCCAACCACAGCAATCCCTCTTCCTGTTAAACTCTCCTTTAACAGGAAGAAACCTCCAACAGAACCAGGCTCAGTACAAGAGGCCATCTGCCTCGACCAACTGGGGGTTTGAAAAGGGAGCAGATACAGAATTAACAAAAGAAATGATGTCTGAACGTATAAAAACTTTTTGCACGTGTTAAAAGTAGAACACATTGTATATACATACCTATTCAGAATCTGCAGTTTAAACAACAAATTTTGTGATGGTTGTGATCCTCTGACTGATATGGATAGACGCTCCAGCTCAGCGTACTTCTTATTCAACACCTCTTGAAGTTCTGACTCGACCGACTTCAGTTTACTGCTGAAGTCTGATCTGCCGCTTCACGTCAGAGCCTCCATGATCACCATGTCAATGTCCACTAGTTAACTAGTGAACATGCTGAGCAATACTAGTTAACTAGTAAGATATGAAACATATGAACTAGTTGAGGAATGTCCACAGCAATCACCTGTATATATTTGGGGGGGAAATAGTATACATGACATGTTTATAGGCTTACTTGACAATAAAGGCAGTGGAAATCAAACTTACATTAGCGTAGATATAGCAGACTGCGCACCAACTGCTGGAAGTCCTTTCCCACTTCAAGTATTCCAGTTACAGGGGAAAACCATCCACATCTGCCCTCAATGGCAAAGGCTCGTACCACAGCATGTTTAAAGACACACAGACATCAAAGTCAAACTTTCAAGCCTTAAACAAAATTAACATGCAGATTATAACAAAATAAGTGACCCAATATTTGCTACTGGTCCACTGGCCTCCTTCTATTAGACCTGGGCATACAAATTCCTCAAGACATTTAAGCTAACAGGATTAGATGAACTACCATCACAACAGTATGCGTTTATAAAGAAATTAATCTGAAGTTTTACGTACAACAGGTCAGGGGGCTCCAGCTGCAAGGAAATGTAAAGACACTAAAACTCCAAATTAGTAAAACAAACAAATCATAAAGTGACAATTTTAAAGTCCATTTAACCAACAGCTACAAGAACACTAACAAGTTCTTTTTTTTATTTGTAGAATGTTATGAGCTATATTTTAGATAAGTTAATTGACATCTAATGACATCTGGTGGGAAGATCCTCCAGGTCCAGCCTCCTCCATCTCTTCTTGGCAGCCTCGGAGCATTGGCTAGGGCGTGGCACCCTGTCAAGCCTGCAAAAACAGACTTAAACTGGGAAAAAGTGTTAACTCCACAAAATTAAATTCAATTCAGTTTATTTATATAGCGCCGATTCACAACAGATGTCATCTCAAGGCTAAGAAAGCTTTTCCCAAAGACAAATAGAGCAGAGTGAATAATGTCTATGATGTGGAAGAATGTTGTGCATCATGGGCTCCAAGAACTAAAAAGGAAAAAGTGTCTGAGGACTGCTCCAAGGGCAAAGCCCAGTGAAATGATGGAATAGGTATATTTAAAAAAACGCATGTGTGGGTTCAAGGAGACATGTGAAGAAAAAGAATGACATATTTGTGGTCATCCAAGACAGAAATGACTCACTGTTAAACAAAAAATGTGAGAAGTCAACCTTAGTAAAATAAATAAAAAAGCATAAAGTACAAAAGGACGGCCTCTCGAAGAGAATATGACAACAGGTCAGAACTGAGTGTCATCAAAAGTCTTATGAGGAAGAGCAGGTGCAGCTTAAAATGAAGATGCAGCCATTCTTAAATCAGGGAACCTGGGGATTGAACAAAATCAACAACCCTTGGGTTAAAAATACCTTTAAAATATGGTCACAGGTCAGGAAATACCTCGGACTCCCACTCTCGGTGCAACAAGTATTGCACACAACATAGACTTTCTACCATGTGAACTAGAGACATGTTTTAAAAAATGGAAAGAGGCAGGGCTGAGTACTATTGGACAGCTGTTTGACGGAGAAACCTTAATGTCTTATGAACAGCTTAGACTAAAGTATAATCTTCTAACTCATGATTTTTTCAGGTAATTACAACTGAGACACTATTTAACAAATCACAAGGAATTGGATAAACGACGTGCATTACCAACCAAATTAGAACACTTTCTTATGCTGGTAATTAAGGGGACTATATATAAGAAATTTATTTCACACATATACAGCAATATGCTGTATATGTAAGCCCTGCGCTTACAAGAAGAACAAATGGATAGCCTAGATATTAAATCAAAATGGGAATTAGAGATGAATGTCATAATTTCGGATGAAGACTGGACTCGGTCATGTGATGAGGGACACAAATTAACAAATAGCCCCACATGGAAAGAATATGAATGGAAAATAAAAATAAGATTATTTAAAAATCCTTTTGTGACCTCTAAATTTGGGAACAACTCGAATCTGTGCTGGAGGGGCTGTGGCCTGGTGGGAGACCACACACATTTTTTGGGACTGCCCCATGTTACTGGACTATTGGCAAAACATTAAAAAAGAAATGAAACATTTTTTAAATATAGACTTGCCCTTTGAACCATCTTTTTTTATACTCTTACCAGAATCTTACCAGAAGACATTGAAAACGTAAAATCAGCCTTGCTATCAAAGCCCTTCTTCTGATAGCTGAGAAAATGATAACGGTGTCCTGGCTCAGGCCCCAGCCTCCCACAATTGCACAATGGAAGCAAAGAGTTGGAGTCTTCTACAATATGGAGTTCATAACTGCTAAACTAAATCTTAAAACTGAAGCTTTTTTGGAACACTGGTCACCAGTAAATTTATACTTCAATCATCATGTTGACTCTTAGGAGAGATGTATCTGTGTATGCATATGTACCTGACAGCATGTGTTTGTGAGGGCATTTATGTGTGGACACAGATAGTGATTTACCTGCTAGTATGTTTCTTGTCTATTTGGATCTCTCTCATTGGGGCTGAATGAACAGTGAGAAACTTAATTATACAGTTTGTGAGATGGATTGCCTGGAGAAATGTCTTTACTGTACATGGATACTGTATGATCGATAAGGTCGATGAACTGCCCAACAAATCATTTGTGCAATGTCATTGAACATTTGACTGTACTGTTCATAATTATTCTGTTCAACTGAAATAAAAAGAAGTAAAAAAAAATTAAGATGCAGCTTACAGTGAAGCCAATACACAGTATATGGGGTTATGGCAGTGTTTCTCAAACTTTTTTTATCATTCCCCACTTTGGACAAAGGAGCATACACAAGCCCCCCATGCTTTTATCGCCCCAACAGAATGGTGACCACGCCTGATTTTTAAAGTGTTTTATTTATTTAAATAGCCGAGTTAGTCTACAAGTTTTTAAGGGTATAAATTAGTTGGAAAAAGGGGTTGCGCACTGGTATAAAGCCGGCTCTGAAATATGTGCTGTCAGTAGTTGCTACATGTAGAACTTCAGCTCACAGTTGGAGAAAATAAAAGTTGTAGTTTTATCAAATTTACAAAGCTTTCAAAAGTACAAAATAAAAAAATATATAATAAAATAAAGAGCAAGATACTCATCCCTGTATTTTCTCCGTGGTTGACCGTGTGACTTCTCTTACTCTGAAACGTTCCCTGATCTTTTTAGATATTTGTACATTTTGTAGATGGAATCTCTGATAATGCGGCTACTTTAGCTTGTTTTGTTCTGCTGCGATATATTTCAACGTCAAACTCCCAGCCCAATGTTCCAGGTCCCGGTTCTGTTTACAATGATGATCGCAATTGCTAATTTATTTGAGTGTGTTTAATTTTGTGAGAGGGAGGAGCTGGTTGATTTAATTTACAGTGCAGTGAAACATTCACAACGACAGAATCTAGGGGGAAAAACTATTTAAATCCCATTGATTTCACGCCCCACCTGCAATACCTCTGCGCCCCACTAGTGGGTTCGCCCCATAGTTTGAGAAACATGGTAACTGTAGTAAGTCTGCAAGAAACCTGACTGGACACAGTATTCTGGCTGGGATATGTATATTTGATTGATAAGGGTCCATCTTTCTGTGGTTGGATGCAAGATGAGTTGCATCCAACCTTGATGGCTTTTTTCACAGGGGAGAAACGGAGAGAGTAAATGGTGGCAATGAGGGCTGTGATCGGGGCATCCACCTTGACAACGTTGAATTCAAGATCGGTAACATTGTGGAAGTATCTGCGTTCTATTGGAAGGTATTTTTTCACTCTAATTTAAAGCCTCTCTTAAAGGAACAGACACCCATATAATTTTATGACCCCTAGGCTCTCTCTGGCTCTTGTTTCACCTTCCAGCGTGCTCGTTCATTTCTGAAAAAAGGAGCAATAAGAAACAACAGAACACAGTTATAGATTTTAACAGCGAAACTTCATTCGCTGGGCTCAGTTCTCCCTAACTGAACGCCGTTCTGCATCAGCACAGAGTTTTTATTGAACCACGAGTTGCATGAAACCCCTCCCCTCAGGTTCTTCACATAAGGCAACGCGTGATGTACTACATTCGTCTTGATTGTTCACTGTTTCTAAGGGTTTCTACATCATCACTCAACAGCACATTCCAAACGGTCCAACTCAACTTAGGGGGCAAAAGTGTTCCAAGCATTACGAACTGGTCCATATTATTTTAGTTCCTCCATGATCTTGTCAATTTTCTTACCTTCCCCTTCATATCTTTTCCGGTTAAAGTCAACAAACTTTTTAACAGCCCACCTCCCGTAGAGTCCAGTACTGTAAAACGCCTGATAGGTTGTGTGTTTCTCATCTTTCAGGTCCTTCTCTCATCTGTGTGGCAAATACAACTTCAGAAGCCATCTGTAAAACTTCTTAGGGTTATTCTTCTAGGAGAAACGAATTAATCTGATAACTGCTTGTTTGCCCATAGCCCTTTTCTGGATGTATCCTGCATCATTTAGGAGGGCAATTGGATTTGGTCCATCAATTTGTCTGCCATATAGGACCCTGTGAATACACAAATTCAGCCAGGCACATGTGTTCATATTCCAATGTTTGTGGTCTGTTGAGATATTTTTCAGGCAATCCCGTCATCCAAACATTCTCCTCATCTGGGGTCCATTAGTCCATAAGATGTTCATGAGTTTGTTCATAGGCAAGCTCATTTTCACGCAGTCTTCATCTGTTTGAATAAACAGAACACTCCTTGAGGCCTTTTTTGGACTGCATGTCCGGGCAACAGATTTTGAGCACTCACCTCTCTCTGTTTTGAATAGGCTTGCATGATCTTTTTCATCTAATCCTGTTGGTTAACATTGGACTTCTTTTGGTCCTCAACGACAGCCTTGAGGAATTGTGCCATTTCATGTTCTGGCTTGGCAATGTATGACATCATGTACTCAATGTATGGGAATATATCCCTGCCATTAATCAACAGCATATTTTGTAAATTTCAGAGCATTATTAGTTGTTTTTTTGCTCAGATCTTATGCTTTTCGTCCCCAAAACACTCTGTTCACACTCAAAAAGTTCCTTCTTGCGTCTAAATATGTGTTCATGCACTTAAATTGACTCCTCTGTGTTTGAGCTTCAGTCCTCTGTGCTCAGATCTTTTCTCTGCGCTTTCAAAACCTGCTCACGTGGATTTTTCCTGTGCTCTTGGTATTGAGGCGAAACAACCCTGCCAAAAGTCCCCCAGCCAATAGGAAGCCAGATATGATGCTGACCAATGAGATCGTCTCAGTCTTCTTTGGGGTGCGCTTGTTTTCATATACTCACGTAGGTGCGCTCATCATTGATACCGGTCTTTTGCACTTTCTGACAGCTTAGCGGAACTCAGCTGACGGTCAGCCAACATGGCTAATAACGGAAATTGGGAACCAGAAGTAAGAATTATTTTTAATGGGGGGGTTTATTAAACCCCTTAACGTAATTACCTCCCGTTGGCAGTGTGTTAAATATCTTTGGGTCAAAACGGCCCTTTTTGACAATCAACAATAATTTTACGTCCAGCTAATATACCCCAATAAAGTAATTACTCCGCAAGTCTTCCTTTATCCACCTCTGCCGCTAAAAACGTTTGTAAATTCCTTGCTCTCTATTTTATTTAGTTCTACTGAATTACAAGTTAATTTCAGCCAGTTTCATATATATATATATATATATATATATATATATATATATATATATATATATATATATATATATATATATATATATAAACACATGCACACACACACACTAATTTCCTTTTGGGATCAATGCAGTATTTTTGAAATTTAATATATAATTTTTTTAAGCTGGTGATGTTTTGCAAATCTGCACTTTCTGAATAAATAAACTGAATATTTTTTTAAACAGCCATTGCAACACCATTAGTGTTAACAACATTGCAGGGCCATAACAGCATGCGCTCTTCTCCACATCTGCCTCAGTGCTGATGACCTTGTGGCCCCTGGGGATGAGCTTGAAGATGATGTAGCAGAGGATGAGGCTGGTTTGGAGAAATCAGCGGTGCTCTCCGGTAGGACAAACTGTCTTCTGAACATGTCTTAGTGATGTGGCAGCCGTCGATCGGGTCAGGTCTGGATGATGCAGTGGATGATGCAGTGGACGCTGCGAAGAAGCTGCCCTAAGCCCTGATGTTCCTAGTGATGTTACGATGTGTGCCGAGGCTACGAAGCGTGTGTCGAGCAGTGGAGGGGGCGTTTCCACAAAGCGCGTATCGAGCCCTGCTTCATTTCGGGGAGGAGCCGAAAACGATGACGTCTGAAGCCCCGCTGCCCGGCTGTACCACGTGACTGCTTCAGGAAGTGGTTCGGAGTTTGCTGAGAGGTTTGACAGCGAGATAAATCTCCTCAGGCTCCATTCAAAATGTGGGTTTGTGTAAGAGAGTTTGGAAAGGAGAGTTTGGTTAGCGTTTACATAGTTTGGAGATAGTTTGGAGAGTATAGAGACAGATAGTTTGAAGATTTATTAGAGTGAGGAGAGAAAGATAAGATTTAGATAGGGTGACCAACTGTCCTGTTTTCCCCGGTCATGTCCATTTTTCACGTGCTGTCCAGGGCGTCTGGGGGGATTTCATAGATTGATGAAAATGTCTGGATTTTCATTGTTTTTAAAGAGGCTACATGCAACTTTTTCCCCAAAATAAATGTAACAATAGCCTTTTTATTTGACCATTTATGACTCAAACATCTCTTGATGAGCATACTGACACCTTGTCAGCTCATAGTGGGTGCACCTATAAGCCTGTATCCAATTTTTCCTATTTTCTGTCGGGTCTGATTTTTTGCTCGGTGTCTGCGGATGTGACGTTAAGCGCGTTCATGTTAAACGTTTCAGATCACTCTGCCATCACTGCTAGTCAGCAATTAGCCTTTTGTTGTGTCATATATATTGCAAACACACTTAGTTTCTCAATCAATATATGTATTTAACTGTTCTTATCTCTGTAAACATAATGTTGACTTCTTTGCAGCGGATGACTTGTGAAGTGTGCATGTACGAGCGGATGCTGCGAGAGTGAGCAGAAAGGAACAGCAGTTCTGTTTTTTGGCCACAGGTGTCAGTCACGAGTTTAAATTTCAGAAAATTGCATGTGGCCTCTTTAACTGGACTAATAAGCATACTTAAAGTGACTGGTGCGATGCATGCAATACGACACATTCCCTGTCATATATCCTTCAAACGGAGAACTATAGATGCTTTCCTGGTTGGTTCTTCTGAACCGTTTCATAAACGTAAGAGAGTGGGCTTTGATGCGCTGCACCACTTTGCCCTTGGCCATGCTGCGCGCACGGCGTTGCGACTGCTTACAAGATATTGAAGCGCAAGTGTAGCTTTACAGACAAACAGAGCTGACATAGCTGGCATATGTGTTTCTTTGTGTGACAAAAGTGGCCAAGATCTAGTAGGTCCACATGGAAACGAAATCTAGCCTATAAAAATAATTCATTTATAAACTGACTGAGGAGGATGAGGATAAAATCTAAAAACTGGAGCAGGCATTATTGTGTTTTTGAGACTGCTGCTTTTACTATTACATTGAAAATAAAATAATAGCCTACCTGTTTTCTCAGAATGTTATTTCAGATTTTTGTTTAATTTTTGTCCAGTAAAGCAAACTAGTACTGTTTTTCGTACATTTTCTAATTTGGAAGAATAATTATTTCTATTATTAATTAATTTCTAGAGATTTTTAAGTCATTTTTGCACTTGTGAAAGCTTATCTGAAGTTTGTTATGAAACTGCTCATTCTAATCACGTGGAGAATGCATGCTTTAAATATGTTAAGATCAAAAGTCTGGTCACAGTAATGACAGTGTTTCAGGACTGTGCCAAGTGTCCTCTTTTTTTAGAAATCAAAATATGGTCATCCTAATTTAGGAGAGTGAGGAGAGAGAGATAAGTGAGAGGACGGAGCCAGCTAGGAAGAAGAGGATTTCCCTTGTGTGGGAGCCAAATATCAGCAGGCTGGAAACCCCCTTGGAGTATTGGGAAAAGCAAAAATTGTAGTACCCCAATTTATATAGTCTAGCACTTGTGTTTTTGTGTACGCTGGCATCTTCTGTGCCTTGTGAAGGAGTGTTTTTTCGAAGGCTAGTGAGGTGGTGTCAAGAAAAAGGAATTGCTTAAAACCTAAAACTGTTGAGAAACTGCTATATTTGAATAAAAATGTTTTTCCCCTGTTTTGTACATCATTGCCCAAGTTACACAATCATTTTCAGTGCCCTCTTCCTAGTTCCACAAGCATTTTCACTTTCCTCTGCCTGCTTAAGCCCATGCCTTTTGCCTCAAGTGACTGAAAAACATTATTACACAACTGGAGTTGTGTAATAATGTTTTTCTGTCTGGAGTGCGCATGCGTCGGCGTCCCATCTCAAACGAGAAACCTGCCAACTCCGGCTTCCTAATAAACACAGTTTTAACTGGTTTTTTATCCTTTTTTTATGACTAGTTTTAACCGTTTTTATAACCACTAAGTTTTAGCGACTTATTTCTTTTTATGGGGGCGTTTTTAATCAGAGCACAGACTCTTATCATGGCTCCACTCACCTGTAGCTCCTGGTGTAAAGGCTGCGTCAACCTCACCAAGAAAATCATAGAATTGGAGCAGAGGATCTCTACTCTCCACCAAATCCAGGACCACGAGCCGTGGACATCCTTTTCGGATGGACTTTCACCGCCGCCACCAGTGCCCAGCTGGCCGCCACAATTCCCTGCCAGCCCGGTGAAGCTGTGGAGGGGGAATCCATCGCTGGGTCTCCAGGCGGACTCGGACTGACCAACACCAGCGGCGGGATAACAACTGCGGCAGAGGAGGAGCGCTGGTTCCAGCTGGGGGCTTAACCAAAAGGACCCATTAGCTCCACTCCGGTGCCCCAGGGTGCATGGTCGACGGTCGTCACCCCGAATCCACGGAACGAGCCCTCTGCGCCCACTAAACATCGCTGCAGTCCTGGGGAAGCCAAGCCGCCCAACATCCAGCAGGTCCTGGACAGCGAGGGATCCTCTGCTCACCATCAGCCTTCAGACCAGCCACCCACCACGCTCATCATTGGAGACTCAATTATTCCGGCACATTAGGATGAGAGGAGCCGTTACTCTTTGTTTTCCGGGGGCTACGGTAAATGACATTTCTGAAAAGATCCTGGACTCCATGCGAAGCCGCCAAACCGTGAGTAAAGTTATAATTCATGCTGGCACCAACGACATCCGTAAACAGCAGTCTGAGCTCCTAAAGCGGGATTTTATTCATTTGTTTAATCTTTTAAAAGACAAACACCTATCTGTTTTTATCTCTGGCCCCACTCCCACCATCAGCAGAGGAATAGGCCATTTCAGCAGGCTGCTTTCCCTGAACACCTGGCTTTCCACTGCCACCGTGATGCATAACATTGGTTTTATAGACAATTTTAACATTTTCTGGGGCAGGAGTCAACTGTTTGGGGCGGACGGACTACATCTGAACAGACAAGGCACACGTATGCTGGCATTAAGCCTGGCATACCCTCGTCCACTCTTGCCCTCTCTGCCCCCTCAACCACATCCTGATGTCCAGCTTGTCCCTGCTCCTATAAACTCAGTCCTGATTTTAACAGTAACTCACATATCAGACTTGGACCTTGCCCCACTTCTTTCATTCCTGTAATTATCAGCAGAGAGCGAACAAATAATCATAAAGTGAACAAATGCAACCCAAATAATCTTAAACAGTTGCTAAAAATCCCACCTCCAGTAAATCATAGTCACTCCATCTCCAACCACTATTAATATGGCACTTTTAAATGTTCGCTCTCTGCTGAATAAAACTTTTACAATAAATGTTTTGATTTTAGACCATAAACTTCAAGGTTTATTTTTAACGGAAACATGGCTGAGTGCAGATGCTCCTGCTGTTCTTACAGAGGCCTCCCCACCTAATTTTAACTTTTCGTATTCAACCAGGAGTAGCCAGAGGGGAGGTGGAACTGCTTTTATAAGTTCATTAACCCTTTCCGCCAAACTTGTTTTACTTGATAATTTTACCACTTTTGAATATACTGCCTCTGTTTTTAGCACTCCTCAGATTTTATGTGTGACAGTTTATAGGCCTCCTAAAAAGAGCGCACTTTTTATTCAAGAATTTTCAGAGTTTTTATCAATTTTGCACAACTCTTATGAACAAATAATTTTAGCTGGTGATTTTAATCTACACGTGGATAACCTTTTAGATCCTTTATCAACAGAATTTTTAAATATTTTTGAATTATATGGATTTTAGTCAGCATGTCATGCAGCCAACTCACAACAGAGGACACACCCTGGACTTAGTCATCACGTATGGCCTGTCCACTAGTGTGTCCTCTGTTGTTGACTTGGCTGTCTCTGACCACTACTGTGTGTTTTTTAAATCCCCTGTTTTATCCAAATAGAAACCTCTGTGAGAACTGTCAGGAAACGTTATCTGAAGTGGCTGCAAGTTTTCTTGAAGTTTTTAATAAGTTTATCTGCTCCCTGTGATTTTATCGTGAATGATTTTAACAGTAGGTTTCAATCCGCTCTCGACCTGCTGGCTCCACTAAAAGTTGTAAAAACTTATTCAAAACATACTATACCATGGAGAAATGAAAACCTTAAGAAATTAAAGAGGAGCTGCAGGGTGGCAGAAAGGAAATGGAGGAAAAACAAAATCACAATAAATCTTCAGATATACATAGAACATCTGAAATCACACAATAACGCTGTAAGAAATTCCAGAAATGCATACTTCTCCAGAATCATCTCAGAACATAAAAATAATTCCAAAAGGATTTTTTCCACCATTGACAACATTCTCAATCATACCTCTACTGCACTTCAGAAAACCCCCTCAAACACTCTTTGTGAGGAGTTTGCAAACCACTTCAGAGGAAAGGTAGACACCAACAGATGTAATATTTTATCTTCTCAGAGTAACATGGTTTTAGACAAAGTGTGTGTCTCTACCAAAGGAAACGCTGGACAGTTTTCTCCTGGTGGAAGCTGGGACCCTTGATAAAGTTTTCTCCTCAGTGAGGCCCACTACAAGTGCCCTGGACCCGATTCCCACCCGGTTTTTTAAGCAATTTTATGAATCTTTTAAAGACGAGATTTTAACCATAATGAATTGTTCCCTTCAGACGGGGGTCTTTCCTGCCGCCTTTAAAGGGGCGGTAATGAGGCCCCTGCTGAAGAAGAGCAATTTAGATTTTAATGATTTAAACAACTTCCGACCAGTATCTAACTTACCATTTTTAAGCAAAGTTTTAGAAAACATAATGATTTTATTAACGCTCATAATGTCCTAGAGAAATTTCAGTCTGGTTTTAGGGTGAACCACAGCACAGAGACAGCTCTTTTAAAAATTTTAAATGATTTTAGATTAAATTATGATGCTCAGAAGGTGACAGTGTTGGTTCTACTGGATCTAAGCGCTGCCTTTGATACAGTAGACCACACTATTCTTTTAACTCGTTTAAAACAGACTGGCCTCTCTGGTGCTGTTCATAAATGGTTCACATCCTATCTCACAGACAGGACTTTTATGGTAAGTTTAAGACATCTCCATGTCTCCTGATGACACACGGCCAACAGACGCACTTTTTAACTGCATTTTAGACATTAAATCCTGGATGGCAGAAAACTTTCTCCAACTCAACCAGGACAAAACAGAAGTTTTAATCACCGGTCCTGGGGGTCAGAGAGAGAAGCTTTTACCAAAACTACAATCACTGTCTTTTGATCCTTCTCTACAAGTGAAGAACTTGGGGGTGATTTTTGACTCTGAACTGACTTTTATTCCTCACATAAAAAATATTACTAAAATAGCTTTTTATCACTTAAAGAACATCGCCAGAGTCCGCCCCATTCTCTCTCTGGCCAATACGGAGACGCTGATGCATGCTTTTATCACCAGTAGGATTGATTACTGTAATGCCCTGCTTTCTGGTCTTCCCAAAAAGTATATCTCAGGTTTACAGCTTTTACAAAATTCAGCAGCACGTGTCCTGACTAAGACCAGGAGGCGGGTACACATTACACCTGTCTTAGAATCACTGCATTGGCTCCCCGTATGTTTTAGGATCGATTTTAAGATTCTTTCAATAATTTTTAAGTGCCTTAATGGTCTTGGGCCTTCTTATCTTTCGGAATTGCTTTTATCATATGAACCTTCGCGGTCTCTGCGCTCCTCTGGCAGCCGTCTCCTTGTCACCCCCAAAGTCAGGACACACACTCATGGTGAGGCGTCTTTCCAGTTTTATGGCCCTCACCTCTGGAACAGGCTGCCAGAGGACCTCAGGGCCGCAGAAAACGTTAATGTTTTTAAGAGCAGGCTCAAGACACACCTTTTTAATATAGCTTTTAACTGATTATTATTTATTAAATCTGTTTAATTACTGTGCATGTTTTGATTGAATTTCTTTTTAGCTTTTAGCTGGCTATTTATCAAATATTGTTTATCTGCTTTGTATTTTTATTTGATCATATCTTATAATTGTTTTAATTTTAAAATTTTAACTTATTTTAGTCTTCCTTCCAGTGTTTCCTCCGTGGGAGCCCTCTGCCTCGGGGGCGGTGGTCGGCTGTGGCTGCCTTGGTGCTCTCCAGGTGGTGCTTGGGTGGAGATGGGGGTACCTGCCCTCCCTCCTCTAGGCTCCCTGGGTCAGTGCCTTGGCTGCTGCTGTTGACCTGCTGCTGCCGATGTAGATGGCTCCCATGATGACGTTTCCTGGCTCATCTGTACTCAGTCCGTTTTGGTTTTGTCTATTGTTGCTTTTATGTGTGTGCGTGCATGTGAGATGGGGGGTTATAGTTGTGGTGATGTTTTTTACTTTTGGGTTGTGGGTCATTTTAATCTGTAAAGCACTTTGAGAAACTTTGTTGTGGTTTGAAAAGCGCTTTATAAATAAAGTTTGATTTGATTTGAACCTTCCATAACATATGATACTACCATTTTTGGATAATTTACAGACAGAATACATTCAAAAATATTTTTATTATTCACATTTGTACTATTGTATGTAGAAAAATTATTTTTTGGGAACTCATAGTCATTCCCAAGAACCATAGCAGACTTACAACTTTAATGCATCACACATTAAGTGGCTACGAGCTACAGCTGCCTGTGATTATGTACCTGGCCAGTAGGGGGGTTTGTGTTCACATGAAGCCCCGTGAGCAGAACCCTTTCTTGAACCAATTGGCTCAAGTGGTTCAATGCCTCATGGGGCTTCATCTCACCATCACTAGATGTTCCCCTCATCAACCAGAAAAGACCAGCCAGTGGTCTCAGCTAGAACACTCCATCCACATTTGATCTTTATTCAGCCGATCCAGGAAAACTGCCTGTTTATTATACTACACAATAATTTATTCTCATGTCAATTTTTTCTTTTGCTTTTTCAATAGTCATTTTAAATTGTTCACAGTAAGCTGTATGTTCATATCTTTAAAAGAATGTTAATAATAATATAACTGTTAATAAAATGACTTGATATTTACCATTTGTTTTAATTTATTTATTTATAACAACCATAGAACAACTAAATTACCAATGTGACAAAACATAAATTGACAAACAGAAAACAGTCGATCCATCCGGTCTCTCCTCTCCTCTCCTCTCCTCTCCTCTCCTCTCCTCTCCTCTCCTCTCCTCTCCTCTCCTCTCCTCTCCTCTCCTCTCCTCTCCTCAGCCTCCTGTTGCTGCTTCATGTCCTAAACAAGAAATCCCTAAACAGTTTACAAAAAGAGCAACACAAAAACGTTTAGGAAAAGCTATATTTATTAACACGTTCAGTAATTAATTATGTATTTTATGCACTGCTGCACATGCACATACAGTACTTTTTCATAAAAATATGAAACAATCTCATTTGTTTTCGGCCAACAAGGGGTGACACTCCCCTCCAGATCCACCAGAATTGTCCTCATAAAATAGATAGAAAATAAGTTAAGATGAGGAACATGGCAACTGTGTTAATTAACACATGAGATCACATACTGAGATCACAGGTTCTGTAGTTTTTGAGGCTTAATAACACTCCTCTGAGGTGTGTAACTGGCTTTATTCTTCTACTTCCATGCCACTGCGGCCCAAATCTGCCCCGGTAAAGAGGCAATAATTTCTCCTATAAAGAGTTGTCTTTTTGCTTTATATGCAAAAACCGAAATTAACTTTATATAAGTGGGGCAATACACGGAGAACCATTAGACCAAAATACGAGCTCGTTTATAAGCAATGGTTTACAAAATAATATTAAAATACATGTCTATACCGACAACAAAACCAAACAACACAATCGCTTTAACTTTTTAATTTTCATACCTCCAGATTTAAATATACTTACATTTAAAACTGTACTCCCGTCCCGCTTCGCCAGTTGCTTCGTCCGCCATTGTTGCTGAAACAAAAATCTCCCTTTCTGCCCGCAATGCATTTTGGGATATGGAGTGCGTTGAAGGCTACACCGGACCCTTTATAAACAGTCTATGCACCGGACCCATCCTTCAAAGAAGGACGGATTTGTGGGCCGCATTTGAAGGAGTCTTTGAATTTAGACAGCCAAGAGTCAATTTAAGTCCAAGAACACATATTTGAACACAAGAAGGAACTTTTTGGGTGTGAACAGAGTGTTTTGAGGGAGAAAAGCATAAGATCTGAGCATAAAAACAACAAATAATGCTCTGAAATTGAAAAAATTCGCTCTTGATTTGTGGCAGGGATTCATTCCCATATGAATGCAGCTATACTCATCAAGCACATACTGGATGTCTATGTTGGCGTTCCACGCACACAAGAGATCGGAATTGTATCCGTTCACCTAGCTGTCTTTAGGATCACGCTTCATCATTACAACCATTCCAAAAGTGAGAGATTTGACATAGTAATTGTATTCTTCTTTGGTCATCTTACAAGCATGCAGTAACTCCGACAAATCCTTGAAAGATGAGTTTTCATCCATCAGTAAATCCCTTATTGGTTTCAGTTTTCTCTTAGCCTCCCTTTGTTGGTTTAAGATGATTCTCGATTTTTTACTTTTTCCGTCCCTCTTTTTACTTAGCTTTTTCATTTCCATCATTTTCCATCGCCAAAGTCTGTTAAGAGGGGGGCGGTAATCCTGATGCGGTCCATGGGTAGTTTGGGGAATCCAAATCTGGACTGAACATTACGTTTTTTGATTGATTTTTAATGACTTTTTGCTATGCATTTGAACCTCTGTTATAATTTTGTGTAGCTCCGGGTAGCTCTGCAGTTTCATCCGGCATATGACAGGATATATAATGAAATATATGACTTCATCACAACATTGATGGTCTTCCATCTCAGGCGTCCCACAAAACCATAGCACAGCATGTATATGAGGGGAACCCCTTGCTTAAAATTCCACACGAGAAAAGTAGTCCTCAACTGGTCCGACGGGCTGTGCAGGGCAGAGGATGAGAACTCTAAAAAATGCATCCACTCTTTTCTCAAACATGCGAGGTGATGGGGTTGCTTTTAAGAATTTCACATTTAACGTTTGGGTCGAGCTCAGAAAAACTTGCCTGCTCTTCATTTTGAGCTTTGATGGCCTCAGTTACCTCTGCCCATCTCATTTCGGGCGACAAAGAAGGTAACAAAGAAGGTGGGCTTTCCTAACTGGCAAACCATGGCATGTAAATCACAAAGACCTATCTCCCAACAAGTTGGAGTTCCTCTTAAGGATTGCACAAAACGACTGGCCTCTTTATTTTGAATTAGTTTTTTCAACCCATGTTTGTCCTGTAACACCTTGCTGGAAATGTTTTGTCCAGCTTTGGTCTTTGTTTTTCCTTTTCTAGTCTGAATGGACATGCTGTTGTTGGCCTTATGGGTTTCTAACGAACGAGCTGAAATATGGAGATGGTAAGTCCAAAGCAGTATTTTTGACAATAGTGGGAAAGAAGATTCACACATTGTTAATGGACTTATGTGCACCACTAAAGCCGTCAGAGAAAAAAGATTTCTGAGCTTATCGATTTGCTCCGAGCACATTTTGTGCCAAAGACAAACTTTATCGCCGAAAGATACAAGTTTAATTCCAGGAATCAGCGAGATGATGAGTCCATTAGTGAGTGTATGGCTAGTTTAAGGAACCTAGCATCCAGCTGCAAGTTTGGAACATTTCTAGATGACGCATTAAGAGACAGATTTGTGTGTGGAGTTAAAAGTGCCGAACTGCGGGACAGAATGCTAAATGCAGCCCACACGAAATATTTGACACTCTCTGCAGCTTATGATATGGGCCTGGCACATGAAGTGACTAAACAGAATGCACAGCAAATGTCACAGAGAGCCTATGAAGCTAATGCGATAGCTAAAGTTCCAGCGCTGAAAGTGGAAATCCCCCAAAAGCCCTGTTACAGATGTGCAGGAAAAGGACACACACCAGATGAATGTCATTTTAAATTGCAGACTGTCGAGCCTGTCAGAAGAAGGGACACATCGCAAAGGCTTGCAGGTGACCTGAAAGAAAAAAAGACAAGCACACCAAGTGGACAAAGCTCAAACTTGAGTCTAGCAACTGTGTGTTTAGAACTTCTAGAACTTGGAGCTGAAAGGAAAAATTGCAGTAAATGTGAGTTGCAAGGGTGTCAATAAGAAACTGTATCTGCTGGTTGTTGGGGGTTCTGGGCCAGCCTTATTGGGAAGAGACTGGCTCAGGGTGTTAAAACTGGATTGGTCCTCTGTGAACAAACTAAAAACTGAAAGTATTGAAGAAATGTGTGACAGATACTCTGAAGTTTTTCAACCTACTCTAGGAAAGGTGGTAGGATTTAAAGCTAAACTTCATGTAGTACCAGGAGCCATTCCAAAGTTTGTAAACCACGCTCAGTACCCTATGCATTACGAGAGGCAGTAGAAGTACAGTTAAGACAAATGGAGAGTGATGGAGTGATTACACCTATTGCTTACAGTGATTGGGCCGCACCCACTGTAAACATTCCTAAAGCAGATCACACTGTAAGAATCTGTGGGGACTATAAGGTGTCTATCAACCCTTGGTTGTAGATCAGTACCCCATACCAAAACCACAAGACTTGTTCACCAAGCTAGCTGGTGGGGACAAATTCACCAAGATCTGTCACAAGCATATCAGCAGGTAGAGTTAGACGAGGACTCTAAACAGTACCTAGCTATAAACACACTAAAAGGGTTGTATCGAGTAAACAGACTTCCTTATGGTGTAGCTAGTGCTCCTGCAATATTTCAGAAGTTAATGGATCAAGTGCTACAAGGTTTGGATGGAGTGATCTGTTATCTAGATGATATCCTCATCACAGGAAAAGACACAGAAACACACATGAGAAACTTAGAAGAGGTGTTAAAGAGGTTAAAGAGTCACAACCCAAGAGTGAAACGGGAAAAATGTGATTTTTTCCAGCATAGTGTTTCTTATCTGGGACATGTGATAGAGAGGGAATTCATCCTATGCAGGAGAAATGTGAAGCTGTTGCTTAAGCTGCGGTGCCTTCCTCAGTCACAGAGTTAAAGTTGTTTCTCTCATTACTGAGTTACTACGGAAAGTTTATTCCAAACTTGTCTACGTTAATTGCTCCTTTGACATGCTTACTGCAAAAAGATGTGAAGTGGGAGTGGTCAACTTCTTGTGCTAAAGCCTTTGAAGAGGCAAAGAAACAGATTATGTCAAACAGGGTTCTGGTACACTACGACCCTGAGATGCCACTGATTTTGGCATGTGATGCATCGCCAGTGGGAGTTGGCACAAGATGCCAGATGGCAGTGAAAACCCAATAGCGTTTGCTTCCAGGATGCTGACAGTAGCCGAAAAAAACTACTCATAGATAGAAAAAGAAGCTTTAGGCAGGGATGTCCTCTCTCTCCCTCCCTGTAGGGACTTTGGGGTGGGCACACTTTTCGGCATCCAGAGTGGGAGCTGTTCACTCAGCTTCACCTCTGGTGCCAGTGCCCACTGTTAAACCACATATAGACACTGAGGGCTCGGGGTGGGGGTTGGAGGATGTGTGGCTGCCTTCCCCACATCCCACCCCTCTGTTTTAAATGCACATTATAACAACACGCATCAACACCATACTCGAGCGGGAAGATTGAGGCTAGGGGTCTTTTCACACCCCTGTTCGCTACGGGCCATCAGGGGTTGGGGTCCGGAGGAGGAACCGGCGGTCTGGTTGGGGTCCTGGGCTGTCGGGCTGCTTTGCCACTGTGGGGCCCTTGGCGGTCTGCTTGTCTCCGTCCTAGAAGGTAGGGGGTCCATCTCCCAGATACGGGGGCTGGTGGCTCTACTGGGTCATCAGTACCTGGACCTGGGAGCATAAAGTGTGTATGGGGTGTGTGAGTGAGGGTACAGCGTAATTTTTTTTGGGTGTCTTGGTGAGTCAGTGAGAATGTATGTGTTTAAGAGGGAGGGAATGTATGACTGTGTCTGTATGTCTTTGTCTACCTTTCAGGTTGGATCTTGGTCTGCCCCCTCGCCTGGCGCACCTCAGGCCTTACACTTAAGGGGGGGCCTATTTCCCCTCCGTCACTCCCCGCCAGTGACGGGGGCCCCTGCCTGCCGGTGCATCGGTGGTCAATCCGGTTCGGACCTGGTGCGTGCCTGGCCGGGCCTGGGGGGGCCGGTGTGTCGATCGGCCGATGCGCTGGGGCAATATCTTCCTTTGGTTGGTTGGGGCACCTCTTTTAGGGGTGCCAGGTTTGGGATTGTTGGGTGGTGCCTGCTCGGTGGCTCGGCGGGATGCGGATCCAGCGTCTCTGCTCGTTTGATCACCAGTTCTGTGCGCACCTTGCGTGGTCGGTTCATTGGCGGGTTGGACCGGCCCTCGTTGGTACCTGGTCTCGGCGCTCTGCGTTGCACGGGATCAGGACTCGGGAGCTGGTACAACTTGGTGTCCAGATGCTGGCTGAGCCCGGCCTGGGGATGCTGTCCGTCCCCTGCGGCTATCGGTGGGGCGCCCCGACATAGGGCAAGGGTGGGGCGCTGGGATGTTGGCGGTGGGGATTGGCCTAGGGTGGTGGCGGTGCGTGGCGGCCGGCCGCGGCCCCTGCAGTACCAGGGGCCCCTCGTCGGCCGGTCCCTTGTTGGGTCTCTGCTGGGGGGTGGGGTGCCCCTGGGCCCCGGCTCTCCCGGCGGGGCCCGTGGGCTCGTCACTGCTGACCCCCGGGCCCCTGCTTAGTAGCCGCTGGACGTTCCCCTGGGGTTCTCCTTTGCTCCACTCTTGGGGGATGCGGTCGGCCCCGCCTTTGGCTCTGGGGGTCCTTTGGACGTCTTTGCTCCGATCTCCTTCATGTCTGCATCGATTCCTGGGAGACGGATTGATGCCTGCACACACCAACTATCGAATACTCTTATGGAGAAACCTATGCACCAGCATGCTAACACACACACATAGATGTGGGGTCTCTGGTGTTTAAGGATATATTCTTGGGCTGAGGTTATCATTACTAGAGCTTGATTAATTGGTACCATGAGTTTTTCTGTGACATTGTTGTTGTATTTTTATATCTATTGTTGTGTGATGTGGTTGTTCACAATGTTTGGTTTGTTTTGTTGATGTTCCTTTTTCGTGTTTTGTTTTGTTTTTCCCCCTCTCTCTTCCGTCCTGTGGATATGGAGGCAGACTTCAATGTCTTCCTGTGTTTTCTTTGTTCCCCTTCCTCTCTTGTATTTTCATCTCACCCTCTCTCTTGACTTTTTGTTTCATACCTCTCTTCTTCATCTTCCTTCTTTCTTCTCCTTAATTTTCCATCTCCGTGTCTATAACATCAGGAAATAAAAAACCCAACAATTCATAATAAAGATTTTTCACACATATATCAAGTGGAGGACTATAGCAAAAGCTGTTAGGTAAAATAATAATGTTGTATTATTATTTTCTTAGGGTGTCTTTCTTTATTTCATAGTTCTAATGTACTTTTTAAATGTCATTTTGGTTTCAGTCACATGCTCCTTTGCATGACATCCTGTTCTTTTAATATGTTAATGAAGTGTGACTAAATAAAGAGAGACTGCAGAGGGGATGCTCTTTGAGACCAGAGTCTAGGACACTGGGAGGCTGAGAACAGACAGACACGGTTGGCTCATTCCTTATAGTATTTTCCTGGTCTCCCTCTGCAGAACTGATTATCCGCATCTACCTCTGCAGAGCTTATTGACTCCATATTCTCTCCGACCCCTGTGTGTGATCCTTTCTAGGTCAACCACTATTTTTTACCTAACATCTTGGTGCCGTGACTCGACGTACGGAGCACTCCCGCCGGTGGTCTCCGTCAAAGGGCTGTTCTTGACGTCCAGATCGCTGAATTGCTGCACTGGCCGGCTGCATAACTTCCACAAGGACCCCCTGCACGTGCTCCCGTGCGATCGATTCGGTTTGAATCAGGGTATATTCTGCTGTTTGGGCCTAAAGGACGCTTTAGCCTCTCTGATAAAATATCAGGTGTTGATCCTTAAGTGATTAATACGTTAATTACTACAGCAAAAGGGTGTAACGGTACAGGTTTGCGAAACCTGTCCACCTCGATAAAAGGGTGTAACGGACCAGGTTTGCGAACCGGTCCACCTTGCTGGGAAACGGTTGTAACGGGTTAGGTTTGCGAGCCAATCCACCTCGCTGGGAAATAAAGCACGCCAGTGTATGGGAGTAAAAGCACAAACAGCAGAATCAAAACAATATACCGCACCCCAGGTGGGTAGAGTAAGATAGGCACAGGACATAATCTTTATGTATACCAGTCCAACCTGAAACCTAACGGTGTTAACGTACTGTTTGACGTGCACTACAAGAGACGTTCTGTGCGGAATTATAGGTTACACAACACATCTTTAGATTAAGAAAGCCATAAGACGGCTCAATCTAGTTGCACAAAAGAGACACTTAGAGTAAAAACTATTCGATCCAGTTTTAGCAGAATTTGATTACAATTAAAAATCGCAAATAAGTGACCAAAAAATTATTTTAATTAATTAAAGAATAAATGACTAACTTTAACTCATCGACAGACTAATTTAATAGTTCTTGCTTTTTCATTCACCTTAATCTTAATATTAATAATTGTCGTTATCCTCCTAGAACTATTTGGTATTCTAACACTAGACTTTACCAGTCCAATTAATAGAACCCATTAAGGGTTATATAAAAACAACGCAAAGATGGGAAACAATGTTTCCACTGACAAATTAGAGGGAGATTCAAAGTATATGCATAAAAAGGACCCCGAAAATCTTCAGTTTCTGACAAAATGGCGCAAAAAGTATAAAGTAGACGGGAAACTTAAAGGAAATCAATGGAAAGAACTGGTATGTGTTCTCGAAGCAAAAACACTTATCGCTAAAGGTCAAAAGAAAAAACTTAAACAGACACAGTTAAAAATAGCACGTGTGTGGGCTGATGAAACAGAGAAAAGGAAGCAAAATATAAAAAACAGAAAAGAGAACAAAGGCTCTAAAGATGAGGCTTTTCTTATGAAAAAGCTCGGTGACGAACTCACACTGTGTCCTCCTCCTTATGCACCTCTACCTACAGCCCAGACAGACCCCCCTGGGGCTGTTGGAGGAGAACCTTATGCACCTCCACCAACACCCCCATCAGACTAGCCGGGGGCTGTAGGGGAAGGTCTATATCCTCCTGTTCCAAGAGATCAATTTGCAATTGAAGAAAAAACAGATGGTACCACAATAAAACAAAGACTTAGAATTACAAAGAAGTCAGGTCCAAAAGAATCTGAGGATAAGTCTTATGAGAGTGAACCAGAGGACTCAATAGATATAAACCCTTTGATTCAAGTACCATCTGCCGATGGCATGGTTTTTAGACCATGGTTACTTAAAGATGTTAAAGAGGTTTTAGAACAAATCACTAGCCATAAGGAGGATCCAGAAAAATGGACAGAGGATATGGTTGATGTGGTCAAATTGTTACAATTTCAGAATGATTTCCAGGGAGCACTAAAGCAACAATTCGATGCAGTAGCGGATAAAGTTCGTGCATAGTTTAAAAAGAAACCAGATTATGGGCATATGGTCTCCATAAAACAGAAGCCTGGGGAAACTGTAGATGATTTTAAATACAGATACCAAAAAGAACATGATATCCATAGTGGCCTTACTAAAGAGGGTGGTGATGATACCCTATACATGCGGCATTTGTGTAATGGTCTGCTACATAGTTTCCACCCCACTATCACTAATTGGATTAAAAATCACCTTCTGACATGGGAAACATGCGACCTTACTACCCTTATGGCCAATGCACGTTTTGCAGAAGGTGTCATGGAAAGAAAGGGGAAGAAACCAAAACCTCCAGACTCCGACACACAGGTATTTCACACCCAGCTTGAAGACGATGAGGGGGAAGTTTATTATCAAAGTGACAACCACAACAAAGGAAGGGGGTTTAGACCACGAAGGAATACACATCATCACACACCCCAGGGTTCATGGAGACATCAAGGTGGCCACACTGCCCCCACGTGTTGGATCTGCGGGAAAGTAGGCCACATTTCAAATGAATGTAGCAGAGGCAGAGGGCGAGGAGGGGGCAGAGGGGGAGGTCAGATCCATACACAGGGTCCAACTGCCCCAGACCACTCGCGGTTCACACAGCAATGAGTAGATACTTTTACCGCCTCTAATGAGGTGGTGGATTGCTGTGGCGCCTGGGAATTACTTAATGTTCTGAAAGAGAAGCCTTACATAACACTTAAAATTAATGAACAAATGGTAGAGCTCCTTTGTGACACTGGAGCTTGCAGAACAGTGATCTCCTCTGGCGTTAATCAGCCAGAATCTAAAGAAAGCATTTTGGTCAAATCAGCAGATGGTGCTACTACGCGCTCATTTTTATCTAAACCAGTGTTAATAACAGATCCAAAAAGTAGGTTTAGTTCTAAAAACTCAATAGTCATTTCACCACAATGTCCACTCAATTTGTTGGGCAGAGACTTAATGTCAGCCCTAAAAATCTCAATTATCCCAGTGGGAGACGGCATGAGAGCTGTGAGAACAGGAAATTATGACATTTACCTAAATACAACTAATAGAACACAGGGACTCGGTCTGTACTATTTTTTACGAGTTGAACCTAAAGAAAACCTTAAAGATACAACAACAATGATGGACACAGCTTTGCAGGTAGTTCCTGAAGCCGACAAATAAATCATGCCTACATCACAGTTACATGTGACTATGGCTCTGAGGCCTGAACCTGATCCCAAGTTCCAAGACTATTTTATGCAACTCTCACCTGCTGTAGTGTTCACCTCACACATCATTACTGATGGAAAATCTGTTTCAGCTGCCTCAGTAACACTGTCTACCAGCCTTAAACCATTCTTCGATTTTCCTACAGATCCGCATATGTCCCCTGACAAAAAGCAGTACATCACGTTGGATTTGGAATATATGGTGCGAAAAGCAAATAACGCCACAGATTTTACAACTTTGCAAGAAAATAAAGAAGATCGTTGGCAATACAGTGAATCCACAGGTTTATATAGACTGCCCCTTATCATGCCACTCCACTGCACCACTCAAGTTGCACCACTAGAATGACCAGATGCAGAAACCATCTTATTGACTGAAGATGAAGAAAAGCAACTCAAAGAAATCCCTGACACACTATGGTCTAAAAGCCCCACTGATGTGGGCCTACTCTCATCCATTGGTCCCGTTCAAATAACTGCTAAATCACATTTTACACCCAGAGTGAGACAATACCCCCTCTCTGCGGAAGCAGAGTTAGGAATTCAACCAATAATTCAGGAATTACTAACAACAGGTGTCATAAGAAAATGTCCTGATTCACCATGTAACACCCCAATCTGGCCAGTTAAAAAGGCTGATGGGAAAAGCTGGCTTATGGTTCAAGATTTGAGAATGGGGAATTCAGCTGTCCAGACCAGAGCTCCTAATGTGCTTGATCCACACACTCTGTTAAACTTTTTTGACTCCCACTAGGAAGTTTTTCACAGTAGTGGAACTCAGTAATGCCTTTTTTAGCATTCCAGTGCACCTAGATTCAGAATTTTGGTTTGCTTTCACTTATAAATATGTAAAATACACATACAGCAGATTGCCACAGGGGTTTGCAGACAGTCCTACAATTTTTACAGAAGCAATTACCAACTGCCTGGCCAGTTTTGAATGTTCTAAAAATACACAAATTCTTGTTTACGTAGATGATGTCCTGGTTGCATCAGATGACTATGAAAGCTGCTTACATGACTCTCTCTCCTTACTGCACCACCTGCATTCCACTGGAAATAAAGTCAGTAAAAACAAAATCCAGTGGCTAAAATCATCGGTTCAATACTTAGGACACACTCTGTCAGGAGAAGGCAGACAAGTCCAACCTGGAAGGAGAGAGGAAATTTTAAACACTCCTAAGCCCATGACAAAGAAACAAATGATGCAATTTCTGGGACTAGCTAATTATTGCAGGCAATATATACCTCATTATGCAGAAAAAAACACAACCTCTTCTTGAGATGATCCATGGCCAGCAGATGGAGATGAAGGATACCTTAACTTGGTCAGCTAAAACAGAACAAGCTTTTACCACAATAAAACAGGACATCCATTCTAGCACTGTTTTAGTACTACCAGATTACTCCAAAATATTCACTCAAATGGTGGACTGCAAAAATGTTTTTTTGACTTCAGTTTTGCTGCTAAAACATTGGGGATAAACAACGTCCTGTTGCATTTTACTCTAAAAAATTAGACCAAGTTGCACAGGCCTTATCCAACTGTGTGCAAGCTATTGCTGCTGCAGCACTGGCTGTCGAAGCCTCAGCTGATGTAGTGCTATTCCACCCTCTCACGTTGTTGGTCCCCCACGCAGTAGATGTTTTACTTCTACAAGGCAGATTAGGATTATTATCACCAGCGAGACATCTTAGTTACACTGGAATACTGATCTCACAACCTCATATTACCATACAGCGTTGCAACACTTTAAATACAGCAACGCTTCTACCTACTGCAGATGACGGAGAACCACATAACTGTGTACAAGCTACAGAAAGATTACAACTACCTAGGCCTGATCTTAAAGATGTCCCACTACAAACAGGACTGGAATGGTTTGTAGATGGATCAAGCTCTAAAACTAAAACAGACTCTACTGAAACAGGTTATTCAATTGTACAACTTCCTGATGTGATTATAGAAGCCAAATCATTACCAAAACATTTTTCCGCTCAGGCCGCAGAAATAGTAGCTTTGACAACAGCATGTCAACTTGCAGAAGGCAAGGTGGTAACCATTCACACAGATAGCCAATATGCATTTTCTACCGTGCACTGTTTTGCTAAACAATGGGAAAGGAGAGGAATGGTCACCTCTACAGGAAAACCTATAACCCACTCTCAATTACTGATAAAACTATTAGACGCAGTTATGTTACCAAAAGCTATTGCAATTTGTAAATGTCAAGCACACACCACAGGAAAAGACACAGTTTCCTGTGGCAACAGATTCGCAGATGAAATAGCAAAAGCAGCTGCACAAGGCAGTTTCGGTTCCTCTAATGCTTATACACAGACCACAGAACAGGAACTTATAGATCAGACTGTTTTGAAAGACATGCAAACAAACGCTCCCTCTTCTGAAAAACAATTATGGAAAACAAAAGGTGCCATTCTAAACGAAAATGGACTTTATGAAGTTCATAATAAACCCATCCTACCCAAATCACTGTTTAAAGCTGCTGTGCTTGTGAGCCATGGGCCTTGCCATGTCTCCACAGGGGGATGGTATCAATAATACAGCAACACTTTACAACATACAACCTTGAAACATACTTAAAACATTTTTGCAAAACATGCCTAACATGTATCAAACACAACCCACAAGAGAATATGAGACCCAAGCGAGGCCAATTTCCTCAACCAGCCTACCCATTCCACACAATCCACATGGATTTCATTGAACTAACACAGAGGGGCTCATACAAATATTGCTTAGTAATAATTGACGCTTTCTCCAAATGGGTAGAAATAATTCCCACTGCAAAGAATGATGCTCTAACAGTGGCAAAAGCACTATGTAAAACTATCATTGCAAACCATGGTATTCCATCCAACTAAAAAATCATTGTGCCTATCACCCCCAAAGTGCAGGTTTAGTAGAAAGACATAATGGGACCATCAAAAGCAGACTCAGGAAATGCATGGCAGAGACTAGAAGACCATGGCCTGAGTGTTTGGACCTAGTAAAACTTTACATGAGAATCACGCCAACAAACCAAGGTTTAACACCTTTTGAAATCATTTATGGCAGACCTTACAGGTTACCTCTAGTTGCGCCTGATTTGCAAAAAGCAGACGAAGAACTCACATTAGCTGATTACATGACGAAAATTATCCTAGCCAAGGAAGTGCAAAACTCACACAATCTGCCTATCTCTCCTTCTGTTTTGCAGGATCCTGAAAAGCCAATCAAACCTGGAGACTGGGTATTCATCAAGGTGATTAAAAGGAAGAACTGGACGAGTCCCCGCTGGGAAGGACCTTTAGAAGTCCTGCTGACCACGCCCACGGCTGTGAATATCGCTGAGAGACCCTCGTGGATACACATCTCACACTGCAAATTGCAAAGCCAATAGGGCCTCTGGTCTCAAACCCAGCAGAACAGCATCCCTGTCCCCTTAGCGGTCAAACCTCTGTTTTGGAGGGCTAGTCCCCTTATTTGCCTCTAGCCAACATGAAACTAGTTTGGCTCCCCTCCTGTCTGGCAGTTTGCCTGCTTCTATTCCACTGCTTTTTCCTCACACCTGATGACGCCCAGACATCAAAGGAAAGAAGAGCTAAAATTCTAACCCACCATGCGTTCAAGAACACCTGGTACGAAATAGTTAATTTGACTGCAAAACGTTTAGGTTTCAAAACTAGCTGTTATGTCTGTTCATGGATCCCACACCATTCTGAAGAAGTCTCATCGATGACTGCTGTCCCAACCACCTTAAATAATACCATATGTCTGCTATACAAATTTACTATAACAACTGTTGGAACAGACTGTTCTACCTTACCTCACTGCTGCACTGCTGAGATGAAGACCATGCTGATGCAACATCGGGTAGCTCTGGACACTCTTTTTGCTTCTGAAGGTGGACTTTGTACTGTAATTGGTGAACACTGTTGTACTTACATTCCTAGTACACATGATAATTGGACTCTCATTCATGACCGGGTGCAGGGATTAGCTGACTTTTTAGAATCACAGGAAAGCAGTAATGGACAATGGGATCTCATGGGCTGGCTGACAACTGGCAGGTGGTATCAGGTTCTTTTAAAAATAGCTATGCCATTCATTGTAATTTTGATACTTTTCTGCGTTTTTGTTAGTTGTGTTCTCCCATGTATAAAACAAATGGTGAATAAGATGATAACTAACACAATGGTCCAATACTCTCTTCTTAATCAGAGGCTTGAAGATGAAGACAGAAATGAAGAAGAAGATGGGGTGTAATTAACGTGTAAAAACCTTTTTATGATTCCATTAATCTAAACTACTGTTCAGGTAGCGATTAATTGGATGATGTCAAGGTGAAGCTCGCGTTAATATCTTTTTGAAATTGCTACGTACTTTTGCAATTTCTTTGTTGTATGTCTTTTTTTTTTATTTGGGATGCTACTTATTTTGCAACCTTTTGTTGTCTGGTTTTTATGATTCTTATATTTTTACATTATTGGAGTTGTTACCTATTTTACAACTTTTTGTTGTTCGTGATCACATTTAAAAACCACATTTCAGGGGGGAAATGTTAGGTAAAATAATAATGTTGTATTATTATTTCCTTAGGGTGTCTTTCTTTATTTCATAGTTCTAATGTACTTTTTAAATGTCATTTTGGTTTCAGTCACATGCTCCTTTGCATGACATCCTGTTCTTTTAATATGTTAATGAAGTGTGACTAAATAAAGAGAGACTGCAAAGGGGATGCTCTTTGAGACCAGAGACTATGACAATGGGAGGCTGAGAACAGACAGACACGGTTGGCTCATTCCTTATAGTATTGTCCTGGTCTCCCTCTGCAGAACTGATTATCCGCATCTACCCCTGCAGTGCTTATTGACTCCATATTCTCTCCGACCCCTGTGTGTGATTCTTTCTAGGTCAACCACTATTTTTTACCTAACAAAAGCTTTACTGCTCCGCTTGTGAAAGTAAATCTGTTGGGCTTCTACTTGGTACTCAGACACCAATTCTGAGCTCCACACTGCCAAACAGGACACGTAAAAAAAAAAAAAAAAGAAAAAAGATAAAGAAGCTTTAGGCCTCGTTTTTGGGGCGATGAAGTTTCATAAGTATTTGTTTGGTCACAGGTTCACCCTAGTTACAGATCACAAACTTCTGCTGAAGATTTTAGGTCCTAAAACTGGGGTACCTCCCTTAACTGCAGCTAGGATGCAAAGGTGGTCCCTTATTTTAGCTGCTTATACATATGAGATCCAGTACAAACCATCAGAGCAACATGGAAATGCTGATGCATTATCCAGACTTCCCTTATCTGACTGCAGTTTTCCGAGGTCAAACCCGGTGTACAGGGTCTCATACTTGGACAGTTTGCCTATTACATCGAAAAACATAGCACAGGAAACACAGAAAGATCCATTGCTAGCTAAAGTTAAAGAGTATGTTTGGGCAGGTTGGCCAAAAGTTGTAGCAGATGTTGTGCCGCAGATAGGTAGGATTTGGCTATGAATAATTATGAATAATCGCTTAGGGCAAGTATTAATAAGAATAATAATTTTATGTAACAATTACCAAGTTTAGGGGCACCATCCTGTTGGATTCCAGGAACATTTATATATATAGCCAAATTGTTCAGTCTCAGTTTATGTTTATGATTACCAGCCTGACAAGGCTGAGATAATTAAACAATAGATGAAGGAATAAGTTCTTACGCTGTGGACATTAATTGTACGCATCACTCCAAGTAATCCCAGACAACTTCTCTTTAAGTTAAGGGGACTTTATTTAGAAAATAGAAAATCCCATCTATTCTAAAGCATGCAAAAATTACTACAGATCTTAGACAATAATAATAGGTGAACATTAAACACAATTAACATGAAATTAAATCAGTGAGACAGCCGAGGTTCAGGTCAGAAAAGGAGGGGGTGGTCCTCAGTCCAGGGGGCTCAAATCACAGATAGCCTAGGAGACAAAGTCATAAATCTCAGCTCTGTGCCAAGATGGAGGGGAGCACATGGAGTCTAAGAAAGAATCATAAAACTAGTTTTGCCTAAAGGAGCACATGGGGGAAGCGTCCATGTGGTAGGCCTCTGCTTTAGCGACAGACTAAAGACAATGGAGTTAAACTTTTCAGCTAAGACCAGCTAACGCAGGCCGGACTGAGCCCGAATGCCGATGGAGTTATCAGGGAGGGAGAGAGAGGGAAAACAAGAGGAAGGAAAAAAGAAAGGCGTGATCTGCTCAGGATAAAACAGACAGTTTCAAAGACAGCAATTTCACAGCTCAGACTTATACGTGCGATGACGCGAAAATGAGCAAACAGGTACAGCATTTAAAAACACTTTAACCAACAATGAACAAGATCTAACTCGTTAAAACTCTATTTTCTCTGTTTATCTCCGCCCAGACACAGTATTAGTATAAATGAACCGGTTCAGTCCTACTTTGCTTTGGAGGAGGTCCAGTCCACTAGGAGGAGAGCAAATTGTGTCCGTCGTTGAGCAAGAAAAGGAAGAGTTATAAAAAAAACCTGTACAGGATTTAAGGACCGTGTGGCCCAATTGCAGACTGGATGGCCTGTAGGTCGAAGTCTAATGAACTGTCTGGGAACAGTTCTGATATAGCTCACACGACATACACAAACCGTATGAGCACTTCGAAGCGAGTTCTTCCCCGGTCCAGCGGGTCAGAACAAAAGAGAATCTTCACCGGTGAGATGTCCTCTGTTCAGGAGTAGTTCATCCAAGAGCGTCCAGCTGGAGAACAATTCAAAATGGGCGCGACTACTCTTATAGCCCCCTTTGGCCGTGATGTCATCGCTGATGTCACCGTGGGTGGTCACGGACCAATAGGAGTGTGTTGGGGGTCACTGCTAGGATTGCTGGGAAATTTGGTCTGCTCAGTCCATCTTTGAAATAGCTCCCAGACATCCAAAAGTCTGTTCAGTTCATCTTATGAGAAATGCAATCACAACACAGATGAAGCGCTACCGCCTTATGTCAAGTGCAAGTTTGAACTCACCGTAGAGGATGGCTGTGTGGTCTGGGGGTTCAGGGTGGTCATACCAGAAAGGCTACAAAGCAGGCTACTCTCAGAGTTACATGACAGTCATTGGGGTATGGTAAAAATGAAAGCACACGCTAGAAACCTATTTTGGTGGCCTACGCTTGATGATGATATTGAAAGAGAGGCTATGACGTGTGATGTTTGTAAACAACATCATAACATGCCAGCAACAGCACTCGTTCATGCATGGAAATGGGCTACAGGTCCATGGGAAAGGATACATCTAGATTTTGCTGAGACAAATAAGCTGATGTTTTTGGTTGTTATGGATGCATACGCTCGCTGGCCTGAAATTATCCATATGCAGTCTACCACAACGAGCAAAACAGTGGAAGTGTTAAGGAATTTGTTTGCTTTTTATGGGTTGCCTAAAGAAGTAGTTACAGACAATGGTCCTAAATTCACTTCGGTGGAGTTTGAGTCATTTTTGAACCTGAATGGGGTGAAACATATTAAAGTTCCTGCATATCACCCAGCCTGAAACGGGCTGGCTGAAAGGCTTGTTCAGAACTTTAAGAAGTCTCTGGCCAAGAACAAAGCTGTAGGGGGCATGTCTCTGAATCACTGTATTGCAAATTTCCTTTTTGGGTACAGGAATATTCCACATGCAACGACCAAGAAAACACAGGCTGAACTGTTTTTAAATAGACAGGTCCGTATGCGTCTTTCCCTGTTGAAGCTGACTGTATCACACACTCTGAAAGCAGAGCAGTTGCATCAACCGTCCATTGAAAAAATAAGCTCAGGACGTTTTCTGTTGGACAGTCAGTTTTGGTTAGGAACTACAGGGGAGGAGAGAGGTGGTTGGATGCAGTAGTTACTGCCGTTTTGGGTCCAGTAACATACATGGTGAAGGTAAATGGAATATGTGTGAAGAGACATGTAAATCAAATGCTGGAGGCGAGAAGAAGAATATCGGAAGAAAGGAAAGAAACTGTAACAAACTTGAGGGAAAGCTGTGATTTTCCTTTTGATGTTAACCATGATGTAAATGAGAATGTAAATGACACTGTTGTGCTAAGTGATGATATTGAGGTATCTACGACTACTGCTGCTGATGAGCCGGAAAATGTTCTGCCTCAAACGGATGAAGAGACTGGTGTTCTGAGAAGTTCTCCAGGTTCGGTTCCCAAGGTGCGGCCTAAGAGGAACATACGGGCTCCTCTTATAAAGGACTAAAACTGGTCCTCCTTGGGAAGTTCTTTAAACACATAAAAAAAGAAAAGAGAAACATTTTTTTGTTGTTGCTGTGGTTGTTCCTAGCTACAGGGGAGGAGCTGTGGTGTTTAAAAGAAAGCGAAAAGAAAACAGAGATGTTTAATGCTATTTTTGATTACCACTAGATGGCAGCACTGCTCCTCTGTGATAATGACTATGTGTGCAGAGAGTAAGTTGTTCTGTTCGTTCAGGGTGCGGTCCTGAATAAAGAAACCTAAAAAGATTGACCATCTGGCTGTCTTTTCCTTCGTCACCATTCACCTGAGGAATGAACATATTCTTTGTCTGTTGAGACACAACAGGACATGCTGCCCAAAATTGGTGATTGCTCAGGCATTTACCAATACTGTTAGATGACAGAGTCAGAGATCCCAAGGATGAAGTCTGGCAACTCATACTGCTACTGAGACAGGCGGTTGAGCTTGTGTGTGCTCCTGCACTGTCAGTCACAGGTTGCATGCATGAAGGTGTTCATTGAGGAGTACCTGGGCACAAGACATACACTCTTCCCACTTACACGGCTGAGATCCAAACACCACTTTACATTATGCGCATCTCAAACTAGAATTTGGCTCTTTAATTCGAACATGGACGATGAGGTTTGAAAGAGGGTCTTGAAGTGACATTATAGTCCTTATAGCAGGTGTGGAAAGACTTTCAAAGTCATATCTACATTTACATCTCATTTATCGAGATGTCATAAGCAGTGTGATATTACACATATTTGTCATGTGTAAGCATGGCTACTTTAAAAGATGCATCAGAGCAAGCAAAAATTTCATTAACATCACAAAATCCCTCTCGGAGAGGCACCAGCTTCTGCAGGCCTACCAAGCCAGGGGCAATGTGTTCTGCCCTGAGTTGGCCATGCCTAACTGTACAAGGTTTTACCCAGAGGTGTATGACAGTCAGGTGAAGGGAGCATTGGCAGAGTTTGATGTGTCAAACTCAAATGCTGTTGTGACAGACAGATTAACTGTACGAGGGACATCCTATGCCAATGAAATGCTTGTCATTTTAAGCTGTGCACTTCAAAAGTTAACTGTTGGGCTGATAACATGCATTGTAGTAAAAGTCCAAAAGTCTGTGCTTCTTGTGCTCAGACAGAAAAGTGCAAGCCGGAATCCAGATCGTGGTGTGTTTGAAATTGAGAGTGTGGGGGGTCCTTTGATTTGCAAAACACCTGATGAGCTGCTTGATTACTTCCCGATCAGACAATACCATAGAGGTGGAAGGCAGCTCTTTGTGCTAAAACACAGTCCACCATGGAGCTTGTGAGGGAGAAGGTGAAAGGAACACTTAATGCACTGAAAGAAGAGGAGGTGGACAGTGTAATGGCGAAGTTGATGAGCATTGTCGTCCGGAATCTGGACGACTGTTCATTCTTGCAAGAAGAAGACCTGGGAGGAGTTTTACTCCCCATTCAATCCAGACGGCTGATCGGTGCATTTCACTCAGGTATTGGCTTGATCAGACCAAATCAGATCAGATCAACTTTGTTTTCTGTAGCATCTCCCAGTCTTTGTCTCTCTCCCCTCTATTGTATCTGTCTCCGTCTATGTCTGTCCATTTCTTCCTCTCCCATCTCCAAAGTTTAGATATGTTCCTGAAAAGAAATACACTGCTGTTAGTATGGACTTTGTATGTTAAACAAACAGACTCACTCACTGTGTCTTATCTTCTCCAGTTGGGTCCTCTCATGCTTACCATTCCACCGTGCATCTGATGGGGACACCAACTGAGACACCAGCTACATCGCATCCGATGGGAACAGCAGATTCACCACACACAACGGGAACATCACTGATGACAGCAAAGTTTAAAATTCCGTGGGAAAAGTTTCCAACCAGTATGATGGCGGCACTTAAGGAGAAAAGGAGGCCACTTCCAAAAGACCGGTGACATATGATTCGTATGATAATGGAAGACATGATGGTGTCAAATAAAAGGCCAGGGAGAAGCCAGTTAAAGCAAGTAGCCCAGCAGCTCACTGATAGGTACCCTGACTCTTTCATTGATCAGTGCGGCAGTAATGTAGTCGGGCAAGGTTTTGCATCCCTCGTGGTACAAATGGAGAACCGGGTTGAAAATGTCAGAAGGCAGTATGGTATCAGCACAAGCTCTGAAAAAAGATCCAAGAAAAAACACAAGCCATCTGACTATTATGGATGTACGAACTGGCAACCCATGGCACCAAACAGCTCCGACAATGAAGAGAAAAAGAAAATGCTGCAACCTGACTATAAAGAACATCTTCTATGTGAGATTGACATCAAGAGAAACATGTCAGAAACATACGGCGCCCAATGCTTCACTCTGGAAAATGAAGACAATGTGATTAAAGTCATGGAAGAATGGCCATACCTGTTTGAAGCCACCTATCTACTCAAGCATACAGAGAAGTTAATTTGGATTTTCTGTCCAGACGAAACTTCTGAACCAAATTAAGGAGAGAGGCAAAACCATCACTGAGTTTCTTGTCAGCAAGAGAATCACAGGAGTCACCACAGACCCATTGAGCCTGCTATGTGGCCTGATGAAGTACCTTGGAGAGGCGCCAAAGTCATTGCTACTAAACCAAGAAGTGCGTACAGCATTAATTATCTAATAAGCAGGGCTGCTGCATTCTTAGTTTGACGTGGTTCAACAGTGTATCTAGAATCCAGTATACACCAAATAAGTCCCATCAGTGTTAATTTAGTCTATGGCCTTTTTGTCTTGACCTCCAACAGGATGCCTTACAAGACGTTCCCAGAACACCATGTGTCATCATCGTGGGTAAGCATGTTTACAATATACAGTAGGTGTACAAATCGTCTTTCTTTGCTCACTTTGAATACATCCAGCACAAACTGATCCCAAGGGTGGAAAAATGCTTATTCGGCCCAATAAATGAAATTTTCACATATATGTGTACTCTTCTTGCCAGTGGTTTAGTGTTGCAGACACAGCCATTGGGTGGCGCTAACCCACATTCAAGTTCCGAGTTCCGAGAAGAAGAGGACCAGCAGTTATATAAGGCCGCGCCGCCGGCTGCCTCACCCTCTCCAGTTCTGGCGTTCAGCCAAACAGTGCCAGGAGAGATCCATGTTTCCTTCGCTGGTGAGGGAAAAGACTCGAGTTCTGGGAGGAACCCACTTCAAGGACGACAAGACTGTTGATCAATCAGGTGAATCGCAAACCCAGTGTCTTGAGACAAAGCCCACTGTTCTGCCCTGAGCCCTACAGAAACTCTCTGAATTTCAGATGCTACCGTCAGGAAGCAAACTGCTAACCAGCTACTGTTGCCGCAGAGCCGAGTGCAGACTACAGCCGTTACATCCACCACCGATAGAGCTTATGTGAGATGAATGCTGTGCTGGAAGCTGCGAACTAAGGTACTTTCAGTGAAAGAGGGTAGAGCTGATCACTGTTTAAGCAAGCTGGAGAGGACAACGACGTTCCAGCTCCATGGCTGCTAAGCTACAACACCCATACGGCCTACCACTGCTAACCGACTGCAGCTATTGCTAGCCTGCCGACTAACGTTGTGTTGGCTTCGCCCATCATCCGCAGAGCGAATTGGAGAACTTTAACCGTTCAATAAGGTCTGTCTGGGCAGAGGCGAGATTAGGTTAGTTTAAACAAGATTAAAGGGTTGTTTATTTCCACTGTGATTTGTTACTTTGTGTAAGATTTCATTTCTTGTTTGGGTACAAACAGGCCGGTCGGCCTGGAGGTTTAAACAGTGATTTTCGAGGTTTCCGATGGAAAGTTGTTTAATATCCTGCAACCTGAGTTACTCAATCCGACAGTTTTTCCTTTGTTTGGTGTTTAATAAATGAACCAGAGCGACTTTAAGCAGCGCCACGTGAGTTAGCTGTAAGCTACATGCTCTAGCGAACCACGTGGGCTTGCCCTTGACGGCCTTTTATTCATGAATAATAAAGACTGCCATTAATGCTATTCAAAGTAGAGATCGACTTTAAAACTGATAGTTTTAAACACTAAAACTAATCTTTTAAGTCGTTTTTGAGACCGCCTTCTTGGTAAGTCAAAATACTAAATTAGATCGACATAATTGGTACTGCCGTTAACGTCAAAGTCTAAATATTAAAGTAGATCTATCACTGCGGTGACCGATCCATTAAATGGAAGCAATTATCAAAAGGGTGTTGATTTCTAATTAAGCAAATGATTTAATGAAACATTACTTCTTCCAAATAATGTTTTTCTTCACTTCTGCTATGCATTGTGAATTGGTGGTTTGAAAACAAACCAGAATGTGCTGATTAGTCTTGGGCTAATCACAATTAGTTAAAAACTAACTTAGCTTCATTCCCAACACTGTTCAATACAAGCCTTGGTCTTGGAGCAAACATATTAATTTTGAACTGTGACATCATTATCAATTTATTGTTTCTTATTTCTGTGCATTTTTATCACTTTTACTGTTTTACTTCTGAGTGTTAGTTTTATTATTATTATTCTTTACTTGTATTTCTTGTATTCTTGTATTTTGGAAAACCGTTGTTATTTCACCTACATGTGTAGTAACCATAGACTGTATATAACTGGACGAAGCCTCGGTTACGTCACCCATTGGTTTCTGAAGAGCAAAAATGAAGCCATGTATGAAAATACAGAAATGGGCAAAGAGGTGGAGCTGAGAGTGGCGCTGTGAGGGTGGGGGCGGATGATGGACACTCTGAGCCGATGTAGCCAGGAGCTAGTCCTGGAGCTAACTGAAGCTAATTGAAGCTAACGGAGGTTAGTGGTCGCCTTTAGCCTGAAAGCCGAGCAACTCTGCTACCCTCTTCCATCCAGGCTGTGAATACAATATTAAATTGGTTAGTTAACATTTAAATTGAAATAATTTATTCAAATGAAATGATCATTAACTTAATGCAAGTGTTCAATAATATTTTTAACTTAGTTATGAATAGTGTATGAGATCTATTTAGTCTATGCATGAGATACATGATCAAGCTAAGTTAGTTACGATGCTTCACATATTTATATTATTTGTTTGTATTTACCCTAATTGTTAGTGATTGCACTACCATGTAGGATCTCCCAGTTATAAAAAACTGTTCACAGGCTATTGTAGATGAGCAACAGCTAATATGAATAATTTCGATCGTAGTCAATTCTGCAATGTATGAATTTTACTAATCATTTATTGAGGTCTGGGAAGGGATATATCAAGGGAAGAAATAAGAAGTCAAACAAGTAATTAGTCAGCCAACTACATTTTTGCAATTTGATAAATTCCTTCAACATCTCAATATTAAAATAAACCTTGGCGTCTGCAATATTACGAAGCCAAATCATACTTTTTATGTGGCTACAAAACTATGAATTTTTTTTCTTGAAATTGAAAAAATATCTGTGTGAAAGAAAAACAGAAACTTAATTCATTTGTTCATTAAAACAAAAAGCGGACAGCACCTAAGGATATGAAAGAAGTGGCATTAAAGGTGATGCACATATATTGTTAAGTACTTTTCCTTATGGTCTTCCTGTAGTTTTAGGCAATTGATTATATATATATATATATATATATATATATATATATATATATATATATATATATATATATATATATATATATATATATATATATATATATATATATATATATATATATATAGAGATAGAGAGAGAGAGAGAGAGAGAGAGAGAGACACTCACACATATACATACACTACCGTTCAAAAGTTTGGGGTCACATTGAAATGTCCTTATTTTTGAAGGAAAAGCACTGTACTTTTCAATGAAGATAACTTTAAACTAGTCTTAACTTTAAAGAAATACACTCTATACATTGCTAATGTGGTAAATGACTATTCTAGCTGCAAATGTCTGGTTTTTGGTGCAATATCTACATAGGGTATAGAGGCCCATTTCCAGCAACTATCACTCCAGTGTTCTAATGGTACAATGTGTTTGCTCATTGGCTCAGAAGGCTAATTGATGATTAGAAAACCCTTGTGCAGTCATGTTCACACATCTGAAAACAGTTTAGCTCGGTACAGAAGCTACAAAACTGACCTTCCTTTGAGCAGATTGAGTTTCTGGAGCATCACATTTGTGGGGTCAATTAAACGCTCAAAATGACCAGAAAAAGAGAACTTTCATCTGAAACTCGACAGTCTATTCTTGTTCTTAGAAATGAAGGCTATTCCATGCGAGAAATTGCTAAGAAATTGAAGATTTCCTACAACGGTGTGTACTACTCCCTTCAGAGGACAGCACAAACAGGCTCTAACCAGAGTAGAAAAAGAAGTGGGAGGCCGCGTTGCACAACTGAGCAAGAATATAAGTACATTAGAGTCTCTAGTTTGAGAAACAGACGCCTCACAGGTCCCCAACTGGCATCTTCATTAAATAGTACCCGCAAAACACCAGTGTCAACATCTACAGTGAAGAGGCGGCTGCGGGATTCTGGGCTTCAGGGCAGAGTGGCAAAGAAAAAGCCATATCTGAGACTGGCCAATAAAAGAAAAAGATTAAGATGGGCAAAAGAACACAGACATTGGACAGAGGAAGACTGGAAAAAAGTGTTGTGGACGGATGAATCCAAGTTTGAGGTGTTTGGATCACAACGAAGAACGTTTGTGAGACGCAGAACAACTGAAAAGATGCTGGAAGAATGCCTGACGCCATCTGTTAAGCATGGTGGAGGTAATGTGATGCTTTGGTGCTGGTAAGGTGGGAGATTTGTACAGGGTAAAAGGGATTCTGAATAAGGAAGGCTATCACTCCATTTTGCAACGCCATGCCATACCCAGTGGACAGCGCTTGATTGGAGCCAATTTCATCCTACAACAGGACAATGACCCAAAACACACCTCCAAATTGTGCAAGAACTATTTAGAGAAGAAGCAGGCAGCTGGTATTCTATCGCTAATGGAGTGGCCAGCGCAGTCACCAGATTTGAACCCCATTGAGCTGTTGTGGGAGCAGCTTGGCCATATGGTACGCAAGAAGTGCCCATCCAACCAATCCAAATTGTGGGAGCTGCTTCTAGAAGCGTGGGGTGCAATTTCTCCAGATTACCTCAACAAATTAACAGCTAGAATGCCAAAGGTCTGCAATGCTGTAATTGCTGCAAATGGAGGATTCTTTGACGAAAGCAAAGTTTGATGTAAAAAAAATCTTATTTCAAATACAAATGATTATTTCTAACCTTGTCAATGTCTTGACTCTATTTTCTATTCATTTCACAACGTATGGTGGTGAATAAGTGTGACTTTTCATGGAAAACACAAAATTGTTTGGGTGACCCCAAACTTTTGAACGGTAGTGTATATAAATATATGTGTGTGTGTGTCTTGACCGCGAAGCAATCAATACATACATACCGTTTGCTCATAGCTTTTACTAAAACTACATGAAGTTTTAATAAATCAACATGTAAAGTAAATAAAAAGTTTGATCATTTCAACCCATGTTCGACCAAGCAGCCTTATCTTAAATGCACAAGATCTTAACCTGTTCAGTTTGTAGTTTCCCAGCGTGGTCAACTAGATACTTTGCTAATTAAGGAGCTCAGCTGCAGGAGCTTCATCTTCAAAATAACGTACAGAAATATTATTTTACTTACCGAAAAAAAATGGAGCAGAGACTTCTTAGACGGTCTGTTAGTGCAATCAGTACCACAGCAAGCCAATCTTTGTCCAATAAGTGCACGATTTATATCTAAACACTTAATAAAGTTTGCGGATACAACTGATGCTGAAGTTCAGAGAAAGGAAATGGCCAAAGTCTTAACGTGAGTCCCAGGCTGAAGGCCTTCCCCTGAGCAAGCAGGGGGGGTAAGAAGTCTATGGCGGCAAGCTGCTAGCCACCGTTAGCTACCAGCCTTAGCGCTGACGGCTCATCTGAGACCTGTCAATCAAAAGGACACGCCCCTAATTATTCATAATTTCTAGATTAAATGATGTCTAAACGGATGAGTTAGAAAAAAGTCACCCCCCTCAGAGTTGTCTTGAATATAAACCTGACCTTTCAAAGCTAAAATGGTTTTTTGAACCAGGCCGTTTATTTCATGTTTATTAGATCGACATGTTTATTTCTGCTTGGACCAGATCTCTTCTTGGATTACTTTTCTATGGACTTATCAACATGGCTTTTTGCTCAGCTGAGGATTTTGAAAAACTGCTCCACAGAATTGAGGGCATTGAAACGAAGCTACGTCGTCTGGAAATTAATTTTGATGTCCACGCTGATTATGGCCAAAATGAAACAACTTTACCGTTGAATACAATCAGCCCGGTGTTACATCGTGTCACAGAGACTCCTTACAGGCGTCTGAGCGGCAGAACTCTGCACTACAATGAAAACTGGCCAGCTTTAAAACGCATGAAATCAACCCCAGCCCGTTCTCCGAGGAAGAAAAAACAAAAGAAACTCAGACACAGAGAAACCTCTGAACCCAGAACTGCCGCTTCTGCTAAAAGTAAACAAAAGAGGTTTCAGCCAAAAACAAGAGATATTTCTCCACCTGGAATCCCGCTGAAAAACAGATTCGCAGCCCTGAGTTCCCAGAAAGATGACGCAGCCCCCGGGACCAGTCAAAGCCACCAGGAGAAACCCAGCCGCATCAAACGGAAAAATAAAGTAAGAGCGCCCCCGGCAAAGACTGTTATCATACAAGACGGATCAATTAATGGAATTGAGGCTTTTTGTAGCAAGAATACCAAAGTTTATAGCTGCTACAAAAATACAGTGAGAGAAATATCAGAAAAAATCCCTAAAATCTTGGACCAACATCCTGCTTTGGAAAAGCTCGTCATTCACGCTGGATCAGCAGCAGATATCGCGATGAGACAATCAGAGATTCTGAAGAGAGACTTTTCTGATCTCCTACAGAGACTTGATGGACTTAACGTAAACATCCTCATCAGCGGACCAGTCCCTGAAGGGAATGATGAAAGATTTAGCAGACTCCGTATGCTCCATAAATGGTTGAAGAAACAATCAGCTGAGAAGTCGTTCACATTTATTAATTATTTCAAAGTATTTGGAAGTGCTAATCATCTGTTTAAAGCAGGAATGCGCTATTTGAACAGGTCCGGAGTAAGGCTGTTAGCAGCAAACATTTTTTCTTATCAACATCAGAAAGCAAAACACTTGCTCCCAAAAGCTGACCTTGAGGCGCCCATGTATATCAGAGAACAAAAACAGCAAGTCATGATGACACCACAGGACCGAACAGATAAACAACCATCAGAGATTAAGTCTTCATCTTCCTGTGACTCAGCCACATCAAATGAGTCTCCATTTAGAAACTTTACAGACAGACTGAACGAGCAAATCAAATTTGGGACACAATTAACACCTAAACTTAGACTACACCAAACGACTGGGACTAGTGTCCATAAGCCTGGGAGCTTCCCCCCACTGATTATTACAGATATCTGATATTTGAGGGAACCGGGCAATAAATCCACCCCTACCGTCTCCCAGAATTCACCCGGCACCCCTGAGGCTATATCAGTGATTATCAGCAGCAGGAAACATAAACCGTTAACCACACGCTCTCATATTAAACAAAATCTCAAATTGATAACCTGTCAGAAGGTTCAGCTGCCCATCATGACAATACTTAAGTTAGCTTTATTAAACATTAGATCTCTATCCGGAAAGTCTTTTCTTATCAATGACTTCATCACTGAGCATAATTTACACGCCCTTTTTTTATCAGAAACTTGGCTAGATGAAAATAACGAAACAACTTCATTAATAGAATCCAGTCCTCCAAATTATAATTTCTTAAGCGAGAACAGAAAACACAAACGAGGCGGAGGTGTAGCCACCATCTTTCACAACTCAATGAACTTTAAAAAGGTAACTCTGGGCACGTTTGATTCTTTTGAATACCTAGCCACCCAGATAAATGAGCCTAACAAAGCGTTATTTCTAAGTTTATATAAACCACCAAAACTTAACTCTAACTTCTTTAATGATTTCAATGACCTTCTTTCTGTAATATGTATCGACTATGACCAACTAATCATCGTGGGGGACTTTAACATCCATACCGACAACCCCCAAGATAGACAAGCAAAAACATTAGATGATACTCTCCACAACTTCGTCCTGACCCAGCATGTCAAACAACCAACACACAATAAAGGACACACTCTGGACTTAATTATCAGCAAAGGTTTAAATATTTCTGACATCTCTGTAATTAATATTGCATTATCTGACCATTTCTGTGTTTTCTTTCAAAGTACCCTCTCTGCTAAATTATCCAGCCACAGTAAGACCACTATAAAAAAGCGTTTTCTAGGGGACAGTTCAGTAGAAACCTTTAAACGTATTTATCCTTCCACCACATCCCCCTCATCTCCCAACTCAAACTCAGTAAATAAGTTGGTAGATAATTTCCTTGCGAAAATCTCAGACATCATGGATTCCATTGCTCCAACTAAAGTGAAAGTAGTCTCAGGTAGAAAGAAGTCTCCGTGGACAAGTAATCCACTGGTACGTAGTGAAAAAAGAGAGTGTCGACGAGCCGAGAGAAAATGGCGGAAAACTCGACTCCAGGTTCACTGTGAGATCTACAAAGAGAGACTGAATAGATATCAGCTAACTAGTATCTAATAGTGAACTCATCACTGCTATCAGGTGTCTTCCCTCAGGCTTTAAAAACAGCAGTTATTAAACCACTGCTAAAGAAGAAAAATCTGGACAACACGTTAATGCAGAACTACAGGCCAATCTCTAATCTTCCATTCATCAGTAAGATTATTGAAAAAGCTGTGTTTCAGCAGTTAAATGGCTTCATAACAACGACAAACCGTTTTGATGCTTTTCAGTCTGGTTTCCGCGCTCACCACAGCACCGAGACTGTCCTCGTCAAAGTATTTAATGACATCCGCATAAATACAGACTGTGGAAGAACCACAGTGCTGGTTCTGTTGGACCTCAGTGCAGCATTTGACACTGTTGATCATGATATTTTATTGGAACGACTGGAGAGCTGGGTCGGACTCTCTGGTACAGTACTTGGCTGGTTCGAGTCTTACCTAAAGAACAGGGACTTCTATGTTTCAATAGGAAACTTTTCATCAGAACGAACAGAAATCACATGTGGGGTGCCCCAGGGCTCCATCCTGGGGCCCCTCTTATTTAATATCTACATGCTCCCACTAGGCAAGATTATAGCGACCAATAACATTAGCTACCATAACTACGCGGATGACACTCAGCTCTACATTACAATGTCACCAGGTGACTCTGAACCCATTCAAACCCTAAATCAATGCATTGACCAAATAAATGGATGGATGTGCCATAACTTTCTCCAGCTGAATAGTAACAAAACTGAAGTGATTATTTTTGGACCCAAGGAGGAACAATCAAGAGTCAGCACACAGCTTCAATTAATACAGCTAGAAACTACTGATCAGGTTCGTAACCTAGGTGTAGTAATGGACTCAGACCTGAACCTCCAGGGTCACATAAAGGCAATAACAAGGTCAGCGCTCTATCACCTGAAGAACATCTCTAGGATTAAAGGACTGATTTTGCAACACGACCTAGAAAAACTCATCCATGCGTTTATCTTTAGTCGGATTGATTACTGCAACAGCATCTTGACAGGTCTGCCTAAAAAGTCAATCAGACAGCTGCAGCTGATCCAGAACGCTGCCGCTCGCGTCCTCACTAGAACCAGGAAAGTAGAGCACATAACCCCAGTTCTAAAGTCCTTACACTGGCTCCCTGTAGCTCAGAGAATAGACTTTAAAATACTTTTACTAGTTTATAAATCATTACATGGCTTAGCACCAAAATATGTTGAAGACCTGTTGTCATGGTACCAACCACCAAGACCACTCAGGTCCTCCAACTCTAGCCTACTAAACATCCCTAGACTCAGAACTAAACATGGAGAAGCAGCTTTCAGTTTCTATGCTCCCCTTATCTGGAACAGACTTCCTGACAAGTGTAGAGCTGCTGAAACTCTGAACTGCTTTAAATCGAGACTAAAAACCCATCTGTTTAGAATTGCCTTTGAGTAAATGCTTGATGTTATATGTATGAAATGTGTTCATGCTCTCTTGCTTTTTTTATTTTTCTCTTGCTTTATTGTGTATCATGTGTAATGTGTGTTTCTTTTATGTGTTTCTTTTAAATCACCAAATCATGTAAAGCACCTTGAATTAACCGGCTGTTGAAAGTGTGCTATACAAATAAAATTGCCTTGCCTTGCCTTGCCTTGCCTTGCTGTGAAGTTGGCCTTTTTAACATGGGAGTCAATGGGAAATCGCTCCTTTCTGGAGCCAGCCCCCAGCGGATGAGGGGTGAACTGCAATTTTTGTTACTTCCGGGTTGGCCTCAATTCTGAGTGGCAGAGTTTGCCCCTTGGTAGTAACTTGCTGTTTAGGTACACCAAGAACTTATTCCTTCATCTATTGTTTAATTACCTCAGCCTTATCAGGCAGGTAATCATAAACATAAACTGAGACTGAACAATTTGGCTGTTGATATTCCTGGAATGCAGGTGGTGCCCCTAAATTTAGTAATAAAAGTAAAATAATTAGAAAGAAAGAAGACGCTAGATGAATGATGGAGTAATGTGAGGTAAAGGAGCTTACTGGTCTGCCGTTCAGAGATCCTTGGAGGAGGTTTGAAGGAGAACAGTAGCTGAGTTCGGCTGGAGGAATGTGGAGGTTTCAATGGGTGAACAGGCCGGTGCTGGAGGATGAAAGACGTCAGGTGAATAATCATTCCTGGGGGAAGCGGTGAGGAGGCTGACCAGGGCAAAGCCAGAGCTGAGTCTGCAGTTGGCTTCCAGAATCCGATGATTAAGTAAGTGGAATTCAAAGTTTTGATCAGAAAACCTGGTTGAGGAAAAGCACCTTCTACGGTGGAGTCTAGGAAGTAAGACTTGACAGAGAAGAAACTTGGAACGGGATCCGTAAATGGAGACAGGACAGTAAGATCGAGCAATATTTACCGCTGGAGCTAGGGAACGGAGAGGCGCCAATTACCACGCTGGCAGCAAGAATCATCTGGCGTCAGCCTCCTGCAGCCGCTCCCCTTTTAAGCAGTTGGCTTGATGAGGTCTGATGAAGAACACTTGTGCAGCACCAGCCAGTCACCCTGCGGAGGAGAGGTAGGAAACACCACACACAAACAAAACCCCAGCACACAGCCACTGAAAACCTAACACATACAGATAAACGTATAGGAGGAGGCAGTGGCAGGGATGGAACAGCTGCTGGGTGGAGACGAACAGAAAGCAGAAGCAGCAGAGATAGAGCAGCAGTTGTTTCAGAACATTTTAATAAAATAAAAACAATTCACAGAGATATTGAATAATGTAAAAGTAAAGGTTTCTTTGCAACAGTTACTCTGAGGGACATGTATCTCCTCCAGCCATGGCAGGAACCTATTCAAAGCAAGCATAAACATAAGTCAAAACACACAGACGGCTTGTTGTGCATAAATAACTTTAGCAAAAGCCTGTTTTAGTCAAAGGCCCTCTCTCCAGTGGCATGGTACAGGCTACAGAGAGGGGAAATTTTGTTTTTGTTTTGAAAAATACAACATGATCAGAAAAAAACATTTTAACAATAACATCAAACTATTACGGAACTTTTCATTAACAACTATTTTGTTTAACGTTGTACAACCTTTAACATCAAACTATTCCAAAACTTGGAACGTCACCTCTCTGGTGGGGAAGGAGCCGGAGCTGGTGTGCGAGGTTGAGAGGTTTCGACTGGACATCGTCGGACTCACCTCGACGCACGGCTCTGGCTCTGGAACCCTCTCCTCAAGAGGGGTTGGACTCTCTTCCACTCTGGAGTTGCCCCCGCTGAGAGGCGCCAAGCTGGGGTGGGCATTCTTGTTGCCCCCCATCTCCGCGCCTGTACGTTGGGGTTTACCCCGGTGAACGAAAGGGTAGCCTCCCTCCGCCTACGGGTGGGGGGACGGGTCCTGACTGTTGTTTGTGCTTACGCACCAAACGGCAGATCAGATTACCCTGCCTTTTTGGAGTTTTTGGAGGGGGTGCTGGAGAGTGCTCCTCCCGGGGACTCCCTTGTTCTGCTGGGGGACTTCAACGTAGTGCTGGGCGGTTTGACCAAAAATTGATATCACGGTTTTTTTCTAAATTGTGCCGGTTTACAGTTTACGGTTTATGACGTTTTTGTTTTTTTCATGCATATACAGGTGTTCAATGCATTTTCTACTGGTTGAGAGAGGAATTACTGCAGTAAATTGACTTAGGATGGTCTACTTTACTGTCATTAGTGAATATTGTAGAATAATTCCACACTAGTAATACAGATTTGCATGGCCCCAGAAAATTATGCTGTTGTTTACAAATAAGAGCCATTCATGATTCTAATAAAGTGAAGAATCAGAATGCAAAGACAATTGCATTCAAAATATAGAACTTTTATTTTTATATTTTATTTTGAACATCACAATTAGAACAACTTGGAATACTTTTGCTAGTTCAAGTACAAGCCCAGGAACATTACGTGCATTCAAGTAAATATAAAAAGAAAACTTGTCTTGCATTGCTTTTGAGGTCTATAAAAAAATAAAAAATAGTGCAAAATCAAAATCATGCAACTTGCATTAGTAATTCCTTCAAAAGTATTGCTTCGAAACCAGAACAAACATATAAAATAAATATAAAGTGCAACTTGGCTCACAGGATTATCCAGTATAATTGAAACAATAAATCACACATTTCAACATTTACAAATTTCTTGCCAGGAAAACCAGACGGTCCACAGCATCTGGTTTGAGTGCGGCCCTGTGGCAAGTGACAATGTTGCCACCAGTGCTGAACACTCTCTCAGATGGAGCACTGGTGGCAGGGATGCATAAATACTGCTGAGCTAGCTTGGCAATGCGAGGGAAATTTGTCTGATGGCATCTCCACCAGTCTAAAGGGTCTGTATCACTGTCAACCTCTGTGGTCTGTAAATAGACTGTCAGCTCCATTCTGATGCTTTCCTCTTCTGGCAGTGTGAGTGTAATGGCAAAAAATTGTATCTCAGGGTTTCCATTATAAAGAAGACTTGAGTCCAAGAAGGCGTTTAAGTATTTAATTCAAACATGTCTGGCCAGACACGGAGGAGACAGAGTTACTCGTGCATCACCCTAACCAACCTTTCTAACTAACCGCTTAAATAGTATTCCGCAATCATTGTTTATCTCTGTAGATGTCTTCTCCAACGTTCACGCCCCGCCTCCAGAGAACTGCTTCATGCGAGTCTTATATCAACGCATAAAGCAGCTCATCCGAAGGCCAGACTGTTATCTTACTGCCCCGGCGTCTGTCTCTCTGGTGACCTGACACATATCTTTCTCATAACATTGAGCTGGAACAATAACCTTGTCATTTTACCCTAGATACATTCCCTAAACAGAGAATATACACTTAATTCCTAATTGCATAACAATTTTCCACCACAATTCCCTGCTTTTATTAACTTAAATAATACCATAAATATAAAGGAAAATTCAAAAGTGCTATCACAAACTCCCTAAAAGGTTGGTAGGTTGATCCAAAAAAAAACAATGTTCAAAACACAAATTACAATCAGACATGAGACATGCTTGGCCATGGAATTAGCTCACAGTGACAAATATTAGATCCTTCCCGATGACTTTGCTGAGACTCCTGTGCATTGAGACCGAAAACCCACGGGGTCTTCTTACGCCATTTTCTTGTGGGCAAAATGTCATCTCAACAGCCCCTCGCCCCAGAGGCAGCCATCCACAGGTCTCGTCATCGGTCAGGATGTTCTAGATGAAACACAGAACAAAGGAGAAATTATGTAGCATCTTCCAGGACACTTCAGAGGGTATTACATCAACACTAGGTGTTGAAATGTGTACTCTTCCCTTGCGCTGTTTGTTGTCTGTTGCCATGAAGTCAGCCTCCGCCAGCATCAGTGACCCGTAGCCACCGATCAGTCCTTCCTCAGAAAGTTGAGAGTGGTCACCCCTCAGAAGGTCCTTCAGTGAGAACCTCCCACTGCGACCCTTGGGAGCTGAGCTAATGAGGTATTAGAGCATTGATGTTCAAACATAGGTCAGCCAATTCACAAAAGATGAATAGGATGATTATGACAAGTGATTAAGTGGAACCCACACCCTCGGAGTATGGTTTCAGATCAACCTGATGCAACTGTGTGCAAAAGCAATTCTAAACAACTCACAACCTGGTTAATGAACCAAACCTCATCAACTGAAGCTAGATTACAATTAAGGTAAATGTCTCCAATCAAATAAATCCATGCCCAGAAAAAGACAACCAACCATTCTAACTTGTGAGAGTAAAAAATCCCAAGAATCAACTACTCCCAGCAAGAAGTAAAGAAGGTTTTCAGATCTAATTAAAACTTTGTAAAGTTCCCAGACACAATATGTACTACAAGTCTGAACCCAAACCGAAATGGAATATGAAGTCAGACGTCAAGTCCAGGTAGTAAAAAACCCTCATTAATTTATGACGGAGTTATGATTCACAAGAAACTCAATTACTTGCAAGTTACAATTCTCTTCATAATCCCTTAAAAATCTGTTCCAATTACTATCAAATCCAATTCCCCCCTTTTTTTAAGGCATCTTACACATCCCTTAAAAATCAAGAAACAAACAAACAATAACTTCAACTGCTTCTCCAGTGTCAAGAAAAGAGACATAGTAGGTTAAAGGTCATACATAAGGCCTAACCTCAGAACCTGTGGAACCTCCTGCTGCCACTGCTGAGGCATCTTCAACCCCCAGATGATCATATCCCAATCATTTAGGTTTGCAATTAGGTTCTTATATTTGAATTACCTTGTTGTTGAAAGTGTGCTATACAAATAAAATTGCCTTGCCTTGCATTGCAAAAACAAAACAAACTAATAAGTTCCCCACATAGTTACCTAATGTATTTAAGAATTTTAGTCCTACTTGCATTAGCTACAAAACACTTCATTTCCCTCTGGGATCAATAAAATATTTTGAATTGAATTAGACAGCTTCTTCAGACCCTGCTTTTCCAGAATCTAATTGATGTTACAGTAAGGATTATCTTTGCAAACACCTTAGTTAAAAAATTTTTACTCAGGACACAGTTTATTTACCTAATTAATATCTCTGCTGCTGTTATTTGCTCATCTGTTTCTTACAGTTTATTCTCTGTTAACTCCTTGAAAAAAAATAATACATTTATTCTAAATGCACAATTTTAAAACCTGTACAACTGTAAAACATCTCTATTTCAATTTATCTAACTCAGTTGCACATTCAGATTTGAGTATGCCACTCTATTTTAATAACGACGATGTCAAGTAACCTTTTTACCTGTAGCTGATACTCTTGCTTAAGAAAGAAACTTTTCTTCATTGCAGTTCCTGTGTAGGACTTGAGTTATACTTTATACTTTACCGAAGTAATTATCTATTTGCCAACTTTTTACCTCTACTCAGTACTTTAGACAGCTTATATTTTAAAATTAGCCTTGTTACTCCTGTTTCATTTAATCTTTTATTAAAAGGAACACACAAAAAAACCCTCAAACATCAAAAAGTGTTACAACTGAATAGAATTTACTGCGGTTTGATAGTAGGTCTCACATTTTTTATACTGACACCCTGTTTTTATGCGATCTATAGCCTATAATGCACACCGGTGTTAGCTGAATATTTTCCACATTTTTCCCGTCTTTAGAACAGTGACCGAAATTCTGAATCTATTTTTATCATCATTTGTCTTAATGAAGTAAACTAAATTTTGAAAAATAGAAACCAAGTTAAACCCCACTGTGTGTGTAGGTCACACCTGTTGGCTTAAAGATTGCACTAAATGCATAATTTTCACTTATACCATACCACATTATTTATATAGCACGTTTATACACAGCCGAGTCCAACCAAGGTGCTGTACAGAAGAACATCATATGCAGCTGAAACAGGTAGCCTAGTGTATCCCAAATGCGTCCTTATTATTTAAATTTTTTATTAAACATTACTATCATTAAGGAAAAGTTTTTTTTGGTCGAGGTATGGCTAAAGCTTTATTCTTTATCATTTAATGTTCTAATCCTAAGTTTGTTTTATGATTTCTACCTCCTTTGTGTGAATCTAAATTTATATACGGTCTATGATCTAAATGCTTCTATCTGTCACTTTGCTGCCGGTACAGCAGAAGTTTCCCTTCTTGTGAAAATAAAAGGATTATTCATGAAGTTAAGCATTTCCGTGTTTTAATTTGGAAAGCTCATGTTTGAAACAGGAAGTGGTTTTGCGCAAAAAACAAACAGTTTGACTAACCCGGACTCGTTAACATCCAGGAAGTAACTGAAAACTCAAGACTAAACTTTTCGTCAAAACAAATGTTTAAGTTCCTATTTTAAACTTCCAGCCGCAGAGCGCTATTAACGCTTCATCAGTGTCGGGATCTGTGATTGTTTACAACCAGGAAATCGCAGCACATCGGTCGTAAGAAAGAAGCTTGTGGCTCCATTAGCTGATTAGCAACTAGAGAATCATATTAAACCTGCAACGGACTTTATTTCAGATACTTTTAACCACATTGTAGTTAATAACTCGCTGGCTAAGATTAAACTTAGAGTTTTTACCCGCGTTGTTTTCTATTCGTTTTCTGTAAATTACTCAAAAGACTGAAATACTTTCATACTGCCACTCGGATCTGTATTAACTGGAGTTGGTTTTCAATATATCCGATTTTAACCGTGCGTTTTCCGTGTTATTTCTATTTACTGCGGAGTCGGCTACGTTTATCAAAAGTATTAGTTAAACATAGAAACCATCATTTATCTAGTTTATTGCTGAATTGCATCGTTTCACATAGGATTTTAAAAGAAAGTTTCCAAGCTAAGGTTCCCGGGCCGAACACGGCCGCCCCATATCTCATGAACACAGAGTGTTATAGTTTTAGGTCGAATCAGTTACAATAGTTCCCATTTTAATTACCATTTACCTTTGTGCATTATTTCCCCCCGAGGCTTTTATTGATTAGCGCAAATCTAACAGCTGTAACTCACTGAGTACAGCACACCCATTTAATAGGCTATAAAATTAATATGGATTCAGGTTAGAAAATACTCAAATATTAGATTGATGAGGTAAATGTAATTTCCATCTCACATTAATTTGAAGCATTGCTTTGGAAAAACCAGCATAATAAATCAAATAGACTAAAGAATGTTTATTCATATTTGCACCTTGCAGAAAAATATCATTATCAATGATTGTTGGAAATGTGTTCCAGCAAATATGTTTTCAAAAATGATGTGGGAATTTATTCTCCAGTAAATCACTGAGTCACGTTTAGATAATTAATCATTATTATATTATCACCATTAAAACTATAGCAAGTTTTCAAGATAATATAGTTTAGTTTAAACATTAAATCTGACTCATATGCACCAATATAGATCATAATAATCAGACTTCCATCATTCATTATGCTTTAAATTGGAATATTCTCTGTTTTATTTGATCTATTTTTATCCAAGATCACTTGATGTTAAGATTGCAGTTTTCTAGATCTGTTGCGTTTAGTTTTTCAGATAGAGCAATGACATATTTATAATCCTGAGATCCCGAGCAAACCACTGATACTAAATGCATGTCAAATGCATTAAAAAGCCTATTATGGAAATAATATTTAACAAGGATGAGAAAACATAATGGAGTGTTTCCACGTCCTTCAGTCAGCATGCAGACACATCTCACAATTGGTGACCCAAGACACAGAGAGTATCCTTGAGCTTCTCACATGTTGGTTCAACATAACAATACATATCTCAGTTAACACAGAGACTTAACCTTTAATTTAAAGCGACTTAACCTTTAACATGATCAACATAATTTTTCCACATTAAGCCATTCAGATCTTCTTTTATAAAAAATGCTACGCAGAAAAATTCTCACAACAGGTCTCAAATAATTTAGGCTGTGATAAAAGCCAAGAGAGCTACAACAAAACTAACTGTGAAATCTATAGTTCAGGATTTGATTTTTACCCCTAAACACCAAGTGATTATATATTATTTGCTTTCTTAATTTGAAAAGTGATACATCACTGTTGACGAACAATTATGTTTTGTTGGATTTGCTTTTACTACAAGAAAGTAAAACAATTGGCTGAACAGTGTCCAACATTAGTAATTCAGTATGCTCATTCATTTAGAAACAAGCAATTAAATTCCAACATTTCATGTTCTTATTACGTTTCATTATTTATTACTATTTTAAAGAAAACGGGTCCCCAGAGTGTTTTTGGAGCTACAGGGGATCATACTTCTGAGCCTCCCTTGTAAGGCCTAAGAGAAAATGTTAGAATTTGAATTCCCTTCACCATAGCCCCAAATAAGCCAAAATATATAAGCAGCCCCCAAACTCAGGTACGCACAGGTAACCTCCCAAGCCACTTGTCCATACCTTTTTGGGCCGAACCTCGAACATTACTCCTCCCCTGTGGACAAAGTGGTCAGTCCATTCTAGAAATAAAACAAAAAAGATTGAGAACCAGCCTGATTTGCATTCTGGTTCAGTTGAAATTTAAACTTGCATTGGTTGTCATAAGCAAAATTCCAAACTCACAGGACCACTGTATTGTTATAATTGATGGCCCCTAAAAAACATTTCAGGTATATTAATATTTACTTAAAACAGTGAGACGACTTCCCTTTAATTACAAAATCAGGTGCCTTATATTAAGACTCACTTATATAACTTCCTGTGTTTACCCACCTGAGTGTGACAAAACCATCAGATTTCTAGGATCAAACCTTTCCTGACCTCTTGCCCCTTATCCTGGAAAGAGACACAGAACACTTCACAGCTTGAGATCAATTCAGTAATTTTCCAAGCAAAATTTCTAATAAGGCCCACTAACTGCTCTGACGCTTGTTCCCCAGATAAGATTAGTATTTACCTTTTTTCCATTTATTTAAGACCTATGTAGCCTAAGGACCAGTCATCTTTATTTTAATGTTACCCAGCAGAAACCTAAAGTTTAATTTAATTTTTTCAGTTGTGTTCAAATTATAGCCTAAACAATGTTGTTTTACTGTTGCTGCTCACAGCAAAGTCTTGTTATTTTTTAGTCTCGCGATTGTTTACATTAGCGCCTTGCAAGCTGATAAAAAAATTTGTCCTTCACAACTGTGGTGAAATCTAAGCAGTGTTGCTGTAAAGGTCCAAGTTACTTTAGTTAATGTTCACAGATCTAAGATTTATTACTTTCTTACAACAAACCCCAAAATACAAGGGAAAAAAATCAACCCCAATTGTCCCAGAAAGGAAGGAAAATATGTTTTCACTGTCGGTCAGCTTAGTCAAAGTTTAAGTCAGTCAGGGTAAAAATCACAACCTACCCTAAATGCCCCAATCAACTTTGCTATTTGTTCTAGTCGTAAAATAGGAACGTTTCCGTTTCTAAGTTAGTGCACACAAGCTGCGACAGCTAAGGAAACTTGTACTTAGTGTAATAACAATTCCATCAAATAACTTCCAACCAAAATGAAATAAAATAAAATGTGGACTCTCCTGACAGAGAGCATTAGGAGAGAAAAGAAAAGACTTCTTGACCATTTACTTGATAACTGTGGTCCACACAGTCTTTAACCTCTGATTAGACTAAACTCACCGGATGATGAATTATCACCTTATCAGAGCCGTAGCAGTTTCGTTGTCTGCTTTACCCTGTCTGTCTAAAACACACAAATTTGGTTTAGTTGCACATCAACTTTCCCTTACAAATTACAACACAATAACAAAACAAAATTTAGATCAACATAGAAAATAGAAAGAATCAGAAATTATGGCCTGCTTCCATCGAGACCCCTTTCGCTCTAAGGGTCCTCTGGCAGAAACAAAACAAAAACAAAACAAGATTTACTTTCCTAAGGGAGTGTGTATGTGTGTGTGTTACATAAGCAGGTGTCACAGAGATAAAATACATCTACATCAGTCGGCAAGCATTTCTTAATTGCATTTGAGCTGTGTGTATTTTTGTCCTGCTTGAATTTCACTGGGTCATCTGCAGGCTGGCCAGCCCAGGGCCCCCCCCTCACGATCCAGCTAATCGCCATGTTTCAGGGACCACAGCCCCCAAATAACTCATCTCACCTGAGCAAGAGTTTTCCCCTCTGCCCACTGGTCAGCCCGCATTCAGGCCGGAGTCCGGCCTCCGCCTTTGTTATGGCTGCCAAACCCCTTATTCCAAGGGTGGGGGAGGTACTAGGGCTCCTTGTGGCCCTCCCCAGGCGCCGCTGGACCGAAGGCAGGGGTCCCAACCAGCCTGAAGAAAAACACAGGACAACTCAGCGAAACTCATCAGCAGTCCTACCATGGAATGTGTAACAACAGTGTGTGTGTGTGTGACATTCTGCATTATACCAAGTCATCAAACAAATGACCTTAATGCTCAAACACTCCAGTTCTGGAAGAAGCAAACAAGAGTAAATAAAAGAGAAATAAACAAAACCACATAAATAAACTACAAAGAAATTACATCACTTTTAGATTTTCTTTCAGATTATCCAATTTCCTCCCTAGGGCCCATCAATTCTTTTTTTAATTTATTTAATTTTTAATTTTTTCCTTTCTGTCGACATATTGGACTGTCTGGAGGTGAAGTGTTGCTACATTACAGACCCGATTGTCTGCCTGGGTACCCAGTTCCAATGAAGGACGTCTCCCCCATCGCTTTCTAGTTTCCTTGAGTGAAACAAAAGCTTAAAAAAACCCTCGTCGGAAAATAATCAATCAATTTAATTAATTGACCACTTGTCCAACTGCCGTGCTCCCAGGTAAAACCCGGAGCAAAAACCCGATACTTTCTTTAACCTTGATTAAATAATTAACCATACAATTATATATAAGAATATATATTATATTAAGTAATCAATCAATCAACCGCGTGTAAGTAAATAAACACGAAACCGCTAGCAAATATTTCACCTCCTGAGAGTGCAAATAAAATTCTGTTATCACTATTTATTTAAATGACTCAGTCTTACCAGGTTCTGTCTCAGGCGACAGCAGGGCCGACAGAGACGCTTCAAAGCCTCCATCTCCCAAACAGCTACTGGAGGTAAGAGGCTGGGAGAAACATTTCCCAGGACGCTAGCAACTCCCTTGACCCTGTCCCTGCCGGTCCATTCCGTTCGCTGAGGCTGCGTTGGGCGCCAAGTGTAATGGCAAAAAATAGTATCTCAGGGTTTCCATTATAAAGAAGACTTGAGTCCAAGAAGGCGTTTAAGAATTTAATTCAAACATGTGTGGCCAGACACGGAGGAGACAGAGTTACTCGTGCATCACCCTAACCAACCTTTCTAGCTAACCGCTTAAATAGTATTCAGCAATCATTGTTTATCTCTGTAGATGTCTTCTCCAACGTTCACGCCCCGCCTCCAGAAAACTGCTTCATGCGAGTCTTATATCAACGCATAAAGCAGCTCATCCGAAGGCCAGACTGTTATCTTACTGCCCCGGCGTCTGTCTCTCTGGTGACCTGACACATATATCTTTCTCATAACATTAAGCTGGAACAATAACCTTGTCATTTTACCCTAGATACATTCACTAAACAGAGAATATACACTTAATTCCTAATTGCATAACAATTTTCCACCACGCTTTTGAGGTCTATAAAAAAATAAAAAATAGTAAAACTAAATCATGCAACTTGCATTAGTAATTCCTTCAAAAGTATTGCTTCGAAACCAGAACAAACATATAAAATAAATATAAAGTGCAACTTGGCTCACAGGATTATCCTGTATAATTGAAACAATAAATCACACATTTCAACATTTACAAATTTCTTGCCAGGAAAACCAGACGGTCCACAGCATCTGGTTTGAGTGCGGCCCTGTGGCAAGTGACAATGTTGCCACCAGTGCTGAACACTCTCTCAGATGGAGCACTGGTGGCAGGGATGCATAAATACTGCTGAGCTAGCGTGGCAATGCGAGGGAAATTTGTCTGATGGCATCTCCACCAGTCTAAAGGGTCTGTATCACTGTCAACCTCTGTGGTCTGTAAATAGACTGTCAGCTCCATTCTGATGCTTTCCTCTTCTGGCAGTGTGAGTGTGCTGCTGCTGCTGGTGGTGCTCTGCCTTTTGAAAAAGCTGGCCAAAGTCTTTTTTCTTTTTTCCTCAGGAGGAGGAACAGGCTCTGCTTCTGCTGCTGCTGCACCAGCAGCCCCTGAGAGTATGTCCTGTTGAGCCTTCAACTATCTCTTCAACTGCTCTGGATAGAACCCGCTCCACCTTTTCTTTATCCATATACTTGGTTCTAAACCGTGGATCAAGAAGAGACGCAATGTCAAGCAGGTCATCTGTGACCTGATCGGAATATTTCTCATTCAAGTAAGCTAGAATGTTTCTCTTCACATCCTTCGTTAGATGAGTATCACTCTCTTCCTCAGCAAGAATGGATGTGTTGAAGAGACTGAGCACTGGCTTGAGGTGGGAGACACTGACATATTGCTCTCCTGACATGGCATCTGTGAAGTCCTGGAGTGGGCTCAACACCTTGTTGACAGCCTCTAGGACATCCACATCTTGCCAGCTAAGGACCAAGTGCCTTGATTTCTTGTCAGCTTTTAGAACCTGACTAATGGCCCTCTCTTGCTCCAGTACTCTTTTAATCATCATTTGACGTGATCCCCACCTTGTAGGCATCTCAGTTGTGAGCACATGCTTTGGAAGACCCAGATCGTTCTGAACAATGGCCAGGTCCCTCCTTTTCTTCCAAGAGTATGAGAAGGCTGACACAATTCTTTTGCAGACACCTACTGCACGTTGTATGCGGTCATCTTTCATACCTCTCTCTGTAAAAATGACAAATAAATTATAGGTTAGTTCACTTTTCCTAATGTTAATTAAAACATTGATTTTACTTTAGCCCCAAACCAAATGAATGATTACAATAAACTCATAATAATAAAAATGCTAATAATAATATAATACTGATGATGATAAAAATAATGATGATTTTATCATCATTATTATTATCATCATTCTATTATTATCATCATTATTGTTATAATTATTATCATCATTAAAAAAATGTATTTAAAAAAAATTCTTATTAATATCATTTTAAAGCTATATCAATCCAGTATAACTTAGTTCACTATTAAAATGACTATTGCTTACCTATGGCTAGATGAAGACTGTGACCAAAGCACTGGAGTCTTGTCCAGTTTTTCAGTTCGATAGCCTTCTTGATGTTGGCTCCACATTCTGTAGTGATGGCCACTAGCTTCTGCTCTGAAAGTCCCCAGGAATCAAATGCCTCTTTCAGGCCTGCTGCAAGTAACTCTCCAGTATGGTCATCAGGAAAGTAGCTTGTCTGCAAACAATGACTTTGCAACACCCATTCATCACTTATAAAGTGAACTGTAAGGCTAAGGTAAGGCTCCATAGTGCGACTGGACCACATATCAGTCGTTGCTGCGAAGTGCAGGACGGTCGCCAGGTCTGTTTCGATCTTAGCTCTGTGCTTTTGGTACAAGTTGGGGATAAGCAACTTGGCTAAAGTACTTTCTGCTCTGCATTTCATACCTGGGATCCAGCATCTTGATCATATGACTGAAGCCTTCTTTTTTGACTGTATTAAGCGGGACCATGTCTTTGGCTATGTGGTTAGTGATAGAATTTGTAATCTCGATCCATCGTTTGCTTTTTCTGTCGTAGTAAGTCCCTTTAGCAAACGGGTCTTTAAGTGACATTTGGCTCGACTTTTCTTTAGCTTTCCCCGCGTTACCTGCTGATGTGGAGTGCGCTGAGCCCGCGGCTGACTTTAATTTAATACAGTCTTGATATTCCAAGACGTGTTTGCGGCTAAGGTGCTGGAGCAAATTGCTCGTGTTGCCGCCTTTGGCGAGAATTGTAGCACGACAGCACTTACATAAAATGGTTGTTTGGTCAACGTTGGATTTTTGGAAACCAAAAAACCTCCAAACAACAGACCCAGCTCCTCTTTTTGGCACAAGTTCTTGTGTGTCATGCTCTACTAATTCTTCAGCAGCATCCATTGTCCCTGTAACGTAACAGAGCAGTGCTGTTTGTTTACCCTCACTCGGCCCTGCTTAGAAGTGCAACATTGTAAAGGGTCCGTCTGAAACAGTGTCGCGCGGTGCAGCGTAACGTTCATTCCGAACGTTGTGTAATTTAATACACCGGTATGGCGGTTTATTAAAAATTCATATCATAACGAAAATATAAACCGGTTTTTGGTTTGAACCGGTTTACCGCCCAGCACTACTTCAACGCTCACGTGGGCAATGACAGTGAGACCTGGAGGGGTGTGGTTGGGCGGAATGACCCGCCCTATCTGAACCCGAGTGGTGTTTTGTTGTTGGACTTCTGTGCTCGTCATGGATTGTCCATAACAAACACCATGTTCAAGCATAAAGATGTCCATATGTGCACTTGGCACCAGGACACACTAGGCCGCAGCTCGATGATCGACTTGGTTGTTGTCTCATCTGATCTGCGGCCGCATGTTTTGGACACTCGGGTGAAGAGAGGGGCTGAGCTGTCCACTGACCACTACCTGGTGATGAGTTGGCTCCGATGGTGGGGGAGGACGCCGGACAGACCTGCAAGGCCCAAACATGTTGTGAGGGTCTGATGGGAACGTCTGGCAGAGTCTCCTGTCAGAAGGAGCTTCAACTCACACCTCCGGCAGAACTTCGAACACGTCCCGGGGGAGGAAAGGGACATTGAGTCCGAGTGGACCATGTTCCGCGCCTCCATTGTTGAGGCGGGTGATCGGAGCTGTGGCCGCAAGGTGGTCAGTGCCTGTTGTGGCGGCAACCCCGGAACCCGCTGGTCGACACCGGCGGTAAGGGATGCTGTCAGGCTGAAGGAGTCCTATCGGGTCTTTTTGGCTTGTGGGACCCCTGAAGCAGCTGATAGGTACCGGCAGGCCAAGCGGAGTGTGGCTCGGATGGTTGCGGAGGCAAAAACTCGGGTGTGGGAGGAGTTTGGAGAGGAGTTTGGAGAGGCCATGGAGAACGAATTCCGTATGGCTTCGAAGAGATTCTGGTCCACCATCCGGCGTCTTAGGGGGGGGAAGCGGTCTGCCACCAACACTGTTTACAGTGTGGATGGTGTGCTGCTGACCTCGACGCGGGACGTTTTGGGTCGGTGGATGGAATACTTCGAAGACCTCCTCAATCCAATCCGGAAGCAGGGTTTGGGGACTTTGGGTCGGACTCTCCAATCTCTGGTGCTGAGGTCACCAAGGCCGTTAAAAAGCTCCTCGTTGGCAAGGCTCCGGGGGTGGATGAGATTCGGCCGGAGTTCCTCAGGGCCCTGGATGTTGTGGGGCTGTGTTGGTTAACGCGGCTCTGCAATATTGCGTGGACATCGGAGGCAGTTCCCCTGGATTGGCAGACCGGGGTGGTGGTCCCCCTGTTTAAAAAGGGGGAACACAGAGTGTGTTCCAACTACAGGGGGATCACACTTCTGAGCCTCCCTGGTAAGGTCCATTAGGGGGTTCTGGAGAGGAGGGTCCGACAAATAGTCGAACCTCGGATCCAGGAGGAACAATGCGGTTTTCGTCCTGGCCATGGAACACTGGACCAGCTCTACACCCTCAGCAGGGTCCTGGAGGGTGCGTAGGAGTTTGCCCAATCGGTCTACATGTGTTTTGTGGACTTGGAGAAGGCGTTCGACTGTGTCCCTCGGGGGGCCCTGTGGGGGGTGCTCCGGGAATATGGGGTACTGGGCCCCTTGATACGGGCTGTTAGGTCCCTGTACGACCGGTGCCAGAGTTTGGTTCGCATTGCCGGCAGTAAGTCGGACTTGTTTCGGGTGAGAGTTGGACTCCGCCAAGGTTGCCCTTTGTCACCGATCCTGTTCATAACTTTTATGGACAGAATTTCCAGGCGCAGCCAAGGTGTTGAGGGGATCCGTTTCGGTGGCCTCAGGATCGGGTCTCTGCTTTTTGCAGATGACGTGGTCCTGTTGGCTTTATCGGAACGTGATCTACAGCTTTCGCTGGAGCGGTTCGCAGCCGAGTGTGAAGCGGCTGGGATGAAAATCAGCACCTCCAAATCCGAGGCCATGGTCTTGAGCCAGAAAAGGGTGGGGTGCCTTCTCCTGGTCGGGGATGGGGTCCTTCCCCAAGTGGAGGAGTTTAAGTATCTGGGGGTCTTGTTCACGAATTAGGGAAAAATGGAGCGGGAGATCAATAGACTGATTGGTAGGGCATCTGCAGTTATGCGGGCGCTGTACCGGTCTGTCGTAGTGAAGAGAGTGCTGAGCCGAAAGGCGAAGCTCTTGATTTACCGGTCGATCTACGTTCCTACCCTCATCTATGGTCACGAACTCTGGGTGGTGACCGAAAGAACGAGATCACGGATACAAGCGGCTGAATTGAGTTTCCTCCGTAGAGTGTCTGGGCTCTCCCTTAGAGACCGGGTGAGAAGCTCAGTCATCCGGAGGGGGCTCAGAGTAGAGCCGCTGCTCCTCCACATCGAGAGGAGTCAGTTGAGGTGGCTCGGGCATCTGGTCAGGATGCCTCCTGGACGCCTCCCTGGTGAGGTGTTTCGTGCACGTCCCACCGGGAGGAGGCCCAGGGGAAGGCCCAGGACACGCTGGAGGGACTATGTTTCTCGGCTGGCCTGGGAGTGCCTCGGAATTCCTCCCGAGGAGCTGGAACAAGTGGCTGGGGAGAGGGAAGTCTGGGTGTCCTTGCTTAAGCTGCTGCCCCCGAGACCCGACCCCGGAAAAGCGGAAGCAAAAGGAAGGATGGATATTCCAAAACTTTTCATTAAGAACTATTTGGTTAATCAACTATTGAGGTTATCATATTGTAATGAAATACATTTTCCATTGTAATTAAGGCAAAGTCCCTTCAAATTGTATTTCGATTGGAAATTATAGATATATTACTGTTAATATGAAAAATCTTGAACTTTACTGACTCAGGCTCATAGGCTCATAAATAGAATGACAATCATTTATTTCAACATGCACAAGTATCCCGTCTATGTATGTATAATAAGGTTTGTAATAAGGCAAACCACTTGTAAATACGTTAATATTTAATCGAGTTAAGAGTATTTTTATTTAACCTGATCAGTCTTCATAACACACAAACAGATGGGAGAAAACTATAGTTCACAATCAAGTTATTTGAAAGCAAAAGCGGTAATTTCAACATGTACAAATATCCTGTATCAAGCCTATGTATAGTAACGTTTGAAATAAGACAAAACGCTTGTAAATCCGTTAATATTTTATAAAGTTAAGATTATTTTTTTTGTAAGCTGATCTCTCACCTTCCAACTGGGGGAAACCGGGGAACCAAGATGACGGAGTCAGCGGTAACCTTTTTAGCAGGTTCCGTTACCTTGATGCTATTTTACCCAAATTTCAAACTTCTGCTTGTAACAGCCCTTACAGAATCATTCATTAACCCATATTTGCCCTTTTTCAAATCCTTTTGCTCCTCTTCTTGTACCCGAACTTTTTTGAAACTGTTTTGTGCTGGTAAACTAGTAAGATGGACCACGACTACGATTTAAATGCTCTGCGTGAAACTTGTGACGAGGACATCATCGAGGATTTTGAAGCTTCCGTGCCTGCTTGAAAGACCAAAAGGTAAACCGGGACCACACTCCTATTAAAAACAAAAAGGCGAAGAAGATGAGAGTGCAGAGGACGACAGAAAACAAAGATGAAGACGTGACTTCTATCATTCTGTCTGAGATACGTGCTCTAAATCAGAAGATAGACAAACAAACTGAACTCTTAATCAGCCTTGATAAATATACTGAGGTCAACAAAGAGGCCGTATCCGCTAACCGGAAAGATATATATGAGCTCAAGTCGAAGATAAGTCTCCTTCAGAAAGAGAATGCCGTACTCCGGAGTGCCTGCAACGATCATGCTCACTATAAAAGACGATGGAATCTGAGGCTACTTGGGCTGCACGAGAAGGATGAGGAGAAAAAACGAGTCGTCGTCATTGGAATCCTAGCAAGAATCATCCCTGTTTCCGTCGATCAGCTGAGAGACACCGTGGATACGGTCCACAGGCTGGGATTAAAGCCCAGCACAGCTACTAACAACACCCGAGAGCTGTCATCATACAGTTCGCAATGAGAAACGTCCGTGATGAGGTGTGGAAGAAATCCATAGATGCCCCGGTATGCAAGAAGCTGCACATCAGCTTCAAGGAGGACTTTTCTAAAGAGGACAGACTCGCTTGGGCCAAACTCTGACCACTGGTCCAAGAAGCCAGAAAGCACTGAAAGAGAGCTTACCTGAAAGAGGGCTACGCGCTCATCGATAATAAAAGAGTGGAGCCCCACTGAACCCACTTTCTTCCTAGTGTTCTTATAACGTATGCATCTGTTCAAAGGGCTGTTACTTTGTTTCTTGATATTAGTTTACTGATAATTGTGCTCTTTCCTGTGCATCTTTCATTACCTTTGCATGTTTAAGTGGACAGCTTTATTTCTATGTTATCTTTGTTGTCGTTAAATGTTAGAGGTTTGAAGGACAACATTAAACGTAAAGCAGTTTTTTTTTTTTTTGTAAAGAGCAACGAGCTATTTGTTTTTTACAAGAAACACTCAATGCACGATGACTCATCTTTTTGGAAACATCAATGGGGCGATTCAGTTTATTTTAGCCATGGGACTTCTCGTTCTGCTGGAGTAATGATATTGTTTATCAAATTTCCTGGAACAATATTAGACCACAAAAGAGACACTAACGGTCATTGGGTCATGGTAGTCATAAATATTGATGGAGTCAGCTTCATTCTGCTGTGTGTATATGGCTTCAATAGTAAACATTGAACAAACAATTCTACATGGATTTAACAACATTAAAAGCTGCTTGGAAGGTCTGCTATTCAACCGATCGTGTGATTTTAGGAGGTGATTTTAATTTAACTCCAAATGACTATGAAGATCGTCTTCCCTCTAGAGGGTGCCAACACACCTTTAATGAAACCTTCCTTTACCTAACTTCTAATGTTGGGCTGTCTGACTGCTGGCGTTTGAGGAACCCAGGAACCAGACTGTACACGTGGATTAAGCTGGGTGGATTAGACTTCTTGCTTAGGTGTGATTTTAAGTTAACCAATATTTCAATCAAACTGTCTAAATTCCATAGCCAAATCCTGTCCTTTTGGAAAATGATTTTCACACATAATTTCACACCACATTGGTCCCTAATATGGAATAACAGATGTATTCTTGTTAAAAAAAAATCTATATTTAAGCTTGACTGGTACAAAAAAGGTATTTCTTTTGTCACAGACTTAATGAACAATGATGGCTCCTTTCTGGATCATAAAGTATTTCGGGACAAATTCAATATACATTGCTCCAAGAGTGAATATAATAAGATTTGTAAAGCCATTCCAGCTTCCCTTGTTCATTTGATTCAGAACACTATGATTTACTCTAAAGTTTCCCCAACCCTGCCTAAACTACAAATATTGGACAACCCGCTTAATGACAAAAGATGTAACTCCAGATTTTTTACTGCAACCATAAAATCTAAGTTATTTCATGATTATAATAGAGACCTTCCAACCGAGATTTTAGTCAAAGCATTTACAAGATATATTAAACTAACAGTCTCACTGCAAGTGAAGGAAACACATTTCAAAATTCTAAATTGGACTTATCCAGTAGCTGTTTTCCTACACAAAAGATTTAAATTTGAGCTAACACCATGTACTTTTTGTAAATCCACTGATGAATCTCCTTGATCATTTGTTTTTTGACTGCCCTGCTTCCAATAGTTTTTGGTCGGACATCAAAGAGTGGTTGAACTTTAAAACTCCTATTCTCCCAATTGTAACTGTCAACCATGTTATAGAATATGTAACTGATGTGCCATCCAATGTATCTGACAAGGTAAACATCATTTTTCTCTTAGGGAAATATTACATTCATTGCTGCAAATGGAGAAATTCTGTCCCCCACTTTAATGCTTTTTTGATTGAGTTTAAAAACTATTTTTGTTCACTGAAACAAGTGAGGCTAAATTGTGTCAAAAACACACTGTCATGTGCTTCTAAATTGATCTTATTTTAAATAATCTGATACTCCTGCTCATTTTCTTTTAAAGCTTTACATATATTTCTGTCATATTGTTGTCCTGTTTTGCTGTACTCAAATTTCTTGCCATGTCCCACTTTAATACCCTTTCCAGAGCTTGTATAAACGGTTGTACTATTTGATATACACTAATAAAGATGAAAAAAAAAATGAAAGAAAGTCAGTTGACTGAAGTAAGATGGCCGCCGCTACGCTGTCGAATCCCACTTGCGGCATCTAGTGTTTATATATGTCTATGGGTGTTTTTTTTTTTTTTTTTTTATTAACAAGAGTATATTACAACATCTCGTGGAGACAACAGCAAAGAGAGAAAAAAAAAAAAAACATGCAAGGCATTAACAACAACAAAAACAGTTTTGACAGAGAAAATAAAATGAAAATACGGCATTCTTATCAAATACATAATGTGTTACAGGATCAAAAACATTTCAGCAGTACGACAAATGGTTTCTGCAGTTTGGTTGCAATTTCTAACAAGATTCAAGGAGGACAGTAACATAAGAAATTCATTTTTAAAACAGTTTATGTTTGGCAGTTGTTTTTTCCATTTATTTTTATGGATATGGTATTTCCCCATAATGATTATAAGGTTAATCAAAAGCGAGAGATCCCCCAGCAACTTAGAATTATAAATAAGAATATCATAAATTGTAAATTGTTCAAGTTCCCTAATTTTACTGTTCAACCAGCTATGGACATCTTTCCAGAACTTCCCACTAACTGGGCAAAGGAAGAAAAGATGTTCTGTTCTTTCAGGGTTTTCATGACAGAAGTCACAAGGGTAAACTTCAAAACCAAATTTACCCCTCAGTGTCTCTGAAGATGGATAGTAGTTGTTGAGGATTTTAAATTGCATTCCTTTTACTTTGGAAGCTATTGGCCATTTTATACATTTCAAATGTTTTCTTGAAATTGTTGGCTTATCTAAAATTTTGAGTTTAATCTTCCTATCATAATCATGATAGATATATCCTTTGAAAGCTTTATTTAAATATTTATTATCACATTTTATGTCTGTAATGTTTAGTACCCCTATCGTCAAGTTTGGAAACTTGGTTTGAACATTAGAAAAAAATTATTGTGTTTTTTATCATCTGTATCAAAGCCACTGAGATAGATTTACAAATTTTCCTATATTCTATAGAAGAGCATTGAATATTTTTTCATTTGTTTTTAAACTCTTGTAACTGTAGGATTTCACTGTTTATATCTAAAATGTCATGTACAAAGATAATACCTTGGTCAAACCAACGCTGGTTGAATAAAGACTTTTTGTTCGATACAATTACCCTATTATTCCACAAGGTGGCACAATGAGGGGTAAAGGTATTAGTAAATACCATCTTCCAATAATGTAACACTTTTTTGTGGAATTCAGATAATTTAAAAGAGTAAAGAAACCCCAAAACAACTTTTTTTTGCTTCTAAACTGTATACATTGGTATTTACCAATCCAATCTTTCAGTTTCTGGGGATTTTTTTACATTTTGGTGTAAACTTGTTTAATTCTACACTTTTTGGTCTAAAAACGTCTGAGTGCTGCCCTCTTAGGGTTAAACGGTGGCTACTGCATTTGAATTTTGTGATTGGTGGAGAGCAGTACATCTTAGGTCACAGGCATTGACTGTGTCACAGGCATGGTCTCACAGACACGCCCCGTGGGTTTGGGTATAAAACTATCAGACATACCGGCCCTGTGGCGAGTTTGGAGTTGGATTGCGTTTTCCAGGTTACCTTTATTATCACATTAGCACTTAGTTAGCATAGCTAACATACTGTTTTGAACGTTAGCCTATGTTACCATTACCACTCCTAGACTGGACCCATCCTGTCTCTCTCTACCTCAGCAGCAGCGCTCCATAAAGCTCCCCTCTACCTCCGGTGAAGACAGAGGAGATCCGCTGGCTCAGGGCGCCGAGCCAGCGCCGCCCGAGGCTGGCGCTGCTGAGGCAGAGGGAGACACGAGGAGTCCAGTCTCTGAGTGGTAATGCTAACATAGGCTAACGTTCAAAACAGATGAATGCTGATCAGATCGATCAGTCGCAAAACTGCCAACGGCGCTTTTTCTCACTGTCCATGTTTCCGTGTCAGATTAAGCGAGCTGTCACTGTCCTTCTGACCACACCCCCACGTTCCCCCCTCCGCTCATCCTCCACAATTGGCCATACCCCTCCGTTCTTCCTGGCACCGCCCACTTTGTAGAATTTTTCAAATGTTGTCTAGGGGTGGGGTTATGATTTTTCAGGGGGTTCAGTTACACTTTAAAGGCAGTTTGGAGATTTCAAAGTCACATTTCAAAGGAAATTTTAAGCCACCAAACATCTTGAAAATGTTATTTGGAATATGGAACCATATTGAATCCGGTTTCAGTAAAACTATTTCAACCATTTTATTTTAAATATTCCTAACATTGGCTCAAAATCCACTGATTTGATCCCCCCCCCCACTGCACTCTAGCCGAGATTTGTTTATATAATATGTCCTATTTCTCCAGATGAATTTATATATAATGGAGTTAATATAATATGTTTTTGGAGTAATGTAAAGAGATTGACATGGATATATTGGGTGTGATATACCCTCCACCTCACACAGTAAGTTATGCCCAAAAATGGAAAGATCTCTAATAAGCCAATGGTTAAAGGATATTTGTATTTGATCGTTTTTTTCTTTCATATTAATTTCTTCTCTTTGCTTCTCATCTTTAACAATCTTAATTCCAAGATATTTAACTTTTTTTTACAGGGATTGTCATTATTTCTGTATCTATGCACTCATATAATGGAAGTAATTCACATTTTTTCATATTCAAACGAAGACCTGAAGCTTTAGAAAAAATGGAGATTTGTAGTGCCTTATTAACCATCAATTTATCCCAAAGAAAAAAAACTGTCATCTGCAAACTGGCAAAGGTGAAATTTGTAATCAAAAAAGTTTACAACTTGAAAATCTGGATGATTTAATATCACATAAGCTAATAGCTGTTTACATAAAATGAACAACTTTGGGCTAATTGGACATCCTTGTCTTATTCCGCAAGTTATATTTATTCTAGATGTTAGTCCTAGGTCTAAGGAGACATAACTAAATATCAGTATAGAACATTTTGATCACTGAGCAAACTTTTTTGTCAAATCCAAAACTTTCTAAGGTATGAAATAAAAATTTGTGTTCTATAGAATCGAAAGCTTTGAAAAAAATCAATAAATAAAATCAGGCTATCTGATTCCAGAATGGACTAATAGTCCAGCATGTCCAGTATTAATCTCACATTATTATGTATACTTCTACCTTTTATAAACGCAGACTGAGTTTCATCAACTATTTTATTAATTATCATTTTCATTCTCTCTGCATATATTAACGCTAATAACTTATAATCGTTGCAAAGCAAAGTAATTGGTCTCCAGTTGTCCAAAATTGTTGCATCTTTTTTTGGTTTGGGGAGAAGGGTTATTATCCCAGTTTTCATTGTTGGAGTAAGACATCCTTCATGTATGCAGTCGATAAATGCATTTAATAACAATTGTTTGATATCTTCCCAAAACATGTTAAAAAATTCCGAATTCAAACCATCTATACCTGGTGATTTCCCATTTTTCCGTTTTTTTCAGGGCACTTTCTAATTCTTGCAGATTTATTGGATCTTCTTACTTTTTTTGTCATTCTTCCCAATCCTTTTAAAATTGTTCTTAATCATAGTAAAAAAATATTCACAGTCCTCTTTGTGAAAATTTGAGCTATACAAGTTAGAGTAAAAGAGTTGAACTTCCTCCTGTATTAGATTTAGATGTATGACAGGTTCATTTTTTGTTATTTTTCAAATTCTTTTTTTGGACTGTGTAGACTTTTCTAGACCATAGAAATATGATGTGTTCGTCTCACCTTCTTCGATCCATTTAGCCCTGGATCGTACAAAGGCTCCATTTGCTTTTTCTAAATAAATTTCATCAAGCTGTTTTTGAAGGGAATTCAACTCAATCTGTTCTTAGTCCGAAGCAATTAATTTACCACATAGTATATTGATCTTTTTCAGTATTTCTTTCTGTTTACTTGTTTTTGACCTGTTTTTTCCCGTTTCAATCGCCAACCTTTTTATTTCAAATTTAAACCATTCTCATTTTCTTTTATTTGACAAATCCAATCGTTTTACTTGTAGGCAGAGGGATTTTATTTGTTTGCAGAAACATTCATCTGACAAAAGTCTGTTGATTAATTTCCACATATTACCCAAGGAATGTGGTTGTTTGGCTATTAACAAAGATAAGCTTATTAAACAATGATCGGTGAGCGGAGGTGTAATGATCTCACATTTTGGGACATTATTATTTATTGAATATGAGATTAGCCAATAGTCTAACCTTGATCGTAGGTTCCCATTTGAGGCACTAATCCATGTATATTCCAAATTTGTGGGATTATTCAATCGCCAATAATTAAAAGTATTAGTTACAGTACAAAAATTGTGTATTACTTCATTATTTTTAGGTTGTTGACCTCTAGGAGGTAACCTATCCAGCAAAGAATTTGGAGCAATGTTAAAATCACCTCCCATAACAATTTTAACTGTCATGTGAACATTTTTCCACTCTGTATCCAGTCTACCCAATTTATCTAACATACTTCTCTTGTTCACTTTGTTATTATGTCCGTATATTGAAAGCACAATAAATTTTTGGTCACATATTTCAATAGGTGCAATCAGCCAGTGGCCATCTTTATCCCCTACATGACTAATTACTTTTCCTGTAAACTTATTGAACAATATCATAACACCTGCCAAATAGTTGGTACCATAAGAAAATAAAACATTATCCCCCCATTGTTGCTTCCAAAATTTTTCATTTTCTGCACCAGAATGTGTTTCCTGTAAAAGAAATTACATTTGCCTTAAGTTCTTTACAAAATATAAAGTGCCTTACCCTAACCTCTAACATTTAAAGAAGTAAACAAAACCGACAATGAACACTAAAACAAGATCAGAACTTGCCTAATGCAAATGCTCTTGAATTACCGAAAGAGCAGGAATGAACAATTTTGTCCAAATAGATTAGGTCTCGACTAAAACCTCTGAAAGTAACAGTCAAAATAAAGACTTGAGCAATTTGATCATGTCAATGAAAAACCTCCTTTCCCATCTATTGAATAGCCCATAATAGCAGAAGAACTATAACCTGTATGTTAATATTTTCAGTCAGGTAGTAAAATACCATATAAGTATCAAGGATAAACCTTTTTTCCGTCAATGATTGCGTATCCTTCCTTCAAGAAAGCCTTCTTTTCGCAGCGTCTGGCTTCATCCACGCTTCCCGATCTTCTTTGGAGTAGTACTTTTTAAAGATGATCTTCTTTTCTTTACATACTCTGGCCTCCCTCGACATCTTCCACACCTCTTCTTTCACCGTTCGCGAAACAAACTGCATGATGATGGGTCTTGCCATGATATTGTTCATTGCACCTTTTATCCCCAGACGGTGGACGGTATCAACATTTCGGCGGAGCTCATCAACAGACATGGGGACCACTCTAGTAAGGATGCCTATGACTTCATCTCTGGTTTTCTCATCTTCCTTCTCCGCTAACCCCAAGAGCCTGAGGTTCCATCTCCTCTTGTATCTGCATCTTCCAAAGCTTTCTCCTTCAGGAATTTGTTTTCTGCAGCTAGGAATTCAACTTGTCTTTGTAGTTTCTCGATGCTACCTTGATTTTCATCCGTGGCTCGTTTAATAGCATTGGTGTTTTCTTCAATATTGTGAATTTTGACTTCTAAGGCTTCAAACTTTTTTAGAGCTTCTTGAACATAGTTCATCCTCACTTCAATGTTTTCCAGCTTCCCATCTAGACCGTCAAATCTTTTCATCATCGACTCCATAGCTAGCATTGTCTAAGAATGTTGGGAGCAACAACACCATGAAGTCCAAAGAACACACCAGACAGGTCAGGGATAAAGTTATTGACAAATTTAAAGCAGGCTTAGGCTACAAAAAGATTTCCCAAGCCTTGAACAACCCACGGAGCACTGTTCAAGCGATCATTCAGAAATGGAAGGAGTATGGCACAACTGTAAACCTACCAAGACAAGGCCGTCCACCTAAACTCACAGGGCGAACAAGGAGAGCGCTGATCAGAAATGCAGCCAAGAGGCCCATGGTGACTCTGGACGAGCTGCAGAGATCTACAGCTCAGGTGGGGGAATCTGTCCATAGGACAACTATTAGTCGTGCACTGCACAAAGATGGCCTTTATGGAAGAGTGGCAAGAAGAAAGCCATTGTAAAAAGAAAACCATAAGAAGTCCCATTTGCAGTTTGCCACAAGCCATGTGGGGGACACAGCAAACATGTGGAAGAAGGTGCTCTGGTCAGATGAGACCAAAATGGAACTTTTTGGCCAAAATGCAAAACGCTATGTGTGGCGGAAAACTAACACTGCACATCACTCTGAACACACCATCCCCACTGTCAAATATAGTGGTGGCAGCATCATGCTCTGGGGGTGCTTCTCTTCAGAGAAAGAGAAGTAGCAATGGCTTAATACCAAAAGCAACTAATGCTAACCTAAAAAACACAATATAAGAAGCAATGCATTTATTTCAAAGAAGAGTACAAATACATTCCTGTGTTAAATGTGAGCTTAATATTTATCGTTGAACGTTGAGCTGTCCTTATCAGTGTCCTAATCAGATAGACAACATATTCATATATCTATCTCACTGTCTTGTGATGATGGTACCTCCGAGCTACCGCTGTTAGCTGATTACTTACCTTCATGATCGTGAATAAAGTTGGTTATATACAGTTTAAAGCCGTTCACCTGCTTGCTCGCAGACGTCGCTGTGTGGTTTTTTTATATCTCAAACGTTCAACTGTTTGTCAAAGGAACAAATTAAAGTCACTTCTCTCGTGATCAGGTTTTGGTTGTTTTACCTTTAAGCAAAGTTTGGACTTAAAAAAATATTTTTTCTACGAAGCCTGGTTGAGACTAAGCCGCTCACTCCGCCATCTTGAATTGTCTCCCCATGTCTATGGGTGTAGGTACCAGATCTGCTTGGGTACCCAGATCTGCTCGGGGGCCTGCGCCTAATTATGACGTCATATTACATGATTGGCTGAACCATAGACATAAACTCACCAAAAAAAGAAACGTCCTCTGACTTTCAACTGTTTTTACTTTCAGTACACCTAATATGTGTAAATATTTGTATGAACACTAAAAGAGTCAACACCATAAGACATAAACTAAAAATGTTTCACAGACATGTGACTAACAGAAATACAATAATGTGTCCTTGAATGAAGGGAGGCTCTAAATCAAAAGTACCAGTCAGTATCTGGTGTGGCCACCAGCTGCTTGAAGTACTGCAGTGCATCTCCTCCTCATGGACTGGACCAGATTTGTCAGTTCTTGCTGTGAGATGTTACCCCACTCTTCCTCCAAGGCACTTGCAAGTTCCTGAACATTTCTGGGGGGATTGGCCCTAGCCCTCACCCTGCGATCCAACACGTCCCAGACGTGCTCAATGGGATTGAGATCCGGGCTCTTCGCTGGCCATGGCAGAACACTGACATTGCCGTCATGCAGAAACTCTCGCACAGAACGAGCAGTATGGCTGGTGGTATTGTCCTGCTGGAGGATCATGTTTGTATGAGCATGCATAAAGGGTACCACATGAGGGAGAGGGATGTCTTCCCTGTACCGCAAGGCATTGAGATTGCCTGCAATGACAACAAGCTCAGTCCGATGGTGATGTGATATACCGCCCCAGACCATGACGGACCCCCCACCTCCAAATCGATCCCGCTCCAGGGTACAGGCCTCAGTGTAACGCTCATTCCTTCGACGATAAACACGAATCCGTCCATCACCCCTGGTGAGACAAAACCGTGACTCATCAGTGAAGAGCACTTTTTGCCACTCCTGCCTGGTCCAGCGAAGGTGGGTTTGTGCCCATAGGCGGCGTTGTTGCTGGTGATGTCTGGTAAGGACCTGCCTTACAACAGGCCTACAAGCCCTCAGTCCAGCCTCTCTCAGCCTATTGCAGACAGTCTGAGCACTGATGGAGGGATTGTGTGTTCCTGGTGTGACTCGGGCAGTTGTTGTGGCCATCCCGTACCTGTCACGCAGGTGTGATATTCGGATGTACCGATCCTGTGCAGGTGTTGTTACATGTGGTCTTCCACTGCGAGGATGATCAGCTGTCCTTCCTGTCTCCCTGTATCGCTTTCTTAGGCGTCTCACCGTGCGGACATGGCAATTTATTGCCCTAACCACATCAGCAGTCCTCATGCCTCCCTGCAGCATGCATAATGCACGTTCACGCAGATGAACAGGGACCCTGTCGGTAGACAAGTCTCTTTAGTGTCCTGCGTTTTTAAAACTGTGACCTTAAATGCCTACTTTCTCTAAGCTGTTAAGGTCTTCCTTAACATTACACACTAGATGGCTTACCCGCGCTGTTCGGCAATGGACTGTGACGTAGCAATACGGTGGCCATCTTACTTCAGTCAGCTGTCCCCTTTCTGTCAATTACTGTCATTTGTGCATGTACTATTTAAATAACTCTAACTGGCTCAATTTTCAACCGATTTTCAAACGGTTTGATTTGTTGTAAAAACCAGAACAAGGGGCAAACACTGCCGCTCAGAATTGAAGCTATCCCGGAAGTAACAAAAATTGCAGTTCACCCCTCATCCGCTGGGGGCTGGCTCCAGAAAGGAGCAATTTCCCATTGACTCCCATGTTAAAAAGGCCAACTTCACAGCAGAAATAAACACGTTTACAGCCTGGTTCAAAAAACCATTTTAGGTTTATTAGGTCAGGTTTACCGTCATGACAACTCTGGGGGGGTTAATTTTTTTCTATCTCATCTGTTTAGACATAATTTAATCTTGAAATTATGAATAATTAGGGGCGTGTCCTTTTGATTGACAGGTCTCGGATGAGCCATCAGCGCTAAGGCTGGTGGCTAACGGTGGCTAGCAGCTTGCCGCCATAGACTGCTTACCCCCCCTGCTTGCTCCAGGGAAGGCCTTCAGCCTGGGACTCACGTTAAGACTTTGGCCATTTACTTTCTCTGAACTTGAACATCAGTTGCATCCACAAACTTTATTAGTGTTTAGATATACATTGTGCACTTATTGGACAAAAATGGCTTGCTGTGGTACTGATTGCACTAACAGACTGTCTAAGAAGTCACTGCTCCATTTATTTCGGTAAGTAAAATAATATTTCTGTAGGTTAATTTGTAGATGAAGCTCCTGCTAGCTAAACTCCTAACAAAGTAGCTAGTTAACCACGCTGGGAAACTACAAACTGAACAGGTTATCATGTTCTGCATTTAAGATAAGGCTTTTTTCCCCCAACTAACTCCAGATATATTTCATATTTTTTTGTCAGATTTTTTACTTTTTAAAAATTACTAAGAGTTGTCAGTTAAGGCATTAATCTGATTTCTGTCATATGTGATTCACCTTCATTGTTTTACTTTCATACATACACCCATAAGTGTTATATGTCTGTGTGCTCATTTGTTTACAGCACGTTTGTCTTGTTGTGGTGAGCTGGTTTCTAACTAAGACGGGCAATGTTTAAATTTTAAGTTGTTTTTAATATACATTGTTTTTTTTCCGTACAGATTATATCAATCGCCTAAAACTACAGGAAGATCATAAAGAGGAAAGTACTTAACAATATATGTGCATCACCTTCTTGCCACTTCTTTCATATTCTTAGGCAGAGGTCTCAAGCCTCACCCAGTGAGCGTGAGACACACGCATTTTCCTCTCTTCACACGCACACACGCCACACATGACATTCCTCACGCTGTAAATAACAAAACCTACACTGATAGAGCTATGAGTGATCCTTCACCGCACTCACTCTAAGCCCCGCCCACTTCGCAGCTGCTTCAGCCTTTATTGACAGCCTGGTGGGAAGAGAGCACGATGGGATTACAGCACGAGAAACACTGGGAAGACCGCAAAGACAAATGAGATCGGAAGGCTGGCAGTTGGAACTAAAATAAATGATCAGGTAATAACTTCCAATATAGTATAGGCTACTAATCGTTTATTTATATGGAACAACTTTGTGGCATCACACCAATTTGGATTCTGCTGAAAGTTCTTGATCGGTAGCCACAGGTAGCTGTTTGTAGCAGAATGAAGCGCTGATATTTATATTCCTCTGGAGTGTATCATTAAGTACGGCAGGAAATAGCGCTAGCAGGCTAGAACTTATAAGCATGAACACTTGTCATGACGTAGGTGAAGCTAAAATGATTAGGCTACTTGTTGCTAACTTGGACCGATGCTGGTGTTACAAACAAGACAGAATCTATGATCGCAGGGGGGCGAAATTCTGTCCACCTGAAATATTCCTCCTCCCTCCGCTGCGTGGTTTACAGCAGCCAAAGAGTGAAATCAAGTTCTGTGATCATTAGATGTTATCATTTCAGAGATCGTTGTTGACTCTGTCCAAGTGAAATATTCATATTCATATAGTCCTATTCTGATGGCTGCTTTCAGAAAATGTAATACTCGATATTATATATTATTATTCAGAACTAACTTTTTCACACTTAAGAGTATAAAAACTATAGCTATAATTTGAACACTGACATAGTAATGTTCCCTGAAATGCAGAGGGTTATGGGGTCTTGCTTGAAAAGTTACACAGTCAAAAATTAACAGCAGTAATATGAGTTATTCATTTAAATAAACTGGACATTTATAATAATAATAATAATGAACTTTATTTATAAAGCGCTTTTCATACAAAAAAAATGCAGTTCAAATTGCTGTAGAAAATAAAAATTACCCCCACACCCCACAAGTTTAAGCACGAACACATTTATACTCCCCTCCTCCCAATCCTATCCCCATGTGCAGACACACTCAGGAGCAACATTAAAAGGACATTAAAGTGTAACTGAACCCCATGAAAAATCATAACCCCTCCCCCAGACAACATTTGAAAAATTCTACAAAGTGGGCGGTGCCAGGAAGAACGGAGGGGTATGGCCAAGTGTGGAGGAAAAGCAGAGGGGGGGACTTGGGGGTGTGTTCTGGAGGACAATGACAGCTCGCTTAATGTGACACTGAAACATGGACAGTGACCAAAGCAACGTTGGCAGTTTTGCGACTGATCAATCTGATCAACATTCATCTGTTTTGAACGTTAGCCTATGTTAGCATTACCACTCAGAGAAAGGACTCCTCCTGTCTCTCTCTGCCTCTGCCTCAGCAGCACCGAGCTCGGGCGGCGCTGGCTCGGCGCCCTGAACCAGCGGATCTCCTCCGTCGTCCCCGGAGATAGGAGTAGAGGGAGGCTTTATGGAGCTCAGCGGCCGCGAGCCGTATCAATTCGATCCGCTGGCTCAGGGCGCTGAGTCAGCGCTGCCCGAGGCTGGCGCTGCTGCTGAGGGAGAGAGAGACAGGAGGAGTCCAGTCTCTGAATGGTAATGCCAACATAGGCTAACGTTCAAAACAGTATGTTAGCTATGCTAACTAAGTGCTAATGTGATAATAATGGTAACCTGAAAAACGCAATCCAACTCCAAACTCGCCACGGGGCCGGTATGTCTGATAGTTTTATACCCAAATCCACGGGGCATGTCTGTGAGACCATGGCTGCTGTGACACAGTCAATGCCTGTGACGTAGAGATGTACCGCTCTCCACCAATCACAAAATTCCAATGCAGTAGCCACCGTTCAACCCTAAGGGGGCAGCACTAAGACATTTTTAGACCAAAAAGTGTAGAATTAAACAAGTTTACACCAAAATGTAGAAAAATCACCAGAAACTGAAAGACTGCATTGGTAAAGACCCATTTATACAGTTTAGAAGGAAAAAAAAAGATGTTTTGGGGTTTAGTTACTCTTTAAATTAGACAATAAGATGGACAGTGGGCCGAGTACAGATGAGCCAGGTTAAGTAAGGAACCGCCATCAAGGGAGCCATCTGCACTGGCAGCAGCAGATCAACAGCAGCAGCCGAGGCACCGAGCCAGGGTGTCCAGAGGAGAGGAGGCCAGGATCCTGACCTCCACCCAAGCACCACCTGAAGAGCACCCAGGCAGCAACACCTGACCACCTGGTAGGTAAATTAATTAATAAAATTAACAAGATAAATACAGGACAAAGTAGTAAAACACTGATCAATAAAAGCAAGTAAAACATGAAAACCAAATAGACAGGCAGTAAATAGTAATAAATTAATTAAAAGCAAAGCTAAAAAGTTGAGTCTTGAGCCTGCTCTTAAAAACATGATCTGGGGCCCTGAGGTTTTCCAGCAGCCTGTTCCAGAGGCGAGGGCCATAATAATGGAAAGACACCTCGCCATAAGTGTGTGTCCTGACTTTAGGGATGACAAGGAGACGGCTGCCAGAGGAGTGCAGAAACCGCGAAGGTAAAAGCAGTTCTGAAAGATAAGAAGGCCCAAGACCATTAAGACACTTAAAAACCATTAAAAGAACCTTAATATCGATCCTAAAACATATGGGGAGCTAATGCAATGAATTTAAATGTAATGTGTTCCCTCCTCCATGTCTTCGTCAGGATACGTGCTGTTGAATTTTGTAGGAGTTGTAAACCTGATATGCTCTTTTTGGGGAGACCAGAAAGCAGGGTATTACAGTAATCAATTTATAAATGAAGGAATTGCCTGGTAAAAATATTACTTAAAAAATTACCCCCATTTTTTTCTCTTATGATAATAAGAAATAACTCAAATTATTGCTGTTAATTTTTGACCATGTAACTTTACAAATGGCATCCCATAGAGGGTTACATTTTGTTATAGCTGCTATCAAAATGTGACCATCCTGACACTGAACAGAAAAGGGTTTGAACCAAATAGCAAACTTAAAACTCTCATAGCCCATTCTCTCTTTCTGCTGTTGAAGAAAAAAACATTAACATTAATACACTGGATATTCTTTGGCAACACTCTCAATCAAGTTCCACTTATGTCACACATTCATGTACCAGCTATCAGAAGATCTGTTACATTTCAGGGGAACTTCAGATGTCAGCAAAATAAACACATGCACATTTCTATAAAGTAAACGTTTTTGTCACAATGAAGCCACCTTCATTTCAAAAGCTTTAGCGTTATGTGAACAGTGGATGTTCAGTTACTGGGAGGATCATCCCAGTCGATGCCCCCCGTCCAACAGGGCATTGCAGCCAAGCAGGATACCAGACCAGGTATATCTTCTATGGAGAGAAAAACACTGAGAGAAAACAAAGTTAACAGTCGAAATAACAGAATGTACTGTAATACAACTGGAGAGTCGTAGGAGAAAAGGAAGTAGCAGAGTGAAGAAAATTGGTAAGTCTGTCCTCCAGCAGTCTAAGCCTATAGCAGCATAACTACAGAGCTAGCTCAGGATGACCTTAGCCACTCTAACTATAAGCTTTATCAAAAAGGAAAGTTTTAAGCCTGGCCTTAAAAGTAAACAGTGTCTGCCTCACGGACTAAAGCTGGGAGCTGGTTCCACAGGAGAGGAGCCTGATAACTAAAAGATCTGCCTCCCATTCTACTTTTAGAAATCCTAGGAATTACGAGTAAACCTGCAGTCTGAGAGCGAAGGGCTCTGTTAGGAACATATGGAACAATTAGATCTCTGATGTATGATGGAGCTTGATTATTAAGGGCTTTGTATGTAAGAAGAAGGATCTTAAATTCTATTATGGATTTAACAGGGAGCCAATGAAAGGAAGCTAAAACAGGAGAAATGTGATCTCTCTTTTTAATATTCATCAGAACTCTTGCTGCCGAATTTTGTATCAACTGAAGGCTTTTAATGGCATTTTGTTGACTTCCTGATAGTAAAGAATTACAGTAGTCCAGCCTTGAGGTAACAAATGCATGGACTAGTTTCTCAGCATCACTCCTGGACAGGATGTTTCTAATTTTAGCAATATTACGGAGGTGAAAGAAAGAAATCCTAGAAACCTGTTTATTATGGGATTTAAATGTCAAGTCTCGGTCAAAAATAACGCCGAGGTTCTTTACGTTATTACTGGGGGCCAATTGAATGCCATCCAGATGAACTGATTGACTAATCAGTTTCTGTTTAAGAACTTCTGGTCCAAAGACAGCAACTTCTGTTTTGTCAGAATTTAAAAGCAAAAAGTTTAGGGTCATCCATGTTTTTATGTCTTCCAGACATGCCTGTAATCTACCTAACTGACTGGGTTCATCAGGATTTATGGATAAATATAGTTGTGTATCATCTGCATAGCTGTGGAAATTTATCCCATGCTGTCTAATGATTCTACCCATTGGGAGCATATATATGGTGAACAGAATTGGTCCAAGCACAGAACCCTGTGGAACTCCACAAGTAACCCTTGAGAGTGAAGAAGATTTATCATTTAGATGAACAAACTGGAATCTATCAGACAAATATGATTTAAACCAGCCTAGTGCTGTTCCTTTGATCCCTGCAACATGTTCAAGCCTTTCTAAGAGAATATTATGATCGACTGTGTCAAAAGCAGCACTGAGATCTAACAAAACCAGAACAGACACAAGTCCATTATCTGAGGCCATGAGAATATCATTAGTAACCTTCACCAGTGCTGTTTCAGTGCTATGATGAGCTCTAAAACCTGACTGAAACTCTTCAAACAGCTCGTTACTGTTTAGATGCTCACAGACTTGATTAGCAACAATCTTCTCAAGGTCTTTGGATAAGAAAGGAAGGTTAGATATTGGTCTGTAATTCACTAAGTCATCTTGATCAAGGGAAGGTTTCTTGAGTAAAGGTTTAATTACAGCTATTTTAAATTCCTGTGGTACGTATCCGTTTACTAAGGATAGATTCATCATATCCAAAATGGGGCCAGGAACCAAATGGAACACTTCCTTAAATAATTTGGTTGGGATTGGGTCCAACATACAAGTTGAAGGTTTAGATGAGGCTAATATTTTTGATAATTCCGAAAGCTCGACTGAATCAAAACAGCCTAAGCACAACTGAGGTTCTACAGTTCTTTCCGATACTGCCTCCTTTACTGAGGAAGAAGTAATCATGTTTGGGAGGATGCCAATGATTTTCTTTTTAATAGAATTAATTTTATTTATGAAGTATCCCATAAAATCATCACTGCTAAAAGCTGGGGGAATAGTTGGCTCAACAGAGCTATGACTCTGTGTAAGTTTGGCAACTGTACTAAAAAGAAACCTAGAATTGTTTTTATTCGCCTCTATTAATGATGAAAAATATGCTGTTCTAGCTTGTCGAAGGATCTTTTTATACAGCAGTAGACTGTTATTCCAGGTTAAATAGGAATCCTCTAGGTGTGTAGAGCGCCATATTCTCTCCAACTTCCTAGTATTCTGCTTTAAAGTACGCAGCTCTGCGTTAAACCAAGGAGTCAGCCTCCTATGGCTAGCCGCTTTCTTTTTTAAGGGGGCTACATTATCTAATGCCAAACGCAATGAGGACGTAACGCTGTGAACCAGACCATCAATTTCTGAAGGGTTAGAGATAGAATTGCTGCCATTCACTGTGTTACCCTGAGACACTAAGGAAAGTAAGAATGGAACAGATTCTTTAAAAATTGTTACAGCATTGTCTGATAAAGCTCTATTATAATGAAATTTTCTTTCAGATTTAAGATGGTCAGTTAAAGTAAATTCAAAAGTTATTAAGAAGTGGTCAGACAGGACCGGGTTATGTGGGTGGACTGTTATTTCCTCACATTCAATACCGTATGTCAGTACAAGGTCCAAAGTGTGTTTACCCGAGTGGGTCGATCCCTGTACTTTTTGAGTAAAGCCAATTGAGTCTAAAATAGTATTAAAGGCTGCATTTAGGCTATCACTTTCAGAATCCACATGAATATTGAAGTCCCCCACTATAATAACCCTATCAGTAGTTAATACTAAATCAGATAAAAAATGTGAGATCTGATCCAAGAATTGAGAGTAAGGGCCTGGTGGACGATACAAAACCACAAACAAAAATGGTCTTAATGTTTTGCAACTTGGATGAGGAAAATTAAGGGTTAGATGTTCAAAAGAACTGTAGCTCTCAATTGGTCTGGGACTAATTAGTAAATCAGAACGGAAAATGGTTGCAACTCCTCCTCCTCGCCCAGTATTTCTAGGAATGTGAAAATTTAAATGACTGGAAGGAGTTGACTCATTTATACTGACATAATCCTCCTGCTGCTACCAGGTTTCTGTGAGACAAAGGAAATCAATGTGATTATCACAAATCAAGTCATTTACTAACAAAGTCTTTGAGGAGAGAGATCTTATGTTTAATAAACCACATTTAATAGATTTATTTTTCTGTTCAGTCAAAGTTGTATTTATTTTTATGAGATTTCCATAATTTGCTTTTGTTGGCTTAACTTTTAATCCATTTAATTTTGGCCGTGGGCAAGACACTGTTTCTATAGGTTAATGGGTGGGTAACAGTACAGAAGCAGCAGAGAGGTGGGTTAAACTACGACTCTGCTTCCTGGTCTGAACCCTGGGTTGTCAGTGTTTTGGAGGACTAATAAATTCGGCCATATTCCTAGAAAGAAGAGCTGCTCCATCCAAAGTGGGATGGATGCCGTCTCTCCGGATCAGACCAGGTTTTCCCCAAAATGTTTCCAGTTATCAATGTAACCCACATCATTTGCAGGACACCACCTAGACAACCATTGATGGATTGACAGCATGCGGCTAAACATGTCGTCACTGGTCCGATCAGGCAGGGGAACAGAAAAGATTACCGAGTCGGACATTGTTTTGGCAAACTTACACACCGAAGCAACACTAATTTTAGTGACCTCCTATTGGCGGTCATGGAGTCCAGACCGCATCGACACTGTCCTCCCCTCTTCCGAGCCACTGAAAAGCTTGTGGATGGACTTTATTTATGCAGGGAATGTACCTGACCGACTCCCGAAGCGCGCGGTCGTTTGTGGCAAACATTTCTCTGACGGATGTTTTATTAACTTGGGACAATACAGCAGTGGATTCGCAGATCGTCTTAAACTTTTACCAGGATCAATACCAACCCTCCGTGAACCAGCAAATATCTGTATACAAGTAAGTAGCCTATATTTCCCCAATAATGTCCTTCAGCTGTTATATACCAGTGTTTCCCAAACATGACGAATCTGCGGCGGTGCGCCACAGATTAAACTCCGACCGCCACAGATTCAACACCAACCAAAAAAATAATAAATCAACACCGACCGTCACATACTGCGTTTCGTTTTTCTTTTTTATGCTATTCTCTGCTCTCTTTTCGTCTCTGTCACTCACGTGTCTCTCGCACGCACACACACACATATGCCAGAAAAGGTCCTAAATAGGATAGCAATACAAGAACACACATACACACACACAGCCCCTTCCCTTAGTGCACAGCACGTCTGTCTGGATCACCTGTGGAAGACGTGCTCTACCTTTCTGGTTCCTCCTCAGGTGCCTCGCCGTCCGAATCAGATTCCGGATCAAATTGAAACACCATTACATAGTTATAGTAGCCGATAACTGAGCCATTACTGTCGTGGTGAAGCTAGAGACGTAATGAGGACGGATGGATGTGTGGATGAATGATCAAATATTTTTTTAGGCCTGTAATTTGTAAACAGATTATTGTTCCAACACACAATATAATTAGGCCTAAACCTAATTACATTTCATACATAGGGTAATATTGGAATTTGGGCAATTTGTGGTGCGCAAATGCATGTCTGTCAATGTTTCATCAGATGCGGACGTTAGAGACTCAATTGACAATAGAGGCGCATGGCTTGGGCCCTGTCCACCAAAACTCACTCATTCTGTGCTAATGCTAAAAGAAGGGCCTCCTAGTACTGGCTGCAATTCTACAACAAGGCTGAGCTACGGCTAACAATCCTTTGATACAGTATTAAGGTACTTAGAGTGCGACTAAAAAGGGCCCAAACGTCGCGGGGAATTTCATGCCAGGGGCACTTGAAACAAACAACAAATGAATGAAGTTTCTGTTTTTCTTTCACACAGATATTGTTTCCATTTCAAGAAAAAAAATCATAGTTTTGTAGCCGCATAATAAGTATGATTTGGCTTTGTAATATTGCAGATGCCAAGGTTTATTTTAATATTGAGATGTTGAAGGAATTTATAAAATTCAAAAATGCAGTTGGCTGACTAATTACTTGTTTGACTTCTTATTTCTTCCCTTGTTATATACTGTTTAAATAATTTTCAGTAATTATAGAGAATAAAACATTAATTTTTTTAAACACAAGATTCTATAAAAGAAATTGACACAAAGAGGGGCCAGAAAGTAAAAGAGACTTATGTACAGTAAAATGGGGTTGGAGTTGGGGGTGGGGGGCAGAGTTGTCGACAGTGTTATGGCAACAGATGTAATTGTTGAAATAAAAAAAAACTACATCAACAACAGATTAGACATAACAATCAGGGCTATATTTATACTTTTTGCTTTAACATCAATTGTCCAAAAGGACTGTCATGTCTAATGTGAGGATGCGAAAAGATGGCATAATTTAAACTAGGAATAAAAGAAGCCATAACACTGTTGATCAACTTCCTGGCCTTTTTCTATTTTTGCTGGGTTTCCACCTGCCCTCTATCAACGCCTTTGGTGATGGAAGAGAAGATGATGGACATCTGAGGGTGGAGAAGGTAAAGCTGGTGCAGGTCCTCCTTCATGTTCACCAAATGGACACTGCTGACCGCCCCATGTCATCTCCACCACTGCTGATGATGAGGACATCTAGAGGTGCTATTACTCACAGGGAGTTGGAAAACAAAAAGGGAGAAGGCCTTTCCACCTCAGCCCCCCCAGCCAAACCAGGAGATATGAACGTCTGTGAGGTGGAGGTTTCCTCCGATGGTTTCTTCAGCTCTCTCAGAACTATGTCGGCATAGGTGTCTCCAATGATCCAAATGGCTATGGAGAAAAAAACTAGCATAATGATAGGCCACAGGTGTGGCCTATCAGTTGAAAGTATAATACTATTAAAATTCTACATGAAGTGATGGAGACAGGTACTTACATTTTCTGCTTTGTTTGGCTGTTGTGGAGGACAGGCATGCAGCCATTGTGACCTGGTAAACAAAATCTATAAAAAGAAACACAAGTGTCTTACTAAAAGTGACGCAGACAATATGGCGGGGGTGGGAACCGCCCATTTGGCTTCATTTTTGGTCTTCAGAAACCTATGGGTGATGTCACTGAGGCTTTGTCCAGTAACATACAGTCTATGCACCAGACACGTGGCTGTGAAATATATCGGTTTTGGTAGGGAAACTCCCGTTATTTCACTCCACTTTCCTGGCGTCTTCCCTTAACCTCCTGAGACCCGGGCATTGTTTTGTTGTGCATTTTTAATTTTTCTTACCTGTTTGTGTTTAGCATGACATCATAAGTATAACAACAAAACTTTGTCTTTGTACAGGAAGTAGTTTTTGGAAAAAATGATGTCCCCATATGGGGACAGACGTTTTATCTTACATTTTAAAATGTTCTTAGTTATTTGAGATCAGAAGGTATCAATTAGTCTAAAATCCAAATTTCAGCATTTTGTGATAAGTAGTTCTCTCAAAAATCAGTGTCCATATATGAGTACAATGGGTCTATCCTAATGTTATGACACACAAGACACCATTGGTTAAAAAATGTATAAACCAGTTTATTTTGACCTTTAGAACATTAGTAAATCAAGCTGTTTGTTTTATGCCCCTAACATGACATGGCTATACAAAAAAAAAAGTACAAAACATACATAGACTCGTATTTCAAGCCATGAACTTTGCTGTTCAAAAACAAAAGTGCAAAATATGTGTAAATCTGTTTACACAGCCCTGTTGCCATTGGTTGTAACCATGCAAACTCTTAATTATTCATTGTAATACCTGAACAAATCCATATAGATCAAAATAAAAAAAGAAAAGTCAACAATGTTACTAAACAGCCTTTTGAGATTAGCCTTCTCTAACTAGCTTCCTCTAACAAGCTCTTTTCCACAAAGCAGTTTTCCAACCTGCATGGAAAAGCCATACTAACCTTTGTGAAATGCCGCAAAGCAGTTGCGTTCACTCTTTAAGCACAGGAACACATTCCATATCATGCACCGCACGCAAGATTTCCCAGAACAGCCTTGTGCTCTGCAACGCATAGCGTTTTTCAAGACAGCCATGTCCGGGAGATGAACAGCAGAACATGTGCGGACTGAGACATGTGGGACTGGAGTGACCCGAGATCTTTTGCCTGGTTGTGGTGGGTGTACATTCTCTTCCTCTGCATCTACAACACTAGAATCCTCGTGAAGAATACCATTCTTGTTGAGGAATACCTGAGCTACTACCATACGAAACTCAAGAAACTTTATGATAGTCTTTCTTGGGGTGCCACTTTCTTGGTTATCTTGGCGATACAACAGCCAGCTGTTCACTAGGGCAAGATCAGTGAAGTGCATCAACATGCGAATAGTCAATTTTTTGGTCCGAACACTCATTCGATAGTAGCTTATCATCCTGTCTGACAAGTCTACTGTTGTATTCTACTTTTTTGAGGCTATTTTTATTATGCAGTACATATGTGTTAATTATATCTTTTTTAAGCTTTAGAAGTAATAGGCCTGTTTATATTATTCAGGGTAGTAAAACATGACTCTGTTACCAGTATTTTATAGGGTTGAAGGTTTTAAGTAAACAAACTCTTGAGTAAAGATATGAACTGAAAGCAGGGAGGATCAGCTATAACTCTAAGTCATGTTATCACCCAGTTCATAGTAAGGTCAAGAGACCTGGAGAAAATAAATGACCTGTCAAGATGTAGAAGGAGGAGAGAGGAGTCACGTGATATGTTCTTTGTTCTTCTTGAAATAAAAATGGTACAGCCTTGTAAGAGAACGAGTCAGTCAGATCTTGTCTGACTCCCATCTGCAGGTGCGTCTCTTCCAAACCAGAAATATGATTGTGTGTGTTTTTTTGTAACTCTTTGTCTCTCAGCTCTGGGTCTTATTTTGAAACAGATTCCGCTGGGGTTTTGGAGTTCGGCGCCCCCGCCTCTCTGAACAGGAAGTGAGTTGCAGAGCACATTGTGAGAAAAGCCGACAATATGGTGGAGGATGCGGGCATTTGATTTGGTTTTGAGTTTTCTCAGGGCTGGGAGAGATTGAGTGTGAGTAATGAGTGTGGCATAACTGATTGATACAGGTGTTTGTGGCAATTGTAGTGATTTTGTGTTTTTTCTTTGAGTTCAACAGAGAATCGGAGAGCGACTGGATTGATCCTTGCTAATCAACACCCGGGTGGTTTTGTATCAATCTGAAAAAGCGCTAACACCAAATTAATAGGTATTGATCGATTTAAACGTTCTCCATTTAATGTTGACGTGTTGTTTTTTCGGTTGAGGGTCGACCAAAGTACGGACCAGGGGGCTTGAGAGTTGGCCGCTCATTTCCGATGGGACGCTATCGGAATTCTCCTCGGCTGACAAGCGGAAGGGACGGCAGTTAGAGCCTGGGCGCTCTCTGTTGTCTAGACGGATTCCCTTGGAGAGGCTGGCGTATCTTCCAAACGCACGATTGAGCCACGTGAATTGGATTGTGTTTAAAGGTCCGGCTTTAGGTGGCTCCGGTAGAGGTTAGTGTTTGATGAGACTGTGAAAATTGTTGTTCTTTCTTTCTCTCGGATGAATGTGTGTGTGATTGGAGAAGTCGCGGTGACGGAAAAGTAGCTACCAGGTAGCTTCCTGCACTCCGGCCGCATATAAACTTCTCATTTAGGGGAACTAACCGACTGAATCTAAAACCATAATTCCTCTGCGAATCTTAAACGCCTAGACAATGTCCGCGCTTCTTGTACAGACAATAAGCGTAGAAGCTTGACATTGTAGAGGAATAAATGAATATCATTTTCAGTCAGCTAAAGTACCACCATAAGTTAGCTTACGGCTAACGCACAGTTTGGATGAGTTTTTCGCCTGGAAATAAAGGCGTTCAACCTTGTGCAACTACGTAAACACGTCTAAAGCATTGTCTAACACATATATATAGGACTGTTATTATGGATAACTGGTAGTAAACTCTATAGAATATATATAAAATAACTTTTTTATGATAACGGAGCGGTCACGTTTGGCTTCCGGTTGAGCTAGGTTGCTCATGATGACAGCTAATCTTTGGTAGCTTAGCTTCCGAACTGTATTTATTTGGCTCGGTTAAACAGTCATTCGAGTATTGATGGCGAAGTGTGGTTTTGTTGGAGGCATTTTGTTCTTGGTTGGTTAACTTATGAGTACGTTTTGTTAGGTTTAGCATCGTAGTGCAGAATTAGCCATCTGTGCACCGGCGTATTCATTCCGCGGTGTGACACGGAAGTTTTATTGGGCCGGACTTTGATCTGTCAGTCCGGCTGAGTTTTTTTTTTTTTTTGGAGCAAACTGTTGACGATTTTGTGTTGCAAAGCGAGTTTTAAACGTATTTCTTTCGGTATATGTTTTAATGATAAATAAAAATTGCCTTATATTGGGAGAATTCTATTTTTCGTGTGTTTCACCAAACCCCAAACCCTCAACCCCAAACCCTATTAGGAATTCTTTGATTTTTAGATGAAACGGCAATAATCTCCGTATATAAATAAATTAATGATAAGATAAACAGTGCGTTATAAACCTTTTTAGCTTTCCTTCGTTTCGGCTTTGCCTAAAACATTATTAAGGTTAATGTTGCATGGATAAATAATATATAAACTCCTTCACAAAAAAAAAGAAATAAATTAAATAAATAAAAACTGTGCCTGCCTTTACTGTTAATTGGATTAATATTGGGATAAATTTGGGCCTACAAATTGATAGTTTATCAATTAAAATAAATAATTTATAGAGTTAATACAAATAACCTATTTTTTTAAAAATTTTAATCCATTTTGGATTTTTGTTACGAATATTCAATGGCAGCCGAATATAGGTTACTTCCTGCTCCACAGGGACGAAACTGACGTACTTTAGATGCCCAATTGTTAATATACATTTCTAAATTATATTCTGTTTAAGTTGATAAGCCCGGTAAAAAATAAAAAAAATAAAAACCAGTTCCAGGGCCTTATGACGGCCAGGTGGGCTCGTCATGGTGCCCGAGGGGAGTATAAGAGAAGTCTCTCACAGAATGTGTTCTGGGGAGGAAAAGTGACACCTACTAAATTTAGTTAGCAACAAATTAGAAGGCACCGATAAATTGTTTTTGGCGTATAATGCTAAATTGATGGAGCAGCACGAGCACAGGTTAACTGGGGTTCATCTACAGATGGATGGACTGCTGCAGAATCAGGAAAGATTAGCATCTGTGGTAAGGGGTCAAGCTGCAAACCTTTCAAGAGGTCCCAGCCCCAGTCAACGTGATGGATGTTAGCGTTCTACAGGTCAAAAATATGCAGACGTTGGGAGACAAGGGGAGTGAAGGACCAAGAATACCAGATCTCAGGTGTCACTGGGGGCAAGTGGAGGCCCTGATTTAATGCTTCCTTTAGTGAGAGCATCTGCGTTAAAGGACGCTGAGGAGAATAAGAAAATGGAGACTGCTTTGTTAAAACTACAGTTAAAAGAGGCTCAGAATAAATTGACTGACTTGTATCAGTCTAAAAAAAGTGATACAGATGGTGGCTGAAGCAGCACCTACTGTTGGATCAGCGACAGTGCTGCCTTCTTTTCCTGTGATGTATGCTGGAGCTGCGCCGAATCCGTCATTTACTCCTCCTTATAGGACATGGCAGCCTCGTGGCAGGTCACGTGGCAGGGCCAGGTTTGGGGATTTTAGAGGCATGGGGAGAGGGCAGCCGGGTGCTAACGGTTGTCACAGGTGTAGCTCCAATGAACACTGGGTGAGGGAGTGCCCACACCCACAAGGGGGCGCTATACCTCCCGGTCAGCCACCTCTACATATGGCTCCAATGACTTTCCCTATAACTCAACCATTGCCTGTTTCAGTGGGTGATCAAAGACTATCACATCCTTTTGTCATTGCTCAAACCACGCCTGTCAATTTGTTAGGCAGAGATCTGCTTATCAAACTTGGTGCTACTATTCTATGTACCCCTGATGGACTTATGGTGACTTTTCCGAATGGACGTACGCATTGCTGTGACACCATGAGTGGTCAATTTTTGCTGAAGGATGACACTTCACAAGTGGCTGATATTTTCTGGGCCAGATTGACTACGATGTCTGCACATGAATCTTCTGCGGCTGACTTTCTGAGATGCTGGAAGCCTTGGCTGCTTGAACTCCAGCCTTTTGTTCCACTGCCTGATCCTTTCCATGTTACCTTCCTTTATGAGAGGGGCAATCCTACTTTATGTCAGGAACAATTTGAAACAGAACTTGAAGGCCAAAGTTGGTCTGTGGCTTCGGGTCCATGCTTTGTGGGGAGGAAGGGTATTGCACTGTTTGCTCATCTCACTTCAAAACAGCATAAATGGTATATGATGGAAGCTGAAGCGCTTCCACACATATCGCTTTTGTTGCATCCGAAACATCAAGCTAAAGATTTGGGGGGAATGGTTAAAAGGGGAGTTGAATTAAAGGATTGGGTTCCCACCCAGATATCTTCAGTCTCTTTTTCTCCTTCTACTCAGATGTAGAAAATAGACACGCAGCTCTCTGATACTACCATTCTGGAACATTTGCAGCTTTCTAGAAATCATGGCAGAGAAAAAACAGATCATCCTGATGCAGTGGAGGCCTTAAAGGTCGTGCCTGACTCTTTGTGGTCAGATGGTCCCACTGATGTTGGTATAGTGCAAACCACACCCATCACATTTGAGATGAAACATTCTGATCCAATCTGGCGTTCTCAGTACCCACATAAACCTCAGGCTGAGGAAGGTATTGCAGACACTATTGCAGGCTTACTTGAAGCTGGAGTTTTAGAACCATCAAACTCTTCATATAACACCCCTATTCTTCCTGTGGAAAAACAAGGTACTGGTAAATACAGAATGGCACATGATTTGCGTGCTATTAATGAGGCCCTTAGAACCCCTCCCATTTCTACACCGAATCCGTATACAGCTCTGGCATCACTGACTCCTGATTTAAAATGGTTTACCTGCATAGATTTGGCTAATGCATTTTTCTGTTTACCGCTCCATCCTTCTGTCAGGGATATTTTTTCATTTACATTCAGGGGCAGGAAGCTACGTTATAGTAGGCTTCCGCAGGGTTTTGCTTTATCCCCAGGTATTTTTAATCAGGTGTTAAAGCAGTCATTAAGCACTGTGCAGCTCCCTCCAGACTGTGTACTGACCCAATATGTGGACGATTTACTTTTAGCATCCCCCACCGTTGAAAAGTGCATAGCAGCGACTCTAGTTGTGTTGCAACATTTGGGAAAAGAGGGATTTAAAGTCTCCCGCGATAAGCTTCAGTTGGTCAGGCAGGAAGTCCAGTTCCTGGGGCGAAGGGTGACCGCTCAAGGCGCTGGGCTGACGGACACCCACAAGAATGCTATTTTGGCCCATTCTAAACCTCTCACTGTTAAATCAATGCTGTCATTTCTGGGACTGACAAATTTTTCCAGACATTATGTGCCTAATTACACAAACCTTACCACACCACTCAGGGCTCTTGTAAATGCTCATGGTATGAAAAATCTGCATGCTAAATTAGAATGGGACATACCGGCTGAGGAGGCATTTATTAAGTTAAAACAGGCTCTAGCACAAGCAGCTGATTTAGCCACTCCTGACTATACATGTCCATTTTTTCTTAACACATCAGAAACAGATGGGGTGGTTAATGGGATTTTGTTTCAGAAAAAAGGTGGTCAGAGATACATTCTTATGTATCTTAGCATAAAGCTGCAAGCTATTGAAATGAGACAGCCACCTTGCACGAGACATGCAGCAGGAATTGCACACCTAGTGGAGAAAACTTCACACATTGTTAGGGGTTATCCACTTAATGTTTTGACATCTCATGGAGTCATGGCATTGGTTAATTCTGAGACATTTACTCTTTCTACTTTGCGTCAGCAGCGGATTAGCAGAGTTTTGGAGGCACCAAACATTATTTTTACGCATGAAGGAATAAACATGGCTGACCAAATCACCGCCTCTGGGGAGCAGCATGACTGTGTCAGGCTGAATTCTGTTGCTCAAAAAATACGTCCTGACTTACGGTCTGATCCCTTATCTACAGGTTTTGTGCTCTATACAGATGGGTGTTGTTTTAGAAATGGACAGGGCCAGTTAAAATCAGGTTTTGCAGTTGTTGAGCAGAATGGAGATTCACTACATACTGTCGTGTCAGGGAAGCTGGACGGCAAGCAGAGCGCACAGCGTGCTGAGATAAGGGCTCTTATTGAAGCATGCAAATGGAGAAGAGATAAAGACGTCATGATTTACACTGATTCGAACTACGGGTTTTCTGTTATACATTATGAATTACCACAGTGGAGGAGAGCAGTTTTGTTACTGCTACTGGGGTCACAGCAAGGCTGACACTGTTGACGCGTGGGGAAATAGGGCGTCATCGAGCGGTCTAATTCAACTTTAAATTTACAGCTGGCAGAGAACCTCAGGTTTCATCGCACCCGGACCCTCGCAGTGATCATCAGCATCTGAAGGGCCTGGTCTCCTTTTTCCTTCCGACCCCTCTCCTGTCCCTCACGCTGCAGCAGCTCTCTGCTGACCTGGGAGAATCTCTTTGCAGCGGGTGGTGTCGGTTCTGACTAGGCGGTGTCGACTGCCGAAGCCAGGAGGCGGGGCCTGACCCACCCAGAAGATTGGTTGAAGTTGCTGTGATCATCCAGTGTAATCTATATGTGCAACAAAATTGGGCGAGATAAGCAATTTGGACTTGCTTTTCTCGAAGAGGGATTGTACCGAAGAGAAGAGATCGCAAGAAATCAAACACATTTCACAGCAGGTTTTGACCACCTCACAATCGGTGGGGGAAGCTATTGGAGGCGGGGCCTGTCTGTGCATTTGTGTTTACTGGGGGAAATGTTCAGTTAATGAAGTAACTGTCATTTCAGTGAGGGCGATCTGCAGAAAAGACAGTAACTTTGGGAAAATAAAGACTCCACTGTACTGAATCATTTCATCACTCTGGTAGCCACCTGCTGCCAGAGAAATAAACAAGAGCGAAGACTAGAGAACAAAATAATAAAGACTGAACACTTACTAATCATTTTTCTTGTATTTTACAGGTTGTCTAACCGATTTTTATTTACAGGTGCAGATTGCTAGACACTGCCTAAGAGGGTGTCAAATAATTTTTAAGTAGTCTATTTGTAAGATTTTTTCTTAATATTTAGTATTTACGGTTTTATAAAACTTTTTTAGTAATAAGATAAAGCATCTTAAGGAGTGTTTAAAGTAAAATCAGGTTGACTGACTACTAATTTTTGTTTTACTTATTCTTTTTTCATTATGATGTGGTTTTTGTAGGATGTTTTTAGGGTTAGTGACATTTGCTAGAGTTTGCTTTTACTAAAAGAATATTGAGAATTAGGTTAAAACATAAAAAACAATAATAATAAATTAACAAAAAAAATATTGCTTAAGGTAAGGATAAAAGAAAACAGACACTCTTCTCATTTTGAATGATCAGGTTAGAAAGAGGGACAAATTTGTTAAATAATGTTTGGTAAATGGAAGACTCTGGCAATGTATATAAGGGTTTCTTTAGCAGTATTTGTGTCAACTGTGGTGTTATGTGGATGTTGTTGTATTCCTTGTATACGTTCTTTGCTCACAAAGTGTATTGAAAAAGCTGTTGGTGATAATGTGCAAGGTCAATATCTGTTAATAGCTCACATGGAGCCTGATGGGGAAGTACAGAGGAGTGGTCAATCTATTTGAAAAATAGATTGAAAGAGGGATTTGTTGTATTCTACTTTTTTGAGGCTATTTTTATTATGCAGTACATATGTGTTAATTATATCTTTTTTAAGCTTTAGAAGTAATAGGCCTGTTTATATTATTCAGGGTAGTAAAACATGACTCTGTTACCAGTATTTTATAGGGTTGAAGGTTTTAAGTAAACAAACTCTTGAGTAAAGATATGAACTGAAAGCAGGGAGGATCAGCTATAACTCTAAGTCATGTTATCACCCAGTTCATAGTAAGGTCAAGAGACCTGGAGAAAATAAATGACCTGTCAAGATGTAGAAGGAGGAGAGAGGAGTCACGTGATATGTTCTTTGTTCTTCTTGAAATAAAAATGGTACAGCCTTGTAAGAGAACGAGTCAGTCAGATCTTGTCTGACTCCCATCTGCAGGTGCGTCTCTTCCAAACCAGAAATATGATTGTGTGTGTTTTTTTGTAACTCTTTGTCTCTCAGCTCTGGGTCTTATTTTGAAACAGATTCCGCTGGGGTTTTGGAGTTCGGCGCCCCCGCCTCTCTGAACAGGAAGTGAGTTGCAGAGCACATTGTGAGAAAAGCCGACACTACCCCACCCATTTTGGAGTTGTACTCTTGCACAATGCTCGGACGAGTGACGGTTACATATTTTTTGTCTTTGTTGGACCATCGTTGGCAGGTGTCTTTGGGTTGTTCAGCATGAATGGCAGAAAGCATCACAACCGGCTTGTTGTCATACCACTTGACTATACACAGTTTCCCGGTTGACGGTCGCTGAGACCCCTCTTCCTTGCTGTTTCAGGGTTTTGTCACTCGGGAGCTTCTCCATTGCTTTGGAGACCCGGTTCTTCCTCACTGTATCAGTGAGGTACACCTGCTTCTTCAGCATGAGATCAACAGCTGGTATGGTGGTGAAGAATCGATCACAGTACACCTTTGTACCAGCATGTAGTGTTCCACACAGACGTTTGATTACCAGTCCGCCTAAACCCAGTCCTTCTGAGTCCCGAACCTGCAAACTCAATGTTTTAGCACCTTGGTAGACTTCAAAGTTCAGCACAATTCCATCTGGTGATGCCAGAACAAAGTTTTTCATCCCCACTGGATTGGGCTTTAGTGGTACATACTGTCGGAATGGATATCCTCCAGTAAATGGGATCATCTGCTCATCTACTGAGACGGATTCTGGTTGAGCCTGAAGAAGACATCCTTTGAGTATGCGATCCATAAAAGGCCTCACCTTCCAGAATTTGTCCGCTTTCTTGTCTTCTGGGATGTCATTATCAATTACTACTTTCAGATTGCTCCTCAGTTTGAAAAACCGATCACGTGACATTCTGTCCCTAATGGCAGGGATCTGAAGGGCATTGGACCAGAACATTCTTGTATGTGGGTAATGCACACAGGACATTGATTGCTGCCCCGAAAAAGTGGTACATTTCTTCCACTGTAGTATTGAGCAACTTCCCATTGTTAACTAGTGACATGGTATTTGTGCAGTCAGCAATGAGTTTCATCAGCTGTGAGTCATTATATTGCTCCACATAATCTATTGCCTGCCAATTTGCTCGCTCATCTTTCAGGTCATCCTCTTCACCCTGAAACTGGACAACGTTTGGAGTAAATGGAGCAGATTTCCAGCGTTCTCCACGTCCATCATTGCTAGGTCCAGCTCTGGGATCTCTATGTCCTGGCTCATCCTTGTCCAGTTCTGATGCAAAAAATATATTACATTTGATTAGTAATGCACTTGTAATTTTAAAATCAACTGAAGAGCTACTGAGTAAAAATGTGAGAATTGTGTTCTGGCTCACCATCATTCTCAGCACGTCGTCTACACCCATGTTTGTGCACATGTGGATGTTGTGGCTAATTTTCATTACGGCTGTCAGAATCTTCATCAGGTGGTTTATAATCTTCATCTGAATCATCCTCTGGTGAATCCGGTGAATAGTCTTCTGAATCATCAGGTTGATGCTCCACAGTCATAGTGTCAAAATAAATTGGAATATTTCCATCCACAGCAGAATCATTGTCTTCAAAGTCTAAGAAATCTTCAACATCAGAGTTTTCTGCAATTGCCTTGAGCAATTGTTCTGCTTTTGACAATGAATGTTTCACTGTAATGATAAAATAATAAAATCAACTCCAAATTTAAATCAAAATCTATAAAAGACATAGATTGCATAGAAATGACTGCATATAAATGTTTTTTTGCTAGCTAGCTAGCCAATTATTTCTACAGCTGAATAAAAGTATCACTAGCAAGAAATGATTACTCTTGTAAGCTCAAAATTTTGCCAAGCTTATCTAAACACATAGTTGTAAAAATTTCTAACTTGCAATATTTATTTACACTTGTAATTTCTTCAAAAAGTTTTTAAGTTTATCTAACCACATGGCACAATGAAGAACCTAACATAGTCCCAATGTCCTCAATCAAGTACTTAACATTTAGTTACATTTTAGTTTGCTAATATTTTCAGAATATGGCAAATTTACAAGAAATATGAAGCTACAGACCTTATTTTGCATAAATACTCTAGATTCATTTATTAAATTTTTATTTACTTCTTACCTGGCTCTTTTTTCTGTCGGGAGTGGCCATAGAAGTTTTTTGCTGACATTCCCTCCATTTTATTTTCAGTTAAATGAGGGCAGTGATGTACTGTAACCACTAGAAGGTGCTGCCAGTGCCCCTGAATGAGGCCAATAGGTCAAAGCTGTAAAAAATAAATTACCATGGTGCAGAAAGGCAAAAATGTAATGCCCTCATATGAGTATGCAGGGTCTCAAGAGGTTAATCTGTCAATTTCCCATAGACCTAATAATAATATATGATCGTTTTAAAACTGGTATGCTTGGAGCTGTAGTCTATGTTCCTGCATACTCAATGCACAATTTAAACCATGGTCTTTTCATATAAAATTAATCAGATAGCTACACACACACAAGGCATTTAATCATTCATATACAACACATTTAATTGTATACAGTAATTTCCAGTATGCTTAGCCTATAACTATATAGGCTACATAACAGTGAAATATGTGTGTGTGTGTGTGTATATATATATATATATATATATATATATATATATATATATATATATATATATACATACATCAGTATCATTTTGCCTTTATCTATCCCTGTTCTGTGAACTAGGATTTGTATAGAGATGATGTTTCATGGCTCTTTTGAGGTAAAGACCACATAAACAGAACAGTTAAAAAATATTTACCCAGACAAATAAGACAGACATCCAAATAGCATCTGTCAGCCAGAACTGGCCCACCAGCAATAAAATCCAACCCAGTAAATTATTTTGTATTTTCACTGTTTCTTGACATTTGTTTTCTTATTTATGAACTTTCTTTTGATTCTGTCTTGAAATTATTGATTGATTTGGGCATGTTTTCTGCAAAAGTTTAGAAATAATCAAAAACAAAACTAGAAAGATAAGCTAGATAGATACTTCATTGATCTTGTGAAGGAGATATTCAGGTGTGTCCAGTTCAACAAGATTCATAATCATACAGATGTACATACAAAAATTTACATATATAAATTGTTTTTTGAGAGCCTTTTTTTTCTTGATAGTCTGATATTGATTTGATGTATAGTTAAACATTTATCATTTGTTTGTGGTATTCTAAAAGAAACCCCAGAATAAAACATATTTCCATTGTTAGGGAAATCCGTCAAAATATGGTAATAACATTCTAAACTCCTTCCAAAGCTTATGTGTGAAAGAGCAGTACCAGAAAATGTAGTTTGCAATGTAGTCTGTCACAGTGGCGTTGCCGTAATCTGACGTTATCGGCAAGCACAGGGCCCCTGAGCAGATCTGGCTACCCGAGCAGATCTGGTACCTACAACGGCACAGATACAGGAAGTGCGTGCGACATGTATCATGCGTCGATTAAGAATTACGAGAATTATTGGGTGAGCGCCAGAGGCGGAGCCAGACATTTTATACACCAGGGGCTTAGCCTTAAAGGGTTGTTATGCATGTGTGTGGGGGGGGGGGATTAAGTTGTGTTTGACAAGCATAACTTTATATAAGAAAACAAATTGTATCACATACATGTGACACATTAAAATTGGATTAATAATTAAGCAATAAGGCAGAACAGAACCAGGGCTAAACCACAACTCAACCAAACCCAAAACTGATCCAGGATTAAAACAGGACTGTAACAACTATTACTTAACTTAAATGTGCCAGATTTAGCCATAGGCTACTTTCCATCCATAGTCCTTGTACAAACTTACTAAAATACAATACAATTAGAAAAGTATATCAGTAAATCAATACATAAAACCACATTGATTTGAAAGAGTGAGAAAGAGAAGTAGCAGTGGCTTAATACCAAATACAGCTAATGCTAACCTAAAAAAACAATATAAGAAGCAATGCATTTATCTCAAAGAAGAGTACAAATACATTTCTGTGTTAAATGTGAGCTTAATATTTATCGTTGAACGTTGAGCTGTCTTTATCAGTGTCCTAATCTGTTGACAACATATTCATATATCCGTCTCACTGTCTTTTGATGATGGTACCTCCGAGCTACCGCTGTTAGCTGATTACTTACCTTCATGATCGTGAATGAAGTTGGTTATATACAGTTTAAAGCCGTTCACCTGCTTGCTCGCAGATGTCGCTGTGTTTTTTTATTTTTTTTATTATTATTATCTGGTGAACATTGTATACGATGATGTGCGCCAGGTCTTGAAGACAGCTGGTATAAAATGCCATTTTGCCATTTTTTAAAACCATTTATTCAAGTTTAGCATTTCAGATTCAATCTGAGTGATGCAAATTCAAACACAACCTATTCAAATTCAGTTTCTGATGGCACAAAATTTTTTGTTACAGTTTGTTTGTTTAGACTTCTTTTTTGTGTGTTTGGAGATTTTCAAAATTTGGTTTAATTTGTTTTTTTTGTTTGAACTGCCATTTTATTAAATAATAATGATACAAAATAAGCTCCATACTTCTGCGAGAATTATAAAAAATTTTAAAATGTATTTAGAGTAAGAAGCAGAGCCGGGAGCCAGTAGTGATGAGGGGATTTTTCCTGTCAGTATGGAGGAAATGGGTGTGTGAACAAGCAAGCATTAGTTCCAATATAACCGCTTTCTATGCCGAAAGAGTGACCCATTATATTTTTTATTATCAAAAGTAAGACAGTGAAAACAATAATATTTATTTCCAAAAATGACAATAAATGAATAAATAAATGAGCATATAAAATTGAAAAAAAAAGAATAAATAATGAAATAAACAAAACATATATATTTGGAAATAAATTAAGTTTAACGAGACTATATGCTACTTTTTCCCCAAAATAAACGTAACAAAAGCCTTTTTATTTGACCATTTATGACTCAAACATCTCCTGATGAGCATACTGACACCTTGTCAGCTCACAGTGGGTGCACCTATAAGCCTGTATCCAATTTTTCCTATTTTCTGTCAGGTCGGATTTTTCCCGCGCTGTCTGTGGATGTGACGTCAAGTGCGTTCATGTTAAACATTTCAGATCACTCTGCCACCACCGCTAGTCAGCAATTAGTCTACACTCGCAAGCAGTGCAATGGATTGTGCGAATACACAGAAGAGACCCAACTCTGACACCAACAATAACTCCACATAAGACTACAAAAGTTAAACCCCTGACAAGTGCCCGAAAAAGATCGAAGTTTGAGAGCGACCGGCATACGAGTGCGCGCTGCGAGAGCGAGCAGAAAGGAAGAGCAGGTCCATTTTTTTGGTGTCAGGTGTCAGTCGCGAGTTTAAATTTCAGAAAATTACATATAGCCTCTTTAAGAATAATTTATTTACATATTTCTTTATTCATTTTCGAATTTATTATTTTTTTACATTTATTTACTTATTTATTTTCACTTTTCCTCAATGTATTATTCCCTCAAGTGTATTCTAATGAGGGGAGGTGTTTCTAACACTGACCTAAAGCCTGATTAGTCAGCTCCGAGACTCCATAAGTTTACACAAAATTTGCTCTCTGCTCTGCCAGCTCTGTGTCTGTCACAGTTGAGATACCCGACCGCTCCTGTCTCACCATCAGCTAAATGCTGGCTCGACACAAAGCCTGTCCCTGAAAGGAGGTCTCCTGCGAACAACAGGCGAAAGCAGAAGTGCTTTAGACGTTTAAACGGGAAGGAACTAAGCACTGCTGTTGGGGGTTGTGCAAATCAGACTGTAGAGAGGCTGCTTTAGATGTTTAAATGGGAAAGACCTAAGCACAGCTGTTGGGTGTTGTGCAAATTGGACTGTAGAGGGGCTGCAACGTAGGTTAGCAAAGGAAGGTGTTGTGACTCAATTTTTCATGATGAACTGAACAGACTGTTGGATGGTTGGGAGCCGTTTCAAAGATGGACTGAGCAGACCACATTTCCCAGGATTCCTAGCAATGACCCCCAACACACTCCTTTTGGTCTGTGGCCACCAATGGTGACTTCAATGGTGACATCAGCGATGACATCACGGCAAAAGGGCTATAAGAGTAGTAGTGGCGGCCATTTCAAACTGTTCTCAGCCAGAAGTTTTAGAGAAACTCCGGCTAAACAGATGACATCTCACCGGTGAAGATTCTCTTTTGTTCTGACCCGCTGGACCGAGAAGAACTAATTTCAAAGCTTCGAAGCGCTCATCCTGTTCGTGTAGCCAGTTTGAGCCATATCCGGACTCTTCCAAGACAGTTCCTTACGACGTCAATCTCCAGGCCATCCAGCCTGCAGTTGGGCCACACGGTCCTTAAAATTCCTGCGCAGGATCCTAACTCTTCTCTTTCGTGCTCAACTACGGACACAATTTGCTCTCCTCCTAGTGGACTGGCCCTCCTTCAAAGCAAAGTAGGACTGAACCGGTTCATTTATGCTAATGTTGTCTGGGCGGAGATAAATAGAGGAACAAGTTTTTAACAAGTTAGATCTCACTGTTCACTGTTGGTTTTAAGTGTTTTTATGTGCTGTACCTGTTTGTTCATTTAGCGTCGCTGCACGCATTAGTTTGAGCTGCATTTGCTGTGTTTGAAACTGTTTCTTTTTATCCTGAGCGGATCCTACTTTCTTTATTTATTCTCTCTCTCTCTCTCTGTCTGTCTGTCTGTCTGTCTGTCTGTCTGTCTGTCTGTCTGTCTGTCTGTCTGTCTGTCTGTCTGTCTGATCACCCGGTCGGCAGAGTAGGGTCCGACCTGCGTTAGCTGATCCACTTTGTGTTTAATGTTCACCTATTATTGTTTTCTAAAATCTGTAGAAGTTGGTGCATGTTTTAGAATAGATGACAATTATTGACGAAATGTTTTGGCTGTAAGGTTGATTTATTTTCTTAATAAATTACCCTTATCTCAAAGAGCAGTTGTCTGGGATTACTTGGAGTAATCCGCACAATTAATGTCCACAGCGTAAGAACTTATTCCTTCATCTATTGTTTAACTATCTCAGCCTTATCAGGCAGGTAAACATAAACTAAGACTGAACAATTTGGCTGTATATATATATTTCTGGAATTCACCAGGATGGTGTCCAAAACTTTGTAATTTTCACATAAAATTATTAATCTTATTGATAATTGCCCCAGGCAATTATTCATATTTATTCATAGCCAAATCCTACCTATCTGTGGCACAACAAAGGCTAACCCTCCCGGTCAGCAGGGGCCTAGTGCGAAGCTAGAGGATAAAACCTTACAACTGAACGCTCAGCTGGCCTTCGCGTTTCATCTAAAGTTATATGACAACGGTTCACAATCACCTGTGCATGTTTCATATTGATTTCCGGACTCAGTGACACAATCATTTGCTTTAGTGTACCAGCTAACAACTGACAGTAAGCCTTAGCTTTCACAAACTACTGGTACAAAACATTCACTCCGTTAGAGCAAGTTTGACATGGGCACATAAGGGGGTGGTGATAACTTTCAGGTACTTGAGTATGATGAGCTGAAATGACTTCATAAGTGCTCTTGTAAAGGCAAAAGGTCCGTTGTCATCGAGGCATGAGATGGTCTTGGGAACTGGGATAAGAATGAATTCTTTAAAACACTATAAGCTTTGGCGAACTGAGGTGTTGATGACCCCAGTCAATAGCGCCTTTCACAGTAGCTAAAATTAAATTATGACTAAATGTCGCAATGCATTCTGGGAGGTAGCACAACAAACAAGTGCACATTTTGCATGGGTGCCTATGGGTCTGAGTTGTAATTTCTTCTCCTAAAGATTTAAACGGAAAGGAACTAAGCAAAGCTGTTGGGAGTTGTGCAAATCAGAATGTAGATACCCAAATTGGATGTCGGAGAAAGTTATGAGAAACACATCATAAAATAATGAGAAAAGAAAATGCCATAATAAACTTATAAAACACGAATTCTTGACAGCAGGGTACAAAAACACAAACTACATACATTTCATATGTCAAATGAACCTTTTGCCACTGAGATTTACTCACAGTCAGACGTTGTCATGGTAACGGGTAAAGCAGGTGTTGTTTCGCTAGCAAGTCCTTTAATTTTCAGTTCATACTATTTACCACCATCCACTCCAGGAGAAACCTGTATTTTTATTGCAATACATCTCCGCACCTTTCCAATAGCCTCCTGTAAGTGACACATTTTTACTTTTACCGTGACATTCGAGCCAGCGCTTCAGTTCTGGCAATCGATAATTAGCAGGGTCGCCATCAAGAAATGCCCCTGGTATGTCTTTTTCTATCAAAACAACCTTCTCCATTTTATATATGATCCTCTGTGAAATGCATTTAAATTTAACATATAATTTCTGCCTTCACATTGATGTACAAGCGCTCTGTGTGTGTTTTTTCAATTGGTAAAGGCGGTTTGTTAGGTTTTTTTTGTGGTTTACCTAAAACAAGTCACACACAAAAGTCGGAGATAATTTAGACAATAAGCTCTGCAGAGGTAGATGTGGTTCAATCAGTTCTGCAGAGGGAGACCAGGAAAATACTATAAGGAACGAGCCAACCGCCTGTCTGTTCTCAGCTCCTCGTCACTCGTCTCCCACTGATCTCATCACTGGTCTCAAAGGGTCTCACCTCTGCAGACTCTCTTTATTTAGTCACACTTCATTAACATATTAAAAGAACAGGATGTCATGCACAAGAGCATGTGACTGAAACCAAAATGACATTTAAAAAGTACATTAGAACTATGTGATAAAAACACCCTAAGAAAATAATAATACACCATTATTATTTTTCCCTAACATTTCCCCCCTGAAATGTGGTTTTTAAATGTGATCACGAACAACAAAAAGTTGTAAAATAGGTAACAACTCTAATAATATAAAAATATAAGAATCATAAAAACCAGACAAAAAAAGGTTGCAAAATAAGTAGCATCCCAAATTCAAATAAGGTAATAAGACATATAACAAAGAAATTGCAAAAGTAAGTAGCAATTTCAAAAAGGTATTTATGCGAGCTTCACCTAGACATCATCCAATTAATCGCTACCTGAACAGTAGTTTAGATTAATGGAATCATAAAAGGTTTTTACACATGTTAATTACACTTCATCTTCTTCTTTATTTCTATCTTCATCTTCAAGCCTCTGATTAAGAAGAGAGTATTGGACCAATGTGTTAGTTATCATCTTATTCATCATTTGTTTTATACATGGAAGAACACAACTAACAAAAATGCAGAAAAGTATAAAAATTACAATGAATGGCATAGCTATTTTTAAAAGAACCTGATACCACCTGCCAATTGTCAGCCAGGCCATGAGATCCCATTGTCCATTACTGCTTTCCTGTGATTCTAAAAAGTCAGCTAATCCCTGCACCCGGTCACCAATTACAGTACAAAGTCCACCTTCAGAAGCAAAAAGAGTGTCCAGAGCTACCCGATGTTGCATCAGCATGGTCTTCATCGCCAGTTTTTCAGGATCGTTGGCCAGCAGGTTGGACATTTCAGCAAGGATGTCTGTGATGTTTTCCAAAGTCCACCAAACCTCGTTCATCCGTTTTGTCAGACTTGCAACTCCAACAGGTGGGAACATGGTGTGGAAGATTCCTTTTGCATCACTGTAGAGAGGTTTTCGTCCACCATTGTCAGAGAACGGGTTGAACACTTGTGGAGGGTTGAATTCCCGTTTATTCAGCTCTGTAGGTTTAGAAGGTGCTCCATTTTCTGTTATGATGTATGAGGAGGGTTGCAGTCGAGCCAAACTACACGTGCCACACCAATCCTTAGGTAGGTAGAGGTAGAAAGTGTGACCACACTTCCAGATGTATCCGTCAGGCGTTCCCATGCCAAATTGGGATTATTTAAGGTGGTTGGGACAGCAGTCATCGATGAGACTTCTTCAGAATGGTGTGGGATCCATGAACAGACATAACAGCTGGTATTGAAACCTAAACGTTTTGCAGTCAAATTAACTATTTGGTACCAGGTGTTCTTGAATGCATGGTGGGTTAGAATTTTAGCTCTTCTTTCCTTTGATGTCTGGGCGTTATCAGGTGTGAGGAAAAAGCAGTGGAATAGAGGCAGGCAAACTGCCAGACAGGAGGGGAGCCAAACTAGTTTCATGTTGGCTAGAGGCAAATAAGAGGACTAGCCCTCCAAAACAGAGGTTTGACCACTAAGGGGACAGGGATGCTGTTCTGCTGGGTTTGAGACCAGAGGCCCTATTGGTCACTCTGTCCTTTGTAGCCCAGACTTCCCCACTGTCCCGTGTCTAGTCCCCTAATTGCCTTTGCAATTTGCAGTGTGAGATGTGTATCCACGAGGGTCTCTCAGCGATTTTCACAGCCGTGGGCGTGGTCAGCAGGACTTCAAAAGGTCCTTCCCAGCGGGGACTCGTCCAGTTCTTTTTAATCACTTTGATGAATACCCAGTCTCCAGGTTTGATTGGCTTTTCAGGATCCTGCAAAACAGAAGGAGAGATAGGCAGATTGTGTGCGCTTTGCACTTCTTTGGCTAGGATAATTATCTTCATGTAATCAGCTAATGTGATTTCTTATACATGTTAGGCATGTTTTGAAGAAATGTTTTAAGTATGCTTCCAGGTTGTATGTTGTAAAGTGTTGCTGTATTATTGATACCATCCCCCCTGTTGAGGCATGGCAAGGCCCATGGCTCACAAACGCAGCAGCTTTAAACAGTGATTTGGGTAGGATGGGTTTATTACGAACTTCATAAAGTCCATTTTCGTTTAGAATGGCACCTGTTGTTAATAATTCCTCAATTACTGGTTGAATTCCTAACTCTGCTTCCACAGAGAGGGGATATTGTCTTACTCTGGGTCTAAAATGTGATTTAGCAGTTATTTGAACGGGAGCAATGGATGAGAGTAGGCCCACATCAGTGGGGCTTTTAGACCATAATGTGTCAGGGACTTCTTTGAGTTGCTTTTCTTCCTCTTCAGTCAATAAGAGGGTTTCTGCTTCTGGTCATTCTAATGTTGCAATTTTGGTTGTGCAGTGGAGTGGCATGATAAGGGGCAGTCTATATAAACCTGTGGATTCACTGTATTGCCAACTATCTTCTTTATTTTCTTGCAAAGTTTTAAAATCTGTGGTATTATTTGCTTTTCGCACCATATATCCCAAATCTTTCCAACGTGATGTACTGCTTTTTGTCAGGGATATATGCGGATCTGTAGGCAAATCAAAGAATGGTTTAAGGCTGGTAGGCAGTGTTACTGAGGCAGCTGAATCAGATTTTCCATCAGTAATGATGTATGAGGTGAACACTACAGCAGGTGAGAGTTGCATAAAATAGTCTTGGAACTTGGGATCAGGTTCAGGCCTCAGAGCCATAGTCACATGTAACTGTGATGTAGGCATGATTTGTTTGTCGGGTCCAGGAACTACCTGCAAAACTGTGTCCATCATTGTTGTTGTATCTTTAAGGTTTTCTTTAGGTTCAACTCGTAAAGAGTAGTACAGACCGAGCCCCTGTGGTCTATGAATTGTATTTAGGTAAATGTCATCATTTCCTGTTCTCACAGCTCTCATGCCATCTCCCACTGGGATAATTGAGATTTTTAGGGCTGACATTAAGTCTCTGCCTAACAAATTGAGTGGACATTGTGGTGAAATGACTATTGAGTTTTTAGAATTTAACCTAGTTTTTGGATCTGTTATTAACACTGGTTTAGATAAAAATGAGCGAGTAGTGGCACCATCTGCTGATTTTACCAAAATGCTTTCTTTAGATTCTGGCAGATTAATGCCAGAAGAGATCACTGTTCTGCAAGCTCCAGTATCACAAAGGAGCTCTACTGTTTGTTCATTAACTTTAAGTGTTATGTAAGGCTTCTCTTTCAGAACATTAAGTAATTCCCAGGCGCCACAGCAGTCCACCACCTCATTAGAGGCGGTAAAAGTATCTAGTCATTGTTGTGTGAACCGCGAGTGATCTGGGGCAGTTGAACCCTGTGTATGGATCTGATCTCGCCCTATGCCCCCTCCTCGGCCTCTGCTACATTGATGTGAAATGTGGCCTACTTTCCCGCAGATCCAACACGTGGGGGCAGTGTGACCACCTTGATATCTCCAAGACCCCTGTGGTGTCTTATGATGTGTATTCCTTTGTGGTCTAAACCCCCTTCCTTTGTTGTGGTTATCACTTTGATAATAAACTTCCCCCTCATCGTCTTCAACCTGAGTGTGAAATACCTGTGTGTCGGAATCTGGAGGTTTTGGTTTCTTCCCCTTTCTTTCAATGACACCTTCTGCAAAACGTGCATTGGCCATAAGGGTAGTAAGGTTGCATGTTTCCCATGTCAGAAGGTGATTTTTAATCCAATTAGTGATAGTGGGGTGGAAACTATGTAGCAGACCATTACAGAAATGCCGCATATATGGAGTTTCATCACCATTCTCTTTAGTTAGGCCACTATGGGTATCATGTTCCTTTTGGTATCTGTATTTAAAATCATCTACAGTTTCCCCAGGCTTCTGTTTTATGGAGGCCATATGCCCATAATCTGGTTTCTTTTTAAACTGTGTACGAACTTTATCCGCTACTGCATCGAATTGTTGCTTTAGTACCCCCTGGAAATCATTCTGAAATTGTAACACAACTCCGGCATCATCTCTTCCTGTGTAATTTCCAGCTACATGGTGCCAGTCTTTCCCCAGCGATGCAGCCATAGCCTGTCCTAATTCATGACCGTTTAACCGGTAGGATTTGACCACATCAACCATATCCTCTGTCCATTTTTCTGGATCCTCCTTATGGCTAGTGATTTGTTCTACAACCTCTTTAACGTCTTTAAGTGACCATGGTCTAAAAACATATCTCGGAGTACCATCGGCAGATGGTACTTGAATCATAGGGTTGATATTTATTGAGTCCTCTGGTTCACTCTCATAAGATTTATCCTCAGATTTTTTTGGACCTGACTTTGTAATTCTAAGTCTTTGTTTTATTGTGGTACCATTTGTTTTTTCTTCAATTGCAAATTGATCTCTTGGAACAGGAGGATATAGACCTTCCCCTAAAGCCCCCCGCTGGTCTGCTGGGGGTGCTGGTGGAGGTGCATAAGGTTCTCCTCCGACAGCCCCAGGGGGGTCTGTCTGAGCTGTAGGTGGTGGTGAATAAGGGGGAGGGCACAGTGTGAGCTCGTCACCTAGCTTTTTCATAAGAAGAGCCTCATCTTTAGCACCTTTGCTCTCTTTTCTGTTTTTTATATTTTGTTTCCTTTTCTCTGTTTCATCAGCCCCTAAACACGTGCTATTTTTAACTGTGTCTGTTTAAGTTTTTTCTTTTTACCTTTAGCGATAAGTGTTTTTGCTTCAAGAACACATATAAGTTCTCTCCATTGGCTTCCTTTAAGCTTCCCATCTACTTTATACTTTTTGCGCCATTTTGTTAGAAACTGAAGATTTTCAGGGTTCTTTTTATACATATATTTTGAATCGCCTTCTAATTTGTCGGTGGAAACATCGTTTCCCATCTTTGCGTTGTTTTTATATAAGCCTTAATGGGTTCTATTAATTGGTCTGGTAAAGTCTGTTGTTAGAATACCAAATAGTTCTATGGGAATAACAACAGTAATTAATATTAAGGTTAAGGTGAATGAAAAAGCAAGAACTATGAAATTAGTCTGTTGATGAGTTAAAGTTAGTGATTTATTCTTTAATTAATTAAAGTAATCTGTTTTTGTTTTTGGTCATTTATTTGAGATTTTTTTTCTTGTACTCAATTTCTGCTAAAACTGGATCGTATAGTTTTTACTCTAAGTGTCTCTCTTGTGCAACTACATTGACCTATAAATCCACACAGAATGTCTCTTGTAGTGCCCGTTCAAACCGTACGTTAACACCGTTAGGTTTCAGGTTGGACTGGCATACATAAAGATTATGTCCTGTGTCTAATCTTTCTTATACCCACTTAGGGTGCGGTATTTCGTTTTGATTCTGCTGTTTGTGTTTTTACTTCCATACACTGGCGTGCTTTATTTCCCAGCGAGGTGGATTGGTTCGCAAACCTAACCCGTTACAACCGTATATTTTTCAAGGTGGTCAGGTTCGCAGACCTGTACCGTTACGCCCTTTTTCAAGGTGGAACGGTTCGCAAACCAGGTCCGTTACACCCTTTTTTTTTTTTTTTCAAATTTTATTTTTGAAGGTGGTCAGGTTCGCAGACCTGTCCCGTTACACCCCTTTTTCAAGGTGGACCGGTTCGCAAACCAGGTCCGTTACACCCTTCTTTTGTCACTAAACAGTTACGGATCAACACCTGATATTTTATCAGAGAGGCTAAAGTGTTCTTTAGGCCCAAACAGCAGAATATACCCTGACTATCTTAGAATTTGTTTTGTTAAATGTAAAGGTGCACAAAAAAGACGTACTCATAATGTTTGCCCTATGCGAGTGACTCAAACCGAATCGATCGCACGGGAGCACGCGCAGGGGGTCCTCGTGGAAGTTATGCAGCCGGCCAGTGCAGCAATTCAGCGATCTGGATGTCAAAAACAGCCCTTCGACGAAAACCACCTGCGGGAGTGCTCCGTACGTCGGGTCTCGGCACCAAGATGTTAGGTTTTTTTTGTGGTTTACCTAAAACAAGTCACACACAAAAGTCGGAGATAATTTAGACAATAAGCTCTGCAGAGGTAGATGTGGTTCAATCAGTTCTGCAGAGGGAGACCAGGAAAATACTATAAGGAACGAGCCAACCGTCTGTCTGTTCTCAGCTCCTTGTCACTCGTCTCCCACTGATCTCATCACTGGTCTCAAAGGGTCTCACCTCTGCAGACTCTCTTTATTTAGTCACACTTCATTAACATATTAAAAGAACAGGATGTCATGCACAAGAGCATGTGACTGAAACCAAAATGACATTTAAAAAGTACATTAGAACTATGTGATAAAAACACCCTAAGAAAATAATAATACACCATTATTATTTTTCCCTAACATGGTTTGTCTAGAATTAGCACCCAGCAGCAAGTAAACACTTTTGTAACGCTCTTGATGCATCATGACTTGATGTAGCCCAGTTGTTTGCATAAGGATATTTAGTTTGTGTTTTTTATTATAAGTTTACAATAATCATACTTTGCACACTTAATTCTGATGTCATGATTTTGTAGAGGGTAGGAGAGATGACCTAAAGAAAGGAGCTGTAGTTGCAGCTCCTGCAGAAGCACCAGGATCATCATTAGACATGTGAATTGGTAACAATTAAATATTCTAACATTGTTATAGATTATTAGAAAAGGTCCTTTAATTCCAACTATCATAATACATATTAAAATGTAGATAGAAGCAATTTCAAAATAGGTCAATGACAGTGCATCTTTGTAGAGATAATAAATGAAATTAGTTAAGCTTTGCTTTAGCTTATTTGCTCATTTACCATTTTGGTATTATTGACAGAGCCAAACAGAATATCCGAGAGAGAACCAATGATGAGGGAAGACCAAGTGATTAGAGGGAGAAGAGGAGAGACAACAGCTAAAGATAAAGACAGAGAGAGACACCGATTGTTGGGTTTCTGTGTCTGCTGGTTGCTGTGTTTTTTCCCACCTTCTTCACAGTTCCTATTCGCCCAAGAGGACACCCGCCAGTGAAAGTTGGGATTCTGGCAGGTTGTCAAAATAAAAATAGATTAATGGTTTCTGCCACCCTCTATTCTGCCGCTAAAATCCACATTCAGTGTACAGCACTTATTGATTCCGGGTCAGAACAGAATCTCATCCATCCCTATTTAATTAAAGAGTGCAATATTCCTAGCTTCCAGTTAGATCCTCCCATCTGCGTCTTAGCTCTTAACGGTAGCACAATGACCTCAATCTCTCATCAGACTCAGCCAGTTTCCTTGGTCATCTCGGGTAATCAACATGAATCCATCCAGTTTTATGTTTATCCCACCAAGGAAAGTACCTTTGGTCCTAGGCTACCCCTGGCTATCTCAACATAACCCCCAGATCAACTGGTCTAATAGTAGAATCGATACCTGGAGTCCCTACTGCCTCAAAAGTTGCCTTCAATCCGCTCTTCCTGAAAGAAAAAGAATCTTTGACACAAAGACGGAACCCGATTCAGACCATTCTCAAGTCCCCCCCCCCCCCCGATTGCCACGATCTTAGCCAAGTGTTCAGAAAAGACCTTGCCCTCTCCTTACCACCTCATAGGGTATACGACCGCGCCATAGATCTTCTCCCAGGTGCACCTCTTCCTTTAGGCTGCCTATTCAATCTGTCAATAAAAGAACGTGAAGCTATGGAGAAATACATCCAAGACTCCCTGGACGCTGGTATCATCAGACCGTCATCATCACCCCTTGGCGCAGGATTCTTCTTTGTTGCCAAAAAGGATGGAAGCTTACGCCCATGCATAGATTACCGCGGTCTCAACCAAATCACCATTAAAAATAAATATTCTCTCCCACTTCTCTCTTCAGCCCTCGAACCAGTCGCCAACGCTACCATCTTCTCCAAGCTCGAACTCCGAAACGCCTATCATTTGGTTTGCATAAAAGATGGAGACGAATGGAAAATGGCATTCAAAACCCATATAGGTCACTTTGACTATCTTGTGATGCCCTTCTTTTCGAGGCGATTTTCCCAGTCGGACAAAAGACTATGACCTCAATGATCGAGAACTTTTAGCTATTAAGTTAGCTTTGGAAGAATGGAGACATTGGTTGGAGGGCACTGAACTTCCCATAATCGTTTGGACTGACCATAAGAACTTGTCATACATTCAAACTGCCAAACGACTCAACCCCAGACAGTTTCGCTCGTCTCTCTTCTTTTCCCAGTTTATTCTTAACATCTCTTATCGCCCCGGTTCCAAAAACAAGAAGCCAGACGCCCTCTCCAGAATTCACCACTCCGACAATTCTCCATCAGAAGTCACCACCATCCTCCCATCCTCGTGTTTCCTAGGGTCTCTTACCTGGGACATAGAAAAATCTATCCTGGGAATTCTTCTCTCTGAGGCAGACCCGGGTGGGGGACCTTCCGGACGTCTTTACGTACCCGCTTCCCTTCGAGCACGGACCAGTCATTACTTCCAAGTTCTCCTGCCATCCCGGAACCATCGGTACCATAGCACTCCTCCGAAGAGACTTCTGGTGGCCATTATTAAACAAGGATGTCATGGACTATGTCTCAGCCTGTCAAATCTGCAACCGTAACAAATCCTCTCATCAGTCTCCCTCAGGTCTCCTTCAGCCTCTCTCCGTCCCAACCCGGCCTTCGTCTCACATCTCTTTGGACTTCATCACCGGTCTACCAACTTCCAAAGGTAAAAATGTCATACTCACAATCATCGACAGATTCTCCAAAGCCTGGCACCTTGTTGCCCTCACAAAACTTCAATCCTCAGCCGAAACATCTAGACTTATCATGTCTTCCGTTTGCATGGCATCCCTACTGCGATCACGTCGGCCCAAGAACCACAATTCATCTCAGCTGTTTGGAAACAGTTCTGCTCTTCACTTGGTGCTAAGGCCTGCCTCACTTCCGGTTTCCATCCTCAATGTAACGGCCAGTGTGAACGACTCAATCAGGAAGTGGAAAACACTCTCAGATGCTTGTGCAGCCAGAACCCCATCACCTGGAGCGTCCACCTACCATGGGTTGAGTATTCCCACAACGCTCACATTTCATCCGCAACCAGCCTCTCTCCTTTTGAAGTCTCCCTGGGGTATCAACCACCACTACTTCCTACCTCATTCCCAGATCCAGCCATTCCCTTGGTCCGTGCTCGCCTCTGCTCCATTCGACGGATTTGGAATCTGACCCACTCAGCCCTCTCCAGAACATCAGCTCGGAACAAAATCATCGCCGATAAGAAGAGAAGACCACCGCCCACCTATTCACCGGTGTGTTAGTCTGGTTCTCCGCTAAGGATTTCCCTCTAAAAACCCAGTCCGTGAAAACACTCCCCACAGTTCCTAGGTCCATACCCCATCGACACAGTCATCAGTCCTTTCACCATTAAACTCAAGTTACCATCCCATCTCCGGGTCCATCGAGTTTTCAACGTCTCCCATGTCAAACCAGTCTCCTCCAGTTCTTTGTGCCCTCCAACCAAACGCCCTCCACCTGCCTGGTCTATTGATGGCCATCCAGCATTCACCGTTCATCACATCCTTGATGTGCGTCCTCGGGGCCGTGGTCGTCAATATCATGTTGACTAAGAAAGGCTACGGTCCCGAGGAACGTATGTGGGTTCCTCGATCCGAACTGTTGGGTTTCTGTGTCTGTTGGTTGCCGTGTGTTTTCTCACCTTCTTCTCAGGGGCGTGGCAGGCAGCTCTGAACAGGTGCAGCTCGTTGAGACTCGTTACCTACCAGCTTCATAAGGGGAGCGGGTGCTGCAAGCTGACGCCAGATGGTTCTCGCAGTCAGCGTGGTACTAGGCCAACTTCCTAACGAAAAGCCAAGTAAGATTTTCTCCTTCGTGTCATTCGGATCCTCACCGGAGTTATCTTCCCGCAGATCCACTTATTCGTTCCAAGACTCCTGGATTCTTCAGTTCTGGATCTCCTCACCTCTCCAGCATTTATCCCGGTCAGCCTCTGCAACACCTCCCCTCTGGTATCCTCTCCATCCGTCCTGAGTGTCGGTCGGTCGCTCGTCTGCCCGCCCGTCTGCCCGCCCGTCTGCCCGCCCGTCTGCCTTCCTGTCATCTGCTCCAATCCTCCACCAGCTCCAACCCCTCCAACAACAACAAACAGTATCCATCCACAGAGATCAACAGACTACAGATTCCTACTTACCACTCCTTCCAGCTCCGAGACCAAACCATCAACTGTAAGCTCCGCAACTTCATCATATCATCCTCTCTTAAACAGAAATCTAACTATCCACTTACCTCAGTTCCAAGTTCCCCGTTCGTGGCACTTCCTTCCTGGTTCTCCCGAGACGACCTTTAAAACTTCCTCAAATAAACTTTACTACACTTTTAATTGTGTCTGTTGCCGTGCTGTTATTGAGTCTAACAAACAATCATGTCACCAACAGGTGAATTGTGTATAAATGGTTAATAATTCTAAATAAAAGAAAATGTGGGGAGTTCACGGGTGGAAGGAGTGAGATGGAAAAAGCTAAAACAAATGGGGGAAAAAGGGACTAGAAGTAAAGAAGAAAAAATGGAGACCAACAGAAGCAAGTGAAAGATTGATCGAACTAAATTGTTTGGTTTTGCTGTTTTCAGGTGTAATTTTCCAAAACACAAAACATTGAACATTAAACATTAAATTGAACATTATATATAAAATTATAAGCCATTGTATATTAGATGACACATTACACTGTTATGACATGGATGCTTTGAAAACAAATTATAGTTTAGGCACCATACTATGTACGCTATAGTCTATACTCTATTGTAACACTTATTTTTTTTTTCTTCCCCCAAAAATATCACATCTTGTCTGGGCTAAACCCAGGTACTCCTTAAGGGCTGGTTAGCCTCCCTGGTTAGCCTTAAGGGGCAAACTTCGCCGGCCAAATGTGAAGCCTACCCGGAAGTGTAGGCTTCATGAGTTCTCCCCTCATCCGCTTGCTGCAGAATGGAGGAGTTCCCACTGACTTCCATGTTAGAAATGCCAACTTCACAGCAGAAAAAAAAAATGTTTACTGCCTGGCTCAAAAAACATTTCAGGTTTAATAGTTCAGGTTTACTGTCATGATATCTCTGAGGGGGGTGAATTTTTTTTATAGCTCATACATTTAGATGTCACTTAAGCTTGAAATTATGAAAAATATGGGGTGTGTCGTTTTGATTGACAGGTCTCAAATGAGCTGTCAGTGCTAGCGTTGGTGGCTAGCCGCTTGCCCCCCTGCCTGCTCCAGGGAAGGCTGCAGCCTCTGCCTCATGTTAACAGTCTCTGGTATTTTATTTCTCTGAACTTGACCATCAGTTGCGTTTGCAATGTTTGTGTTCGGATGTTAAGTGCAATTATTGGACAACGATGGCTTGGTTTGGTATTGATTGCACTACAGACCGTCCAAGAACTCTCTGCTCTATTTTTTTTGGTAAGGGTATTTAAAAAGGCTAAACAACCTGATAAAGAAGGCTGGTTCTGTTCTTGGGACAACTGTGGAAAATCTGGAGATGATAATGCAAAGAAGGATTCTTCATAAAATCAAAAAAATTATGGACAACCCTGAGCATCCTCTTCATGAGACAGTCATACAACAACAGAGCGTCTTCAGTCGGAGGCTTCTTCAGTTTCGCTGCAATACAGACCGCTACAGGAAATCCTTCCTGCCCACAGCCATCATCATCTACAATAACTCCTTAAAGAATTAATTATATGAGCTATACCAACACTTAATTTCCCTCTGGGATCAATAAAGTATTTTTGAATTTGAATTGAATTGAAGTAAAATTATATCACCATATAAAATTATATAAAATGGGTTGAAATTATAAAATGTCTTCTTCACTTTGCATATATAGATTATTAAAACTGGTTTTAGTTTAAATTCAAATTATTTTTGTGAAACGTATGGACCAACAAGGCTTCATGATCTTATTGGACTTCTAGACAAATTATTGAATTTGCCTAGAAGGCAGAGGGGTATCAGAGTCGCTCAACCGTGGCTTTCTTGCCAAAATCACCCGCTAACCTCTGTAAGCCTCGGTTAGCTCCGGATTAGCTCAGTTAGTGGTGGGAACCACCCACTGGGCTTCAATTCAGCTCTTCAGACTACGGATGATGTCATGCAGGCCTCGTCCATGTCATATACAGTACAGTCTATGGTTAGACTTCCTTTGCTAACTTAAGCCCCTCACCGTTTGAATCACCTTCACTTTCACCTGTTGTCCAAGTGCTCTGAGACCTCCCTGTCAGGGACAGGCCTGGTGTTGAGCCTACATTTAGCTGACTGGAGATACTGTAGGTACCACCCCCACCCCGTGACCCTGCAAGGAAAAGCGGGTATAGTAAATGGATCGAGGGATATTCCTTCCCACATTTTTGTGGCCTTTTGCAATTACAAATCATTTAGGTGTTTCTAACTGACCTGCAACAAGAGACATTTGATCTGATTTAACTCAAAAGAGAAAAAAGGTGTATGTGGCCTGTGGATGAATGCAATCCGAAAGACGGCTCTCCCTGGCTCTGCCTCTCTCGTATAGGCTTAGACTGCTGGTGGACAGACTGACCATTTTTCCCCACTTTGCTACTTTCTTCTTCTACTACTCTCCAATGCATTATATGCTGTTTTTTAAACTGTTAACTTTATGTTTTTTCTCTACATAAAAGCTACACCTGATCTGGTGTTCTGATCGACTGTAATACCTTGTTCAAGGGGACAAATTTAAGGGAGAGAGAACATTACTTGCTATGACTCCAGGCATGGGAAGGAGGGAAGAGGGAAGGAGCATCTAACCGAAGCAGACTGAGCTCACTTTAAGTTTCTGTTGTCTACCTTAAGCATGTGCTAATGACAATGAGAAGAAAGGGAATGGAAATGACTATGGAATAAGTAATGCACCTGAGTCAGTCAGTATGGAGTGAGTCAAACTTCTTATTTATGGTTTTAACAGAAACAAAAAAGGAAGAAACTGAAAAAGGGGACATTTCCCCTTTTTTCAGTTTCTTACTTTTTTGTTCCATATAAAATCTGTTTGTGAGATCATATTGACTAAATCTAAAGAACCTTGCTGGGATATATAGCTGAGTTTAGATCTGACCGCAAAATTCAGCTGTATCGTTCCTGAATTCTTTCACAGAGACAGGGGCGTGTTCAGACAAGTTGCTTAGGGTAGTGTTCTCGTCAGTAAGGAAGTGGCTGTGACAGGTCCAGGAGGCCGGGTGAAGGCGTGGCCTTGCCAGGGCAGCAGCACAAAGTAGACCACATAAAGCCTGATCAGAGTACCGATCAGCAACTGTTTGGACTGGGACCATGAGACGAGCACTCCTATTGTGGGTTGTCTTCCTAAACTCCTTGCTCAAGCCCTCGGGTAAGTGACTGGATACGATTACCTCTGTTCAGCAATGGGGCTATTTAATAACTAAAGCCTTGTCTAATAATTGAAAGCCCTTTAGAATGCAAGTTTCTGATCCTGATAAACAAGTTGTGCTGTAAAGCTCTTCAGGAGGTGTATGATCTGACAAGAATCAAAGATACTATGATAATTAATAAATATGAGTCTGTCCATACATTTGACTGATGTACTTTTAAACAAGGCCAAAAGTAGTTTTAGGACAATGTAATAGTTGCTTAATCAGACAGACTCTGCCCTGAGGCAAGATATTTCTTACACCCAAAATTTAACAGCAGTTGTGTTAGCATACCTAAAACCATTCAATAACTAATCACATGTCAAACATAGTAAACACAGCTAAGACATGCTGTAGATGTGGACTTTGGATGACAAAAAAGCCACTGCCCCCTCAGGTGCTACCAGATCCTCAGGTAACCGTGACTCAGAGGAAGTTAGCCACTAACTTTAAAGCTGTTTCCACAGATGGAAAGTAAAGGAATTTGGACAAGAGGTTTACCTAGTTTTAGTACACATGGGATGCTTAAATCAGTAGCAAAATATGCTTCCACCACTTGTAACACTGAAGAGTTATCTCTGGCCTCAGCAGTTTTGTGAATTAACACAATTCACTTCACAGGAGAAACCTTGTCATTGTTTCCTTTCAGAGCTTAGAACAATTAGAAAACAAATAGAAACACTACGTCATCTTGAGAAGAAATTCATTGTTTCTTTTCAGAACTGAGAACTAGTAAAAAAAAATTGAAACACTATGTCATCTTGAGAAGAAATTCCAGTATACTCTTTATGCATGATCCACATGGTCATCATGGTTTCATTAGTTTACTTTATCCACATAATATTGATAACAACAGTAATATGTCACAGATTGCCCAAGTGAGACAGTAGAGATCCGATAATTACTGTACAGGTTAGTGTTAGAGCTGAAGTCTGAAAATATAAGCTTTTTGTTCTAATCTGTACTAACCCGCTACCTAATGTGTGGTATCAGAATCAGAAGGTTTTTATTGCCATACGTGTGAATAGGTTCACAAGATTAGGAAATTGCTGCGGTACTTGTGCAAACATAAAATAAACACTTCTAAGCATGCAATTGATAAAAATTAAACATATAATGGGATAAAAAAATTAATATATATATGAGTGAAGGTTTTGATCAGTGCAAAATCACATGTGCAAAAACACAACACAGGGTCATGAGACTGAAACAGAGCGGGTGGTGGGAACAGTCTGGAATGGACCATTCGGACCGGAACCTCTCCCCTCAGGCAGGAGGTCGGGAGCAGGTCAAAAAGTCTGTATCCAGGGTGAGAAGGGTCAGCTGTGATCAGACCTGCACGCCCAAGTGTCCTGGAGGTGTACAGGTCCTGTAGAGATGGGAGTCTGCAGCCAATGACCTTCTCAGCAGAGGGCACAACACGCTGGGGTTTCTATTGGTCCCTGATAGTAGCTCCAGCATACCACATGGTTATGGAGTGGGTGAGAATGGACTCGATGAGTGCAGTGTAGAACTGCATCATCGTCCGTGTCGGCAAGTTGGCTTTCTACTGCTGCCTCAGGAAGTACATCCTCTGCTGGGCCTTCTTTATGACGGAGGTGATGGTGGGCTGCCACTTGAGGTCCTGGGTGATGGTGGTGTACAGGAAGTGGTGGAATGAGTCCACAGTGGTGATGGGGGTGTCAGTCAGGATGATGGAAGGAAGGGGGGTGTGTGCTTCTTAAAGTCCACAATAATCTCCACTGTCTTCTGGGCGTTCAGCACCAGGTTATTGTGGCTGCACCAGGACACCAGACGTTCAGCCTCCATCCTGTAGGCAGACTGATCCCCGTCCGAGATTAGTCCAATAACTGTGGTGTCATCTGCAAACTTAATTAGCTTGACAGACTGGTGGGAATGTTGTTACTTTAGTTGTTGTTACTTAAGTTTTTAGTTCAGTTGTTCCAACTGTCTGCCTTAAAGTCAGTGATGCCTCTAAAACTTGTACTTAAACTTAATCGTATTAAGTTCTGCTAATTTAGTTTTTCATATATTAATAAGTATCTAAAGACTAAATAATTCTAAATAAAATTAATAATTTTAAAGGAACAAACTGGAAGCCAGGAACTAATACCCAACAACAATCGTATCAGTCTCAGAGGTCTATTAGCCTGTATGTGTTAGTCTGTCCAGATTTATTTTCCTGTCAAGTACTTTGAATTACCTTGTATAAATATCAGTATTTAAATAAGCTTGTCCTGTCTCAAAAAGGTAGTGTTGTTTGGAACAAAGATTCGGCTGATTATCGGCACAGATAGTAGAAATTCTTGTCATTTTTCTCTCTCAGGAATGTAGCCTGCATATCCAAGAACAGAGTCCCTTTACCTTAAGGTAGGTCTTCTTATGGCAAGCGTAGCACAGCATGTGAAGCTAAGTGTTAGTAGAAGACACTGAGATTTTGGCATTATTATTATTTATTTTAAATATCTGGTGTAGGTATATAAAAAATTATGGTCGTAACAAGGTTTCCGTAGGTGAACCTGCGGAAGGATCATTAACGATCGTTAATGAAGCCATAAAACCAATAAACGAGCTCGCTGAGAAATTCAATAGACTGATAGAAAGATTGGAAACAGTGGGAAAGCGAGTCTCAGACTTGGAGGACGTCACAGCCACAAGCAAATCGGGTGTTGCTACTATTGAGACGTCAGGAGCGTCTGGAAAATTTTAAAACCAGAGCTGGCAACAGAATGTGAGGATTGTTGGTCTAAAGGAAGGTGTGGAGAGCAGTGCACCAGTGGACCTTTTAGAAAGTGGATACTAGAGGTCCTGCGCTGCAGCAGGGAGGCTTTATCGACCAAGCCCACCGCACCGGACGACCGATGAGGCTCACCAGCATGGAGGGATCACACGCAGTCTTGGTCCGCCTGCTATACTATTTTGACGCACAGAAGATCCTTCAGGCAGCGGGACCTAAAGATCACAACAGGGCCGAGCTCAATTTGTGGCAGTGGCAGCCTGGAGTGGCACTTCCTGTGGCAGCCTCAGGTGCCACTGCGGTTGCTAGAGGATGCTGAAGGGTGCCAGAGCAGCTGTGAAAGTCTGCAATACGATGCAATAACCTTGCCACGACTAATAATAAAGTTTGAGGAAGCAAAAAGCAATAAAAATGGCTTCTTCTTTTCATTTTATGATGGCTGTCGGCGTGCAATACCGCCACCTTCTGGATTGGAGTGTGTTTCAGAATGGTTTATAAGTGATCTTGTATAAAAGTTTTAAAAACGGGTAGTCAGTGTAGTTATAGTTATTAGCTTGGCTTACTCCTGATGCAAATGATGTGTTACATAACTTCATACAAATGTACCTTTTATATATATATATATATATATATATATATATATATATATACACACACACACACACACGCACAGTTTGTTGATGCACCTTTGGCAGCAATTGCAGCCTCACATCTTTTTGGATATCATGCAAGGACATTCACAAACTTTAAGTCACTCTTGGAAGGTTCTCCTCTCTCTAAAGAGGAACTGTGCAGCTCTGAATGGATGATAAGTAGAAATTGGATTCAACGTGGTGCAACTACCAATGACTCGATGCAGTCTGCTGGGATTCCTTAAATAGAAAACTAACTAAAACTTTAAACTGAATGGAATGTATTGAAATGACTTTTCATGTAAAGTGCTTTAAGATGACATCTGTTGTGATTGGTGCCATATATGTATGTGTGTATGTAAATATATATATATATGTATATATGTATATATATATGTATACATATATATATATATATATATATATTATTTTTTTTTCCTCTGAACTGAATTCACCTGAGCTCAATTTTTGAGCTTCATGGCAAAGGCTGTGAATACTTATATACATGATTATGTACATACACTTTTATGTACATACACATTTTATATTTTTTTATAAATTTGCACACATATACATATATATCTTTATATATCATATATATATATATATATATATATATATATATATATATATATATTTATGTATATGTGTGTATATGTATTTATATATGTATATGTATGTATATGTATGTATATATGTATATGTATGTATATGTATGTATATATGTATATATATATGTATGTATGTATATGTGTATATATATGTGTATGTATATATATGTGTATGTATATATGTGTATATATATGTGTATATGTGTATATGTATGTATATATATATATATATATATGTATGTACATGTATGTACATGTATGTATATATGTATATATATATGTATGTATGTATATGTGTATATATATGTGTATGTATATATATATGTATGTATGTATATGTGCATATATATGTGTATGTATATATATATATATATATATATATATATATATATATATATATATATATATATATATATATATATATATATATATATATGTATATGTGTATGTATATATATGTATATGTGTATGTATATATATGTATGTATATACTCTGAAGGTTAGTAACATTAGGTTTAGTCTAATACACTAAAAGTCTCAAGATAAGCTAAAATTTGTGGGGGGAAAAACACATTTTCCAGTACCTTAGACAGGAAAGGAAGTTTAAAAATCAGGCAAAAGTTTCCTAAAACACTAGAGTCAAGATCATGTTTCTTCAAAATAGGTTGCACAACTGCCTGCTTAAACATCTGGGGCACAACTCCCATAACCAAACTACTATTAGTAACCTCTTTGGGTAGCCGAGGGGACATAAAATCAGTTGGAGAGCCAGATCAGCTAACAGATCAAGGAGAGTGGACAGGGAAATAGGGTGGAATTGATCAAATGAGTATTGAGAGACAGGCAAAGGGGAAAGGGAAACAGAATTGGATGTAATTCGGTCCCTAATTTTAACAATTTTCACCAAAAAGAAATGAGAAAATCGTGAGGACAGCTCATCCGAGGGTTTAAATGAAGAATCATTTCTAGAAAGAATTGCATGTATGAATTGTATGATATAAGACCCTTTGGTTACCAGAGTATTTGCTAATAGTTGAAGAGAAATAATTGTAACGAGCCTTTTTAACCTTGGTCTGATAACGCGCCCAGGAATCCATCAGCAATAGATAGGAAACTTGTAGTTTATCCTTTTTCCACTTACGATCATACTTCCTGCACTCACGCCTAGGGATGCTCATTTCAATTAATTTTCCCGACCGACAATTGCAGCTCGTTAACCGATTATTAACCTTTAACTGATAAGATTATAATATTGAATTGGCATTAAATACAAATAAAGTTGTCGTGTATCTGTGACCCTTTAAAAAAATACAAACTTTTTTTCTAATCAAAGGGTTTGTTTTAACGTGCAAAGTGTAAACAGCAGCATATCAACGTGATGTGGGGTCAGTCTGGAGCGCAGCCTGTTGACAGTTAGACCCGCGGCAGAAAACACCCTCTCCGAGGGGACAGATGTCCCGGGAATACACAGGTAACGTCTCGCTAGAGTGGCCAGCTTCGGGAAGCGCCTTTCATTTGCTTTCCACCAGTCAAGAGGATTACATGGAGGGCAAAGTTTGTTGCGCTTCATAAATGGTACTGCATCGTACTTGTACTACTGCTGTATTTTAATACGGTGGTGCATAATTTACAGGTAACTTCTTCCCCCTTTCTGTTAAAATGATCCCACACAGTGCTTCATTTTGCTTGCCTTGCTCATAAAAAAAATTTCTGCAGGCACGTGTTACAAGTGTGGTTGTGCGTGATGACGCGCTCCGTGAGTTAATAAATATAAGCTATAGTATTTTATTTTTAAACCATGCAGCAAATAAAAAAAAGCTTTTTAAAAAAAGGTTTTAAACCGTTTAAGTGATAGTATTAGTCGGTCAAAATTTTTACTTTCGGTTAACGGTTAAACAGTCAATATGAGCATCCCTACTCACGCCTAATACTACGATTATGTGGATTCAACCAGGGATCAGACTTAGAAAATGAGCACTTGGTCTTCAGAGTAGCCACCTGATCCTGACTGGAAAAGAGCTAACAATTCATCCAGGCCTGCGGGGCTCATCTGGGTTGAAGGAAGGTTGGCAAACAGTACAGAAAATTGAGCCGCAGTAGAAGTGGTAATAAATCGAGAACACCGTGCAACATTCCGATTAGTAGGCATAGGCCGGGAAATATCAATACCAAACAAAACAGGGAAATAATCAGACATGTGCACATCATCAGTATGTAAATCAAGAATCTTTACATTATGGTAAAGAACCAAGTCGAGGATATGCACCTGCTTGTGGGTGGGAGTATCCACCAGCTGGTTCAGAGGTAATCTATCTTGGTCAGGATAGCAGATACAGCTTTAAGCACTTAACACAGAAGTATGAGAATAATAAGAAAATCAGAGAGCAGTAGACGGCTTGGCGAACACGCTGGGGCCATCTTGATCTGATGTAATTCTGAAATATCACAGAATGTCACTTTGGACCTCAGCCCAGATTTCCTTGATGCTTGCTGTCAGCTCCTCTTTGTTTTTGGGTCTGGTGCCCCTCATTTTCCTCTTTATTATACCCTATAGATTCTCAATGGGGTTTAGGTCCCGGGAGTTGGCTGACAAGTCAAGAACTGTGATGGCATGGGCATCAAACCAGGTGTTGGTGATTCTGGCGGTATAGGCAGTGGCCAGCTCTTCCTGCATCTCCATACAGATCCTCAGCAGAAGGAATCATGAAGTCCTCTAAAACATTCTGCATTCTACTTTAAAACAGTCTACATGGTAGACTGATGCGGTGACCTTGGATCTAAGAAAACAGAGTTTACCAACACCTGAACTGGACAGTGCACCCCAAATCATGACTGACTGTGGATATTTCACATTGGACAGCAGCTTGGGTTCTTTTCCCCACCCGTCTTCCTCCAAACTCTTAGACCTTGATTCCCTAATGAAAGGCACACTTTACTTTCATTGGAAAAGAGGACCTTGGACCACTGGCCAACAGTCCAGTCCTTCTTCTCCTTGGCCCAGTTGAGAGACTTCCTACGTTGGCTCAGGCTCAGAAGTGGTTTGACCCGAGGAACCCAACAGTTGTAGCCCATCTCCCAGATCTGTCGGAATGTGGTGAATCTTCTCTGTTTGATAATCCGTTGAAGCCCACGGTCAGCTCTTCTGCTGGTGCATCTTCTCCTGTCACATTTTGCCCTTCCACTAGACTTTCCATTGATATGCCAACACAGCACTCTGTGAAAAGCCAGCCTCCTTAGCTATGAACTTTTGTGGCTTACCCTTCCTATGGAGAGTATCAATGATGGTCTTCTGGTCAGCTGTCAAGTCTGCAGTCTTCCCCATATTGAACCTAACTGAGACAATTGAACCAAAGTGAAGCAAATTATTAACACCTGGGAAAACCTGTGCATGTGATTTGACTTTAGTAGATGAGTAGTGTGTGACGGTCTTAAAACAATTATGCCCTGTAAAATTTGGGCTGATTTCTTCACAGTATTCTAATTTTTTGAAATCTTGTTTTCATGGATTTTATGTACAAATTATGTACAAATAAATGACTAAATACTTGAAATTGTTTAAGCTGGGGGCCCTGAATCTGTAATCTATAGAAGTTTAACGTTTTGAATGGAATTATGGAGATAAATAAACTTTTCCATGATATTCGCATTTTTTGGAAAGGGTCTGTATATGCCCCGAACACACAGGATGAAGGGTTCCATAGAGTGTTGTTTAATCACTTAGCAGACATGGACTGTGCTAATATAATATTAGCGGGTTACTTTAATTGTACTTTAAGTCCAAAAATGGATTGATTCCCCCCACAATCTAATTTGACGAAAAAACTCAAAGGGCCTTCTGCAAATTGTAAATGAGTTTGGACTTGTGGATGTCTGGCTACATCATAATCCTCTCTCTAAATAGTACACATTCCACTTTAACCCTCACTTGACAGCTTATCATATAGATTATATCTTTAAGTGCATTAGTCCACTAGTTGAACAGGTGTATATTGGTCATTTAGGTCTCTCTGATCATGCTCCTGTAGTTTCAACAATTCGACCATTGAGACATACTGAATGATCCTTGTTTTGGAAGATAAGCACATTCTCCCTTTCGGATGAGAAATGTATACACTTCATAACAGGGCAATCAACACTTTAAATAAATGAATGATAAAGGGGAGATAGACCCGAGAATTTTATAGGATAGTTATAAGGGGTACTTGAGAAGGATGATTTTCACACACAAAGTCGTACAAGAAAACAACGATTAATAAGGCAGCTAGAGATTGAGGTAAAAAAAAACTGGAAAACACGAACTGAAACTGGAAAACTGAAAATGTCCTGGGGCAGATGGTTTCCCGTTAGGTTTTTCAAGGTAATTAAGGGGAAGCTAAAGAGATTATTGTTAAGGGGTTTAAAAGAGTCATTTGAGGATTAAAAACTCCCAGAATCTATGTACAAGGCTAATATAACATTGATAGCTAAAAAAGATAAAAATCCAGAAATATGCTAATCTTATAGGCCTGTTAGCCTTCTTGAATACTTTCAAAGATATTGGCTCTCAGGCTACAAAGAGTAATGTGGTCTATTGTGGATGTTGACAAGACAGGTTTTATTAAAGGGAGGAATTCCTACTACAATACTAGATGTCTATTTAATATTACTCATTTCATAAGTTTTCATTAGATGCACGGGGTGGTTGTTTCTATGGATGCCGAAAAGGCATTTGATAGAATTGAATGGGAATATATGTTTGAAATCATGAGTAGATTCAGATTTGGACCAAACCTTTTGGGGTGGATCAAAATGATATACAAAGCTCCAATGCCAACTGTGTTAACTAATGGTTTGTTGTCCTCTCCAATTACGCTGGGTTGAGGTACAGCACAAGGTAATCCCTTATCACCACTATTATTTGCTTTGGCTATTGAGCCTCTGGCCATGGCTATTAGACAAAATCCAAAATGCATGGAGTTAAAATTGGGGATAAACAACATAAAATGATGTTATATGCAGACGATATTCTTTTGACATTGACTAACTAACTCATTACCTGCTCTTGCTAGAGGTATCAAAGATTTTGGTCTAATATCTGGGTATAAAAAAATTTGCAAAATCTGTTATAATGACCCTGTGTAGTGAAGGGAACATTGAACCTGTGTATGTTAAACCCTTTTGCTGGGTGCCATCTGTTTTTTATACTTGGGAATTAAAGTTACACCGAATGTTAATCACTTATTTTGGAGAAAATATTAATGGAATGATTCAAGATCTTGAAGAGAGGCTGATAAGATGGAAGTCTCTTCAAATTTCATTTTTGGGAAGAATTAATATCATCAAGATGGTGATCCTGCCCAAGGTAATATACCCCACAAGCATGTTGTTTGCAATTTTTAATCAGAAGATTACAGTAATTTGGTGGGTTTTATCTGGGCAGGAAGAAAACCTAAAATTAAGTTGGAAACACTACAATTGCCAAAAGACCTGGGAAGGTTGGGGATCCCCAAATGTAGAAAATTATATCCTGTCAATACAAGTGAGGATCCTTATTCCTGGATACATGAACACTCTGATTCGCCATGGTTAAACATTGAAGAAGTATTATGTAAGCCATCCTCACCCGTTAACTTACTGGGGAGAAGCCTGAATAACTTACCTCATATAATAAAAGATATAAATTATTATATCCACTGATATATAATGCTCTGTGGGCATGGAGAAAATTGAGAAAACTTTTTAACAGTAGCCACTCTTTTAACATGTTGTCAACACTTGATAAATAATAAATATTCCAGACCTTCTGCCACAAAACATAGGATCAAGTTTTGTATGATGACATAAAGCAGGTATAAACAGGTTCAATGACCTCTTTAAACAAGGAGAATTTAGGTCATTTGAATCTTTGGAATCCAAGTATTTCATATCAAAGACTGAGCTTTAAAAGTAGGCTACTTCCAATTGAGACACTACGTGTAGAAAAAAAAAGGTAAATCATTACGAGTCTCAACAGATTATTATCGATTGGATAAAAAAGGGCATGAACATCTTATATCTAAGTTTTATTCAGAGATGTATGCCCTAACTGTGGATAAATTGGCTTGGTTGAGAAAATCTTGGGGGATCTAAAATTTGTATTTGTAATCGATTTAAGGAGTTGCAAAACAATATTTTACACAGTGTGTATATTTTGCCATATATATATAGTAAGTATAAGGTTGTAATATCTACGACTTGTCTCAAGTGTAGGGCCAAAGTGGGCACTAGATACCACTGCTTGTGGGATTGTGCCTTCATTCACTCATTTTGGAAAAAGGTATGCGCTTGTATTAGTTCAGCCATTGGCTATCAGGTAACAGAAAACCCATTAATGTATTTATTGGGACATATTCCCACTTCACTAGTACAACATGAGCATGTAATTCAGACGCTATTAATGTTAGCCAGGAAATGCATTATGATGAGATGGGTGTGGGGGATGAGCCTCCCTTCATTTTTCTATGGAAGTCACTCATCTTTGAGGTCAGGACTCTGATCAGACTCAGACAGTATATTGGTGAGAGGTCTCAGCCATCTGTGGACTAATAGAAGAAGCCTTTGGAATCACTGGGAGTGAATTGGATTCTAATGAACAACCACTGTGGACATAAATGATTTCTAGCTATTTGTGGACTTCGGAGAATGTGTAGTATTTTAGTGCTGTGCAATGTATTGGATGTAACCAGTCTGTATTTGTTAAATAAAAAAAAAGAGAATACCAGGAACCTGAGATAACATTTGTTAGAAACATGTTGTTATGGTGCGTTCCATTTGTAGTCGGAATTCGGAAATTCTGACTTCCAAGTGGGAAAAATCAACTTGAATGCCCCCTGAAAGTCAGAGTTCGTACTCGGAAAGTCTGAGATTTTTTTTTGTTGGTCTGACTTTGACTTTCAATATCTTGCCCCTCATAAGGGCAGCCTGGGCCTCGGCTACTTGGGCCTCACCAAATTGGAATTCTGACTTCTCCAACTACGTTAACTGGAAAGCTGTTTATTCGGGTGTGATGTCAAACCCAGTTTCAACTTCTGAGGTAAATGGAACGCACCATTAGTATGCAATTATGGTCCAATATAGGAGATGATTATTGGTGTCACAAAGAAGAGGCTAAAATTAATGCTCTTCAACGGGATAATCTGTGACAGTCCTATAGAATCTATTTAGGTTTAAATCTTTTTTTGTTTTTTTGTAGTTTTTTTTTTTTTAACTATGACATTCATTCATTTTCTGTAGTTGTTTCTGTAGACAGACCACAGTTAATGAAACACAGACAGACAGAGAGAATCATTGTTGGTGTTAGAAAACCATTTTTTACTGTGTTGGGCTGAATTGCTTACAGCCAAACACTGAGCTAGAATCTCTACATTAGGGAACCCACAAACCCTGACTTTGCAAGCTATGCAGCTTTCACATACAGTTTCCAGAAAACCGTGACACTTTTTGTTCTCATTCAGGACCAGTCTGTGGGAACATTTACGACATAAAACTTTCAAACAGTTAGGTTAGTGATTAACTAGTGTTCCTGGCTCTGTAAAGCCTTATAGGAAAGAATCTGTTGGGGTTGTTCAGCTGCTGTTTACAAATCTATGGAGTGACAGCGAGGAATGCCAGTCACATATTAGCAAGAAACTTCAGAGCCAATCGATGATTGTGTAGGCTGTATAAAGGGAATCATGTGCTTCAGCTTGAGCGGCAGTTTCCCGGTGTTCTATCCAGTCAGCATACATTGTCAGATCATCATAGGCATGGCACAAACTGAAAGCTATTTCTGTTATACAAAAGTATACGCCGTCAGATTGTCATATGCTTTGTTTTTATCAGCTGTAATACGCTGTCAGACTTGTCAATTTACCTGTGAGATAAGCACGTACAAAGGGGGCAGTTGAAGGGGCTGGAGCACCTGCTCCATTCCTCCATAATGCTAAGTACCCTTTTTGGGGGGGTTGGATTGGATTGTGGGGGCCTGCCTGTGCCCCCTAACAGTAACACTTAACTATTAATAACAATTTAGATAAACAGAATCATCTGTCTGCCGTCAGTCATATGACAACCATAATACTCATCATTGACACGTCTCTGCATCTACGTCCTTAGCTGCCCTGCTCTGTGAGTGAGGCTGCAGTAAGACTGGCAAGTAGGGTATACACTATAGTACACAGGAGTACTCAATTACTGTATACACGTTGTCTTCTTGCTCTATGTGCCCCTTTTTAACTTTGAGCACCTGCCCCTCTAAAGGGCTCTGCATTGCCCTGCTGTCAGATCATAATAAACTTTATTTTTATCACATGTATGACAGCCTGACTTGTCAATTTACTTTTGATAGTTTGAGGAGAACCTAATCCCCATTATGCAGGGATTCAGGTAAGCTATTGTATATATATCTACTATCTCTTTTTGTGTACTCACAGAAAGCCAGAATCCAACCTTTGAGGTGGGGAAGGACTATGAGGTGGTTCGACCTGTCAGGCTTCATGCCATAAGGAAAAGAAGCACAGAGGTAGATCTTTCTGCTTTAAATTAATGCACACCAATTCTCTTGCGTACCTATACAAGTTCTGATTGTGGAGGCTTATTTGAGAATGAAAAAAATAAACTAAACACAAAATTTTCCTTTCTTTACCAATTTCAGCACCTCAGACCAGAGACAATCAAATATGCTATGACTGTTGCAGGAAAAGACATTCATCTGCAGCTTGAGAAAAATAAGTATGTTCTCACTACCCTGAAGTATGCATCTTTTTTTATCCCTTAAGTACCAAAAACAACAAAAGCCCCTCCCCACAATTTAATGTCAAAGTTTCTTCCTCATAATTTCTTGTATTCAAGAAGCATTACATCTCCTCAGAACCAACGGTTGAAATTAAGAGGAAATCATTTTCAGTTCCACAAGCATAACAAAGATAACTTATACAGGATTTTATTATTTTCATCATCAGAGAGTTACTAACCCGGAATTATACAGAGACCTGCTACCAAGAAGATGGAACTCGTGTCACCTCAAGCCCACATGACCTTGTAAGTATTTTTAAACAAGTTTGAGCACTGCGTGGATAATATGTCACTAACCACAAATTACAGGAAGCTGTGTTTTCTATGCTGGGTATTTCCATATAAGGTTTAAAGGGAAAAAAAGCCTTTTAATACCAATTGTTTCGTTATCTTTTGTATTTTAAATGTATAGGTATTCAGAAAATGAAATTGAGAAAAAGGCCAATGTTGATTATGGCTGATTATTTACCCCTGTTAACAATATTCTGTCTTGGTCAGGATCACTGCTACTACCATGGAAGGATTGTAAATGACAGTGAGTCATCTGTTAGTATCAGTACCTGTGACGGACTAAGGTGAGCCCCTCAAATTTACTCATCACTCCATGTGTGTAAAATGCTGATTTGGTGTAAAGTAGGCAGTGTCAGTTGTACAGCTAAGCTAAGCTCATAGATACACTTGTATCAAATCAGCATTATCATAAATCTATCTGCAGCAAACTTCAATGATTTTTGAAAACATTTTCAAGGATTCACTGTTGTCTTTCTGTTGCTAAAGAATTTTTTTTACAAATAACACAAACTAGATGGACACTAGATGGTCAGAGGGTCAGGTGGCGCCAGTGGCGCACTGGCAGCCTTGCTTCTGTCAGTGTGCCCCAGGGCAGCTGTAGCTACAATGTAGCTTGCAATCACCAATGTGTGAATGTGTGCATGAATGGGTAAATGTCTGAGTGTAGTGTGAAGCGCGTTGGGGTCCTCAAGGACTAAAGCGCTATACAAGTACAGGCCATTTACCATTTACACATAACTTGACATTATGCTAACACAGTTAGCCTGGTTAGCCAGCTTTTCCACCTCATTCGCTTAGTGTTGAACTGTTGTGAACATATGAGTAGTACCTGAGGAGGGACATTTTCAGTTGGCTGATATTAATGCGACTCCAACTTGTTTAGGGGTTACTTCAGGACATCTGCCCAGAGGTACTTGATTGAGCCTCTCTCTGGTGGCGATGAGGGCGACCATGCTGTGACAGCTGTGAATGAAAATAACTTTTCGCCAGCAGTGTGTGGCGTTACAAACACCTCCTGGGACGAGGACATGGAACCTCCAACCAGCCTGATCCGCTCCAGATCTGGGGTTGGTACATCTTTACACAAAATCTTTGTTTCACAGACTGAGGGTAAATGTGACTTATAGGGTGGTGGGATACAGAAAAAATCTTAAAAATTACTATAGTGATATAATGCTTTATGAGAAAACTGTGTTTGACCTTGTTCCAGAGTGATTACATTCTCCAGCAGCAGAAATATATTGAGCTTGTTCTTGTAGCTGATAATCGAGCGGTAAGAATTTTAATAATTACATTTCATTGTCAGCGATAAAGTGATATTACACATCTTGTAGGTCATTTCTAATGGTCCACTATTATAGAGTAATTATAAACCTCTAATCCTGTTTTACAAAGTGCTGAATAAGGCTTTTCACCCATTCACTCATACAATACGTGGCAAATTACACTTATAATCCCTGCTTATAAACAGTAAAGAAATATATGTACAGTTTAACATTCTGACATACCCTTTTCAGCACAAGTAGATAAATTATTGCTAATAATTTGTCACCTCTCCTTTTGTCAATACATGTATGTCAGATATCATTATCTCAATTTTTATCATAAAACTAAAATGTAACTGAATTCTAGACTGTCTGCTGGCTCTGCAAAAGGACTCCACTTTCATGTATGGAATAAGGATTGTAGGCTTCATATCATGTTTGTCCATCCATCCATCCATCCATCCACTGACAACTGCTTTTCTTCAGCCCACTGTAACCTTATTTTCTTTTAAGTTGTTCTGATGGATTACAAATTGGAATTTTCATTTTGCTTGCATTCCTGATTTCTTGAATTTCCACTGCAAACTTTACCTTTTGCGGTTTTAGTTATAGCCTCAAAATAACAGGGAAATAAAATGTTGTTGTTACTCATTTTACATAATTATCTTCAGAGTTGTATAATCCTTCCAGCTGTTTTAAAAGCAGTTCTGGTAAAAGCCTTACCTTTCAATGTTTTCTGTTCTACAAACACAATCTTTTATAGACCATTCTGCATTTAGAATTGTCCAGGTATTTGTTTGGAAAATTGTAATTACAAATAAAACTGAATTGCAGAAGGGAATTGATCACCAGTACTTTGACTGGTGGTCTAAACTACAGATGCCTCACATATTGTGTCTCATTGTGACTTAACTGCTGGGAAAAAGGATGTAACTTTGCTCTTATGTAACCAAATGCTGTTTCAGTACATAAAGATGAACAGAGATCTGACCAAGTTGAGACAGAGGATATTTGAAATCGTCAATTTTGTCAACATGGTGAGTCAGTGCTATTGCCTTTCCTGGGCAAATTCCACAATAAATCATTGTATGGTTTACAAATCAGTTTACATCACCATCATAGTATCCAAACTGCACCCTTTGGAATAATTTACTCTTTTTTGTGACGATCTTCTGCAGGCATACAAACCCCTAAAAACCTTCATCGCTCTGGTGGCTCTGGAGGTCTGGTCTAACAATGACTTGATCACTGTGACCAACCCTGCTGGGGCCAACCTGGATGCCTTCATGAAATGGAGAAACTCTGACCTTGTGAAAAGAACAAAACATGACAATGTACACCTCATCAGGTCTGTAGAGTACAACTCATTCTGTCTCTAGTCACCTTGAATTAAGTAACATCCCTTTCTTTAACTATGCATGCATTGCGCAACTGAGAGGACATTTCATGAAGACAGGTGTATCTCAAACTGGAATATCACTGAAAATGTAATTTATTTCAGTGAACCTCATATATTTAATAGATTTTTTTGCAAACAGTAATACATTTTAAGCTTTTATTTTTGTTCATTTTGATGGTTATGTTTATGATCAGTGTTAAAGCCTACACAATCATTTGGAAGACTGCTGACTTTACACATGTCCAGCAGACAGTCCTTGACACCCTTCACGAGGAGGGTAAGCCAAAAAAGGTTCTTGCTAAAGAAGCTGCTTGTACATAGAGTTGTGTCCCCTTAGATATTAATGAAAAATTGAGTAGAAGGAAAATCTTCTTAAAGTAAGTGAAAACTAAAGCCTTGAGGGGATTGTGAAGTTAAACCAGTTGAAGAGTTTTGGGGAGCTTCACAAAACGTGGGGTGTTGTAAGAGTTGGTGTTTTGAAAGCCATCACACACAGATGTATCAAGACGTGGGCTACAACTGTTAACATTCCTTAAGTTATGCCTCTCCTGAACCAAAGATTACATCAGAAACATTCTGGGTCCAAAGTCCTCTTTCATACTGGATTAAATTCTGCATAAATTTCTGTTAACTTTGTTATCTCTGTGTTTTTCTCTCCATAGAAGGTACACCTGATCTGGTATGCTGTTAGCTACAATGCCCTGCTAGACGGGGGGCATCGACTGGGATGAAGGTCCCAGTTACCGAACATCCCCCATGTTCTGTTCTCTACTTTTTACTTTCTTTAATATAGAAAGTACTCTTACATCAGTTCTTCCTGTGTCTCTGCTTTGTCTTCTTGAACCCCCAGACGGTCGAGGCAGATGGCCGTTCTGCTGGAGGTTTCTTCCAATTAAAAGGGAGTTTTTCCTCTCCACTGTCGCTACATGCTTGCTCAGTATGAGTGATTGCTGTGGTTGGAATCTGCATCAACAGGGCACAACTGCCAATCAATGACTCAATGCAATCTGTTGGGATTCCTTGAATAGAAAACTAACTAAAACTTTAAACTGATTGGAATGTTTGTATGATTGCATTGAAATGACTATACTTGTAAAGTGCCTTGAGATGACATCTGTTGTGAATCGGCGCTATATAAATAAACTGAATTGAAAATGGATTGAATTTAGAAATCAAGGTCAAAATGTAATCAGTCCCTCCATTCCAGATTAATCTCTTCATCATCTTTCAGTGTTTATTTGTCAGTGGTTGCCCTCCTACACAGACTGTGTCTGTTTTAAAGTCTGTGTAAGCAGAATTTTGCAGACCTACTGACTATCGTCCCTGCATCTAGCAAAGGATGTCTGTGGGAGCTTCCTGCTGCGTACTTGGAAATGTGAAGATGATAGAATAGAATAGAATAGAATAGAATTTTTTTAATTGTAATTGCACATGGCAAATAAATTCCGGGTGGTCTGTCAACAATGCACAAGACAATTTTTCAAAAACACAAATGACAAATAAAATATCAAAAACATACAAGACTATAGTCAATGAGACACAAAAACGGAGGAAGAGGGTTAATAATAATAATAATAAATTTTATTTGTTTTGCACTTTACACATGAAAACACGCCTTAAAGTGCTACAAGCACAACATATTAAAAAGACATAAAACAATTAAAATGCATAAATGAGACTTTTAAGGAAAAGCGATACAAAATTAATGGGTCTTTAATTTACTTTTAAAAACATAAATGGACTGTGGCGCCTTTAGGTGACTAGGGAGGGCGTAATGCAGTGCAAAAAAACTGTAGTACAAATCTTGTATAACAGCAATTAAAATACAGTTAAAAAAACAATGTAAATTAAATAATTGAAAGTGCATTGTGCCGTTATAGTTAAGATTACTGACTGGTGTGTGGGGGATTAAATGGTTTTCTGGTGTTAACAGTTCTTATGCCCCAGGGGAAGTGAGCCTGGTGGAGGGGTCACGGAGCATTGCGGTGATTTTGTTCAGGCAGCCGGTTCTGGAGATGCCCTCGAGGGAGGGCAGAGGGCTGTTGATAATCCTCTGGGCAGTGTTTATGGTTATTTGCACAGCCCGCCTGTCCTCTGCTATGGAACCTGGATACCACACACATGTGAATGTGCTCTCCACGGAGCAGTGGTAGAAGGTCGACAACAGCTTCTGGTCCAGACCGTACTTCCTGCAGCTGCTGCTAGGTCTTCTTCACCATTGCCTTGATGTTTGCAGACCGGGAGAGATCAAAAATGGTGGTGCCCAGAAACCTGATGGAAGGGACACAATCCACACGCTCTCTGTTTATGAGGAGAGGGGTGTGTGAGTGGCTGTGTCTCCTGAAATCCAGAATGAGCTCTTTGGTATTCTGGACATTCAGGGTCAGGTTACTTCCTGAGCACCACCTGGACAGGTTGCTGATCTCTGCCTGGTACGCTGCCTCATCTCCCTCTGTGATGAGGCTGCCCACTGTGGTGCCATCCACGGACTTCAAGATTGTGGTGAATGGGGGAGATGTGCAGTTCGATTTGTACAGAGTGTACTGTAGGGGCTCAGATCAGCCCTGGAAAGAGCCGGTACTGAGCAGGATGGTGGAGGAGAGGTAGGGCCCAAGTTTGACATGTAGGAAGCGATTTGTGAGAAATTATCTTATCCATTGGCAGGTGGAGGGGGGAATTTGAAGGCACAACAGTTTTGAGATGAGAATGTCCGGGATAATAGAGTCTGGGAGCCATACGAGTCATTTTAGCCAGGGACATGTCCCCAGGAATATTTATTATTTTGACGGTTTTTGTTCCCACCACTTTTATAAACCTGATGCAGAATTCCTTACCAGCGCAGATCTAACATCCACTTGTGCTCCCAGCAATATTTTCACTTAAACAGTATCTGAACGGACTATTATTTAAATTACTCCATTCCACTTTCTTGTGTTTTCTTTCTGCGCAGACGCTGCAGCATTCTTTGCACTGGATATGTCGAGGTTTTAAAAGACTCATAGTCTGCTGCAAACAGGGCAGAGTCCTGCAATGAAGTGGGTACCCATTTCAAGACGGAAAAATACATCAATTGAATTTCATGGGTCTGACAGAAGTTTCTTAACTGCGGGTGAAAAAAAAATGTAATATGTTTGTTTGTTTAACTCTCCCAAAGAGAATTGTGTGGAGAGAGCATGGCAGAATATTCCACCAACTTTGCACTGACAGCAGAATGTGCTCGATATCTAGTCATCCAGCGCTGCCAGAGAGAGATTTTTCTGCGGCTATCTTCTGCAGCGATCTCTACATCAAATAACTTTCTGCTATGCAACATTCCAAAGAAATAAAAGGGACATTTCAAATCAATTTCAATTCAGTTTATTTATATAGCGCCGATTCACAACAGATGTCATCTCAAGGCACTTAACAAGAAGTCATTTCAATACATTTATACAAACATTCCAATCAGTTAAAAAGTTTCCTTTTTAAGGAATCCCAGCAGATTGCGTCAGTCATTGGCGTGAGGTTGGGCCCCGTTGATGCAGACTTTCCAACCACAGCAATCCTTCAGCAATCCCGCATACTGAGAAAGCATGTAGCAATGGTGGAGAGGAAAAACTCCCCTTTAACAGGAAGAAACCTCCAACAGAACCAGGCTCAGTAGGAGCGGCCATCTGCCACGACCGTCTGGGGGTTTGAGAAGACAGAGCAGAGACACAGAAAAGGAACAGAAGATCTGATATAAGAGTACTTTCTATGGTACAGAAAGTAAAAAGTTGATAACATGACATGGTGGATGTTCAGTTACTGGGAGGATCATCCCAGTCGATGCCCCCCGTCCAACAGGGCATTGCAGCCAAGCAGGATACTAGACCAGGTATATCTTCTATGGAGAAAAAAACACTGAGAGAAAGTAGTAGAAAAGGAAGTAGCAGAGTGAAGAAAATTGGTAAGTCTGTCCTCCAGCAGTCTAAGCCTGTAGCAGCATAACTACAGAGATAGCTCAGGATGACCTCAGCCACTCTAACTATAAGCTTTATCAAAAAGGAAAGTTTTAGGCCTGGCCTTAAAAGTAAACAGAGTGTCTGCCTCACGGACTAAAACTGGGAGCTGGTTCCACAGGAGAGGAGCCTGATAACTAAAAGATCTGCCTCCCATTCTACTTTTAGAAATCCTAGGAACTACAAGTAAACCTGCAGTCTGAGAGCGAAGTGCTCTGTTGGGAACAAATGAAACAATTAGATCTCTGATGTATGATGGAGCTTGATTATTAAGGGCTTTGTATGTAAGAAGAAGGATCTTAAATTCTATTCTGGATTTAACAGGGAGCCAATGAAGGGAAGCTAAAACAGGAGAAATGTGATTTTTCTTTTTAATATTCATCAGAACTCTTGCTGCAGCATTTTGAATCAACTGAAGGCTTCTAATGGCATTTTGTGGACTACCTGATAGTAAAGAATTACAGTAGTCCAGCCTTGAGGTAACAAATGCATGGACTAGTTTCTCAGCATCACTCCTGGACAGGATGTTTCTAATTTTAGCAATATTCCGGAGGTGAAAGAAATCTTTGAAACCTGTTTAATATGGGATTTAAATGTCAAGTCTTGGTCAAAAATAACACAGAGGTTCTTTACGTTATTACTGGAGGCCAATTTAATAACATCCAGATGAAGTGATTGACTAAGCAGTTTCTTTTTTAGAACTTCTGGTCCAAAGACAGCAACTTCTGTCTTGTCAGAATTTAAGAGCAAAAAGTTTAGAGTCATCCATGTTTTTATGTCTTCCAGACATGCCTGTAATATACCTAACTGACTGGGTTCATCAGGATTTATGGATAAATATAGTTGTGTATCATCGGCATAGCTGTGGAAATTTATCCCATGCTGTCTAATGATTCCACCAATTGGAAGCGTATATATGGTGAACAGAATTGGTCCAAGCACAGAACCCTGTGGAACTCCACAGGTAACCCTTGAGTGTAAAGAAGATTTATCATTTAGATGAACAAACTGGAATCTATCAGACAAATATGATTTAAACCAGCCCAGTGCTGTTCCTTTGATCCCCGCAACATGCTCAAGCCTTTCTAAGAGAATATTGTGATGGACTGTGTCAAAAGCAGCATTGAGATCTAACAAAACCAGAACAGACCATTATCTGAGGCCATTAGAGTATCATTAGTAACCTTCACCAGTGCTGTTTCAGTGCTATGATGACCCCTAAAACTTGACTGAAACTCTTCAAACAGGTCGAGAATATCATTAGTAATCTTCTATACCAATAGATGCTTACATACTTGATTAGCAACTATTTTGTCAAGGATTTTGAAAAAAGAAAGGAAGGTTAGATAGGTCTGTAATTAACTAAGTCATCTTGATCGAGGGAAGGCTTAAGTAAAGGTTTAATTACAGCAACCTTAAACTGATAGTGATAGTTAAATGGTACGTATCCCTTTATGAAGCATAGATTCATCATATCTAAAATGTGGCCAGGAACCAAAGGGAACGCTTCTTTTCAAGGGATATTCCACCTTTAAGCCAAAATTTGTCTTTTGCCATATTCCTCAGAGTTAGATAAGTGAGAAAAAAAGCATTTTATAACCAGCCCCATAATTCTCCCGATCTGGCAGCAGTCCGTTTGCTTTAGCTTAGCATAAAGCAATGTAAGTGAATGACATCCCGAAAGCATTTTGTCTACAAAAGTGATTAAAATTGAATAATCATATTGACTGCAAATGTCAAGTAAGAAGTAGCAAAAATTAATTACAGGAGCCGATTTAGACTTAGTACTACATTACGACAAAGCACCGCTGTAAATTGCTGCTGCAAAGCACAAGGACATGACGCAGCAGTCCCTAAAGCCACCTGCTTCTGTAAAACAGTGTTGCCAACTTAGCAACTTTGTCGCTATTTCTAATGACTTTTCAGACCCTCTTAACGACCTTTTTTCCAAAAACTGCCTAGCGACAAATCTAGCGACATTTCTGACCACCCTTAGCTACTTTTTGTGAAACTTTTCTCTACAGATTAGACACCTGGCTTGTTCTGCATCCAGACACTCAGAATGGGAATGATTTGTCCATATGCATGCAGTATTATCGCAGTACATCTGACCAATCATAAACCTTTCTCGGAGCATTTCACCCATTTACAAACGAAGTTGTTTTGTGAAATCTGCAAGTATATAAGACCGATCTTTCTTTTATGAGCCACACACGAACATCAGGCAGAAGCTTGTTTGTATGGAATGCCATTTTATTCATAATTAAATAAATAAACAAACACCGAAATAAATCAATATTCCACAAAATAGAAAAAATTTACAGTATAAAAGTTTCACATTATAGAAGGCACAAACAACTTGAAAAATACTCAAAATTTGAGCAACAGATTTATTGTTAAGTTAAGGATGAATTAAATTTTACAGAATTATAGGGGAAATAACTTACAAGATGATATTGTGATTTTTAAGAGTAACAGGTAATTACTTAAGGTTTAAGTCATTAAAACTATTCCAGTCCACACGGCACTCCAGAAGATGTTAGTAATGCACCTCAAGTTGTTTGCCAACCGCCATAAAGTCGGAAGAAGAAGAAAAGACGTCTAATAAAGCAGGTGGCTAGCCTAGGAATGCTAGTCGCGAGCAAATCCAATGCTATTGCCAGCCTATCTAATGCGATCACTAGTGAGCTGTCTCCCTCTCAGTTGCCAGCGCTGGTGTCTTTGTTGCCGATGCCAGCCTATCAATGGTCAGATCAGTTGCTGGCTTCAGAATGGTTTTAGCCTCCTGCGGCAGGGAAGTAGTCTTAATTTTGGCCCCAATACTGCGCCATATGGTTGAAGTTCTCTCTGCTTCACTAAACGGCTCTGCCCACGCTTAGAGCCCCGCCCCTAATTTGAATATAAGGATCCGAAATAAAAGAGATGCACAAAAAAGGAGCAGCAAAAAGGGGTGTGCTTAATATGGTGCTGCAAAATAAGTCTCCTAAACTAAAATACTCAAACTGGTGAATAATCTTTCTATTTATTTTGTGGAATATTGATTTATTTCGGTATTTATTTATGAATAAAATGGCATTCCATACTACGCTGTATCGCACACCTGTGGTGCATTCAAGGAACGTTCGAAACACATGGTGAGTTCAATAACGTAGGACATTTAAATCTTATAACAAAAAACACAGAAAATAATACCATGAGCCGCAAACTTCTGTTTAATGGTGGTTGGCAAGCAAGGTTCAAAGCATACTAAATATGCCCTACTTATTTTTACAAAGTACTAAAAAACAAAATTATATTCTCTCTTAATTTCGTCATCTTGAGATATCTCAGCAAAAAAAAATTCTGAACTAGAAATTTTGTTTAATAGGTGTTGAATGTCCAGTTGCATTTTGATATCTTGTAAATTTTGTACCAATTCTCTTAACATTATACTTCAGGCAAAATAATATAACATTCTCCACTGTCTATTCTTGGAGACAAGTCACATTTCAGTAGGATGTTTCCCTTGTTTAAATAATGTATTGTGTAACCCTGTATGACCAAATCCTAATCTAAATATAATTATTTCCTCCTTTCTGTTTCGTTCTGTTTTCCTCATTATACCAACTTTCCTTCGAATATATAAAGTCACTTACCAGTTCTTCCCATTGTTTCTGCCATCTTTCTTTGACCTTATGTACTGAAACTGAATTTCCCCACGGGGATTATTAAAGTATCTCTTATTCTTATTCTTGTTATTCTTATGAGGCGGCCCTTTTCTGTTCTATGGCTTCTTTTATTTTGACATTTCTGAACTCACTGGTTTTGCACACAGTTTTTATTGCAAACTGGTTTTATTGGTATTGGATGTTTTGGAGAAACAAATGAAGACCTCCAAGTGAGTGATGATGTCATCAATATGCAAATTAGCGTGTGACATCTTCTAGCAACTTTCTGGGTCAACTTCAGCTACTTTCTGTCAGACAGTTGGCAACACTGCCGTAAACACACACATATGCATGGCTACTACGCGGTACAGCATAGTAAGTTGCAACGACTTACTATGTCATGTAACTATGTCATCTGTCATGTACCTTGGCAGCGTACATGACAGATGAAGATGATGACTTCTTTGAATATATTTTTCTTTGGTTAAACTTAGCTAAGACTATGGAAATAAAAACTCTGTGCAGCCCGCGCATTTGTGTTTACAAAAGCAGGTGGCCTTAGGGACTGCTGCGTCATGTCCTTGCGGCTTATAGCGGTGCTTTGTCGTAATGTAGTCCCAAGTCTAAATTGGCTCTTGTAATTCCTTGGTGCTACTTCTTACTTTTCAGTTGCAGTCGATATGATTATTGAGTTTACCAGCAAAAATATGATCATTATTGATTATTTTTGATCACTTTTGTACACAAAATGTTGTTGGGTACCATAAACTCACATTGCTTTATGCTAAGCTAAAGCAAACGGACTGCTGCCAGATCGGGAGAATTACCGGGTTGTTTATAAAATGCTTTTTTCCCCCACTTATCTAACTCTGGGGAATATGGCGAAAGACTAATTTTGGCATAGAGGTGGAATATCCATTTAAATAATTTGGTTGGGATTGGGTTCAACATTCAATTTATGCCATGGAAACTCACTTAGAAGAAATAGTAATACATACATTTCTTCTATTTAATTACATTTTAATTAATAAAATCTATTTAGTAGCTTATATTAGTACTGGTAATTTATCTAAAACAAATCATGACAATAGATTTTACTGTGTATAGTGCATAGACATAAATTTAACAAGGCTGAAATAACTGCATTGAAATCATTGTATTATTGGTCAGTACAGTACAGTAAGATTTTAATTGTCTGAGAATTTAATTTTGGATTTTTCATTAGTTGTAGGCTATAATCATCAAAACTAACAGAAATTAAATATGTTTCTTCAAAGATAGAGTTGTAAATCTATTCATGCATAAGATGCACCTGTACTTTGAACCCTGAAAACAATCTCTGAACAGATCTGAAAGTACTAAAGGTTTTCAGTTTCCAAATAACTGTTGTGAAATATCTTTTAATCATTAGGTCAAGATCTGCTGCATAACAGCGCTAATGTCAAAATTTGGGCTTCTATGTTCACGTCACAGAATTGTAGAAAGTAGAGTGAAGATTTCCCTCCTGGAGTGTGAATAAACCATGCAGTAATGTGTTTATGATATCTGAAAACTGCTGGCAGCCTAACAATGTACATGTCATTTCATAACCAAATAATGTGTTGGTGAAACTCATAAGTCTGTCTATATGAGTACAGGAAGTAAAAACCACAGAATTACAATAATCATATTACCTGTAAATCTGTACATATTTATATTTATTTTAATTAAAAATGATGGAATCTAATTATAACAGATGAAAGCCTCGTCTTGTGTTTCAGTGGGATCGATTTTGAAGGAGCGACTGTTGGTCTGGCTTTCATTGGGACTCTCTGCTCTGATCACTCAGTCGGTGTGGTACAGGTAAGCTGATCCTAATTGTGCTATTAGTCATTCATCTGTCATAATTAGTGATGTGTCCTTTGTGTCGAGGCTTCGAAGCATGTTTCTAGTAATCCAGGAGGATTTTTTGTGAAGCGTGTATCAAGGTTTGTGTTGATTACGTATGTAGTGACGTAAGGCCTCCCTGGCTGGTCGTACCACGTGACTGATTCATGAACCAGGTTGGCAGTTTGCTGGTGAATTGACACATAAGAGGCACCAAAGACGCTGCTGTTTCATCCTCACATTTTGTTGTTTTAGGATTATATTACGTGTGTTTGGAATCTATTTGAGTATCCTTTTTGCGGTGGAACTAAAAAGATTTTCCCGTGCTGGCAATGTTGTTGATAAGTTGCCCTGATAAAATTTCCACATAGTAATAAATAACAAGTAAAGTATAAAAAACAATACAGCAGATCCTGTGTTCATATTTCTTTCTTCTGATCTCTGACTGGCAGACTGGAGTGAAGGACAGAAAATTGATAATCCCCCACCCCAAAAAAATAATTATCTTTTATAAACTTACTGATGATTACCGCTTGTCCACTCAATCAGTCGACCAATTGGATGGAAAGCTTCAGTGCATCATGAGGCTTCATCTCGCCATCACTGGTCATAATGCTGAGTTTGCGTGAGGATCTAAACTCAGATTACTAAGCGTGGAGAAAAAAGACATTAAAAATAAAAAAATAAAAAGGTACAGCAACTGAAACGTCATGGCAAGAAAGAGGTAACTGAATAAACAGGGAGGTCCCAGTGGAGAATAATGCAAACCAGAGAGCTTAAGGCCCCGTTTACACGAATGAAAAACGCAGATATTTCCCTGCAGTTTGGCCTCTCAATTACACGAAAACCCAGTTTTTATCACAGAAAATTATTATTTCTAAAAACTCTGGCCAAAGCGGAGATTTGCATTTTCTCCGTCTTAAGTGTTTGCGTGTGGACAGAAATAACCCGAGTTTTCAGCTCCACAACGTCACTTTCCGCGACAAAAATGCTCCGACATCACTTGTGCGACCTGTGTTTACACTCAGAAACAGCATTTATGGCCTCAGAGATGTGTCGGCATTGTCGCTACCCGATCGGTACTGGAAACCCGATCTGTACCGCCCATGTACGAAACGCGTCTACTTCCGCCCGAAGCATTTTACGATAGTCTCTGTTAAGATGTTAAAAATAATAATAAGGCTATCTCTTAAAATGTTTACAATAATGAAACAGTTCAATATAATGTTGACAAAAACGAAAAAGAGATAGTTACAAATCAGGACTGCCCGATCCTTACTGCGCATCTGCAAAGTCAGACCGTAAAGATTTTTCTTTTCTTTTTCCTCAAGACTTTATTAATAAAACTGAACATATGACAAAGCATCATAACGAAGTACAAAGGATTTGAACAAAGGGGCCAAAAGAAGAAAACAATATATGAAGGGGAGAGGAAGTGAACACAACAAACAAGGCATATGTTGTTTTATTGTGAAGCACTTTGGTCGGTTCTAATGCCGTTTTAAAACGTGCTATATAAATAAATTGGAAAATACTTAAAATTTCCAATTCCCCCCAAATTTGAAGAAGTTCACTTTAAAACTACAAAACAATATTCATCCCTAAAATGAATTTATGACAGGACGATTTAAATTTGTGTCAGACAACAGCTATATTTGTAAAACAACTCTAGAAACAACAGAGCACATGTTTTATGAGTGTGTGACTATCCAAAATTTGTGGAAATCTCTCCATGACTTAATATCGTCCGGTTCTAGAAACACTGACTTTTGGTCCTTTCAAAATATCCAAATAGGAGTAATTCTCAAAATTAATGAATTTTTAGTAAATAATCTCATTATTACAACAAAATATTACATACATAAATGCCGGTATGCCGAATCCCCCCTTTCATGGCTTGCTCTTAAGAATGAACTCTCCTTGTTGAGTAAATCTCTGAAATTACTAAATAAGCCCCATGCAATTAAGTTGTATACATTTTTAGAGGAACTTGACCGTTCTTAAACCCTTTGTTATTTGATTGATGTGTCTTATTTATGTGATCTTACGTTTAATGATTTATTTTATCTGTCATGTCCCCCATTTTTTCTCTCTCCTTTTCTCCCCCTTATAATTGTTGTTAGTTTGACTGTATAATATCAGATACACCATTGTCTATCTTCTGGTTAAAAAAAAAAAGGAGGTGAACAATCGGTTTACTGTAAAAGTTTCAACCTGTTAATTGAGATTGTCATTGTTTATACTTCCTTATTGTTTTAAATACAGTTCTTAAAAATAAAAAGGTTTGTAAACGGAGATATCCGTTTAAATGGGCCGGGCAGTCAAAAAGGAGGCAAAGCTGTCGAGGAGCTAACTGTTGCAATGTTAGCGAAGAGAGGAAGTGATGTAAGATTCGCACATGCGCGGTACGGATCAGGTTTCCGGTACCGATCGGGTAGCGACAGGCATCATCGATTGTCCAAGCGCTTTTTGTGTGCTTGTTTTTACAAGCTGAATTACTGCTCTATGTAGAAGTTAGAACATAGAAAGTTACTGAGTGGATAGGATTTGGGGGAACTACTGCCCCCTACAGGTTTGACATCTCTATGAATGTGCTTAACAACACACTTATGCGGTTAGGTGTGGACGGAGATTTTTTTTTAAACGAGGTGGTGAAAATATTCGTAAAAAAAAAAAAACGACTACGTGTGCACATAGCCTAAATATGCAGAGGAGTGGAATTAAAAGAACCTGAACAACTCATTAGAGGGAAATGGACACAGGTGGAGGAGTGAGTGAGCAGAGGGAGATTATAGATGGCTTGCAAGCTGGGAAGCGAAGCAGAAATGGCAAAGATGAACAGAACAGAGAAAAGAAATAAAGGTAAAAGCATAAAACAGAAGAAACTCTAAACAAAGGGTAATCCTAAACATATACAGATAATGGAGAAACTAACAAATGGTAAGACTAGGAGGGTGGAGAAACTAAGGGTGGAAGGAGAGGGAAGGAAAATAAAAAGGTATAAACACAAAGCAAAAATAAAATCAATAATCCTAAAAGTGAAAACTTTTAAAAAGGCACAATTAGAACTAACACAAAGAAATCCACTAAAATGATGAGTTCTAAATAAATACAAAAATCCAAACTCAAAACATTTAAAGATCATAACATTATCTTGAATGTTTCCAAATATGCCCAGTGGATTGGAGCAGTTTTTGGAAACACCTTTATGGTTTCCAGATAATTTATTAATATTGACTTGAAGAATCCCAGAATCCTAATCTGCTTCACCATGTCGTGCAGATTTGGAACTTGTATGAAATGATGCCATAATGTCGGGACTGCTATGCAGTTTGGAAAAGTATGGAATTTATTTCATGTATTCATGTCTTTGAAAGAACAGAAAAAAATATTTGTATTTCAACATTCCATCCATCCATTCATTCTTACTTCCAATTTCTTCCTTGAAATTTGAGTCTGAATTTGGTATTTTGATTTAAAACACTTGGAAACCCAGTAACGTGAAACTGAAATAGTTTTCTCTAGCACTTCTGCCCTGACAAATTTATGAATTCATTTGATGTTCTGATTTGCAACCAAACTGCTCTAGAAGTGATGTCCACCCCGAGGGCAAAGCAGACAAAGCAAGCAAAGTAAAAGTGTAGCACTGATGACTTTGCTTTAGCTGGATTGTAAATATTGATAATTAATTATAATTTTAAAAAGAACTCCTGATTCAGATATTACATAATCTTTATTCCTTTTTACTTCAGGATCACAATGACAGAGCTATTGCAGTGGGAGCAACTCTGGCCCACGAGATGGGCCATAACCTGGGCATGAGCCATGACGATTCCAGTGCCTGTGCTTGTTCTGGGGACAGTTGCATCATGGCTGCAGCACTTAGGTAAGGAAAGGTGCCCAAATGTCTCAGTCAAAGAGTATGTTTGTTAAAGTAGGTCAGACACTGATTCTGTCAAATATCGCCTTGTTTACCTGCAATTCTCTCACTCTGTGTGTGTTCGTGCATGTTTGCGTGTGTGTGTCTGTGTGTGTGTGTTGTGAAGGAAGGGTAAGCGCAGGAAAATGGGGAACAAAGATTTTGCTGTTTAAACTACAATATAGCTTGAGCCTTTGTTTCCTGATTTGTTGACATGACTGTAAACATGATTTAGGAGAAAAGGTTAGAGAAATACAGCTTTAACAGGCCTGTGGATTCAATGTAATGCAGGTCACAAACTGTAAAGTCAGCGTAGAATAATTTAGTCCAGCTTTATAAAGCCATATCACATTTTTCATATTTGTCACAATCTTAAATGCGTCAAATGCTCTCAATTACTTTTTGTGTCTTCACAAATAGAAAAAGAAGTTTCAGAAACTCACACCATGTTTTTCTTGTTAAGTGTTCACTGTTAAATTATCCAGTTCAGGCTTTAAACAATTCTTGTATTTTGGATTTTGATCTAAAAGTGATCGAATTCACTGCAGCCGCATTGAAAAACTTTTAAATAGCACTTTATTTTAGTGCATGCAAGAAGCTCAGAAGGCAGAGGCTAACTCTGCCATCATTAGCAGCGGTTGGTTGTTAATCTCACAATTCTTACAAAAGTTTTTTTCTATGTTTTTTTGTCACTGTTTCTTTTTTTCTGCCTACCAAAATCCTACCACATACAGTGGACTCCCCGCCCATTCACATTTAAGTATTCACAGCTTTACATATTTGAGAATCTTTCTGTGGAATGAATTTTGCGGAAAATTTCCCTTTTTACCGTTTTTTTTTTTTTTTTTTTTTTCATAGAGTATATTTCAATTCAATTCAATTCAGTTTATTTATATAGTGCCAATTCACAACAGATGTCATCTCAAGGCACTTAACAAGAAGTCATTTCAATACATTTATACAAACATTCCAATCCGTTAAAAAGTTTCCTATTTAAGGAATCCCAGCAGATTGCGTCAGTCATTGGCGTGAGGTTGGGCCCCGTTGATGCAGACTTTCCAACCACAGCAATCCTTCAGCAATCCCTCATACTGAGCAAGCATGTAGCGACGGTGGAGAGGAAAAACTCCCCTTTAACAGGAAGAAACCTCCAACAGAACCAGGCTCAGTAGGAGCGGCCATCTGCCACGACCGTCTGGGGGTTTGAGAAGACAGAGCAGAAACACAGAAGGAACAGAAGATCTGATATAAGAGAACTTTCTATGTTACAGAAAGTAAAAAGTTGATAACAGGACACAGTGGATGTTCAGTTACTGGGAGGATCATCCCAGTCGATGCCCCCCGTCCAACAGGGCATTGCAGCCAAGCAGGATACCAGACCAGGTATATCTTCTATGGAGAGAAAAACACTGAGAGAAAACAAAGTTAACAGTCGAAATAACAGAATGTACTGTAATACAACTGGAGAGTCGTAGGAGAAAAGGAAGTAGCAGAGTGAAGAAAATTGGTAAGTCTGTCCTCCAGCAGTCTAAGCCCATAGCAGCATAACTACAGAGAAAGCTCAGGATGACCTTAGCCACTCTAACTATAAGCTTTATCAAAAAGGAAAGTTTTAAACCTGGCCTTAAAAGTAAACAGAGTGTCTGCCTCACGGACTAAAGCTGGGAGCTTGTTCCACAGGAGAGGAGCCTGATAACTAAAAGATCTGCCTCCCATTCTACTTTTAGAAATCCTAGGAACTACAAGTAAACCTGCAGTCTGAGAGCGAAGGGCTCTGTTAGGAACATATGGAACAATTAGATCTCTGATGTATGATGGAGCTTGATTATTAAGGGCTTTGTTTGTAAGAAGAAGGATCTTAAATTCTATTCTGGATTTAACAGGGAGCCAATGAAGGAAAGCTAAAACAGGAGAAATGTGATCTCTCTTTTTAATATTCATCAGAACTCTTGTTGCCGCATTTTGGATCAACTGAAGGCTTTTAATGGCACTTTGTGGACTACCTGATAGTGAAGAATTACAGTAGTCCAGCCTTGCGGTAACAAATGCATGGACTAGTTGCACCTAGAAAATGCACCTTGAGAACAAGGCCGGATTATCCAATGGGCATTATGGGCACAGGCCCAGGGGCCCACGCCCACATGAGCAGTTTAAGAAAAAAAAAAATAGTCTTCATATTTCAAATGGCAGAGAACGGTGCTGGCGGAGATGACCATTAAGATCCAGACCATTTTTTTTACCCTAACAAAGTTACATAGTCCCTAAGGCGCAGCTGTGGAAACCATGGTAACATGCCACGCCTCTGCCTCAGCAAGTAGCGCTCCGCTGACCGTCACCCGACAGTAGGAGTAGTCCTAAAATAATCTAAAATGAGTGAAACAAGGCGGCTTCTATAAATGAAGGAGAGAAAGATGAGAAGAAGACGTGTTTATTAGGAAATTGGTCATCTACTGACACGTTCTGTGTAAAACCTAAGGAGGAAAATCAGGAAAAAGAAGACATCGTGGATCATGGTGAGCCAATGAACCTTTTCAGAGGGGACTGCATCAGCTACACAACACAACATGAGGCTAGCTGTAGCAGCAGCAGCTCACCCTGAGTTTATCCGGTGTGGGACGCAGCACTGTGGGGGACAGTTAATGTAAATGCTTACGCTGTTGTTATCGATGGTGGAGCTGCTGCTTTTAATAATCGGGCGACAAGATATCCAGCTTTATCCTGTGATCGAGCTTTGGGCGGTAAAGTGACCCAAACCTAATGATCTGCTGTCACTTCCCAAGTGGAGAAAAAGTTTCTTCAGACTGGATCACATGTTCACCGACCACTACAGGTAGGCTAATATCTTTTGTTTCCCCTGCATCTTATTTGGAGCAAATAAAACCAGTACATGGTTTCTCTGACTGGAAACACTCGGAATGCGTGTATGACCCTGGGGAAAGCTCTAATCATGGCATCAGTGTGCTAGCATCACCCACTGGTTGCAGGACAGAAAGCTAAACTGGACCAGCTGGAGGGAGAGAGGTGGTACTGGTGGGAAGTTCTGCTCAGGCGGGTCGTTGCTGTCAGTCAGTTTTTAGGTGAAAGAGGTTTCTGTGGTGATGATGAATTACTTGGATCAGCACATAGTGTTCACTTTGTTGGCATTTATCTGTCAGTTTGGTCATTTTCTTAGTGAACTCATAAAGAGGTGGACAGAAAGGCTGGGGCAGCACATCATGGAGGACAGAGTCAAAAGTAGGGATGCACCGATCAAAACATTTGCAGCAATACAGATATTTGATATTATTGCTCTTAGGGCCAATAACTATTATTTACAATCTCATGAATATTAAATTAATCTCTTACAAAGATGGAAATAAATAGTGATTTTTAATAATGGTTCAGTTTTACTTATCGGACCAATACAATATGTTAAAAAATGAATTACATTGGCAGATACCGAAGTTGGTGTTAATACATTGTGCATTCCTAGACAAGAGCCTTGTTCTCATGGTTTTAGTTATGAAAAACAGGAGAGGAGGAGGAAAGAGACAGTAGAGGAGGATGGAGAAACAGGAGTTTAGAGATATAGATACAGGTTTATTAAACACAATGTTATGTAAAAGGAAAATCATTTGTTTTTACTTTGCATTCATTTTCCATTTATGGTCAAATGCTTTAAAGTATGAGTCAAGTTTACTTAAACTGATTCCACTATTTTTTATCAATAAAAGAGAAAGGAAAAATAGTGAGAAGACAGACAGAGACACAGAAGGGAGCATTGGAGAGTTGAGAAGCAAAAGAACTGAAGGAGCGCTTTGAGAGAGAAGAGGAGAGACAGGAAAGAAAAATTAACGAGTATGAGTGAGTTTTTGTGAATAAGTCATGGAGCAATCTGAATTGTAGTCCTGGCCTGGTGGAGGTGAGATCAAGCAGGATGTGTTTACATAGGCAAGGGAGTTACACCACTGTGTTGTGTTTTGATATTGTTGCCCTCAGATGAGCAATGTAGTTTTACAAGTCTGTGGTGAAAATCCTATTTAAATTATGTTATTTTTTTTACATAATCTGGTCCTGCTTGAGAAGCTGAAATATGTAAGTGCAACGCTACTTGACATGCTATTTGCTGGTGTTTGCAAAGCAGCCAATCCTGCAGTGCCATTCATTTTCCTTTCCACTGATTGGCTGTACCCCCAACGGAAAACTGTTGATATTCACTTCACTGGTAATGGTAAGATGGTTTCCACTCTGCGTATTAATGCATATTGGGGTATATTTGGTGTTTGAACTACTGAAATAGGCAGTTATAAGCATTTTTAGAGGGGGTCTTCAGTATTTGCAGATTGTAGCTTTTTACTGGCAACTGTGTCCCTAAGTCTCTTGTGAATACCGGGGGTCCATTGTAAAATACTTAAAAGTTGTTCAATGTTTCCCAAAAGGCTGCTTTTCTAAGTCCACTCAACTTGAAGGTGAGTGCTTTGCTTTCTGAAAAACAAAGCCCCAACCTTCATAGTGGTGTTACATACCTGAAAATGCAGCTCTTCTCAAACAAAGATTAAACTGAGTCCCAGAAGGCGTTTCAAGTATTTAATTCAACATGTCTGGCCAGAACATGGAGGGGACAGGGATTAATCTTACATCACCGTCCCCAACCTTTCTGACTTACAGTTTAAATAGTATTCAGCAATCACTGTTTATCTCTCAAGCAAGCCTTCTCCAATCTTCATGTGCAGCTCTTGGAGAACTGGTTCATGCCAGTCTGATAGTAAAGCATGAAGCAGCCCATCCAGATCAGAACGTTCCATGGATATCTTGCTGCTCTGGCGCCTGTCACTCGGGTGATCTGACACATCTTTATCAGGAACATGATGCTCGAACAATAAGCTTGTTTTCCCTAACTTTTGTCATCCTGCCCTAGATAGATTCACTAGACAGAGAATATGTAATTAAATCCTAATTACATTGGAATATTCCTGCAACAACGGCTTTAGTGGTGATTGGGTAAGCCGTTTTGTGTCATTTCCTGTTGTTGCTGTTGCGCTCCGTGGAGTTGTTTGGTGTTCAGACTCTCTTGAATAGATCTACTGTTCTCTGTGCTGAGGCCTTTGAGGCTAAATATTAGCCTCATTTAACCTTCAACTTGCATGTTGGACCCAATCCCAACCAAATTATTTAAGGAGGTGTTCCCTGTGCTTACTGGCCCCATTTTAGACATGATGAATCTATCCTTTGTAAATTGATACGTACCACTGAAATTTAGGGTTGCTGTAATTAAACATTTACTTAAGAAGCCCTCTCTTGATCAAGATGGCTTTGTTAATTACAGACCTATATCTAACCTTCCTTTCTTCTCTAAAAGTCTTAAGAAAATAGTTGCTAATCAAGTATGTGAACATCTAAACAGTAACAACCTGTTTGAAGAGTTTCAGTCAGGTTTTAGAGCTCATTATAGCACTTAAACAGCACTGGTGAACATTATTAATGATATTTTCATGGTCTCAGGACTTGGACTTGTGACAGTTCTGGAGTCATGCTGCTTTTAACACAGTTGATCACAATATTCTCTTATGCTTGTAGCCTTGAATATGTCACAGGGATCTAGCACTAGGCTGGTTTAAATTATATTTGTCAGACAGACAAGTTTGTTGATGTAAATGATTTTTCTTCCCACTCAAAGGTTCTGTGCTTGGACCAATTCCTTTTACTATATATATGCTTTAAATTATGACAATGATATGCAACTACACTCAACAAAAATATAAATGCAACACCTTTGTTTCTGCTCCCATTTTTCATGAGATGGACTTAAAGATCTAAAATTCATTCCAGATACACAATATTACCATTTCTCTCAAACATTGTTCACAAATCAGTCTAAATGTGTGATAGTGAGCACTTCTGCTTTGCTGAGATAATCCATCCCACCTCACAGGTGTGCCACATCAAGATGCTGATCTGACATCATGACTAGTGCACAGGTGTAACTTATACTGCCCACAATAAAAGGCCACCCTGGAATGTGCAGTTTTTTGCTTTATTGGGGGTCTGGGGACTCAGAACCGGTCAGTATCTGGTGTGACCACCATTTTCCTCATGCAGTGCAACACATCTTCACATAGAGTTTATCAGATTGTGTTGTTGTAGCTCATATAATTAATTCTTTAAGGAGTTGTTGTAGATAGTGATGGCTGTGGGCAGGAAGGATTTCCTGTTGCACTCTGTATTGCAGCAAAACTGAAGAAGCCTCCGACTGAAGACACTGTTGTTGTGTGACAGTCTCATGAAGAGGATGCTCAGGGTTGTTCATAATATTTTTGATTTTATGAAGAATCCTTCTTTGCATTATCATCTCCAGTGGTTCCACAGTAGTGCCCAGAACAGAACCAGCCTTCTTAATCAGATTGTTGAGCCTTTTTAAGTCTCTGGCTCTGATGCTGCTACCCCAACAGATGATGGCTAAAGAGATTACACTCTCCACAACAGACTAGTAGAAGACTTGCAGCATCTTGCTGCAAACCTTCCTCAAGAAGTACAGTCTGCTCTGTCCCTTCCTGTAGACCAGGCATGTCAAACATACGGCCCGCGGGCCGGACCCGGCCCATTGGATGATTTAATCCGGCCCGGCATAAATTTCTGAGTATGTATAAAAAAACAAGCGAGTCTCTAGCTCATTTCTATCAAAAGTTATGATTTTTTAAAATAAATACAAACCAAATGCTCCCTCCGGCCGCTAGAGGGGAGTAAATGTGTAAAAGAGCTCACGTCCAGCATACGGCACTGACACGAGTTAGTCACAGGAAATAAACATTTGCAACGTGATGTGTCGAAGTAAAAATAAACCGGCAATCTTGCTTCACCATTCACCACTACTAAACAAGTTATCCGTCAACACACCCTTCCCAAAATGGCACTGTCAAAAAAAAAGAAAAATGGACACGGAGTGCCGAGTTTTCCAGGGAAATTGGACTGAGAATTATTTATTCACAGAAGTGAATGCAAAACCAGTGTGCTTGGTGTGTAATCAGCAAGTTGCAGTGTTCAAAGAGTTTAATATTCGGCGCCACTATGAGACTCATCATAAAGACAAGTATGACCACTTGAAAGGACAAATAAGGAAAGACGAGACAAACAAATTGGTCGCTGGTCTGAAGAAATAGCAGTCTGCTTTTACGCGCAGTCGCGATATCGCTGATGGGGCTGTAAGAGCCAGCTACATTACTGCCAATGAGCTGGTGCAGGCATCCAAGCCATTTTCTGATGGGGAGTTTGTAAAAACATGCATCCTTAAGGCTGCAGAAGTCGTGTGCCCTGAAAAGCGACCTGCCTTTGCCAATGTTAGTCTAACGAGGAACACTGTCGCAGATCGGGTGACAGAACTCTCAAGTGACTTGAGCAGCCAAATGAAAGAGAAAATCAAGTCATTTATCGCATTTTCAATTGCAATAGATGAGAGCACTGATATTGCTCAACTGGCCATATTCATTAGAGGTGTTGATGAAACTTTGACCATCACCGAGGAGCTGCTTGAATTGGTGCCCATGAATGACACCACGACAGCAGATGACATTTTCAGCACTCTCGTTGGAGCGCTGGACAAGGTGGGAGCGGACTGGTCCTGTGCCGTGAGCCTGGCTACCGACGGTGCGCCATCAATGGTCGGGAGAAAGCCAGGCGTTGCCACAAAATTCCGTGACAAAGTCTAGACCGCAAATGGAGGACAAGAGTTTTGGGCATTTCACTGTATTTTGCATCAGGAGGCGTTATGTTGCAAAACACTCCAAATGGATCATGTTATGAGTGTAGTTGTGAAAACTGTCAATTTCATCAGAGCGCGCGGTCTAAATCACCGTCAGTTTGACACGTTTCTCAGTGATAATGACATTCATGCTGGCCTACCATACCACACTGACGTGCGGTGGTTAAGCAGAGGTGCACTACTCAAGCGCTTCTTTGAGCTACGAGGGGAAATTGGACAGTTCATGGAGAAGAAGGGACACCCAGTAAAGGAACTTAAATGCAAGGAATGGGTGCAGGATCTTGCGTTTATGGTTGATATTACACAACACTTGAATACACTTACACTACATTGCAGGGCCGTAACAGAGTTGTCACTCAATATTACGACAGCATAAGTGCGTTCAAGATGAAACTGTCACTGTGGGAGACGCAGCTATCCAACGGTGACACCGCGCATTTCTCTTGTCTCACAGCTGTGCGTCCGAAGGCACCGGACCGTACCTATAATGATTTGGATAAATATAAAGACAACATAACAGATTTGCTGCGAGAGTTTTCAGGTATTCAGTGAAGTTGAGAACAAATTTGGCTTTTTTCGCTCGCCATTTACAGTGAAGCCTTCTGATATGCCATCTGACATTCAACTCGAGCTTATTGACTTGCAGTGCGATTCCGCTATGAAGGATAAATTTGGGTCCGTGGGATTAGATACGTTTTATCAATTTCTCGTGCCAGGTTACCCCAAATTAACAGCCATGGCTGCAAAGGTTCTATCAATGTTTGGGACTACTTATCTTTGTGAACAGGTGTTTTCCGTAATGAACAATAATAAAACAAAGCAGTGCTCAAGGTTAACAAATAAACACTTGAATGACATTGTTAAATGTGCTGCTACTCACGATTTGACACCTAATATCGATGCACTTGTGAAGGCAAAAAGATGCCAAGTTTCAGGAGCCAGCAAGAGCAAGTAGACTCCTGGAGTGCAGTGAGAGAGAGAAAAAAAGTGTGATGACACGAAATTTGTTTGCACTCATGAATACAGATAATTAAATATAAGATTATTCTGGTTTCATATTAAAGACAATTAATATTGTGCAGTATATTCTCAGCTTCAGTAGGCCCAGCCTAGTAGTTTGATCTGATTTAGTATAATCTTATTGCCCATACACTGCTATAACTTATTTTGTATTTCTTTTTTTTCTTTTTTCAAAGCAGTATGACAATTAAGGCAAAAGTATTTTTTTTCATAGCTCCCACTTGAGTTTGTTCAGTGTGGTGAGTTGGTTCAGTTGTAAAACTGCATTCACTCATCTGTTAAAATAAACCAATTAACACATTCACCGCCAAACATGAAAAGCATTTTTTCCCCCATTTTTTGTGAATAAATGTGTTGTGCTTAGAAAAGATCCCTTGTCATCCGTGATTATAATATGTAGGGTAGGCTACAAATGTAGGCTGAATGATAAAGCATAGTACTGAAAAACAAAGCTAAATATTTGGAGTTGACATTCTTTTACTGATCCGGCCCACCTGAGAACAGAAAGTCTGGATCAGGTGTTGTGCCAAAGTAGGTATCCCCGTCAGAATTTGTATCCCCTGACGCGGGAGCGCGCACTCACTCACTAAAGCGGTGTCTGCTTTCCTCCGCTGTATTACTCAAACGGCAAGCAAACAACTTACTGCTTTAGCGTTTAGCTGAGTGTGACAGTGTTTTTTTAAAATCTCATTACATGTGTCAATATTTAACTAAAATCAAGTCCTCGTTGTTTTAACGTTTTCAAGCGTTCGTGTCTCGATGCGACGTGAGACGTTCCGCACACTGTGCAGATAATCTCGAGTTATTTTACACATTCTGTTCGGCTCAGTTCATTCATAAATAATTTTCGTGTCTTTCACAATCGCTGCCGAGGCAGGGGATGGGTTAAATCTACTTGACTGACGCGCTGTCAGCTTAAAACAGTTAACAAAAACTAAGACTACACAGTCTTCCTCTGTCAAATTCATCTTGTGATTGACTCACAGCCCATTTTCATTGTCGCCACTTGCACACAAATGACCGTTTACATCTCACCATGACAACCAGGTAACAACAAAATGTGAATCAAGTGATTGATATGCCCCAAAAATATTTATTTATGGCTCCTAGAGTATACAAGCAAATGCATTACATTATTTTCTGCCTTCAGACTGTGGACCCGTTAGAAAATACAACATCAACATTATATTATCCACTTTACCAGGAAGGTAGGCCCTATATAACATAACACTGTCATGTATGCTCACCTTGAAGCTCACTGTATTCTTACATATCAAGTGTTTTACTAGGAAAACATGTCGTGGTGGATGGTTTTATGTTTTGCTTTTCAATAAATGAAACTAAAAACATACATTTAATGACAGATGCTTTTATTTTAAGATTTTTGAATACTTGTTTTTTTCTATCTATGTGTCAAAATATGACTCTCCTGGCTAACTGTGTTAAACAAGGGTGAAACCCTTCTTATTTTACATGATTAAATGGCCAGAATACGGTGTGAATATATACAGAAACACTTCCAGGTGGGATATAAATTGTATAATGCATGGTATAGTCACAGACAGAGAAACTGTTCGTCTTCTGATGAGTCCGTATGGAAGCCCATTCCCGCCACTCTTAAGGGAAAAAAATTAGATAGCTAAGTCATAATTATGAGATGCTAAGTCATAATTATGAGATGCTAAGTCATAATTATGAGATGCTAAGTCATAATCATGAGATGCTAAGTCATAATTATGAGATGCTAAGTCATAATCATGAGATGCTAAGTCATAATCATGAGATGCTAAGTCATAATTATGAGATAGTAAGTCATAATTATGAGATAGTAAGTCATAATTATGAGATGCTTAGTCATAATTATGAGATGCTTAGTCATAATTATGAGATGCTTAGTCATAATTATAAGATAGTAAGTCATAATTATGAGAAGCTAAGTCATAATTATGAGATAGCTAAGTCATAATTATGTGATCCTAAGTCATAATTATGAGATACTAAGTCATAATTATGAGATAGTAAGTCATAATTATGAGATACTAAGTCATAATTATGAGATACTAAGTCATAATTATGAGATAGTAAGTCATAATTATGAGATAGCTAAGTCATAATTATGAGATAGCTAAGTCATAATTATGAGATACTGAGTCATAATTATGAGATAGCTAAGTCATAATTATGAGATGCTGAGTCATAATTATGAGATGCTGAGTCATAATTATGAGATGCTGAGTCATAATTATGAGATACTAAGTCATAATTATGAGATGGTGAGTCATAATTATGAGATGGTGAGTCATAATTATGAGATAGCTATGTCATCATTATGAGATAGTAAGTCATCATTATGATATAGTATATTGGTCTGATCTTTCTTTCATTTGGATGTCGTCAAAATAGGGAGAGGGACACATTTGCCTGACGTGGAGATGGATATTGTTAACATCAGTGAACAATATTTCCAACGGGGATTTACAAACTTTGAAATTCTACATGTTTTAGAAGAAGTGCATCATATTAAATTAAGCTTGTTTAATTTGATTACGAAACATCTGATGATGAAACTCATTTTAGCACAATGCCAGATGAATCGGATGAAGAAGAAACTTTTTTTAGCACAACACCAAAGAGATAAATTTTTGGCCGGTGTTTTTTTTGTGATGCAAATGAATCGTGTTTTCAAAAGCACATAGTTTTCTGAAGCAAAACGGCACAGTTTGTTGCTCAGCACAGTTGCACATCAGACACAGAGAATAGTTAGCTTATAGAGTAGAGGTCTCTCATTAAAGTCCCACTCCCATCATATTTTGAGCTATTTTTTAAACATTCTTAGTGGTCTTTAAGTGATAATTATGCCGTTTTTAGCCAAAATCACAAAACCTGTGCCGTTTTCTGGGACTTCGCTTCAGCAGAGCTGCAGTAGCTCATTAGCAATTCCCCTCTGCGTTGTGGGCGGAACCGTTGGCACGGAGACCCCCCCCCCCGTTGCTAAGAGCTCTGTGAAAAAATTAACAGACATGTATTACTATGACTACATCTTACAGTCCAGGGGTCAATACACATCCGGTGACACTATTTCATAATAATAAGTGACATTCACATATTCAGTATGTGCAGCTCCAGCTCTGTTGTCAGAGTCACTTTTCTCTGACGAGCGATCATCAGAGGGCAAATCGTCCCCTTCTGAATCATGATCGGCAAAGATCGGTGCACGCACCTCATCCGCACTGTAAAGTAATCTGGGCATTTTGTTTTTGGTTATAAAAATTGATATCTGTCTCTCCATCCGTATCTATCCTGCAATCGCTGCTGTCGCTTTTCTCTCCTCTCCGGCTCACGCTCAGCAGCATCTCGCGCTCAGCAGCTGGGCGTGCTGACAGCTGGTGTCAGGTTTCAAACCTTTTTTTCTCTAATTTTTTTTATAGAAACACAGCCACAAATGACGTCAGTATTGTACTGGACATCTAGTAGTACCAAGCAGTAACAGCACAAGGCAGTAGATTTAAAGAAAGGGGCTGTTTTATTCAGCAATGTATCGCAACCCGCTACAGCACATGGGTTGCGATACATTGTGGATATTTGTGAAGAGGAATGTTGTTTCAAGGACTATCCTTGTGATGGATATGTTCTTTATTTATGCAGTGAACTCATGACTGAGAACAACCTGACAATGTCTGATGATGTATATGAAATCACTGATCTATCCGCCATCGTCTTCTGTGAGGGTATTTAATGGTAGGCCGCAAAAAGTCAGATTGGATCACAGTACTGAAAACACCCATGTTACAGCAATGCAAAGGTTTCTGCACAACAGTCATGATGAAAGTGGTTTAAATTCTATTACTCTGGGACCAAGTACTGGGAATCAAAGGATTGAACGTTGGTGGTGCACCTTGAGAAATGAAAGCTCACGGTTTTGGATGGACCGTTTTGATCAGCTCAAATCAGATGGTCATTTTGTTGACAGCTTTCTTGACAGATCGCTCATCCAGTTTTGTTTTCTAAATAAAATACAGGTGCTGATCACCAAAAATATATTGCCATTTATCAGATATTTGAAAGCATGACTACTGATTTTTTTTCCTCCCAATTATTCTCTAGGAGGAGGAGCTGAATGATGTTGTATGTGCTTGGAATGATCATCGTATTAGATCTTCAAATAATTCTCGAGCTCCTAATGGGCGCCCTACCTTAATGTATGCCGTTCCCAGATCTTATGGGGTTCCTGATTTTTTACAGCCAGTGGATCACACAAAGCTGGATATTTGTGAAGAGGAATGTTGTTTCAAGGACTATCCTTGTGATGGATATGTTCTTTATTTATGCACTGAACTCATGACTGAGAACAACCTGACAATGTCTGATGATGTATATGAAATCACTGATCTATATATTAAACTGCGTCAAATTATCAGTGTAGAGATGGAAGGATAGATTATGTTTTGGGCAAAAGCTACAGTTTCAGGTATTTATAACCTGATTAATCAAACATTATTTGTGACTTTGTGTATCTTTTTTTTTAAAGATGGGATTTTATTCTATGTGAAGTAGCAACCATTATCTTGCAGCCTTAAAATCACTGAAATGTTTAAACAGTCTCTTACTGTTTGTTATTCCATAGAAATACATTTGCATCAGGCCAGTTTTAATGTTCTTTAATGTATAAAGTTATTCCCATTTTATTTTAGATAACTGCCAGCTGAAAAAAAACCTCACTTGTCTTGCAAGGACAGGTATCCCTTTTAATGAGTTGTTCTCAATAAACAGCATGATCATTATCTTATCATTATCCTATTTTTTCCCTCATTCTCTTGTACGTTGTGCATGTTTATGTCAGCTAAATACTTTTTTCCCGATATATGTATTTAAAGTTGGGTTTTTTTCATCATTTTCTTTCAACAGTGGTGCAGTAAGAAGAAATAGTAGCCAAACTTGATCCTATAAGATTTTATTTGGGGAAAAAATTACATTAGAGATCACATTTCTCCTGTTTTAGCTTTCCTTCATTGGCTCCCTGTTAAATCCAGAATAGAATTTAAGATCCTTCTTCTTACATACAAAGCCCTTAATAATCAAGCTCCATCATACATCAGAGATCTAATTGTTCCATATGTTCCTAACAGAGCCCTTCGCTCTCAGACTGCAGCTTTACTTGTAGTTCCTAGGATTTCTAAAAGTAGAATGGGAGGGAGATCTTTTAGTTATCAGGCTCCTCTCCTGTGGAACAAGCTCCCAGCTTTAGTCCGTGAGGCAGACATTCTGCCAGGTTTAAAACTTTCCTTTTTGATAAAGCTTATAGTTAGAGTGGCTAAGGTCATCCTGAGCTATCTCTGTAGTTATGCTGCTATAGGCTTAGACTGCTGGAGGACAGACTTACCAATTTTCTTCACTCTACTTCGTTTTCTCCTACGACTCCCCAGTTGTATTACAGTACATTCTGTTATTTCGACTGTTAACTGTGTTTTCTCTCAGTGTTTTTCTCTCCATAGAAGATATACCTGGTCTGGTATCCTGCTTGGCTGCAATGCCCTGTTGGACGGGGGGCATCGACTGGGATGATCCTCCCAGTAACTGAACATCCACTGTGTCCTGTTATCAACTTTTTACCTTCTGTAACATAGAAAGTTCTCTTATATCAGATCTTCTGTTCCTTCTGTGTTTCTGCTCTGTCTTCTCAAACCCCCAGACGGTCGTGGTAGAAGGCCGCTCCTACTGAGCCTGGTTCTGTTGAAGGTTTCTTCCTGTTAAAGGGGAGTTTTTCCTCTCCACCGTCGCTACGTGCTTGCTCAGTATGCGGGATTGCTGAAGGATTGCTGTGGTTGGAATGTCTGCATCAACGGGGCCCAACCTCATGCCAATGACTGACGCCATCTGCTGGGATTCCTTAAATAGGAAACTTTTTAACTGATTGGAATGTTTGTATAAATGTATTGAAATGACTTCTTGTTAAGTGCCTTGAGATGACATCTGTTGTGAATTGGCACTATATAAATAAATTGAATTGAATTGAATGCAAGTAAATATTGGACACAAATACATTTTCTTTAATGTTGTATGTGTACAAACATTATCAGTTTACTGTCAAAAACATGACAACTAAGGTACTCCTTAGTGGTAACAAAACAAAAAATATAACAAAAACTGAGTATGAAGCAGAAACCAAAATAAATGGAATGTATGCAGTCTACAGCAATACTTTAAAATAGCTGTCAACATTTAGTATTACAAAGAAACATTTAGTATTACAAAGAAACTATACTCAATAAAAAACTACTTTTCACATCTTTCATGTGTTTGTGTCAACAAACAAGAACATACTTTTACAGTGAAAGGTTAAATTTACATAAATCAGATCTTTGAACAAATCTGAAATGGTATTGTTCTCTTCCAGTGCTTCATTCTGGGTATTCAGTCACATTATATCTTACAGCTGGGATTCCTTAAATAGGAAACTTTTTAACTGATTGGAATGTTTGTATAAATGTATTGAAATGACTTCTTGTTAAGTGCCTTGAGATGACATCTGTTGTGAATTGGCGCTATATAAATAAACTGAATTGAATTGAATCATAATACACTGATAATTCAAGCATACAGTCACAAGTGTGAGCAACAGGTCTTCTCTGAAATCCTTGAATCTTATTAAAATCAATAACAATGTTCTTATCCAAGAATATGTCTGAACCTGTGCAGAACCTCAAAAACAAAGACAGATGCTGCAGGTCAGCATTCCTGATGTATGTAGTTAGGTACTTCCGAATGTCCTTCTGATGGGAATTTATTTCCTCAGGAAATGTGAGTGACTTCAGAACTTTTCTTACAGTTGGCTGTAAGTTTTTATATACTGATTGAAGGTCCAGAAACATGTACCTGATGTTCCCAAGTATTTTTGCCCATTGTTCAGTAACATAGGCAGGCTCTTTGACAAGTGTTTTGTGTGCCAGCTCCTGAATAATTTCATTCTCATTGTTGGGTGTGGGCACTCTTCTGCAACTGTGGTTGTCAAGATTATCTAATAATTATTCTTGGTCCACCCCACTAAAATCTGATTGCCAGGATTCAAAAACTAGACGCTCAGATTCAGGCATGTATTTTAGAAAATTTTCCACATCACTTTTCACTTCTCCCAAGGCAGCTTCCTCTAATATGACAGGTGCTAACTTCACAGGAAGATATTTTTCTTTCATCCATCCAAAAGCAATTATTCATCCAATACTCTCCCACTCCTGCTGTCCAAAAGTCATGCCTTAGAAAAGGAACTTTGAAAGTGTTTCCTGTTGTACACTGCTCATAAAATTCCTTCCAGAATTCAGACAGACAGTCTCTGACAACTCCTCCAACATCATATCCCATCTCAAGTTTTCCATCTGGAAGTACAAGTTGGATTTGGATCTCTCTGTCTTCAAGTCCTTCTTCACAGAAATGGGCTATGAGTTCTGGAAGTATCCGTCCTCTGTGAACAATAAGTATTTTTTTTACTGTCTCTGTAGATGGCATTGTTTGTGGTGACATTGGCAGAGTATCATCCAAGATCTGTGGCTCACTTGCAGAAAACTCTCCTATAAAAACAATATTACTGCTCTCGAAATCATCTTGCTTTACAGAATGAAGTGAAAGGGTAAAGTTGTCATGACTTGTGCTTTCAACTAATATCACATCAGAGCTGACTGTTTCAAATGTAGCAGCAGATTGAGAAGCTGTTGAAACGAGATGAGTGGATGACTGTCTCTGCGAGGTTTCAGGTCCGAAAAAGGGTGGAGACAAAGTTGAGTTGTCCTTGTGAGGTTTGTTTGGAATTCTTTTACATGTGGTCAGATAAAACCTGATAAGAGGGACTTTTGTGTCATTATATAATTGTCCAACAGTTAATCAACAGTTAATTCTTGATAATCCTTTAGATCTACCTCAAAATCTTCCCAGAGACCCTTCTCTACTTCTCCCCACAGGAAAGAAAAGGTCGACTGCCATCTGGACAAGCTCACTTTTCTTAGCATCCTTTGAAATATCAACCTTCCTTGATCCACCACCTCTTTTAGCTCTGACTTGCTTAAAAGCTTGTTTTTCATCATCGTACATCATCCATCCTATCTCTATTTTTCTCTTTGACTTCAGGGCATTTTTTCTTGTAGTTGTTTCCGATGGCTCCTCGTGCACTGCACTGTTTGCTTCTTCATCACAAGGTTTTCTTTTACCTAATTTTGATTTCAAGCGCTCAAAAAGCTTTGATTTCCGACTGTATGTGTTGCCATTTTCCTTTCTCTGGCAATATCCTAAAACTGCTAGGCGGTCCCCATATGATGGCAGATATGTCTTCAACTCTTCATCTGTCATCAGCAGGATTGTGCTAGTATCAATCTAAACAAGCATAATACTATTGTTTTAAAAAAACATTTTTTATTATTATTGCCATGATTGTATTATAACAACACAGCTCCCATTGTGTTAACAGATAGCTATGACATTTTATCTGCGTATAAACACAGAACAATTAGATTTATAAAATGTGAAATGTTTAAATATTTTAAATGTATCAAATACCCTCTCATTCCTCATCATCTCAATAGTTTCTTTAGGAATACTCCTCTGACTCAAGAAATCCCCCAGGTCCTCCATTATGCTATCAGGCACTAAAAGGAAAGAAAATGTATCCAGTGGATTGTTACACAATCAAAAGTCTGATGAGCAGAATAAAAAAATGTAAACATAAATTTGCACAATTAATTTGATATTACACACACACAACCAACATTTGAAATTGACTCATAGATATTCAGGTAACATTTTGCAACAACATGTGTCAGGCCTTCAAAAAATAACAACTTACACTCCTATCATAACCAAGTGAAATCCCAATAACAAATGAATGCTTGAGCCTTTTCCCTAAGGGTAGGCTACCTTCCAAATTTAGACAATTGGTAAATAAAACTGAAAAAAGAATGTTGTTTTGAGATTATTATACTTATTTTAGGAATCCTCACCTGATGAATCAATTCATTTGTAATAACAGTAAGCTTAATAACCTGGGAAAGTTACATTTCAAATGTAAGTACAGTCATTTAAAAGTAAACTTCTGTGATTTCAAGTGAAGGTGCATATTACACCTTGCATAGACATATTACTTACCTGGTATGATCACAAAAGAAGTATTTTTTGTGTGTAATGTAACTCCTTGCCACCTTCCCAGTTCGCATCCTTCTGAAAATAATCAGCTCTCTAGAAACAAAACCACATTTTATTAGGAGTTTGTTTCAATTACTTTTTAACAAGTGACCTAACATCAAACCCACCTGACTCATATAAGATGTTCATGTACACATATAGAAACAGAGGTGGGTAGTAGGCTACTCAGTTACATTTACTCCTTTACATTTACCTGAGTAACATTATTAAAAAAATACTTCTAAGAGTAGTTATACAGCACTCTGCTTTTTACTTTTAATTGAGTGGATTTGTGAAGAGGTAATTGTACTATAATTCCACTAAATTGAGCAACAATTAGGTACTTTAATTAGTTACTTGATTTGAAAAAGATTTGAAAAAGTAGTATTATTAATATTTGTTGTAAGAAACATATGATCCACATAAAAATGTTAGCAAAACTAGTAAATTCCTATAACAGTTTAAATTATTTAAGCATTGAACCAGTGTTCAAGCTGCAGCAGTTGGTTGGAAGAGTCTCACATGGATGGCCTAACTACCACTGATTAAACTATCATATTAGAAATCAACCATTATGTTCAAACTGTCACTCACCACGTGAGCAGTATTTTAACAACATACTTTACTAAATATAAGTCTTTGCACTGCAGACTGTTACGTCATGTCTGCCATTCATGATACAGGTAAATAACAGGTGCTAGACCATTTTCTGGCAGATGTGACTCAGTGGTGCCGTTTTGTTAATTCCTCTATAGGTCACCAATTGTGACAGTAGATGCTCCTATCATATTATGTGACCCCTCCATCACTCATAAAAGAATGATTTTGAGAGGGTTGAAACTATTTTTTGGTGATAGTGTGTGCATAGATAAGTTGTGAAATTTACCGCTTTTGTGTGTAAAGGTGACAGCACAGTGGCTCAGAGGTCACCAATTCTAACAGCTCACAGGTCCTATCATATCATGTGACCTTTCCATACCCTTTGCAAAACAATGTTCACCTTATATCAGATTTTAATAATGGCATTAAGGATTTTCACGAAGTGGCACTACGTTTGTTAATGAGGAATCAGTGAAACAGCGCTCCCTAGAGTCACAGAATCTGATGGCCACAGAAAATTGTGTAACAAGTTGCGCGGCAACTGTAAACTAAAAGGAAAATGGAACCCCAAGTTTATTTTTAAAAAACAAGAGAGAGGTCATAAGGTGAAGCCCGTTTTCCTTCGCGATGGAATACGTACAGGAACGGCATAACTGGCAGTGAGTACGTTCCTAAGCTAACAGTAAGTTGCAGTGTTACTGTAAATATGGTTTCTGATTGATCGATTTTGACATTTATTTGGGTTGTGCAAAGACCTAGACTGGTGTAAACATTACTCCTAAAAAGGCCTTTTTATAAATGTTCATGTTAAAAAGAGATAATAGTTTCTACAGGTGGTAATAAACTGAACAGAATGATCTGCACGATTGTTTTATTCATGTTCATTCATTACATTCCAGTAATTAACGTGGGGAAAACCACAGAGCTGGATTTCCCCCGGTGAAGCTCCAGACCACAATGACATCGGTGAACATCCAGGGAGTGGACAGGGAGATGATGGACTCTTCTAATTACCTGGATGTTCACTTGAATAATAAACTGGACTGGAACCAAATCACTGATGCTCTCTACAGGGAGGGTCAGACCTGCTGAAGAGATTGAGATTTTTTGCAGTGCAGGAGGAGATTCTCTAGACCTTATCTGGCTCTGTGTTGGAATCATCTTATATGGTGTGGTATCTTGGAGCAGCAGCTTCTCTGCAGCTGAGAGGAAGCGGATATATAAGCTCATCAGGATGCTCAGCTCTGTGCTAGTACGTTTCCGCTACCCAGTCCAGGTGGTGGGAGACAGACAGATTCTGGAGCAGATAACCTCACTGCTGGACAGCGTCTCCAGGCCCTGTATGAAGCTGCTGCTGAGCTAGACAGCTCCTTCAGTGACAGACTGCTGCATCCCACATGTATGAAGGAATGGTCCTTAATCACAGCAGCTGTTATCGTGTAAAACCGTCAACAGAAAAAAATAAGTGTTTACATCCCTACTGTTATTGCACATCTCTGTTGTTTGTAGTACTTTTCTTTGTCATGTTTGGAAAATAGTCTGCTGTTTAATGCAAAAATAAACCTGCAAATTTATGCACAAGTATTGTAAAATGATCCTGCTCAGCTGCACATTTCTTGAAGTGGAGTATGCTTTTTTTAATAACTTCAAAGTAAATTAGTGTTGTAAGTTTGTCTTGTTGTACAGTATAGTATTCTGAATTTAGTTTTTTATACTGTCATCTTGATATGTGAATCTATTAGTTTGCTGCTGTTAGATCTGAACTTCCCCAGTGTGGGACAATAAAGGGAATTTCTATTCTAATCAGATCATTTAATCCAAAGCTACATTAGTGAATTTAAGTCACATTTATTTGCATAGGACATTTCAGCAACAAGGCAGTTCAAAAAGCTTTACATGATAAAAACCACACAAATACATGAACAAAAAAAAGATATTACAGTGACAAAACTAAGGGTACTACAAAACTTCCATCCAGACAAGATGTTCCAGTGATTGTTGATCTAAGGCAGCTCTGACATATCGTTTTAGCTTTGATTTAAAGGGACTCAGTTTTGCAGCTTCTGGAAGTTTTTTCTAGATTAGAAGAGGAAAAACACTAGAGGTTACTCCTCCATGTCTGGTTCTCATTCTGGGGATGCAGAGTAGACTGGAACCAGAAGACCTGAGTGGGCTAGAAGGTTGATACAACAATGTATTTTGATGCAAAGCTTTTCAGTGATTTATAAACTAATACAATTATTTTAGTCTATTCTGAGCCAATGGAGGAACTTCAGAATTTAAGATAAGAAAGACAACTGTTAGTCCGTAAGATTTATAGATAGATACAAGGATATCATCAAATGTTATTGTCACACGCATATGGTTATGGGTGTAAAATTGAAGTGAAATCGTGTCTGTTCCACAGAACAGAAAAGAAGCAGTCCTCTTTATCAGGTTGTTGAGCCTTTTTAAGTCCCTGGCTCTGATGCTGCTACCCCAACAGATGACGGCTGAAGAGATTACACTCTCCACAACAGACTTGTAGAAGATCTGCAGCATCTTGCTGCAAACCTTGAAGGACCGAATCCAATCTGCTCTGTCCCTTCTTGTAGACACTTCTCTGCTGAGTCTCCAGTCCAGTCTGTTGTCCAGGTGAACACAAAGGTGTTTATAGTGACTCAGTGTGGTCTTCAGCTTCACCAGTGGAAATCCAGCTCTGTGGTTCTCCCCACGTTAATTACTGCAATGTAATGAATGAGCATGAATAAAACAATCGTGCAGATCAGTTTCTTTGTTCACTAATTAACCTTTGTTTAGTTTATTACCACCTGTAGAAACTATTATCTCTTTTTAACATGAACATTTATACAAAGGGCTTTTTAGGAGTAATGTTTACACCAGTCAAGGTCTTTGCATAATCCAAACAAATGTCAAAATCGATCAATCAGAAACCATATTTACAGTAACACTGCAGATTACTGTTAGCATAGGAACATACTCACCGCCAGTTATGGCGTTCCTGTACGTATTCCATCGCATAAGTGTGAAATCCATCTCTTGTTCATGTTTCATTGATGCTAAATGCATGTAGCACTTTCTACATGTTTATTCGGTTTTGTAGAAGTTTTATAGGTATCTTCTGCATGACCGCTGCTCTGTCCCATATTTGTATTCTTTCTCCAGATCTGCATACGTCATTACGCTGTCTAAAGTCTGCCACCGCATTGTTCTACAACAGTTACGTAGGAGCCGTTTTACTACTTTCTCACTGCAATCAAAAGAAAGTTCTAGTCCCAAATTAAAACATCGATCATAAAAAAACTGCGCTATTACAAAAGGGGAACTTTTACTTTTGAACTCAGTATGAACGTATTTATTTTATGAAGCAAACAGTACGTAGATGCCAAATGAAACGAAAACGGGGTTCACCTTAGTGCCTAAGAATCAGTACCACGAACACTGCTGTGCCCCGGGGTGCACTGCTGGTTCAAATTTTAGCGCAGGTCTCACTTTTCATGCTTTTCCACGTTACTTGATTAATTTATTTTGAAGTAAAACTATGTCCATCTGTGGTACGTTTCTTGACTACCCACCTCTGCATGTAAATGTCTGAGCTAGGGAAACACTGAACCCCAAAGTCCACATACTGGAATGTGATCAGGAAATTGTTAATCTACTTTTGTTTCTCTTTCAAAGCAAGATACGTGACTAGAGGGTGTATTACCATTATGCGGTCCGTCTAAAAGCTACATTAAAAAAAATTAATGATAACTTCCATTATATAAATACGGGTGCATGTTAGATGAACATAACATCTGAACAATCAATTCGGCTCAATCTGGGCTCGATTTACATGTATGAAGTTAGCAGAAGAGGCACAGCATCTCAATAACTCCTTTCCCTGTTCTGCACATGCGCCAGAGGCTCCGGACTACGGTGGCCTGCAGGCAGAACCCGTGTTGTGGTTTTGACTATCTCTTTTATACTTGAAGGAGCAATAATCATAGTAATAGTAAATATAATGGTATATAATAACACTATCTCATAATTATGACTTAGCTATCTCATGATTATGACTTAGCATCTCATAATTATGACTTAGCATCTCATAATTATGACTCAGCATCACATAATTATGACTTAGCTATCTCATAATCATGACTTAGTATCTCATAATTATGACTTAGAATCTCATAATTATGACTTACTATCTTATAATGACTTAGTATCTCATGATTATGACTTAGCATCTCATAATTATGACTAAGCATCTCATAATTATGATTTAGCATCTCATAATTATGACTCAGCATCACATAATTATGACTTAGCTATCTCATAATTATGACTTAGCATCTCCTAATTATGACTTAGCATCTCATAATTATGACTTACTATCTCATAATGATGACTTAGCATCTCATGATTATGACTTAGCTATCTCATAATTATGACTTAGTATCTCATAATTATGACTTAGTATCTCATAATTATGAGATAAGTCATAATTCTGACTTAGCATCTCATAATTATGACTTAGCATCTCATAATTATGACTTACTATCTCATAATTATGACTAGCTATCTCATAATTATGACTTAGCTATCTCATAATTATGACTTAGTATCTCATAATTATGACTTAGCATCTCATAATTATGACTTAGCTATCTCATTTTTTTTCCTTCAGAGTGGCGGGAATGGGCTTCCATAAGTCTGCCATAAAATGTATCCCACTGGTAACTTTTTTATTCCATGGCCCTACCTCTCCAAATTTACTGGATTAAATGTTCATAATACAGAGGGAATATTCCATAAACCACCTAAAGATGGGATATTCACAGCCTTTTATAGGGTGGGGATACAATTCTTGGCAGGCGTTTTGTTTTTGGCTGCTATAAAATGTATCCCACTGGTCATTTTTATTCCTTGGCCAAGCCTCTCAAATTTACAGGAATAAATTTTCATAATACAGAGAAAATATTTACCAAACCACCTAAAGATGGGATATTCACAGCCTTTTATAGGGTGGGGGATACAATTCTTGGCAAGCGTTTTTTTGCTGCCATAGAATGTATCCTACTGGTAACTTTTATTCCTTAGTCGTACCTCTCCAAATTTACAGGATTAAATGTTCATCTCCATGCATTATACAATTTATATCCCACCTGGAAGTGTTTCTGTATATATTCACCCCGTATTCTGGCCATTTAATCATTTAAAATAAGAAGGGTTTGACCCTTGTTTAACAAAGTTAGCCAGGAGAGTAATATTTTGACACAAATAGAAAAAAAAAAGTATTCAAAAATCTTAAAAGAATCTTTCATTAAATTTGTTTTTAGTTTCATTTATTCAAAAGCAAAACAAAACCATCCACCACGACATGTTTTCCTAGTAAAACACTTGATATGTAAGAATACAGTGAGCTTCAAGGTGAGCATACATGACAGTGTTATGTTATATAGGGCCTACCTTCCTGGTAAAGTGGATAATATAATGTTGATGTATTTTCTAACGGGTCCACAGTCTGAAGGCAGAAAATAGTGTAATGCATTTGCTTGTATACTGTAGGAGCCATAAATAATTAATTTTGGGGCATATCGATCACTTTCACATTTTGTTGTTACCTGGTTGTCATGGTGAGATGTAAATGGTCATTTGTGTGCAAGTGGCGACAATGAAAATGGGCTGAGAGTCAATCACAAGATGAATTTGACAAAGGAAGACTGTAGTCTTAGTTTTTATTAACTGTTTAAAGCTTACACCGCATCAGTCAAGTAGATTTAACCCATCACCTGCCTCGGTAGAGATTGTGAAAGACACGAAAATTATTTATGAATTAACTGAGCCGAACAGAATGTGAAAAATAACTCGAGATTATCTGCAGTGTGCGGAACGTCTCGCGTCTAGAGACGAACGCTTGAAAACGTTTAAACAACGTGTACTTTTAGTTAAATATTGACACATGTAATGAGAAAAAAAAAAACAAAAAAAAACACTGACACTCAGCTAAACGCTAAAGCAGCTTGCCGTTTGAGTAATACAGCGGAGGAAAGCAGACGCCGCTTTAGTGAGAGAGTGCGCACTCCCGCGTCAGGGGATACAAATTTTGACGGGGATACCTACTTTGGCACAACACCGGCCCCAGAGCCAAACTGAGTTTGACATGCCTGCTGTAGACGGTTTCCCTGTTGCGCCTTCAGTCCAGTCTGTTGTCAAGGTGAACTCCGAGGTATTTATACTCCTCAACCACCTCCACTTCTCCCATGATGGAAACAGTGTTTGACTTATCCCCGTTTCTTCTGAAATCTACAACCATCTGTTTTATTCACATTCAAAGTAAGAAGATTGTTTCCACACCATGTCACAAAGCGATCCACCGGCTCTCTATTTTCAGCTTCTTCTCCATCTCTGATACACCCGACAATTGCAGAGTCATTTGTAACGATAACCAAGAGGACCCGTAAAGTCAGCCACAACACAGGAATGAGTGAATGAATGCTTTATTTGTTGCTGATTTTTCCTGGAAGCTGGACAGCTGCAGACTCACTGCGGAGAAACGGTTGAGGTGAGTATTAATCCTCCACAGGGAAAAAACGGCAAGGCAGTTCTGTGTCACTAACCTGCTGCTTGAGGGTCCGAGATGGGGCGATGTTGGAGCGGGGAGGCAGATCCTGACCAGCGGTCACGTGGAGGGAGCGTGGGGTTTCCAAGTGCTCCTCTTCAGACGGTGCCGTGAGCAGAAGAGCTTGCAGACTTGAGCAGCAGTGAAGCGAATTTAGGATGGGGTAGGCTAGAAATCGAGGTCGAGGGGAACAAGCAAAGATCGTACACGGAGAGGCAGAAGGCGTTAAACTCATCCAAGAATCAGAGTTGAAGGGCAGATTTGTACTGGAAGTCTGAGGTGTACAGAATGAAAATGAATATGGTGAGAGTATGGTCCCCTGTGGTGCTCCTGACCACCTGGTTTGACACAATTCTTCAGTTTCACAAACTGTGGTCTGTTTGTCAGGTAGTCACTGATCCAGGCAATTGTTGAGTGCTCCACTTGTGTCTTCAAGAGTTTCTGACGAAGCAAATCAGGCTGAATTGTGTTAAATGTACTGGAGAAATCAAAGAACATAATCCTCACAGTGCTGCCTGCTTTGTCCAGATGAAAGTGGGTTGGTTGAAGCAGGTGGATGATGGCATCTTCAACCCCAACTCCACAGCAAAAACCTGGATGACTCTAAACTTTCTGCTTTTAAATTCTGACAAGACAAGTTGAACAAAAAAGGGGTCTTTTAGCTAGTGTCCGGGGTCGGAGAGAGAAGGCGGGATTTTACGTAGCCGCAACGGCTAAATAAACTCACTGATGTCATCATTGGCCACAGACCAATGGGAAAGCATTTAGGGCAGCACTAGGAATGCTGGGAAATGCAGTCTGTTCAGTTCATTTGTGAAAAATGAATCCCAACAGTTACTTCAATGCTTTTTTTTTCAAAACTTCTTTATTGATAAAGTTTATAGTTAGCTCAAGATGACCAAAGCCACTCTATCACTGTAGTTATGCTGCAATAGGCTTAGACTGTTGGAGAACAGACTGACCACTCTTCTTCACTCTACTATTTCACTCTGCTACTTTTCTCCTTTAATACTCTCCAGTTACATTATTTGCTGTTATTTAGGCTGTTTATTAAATTTTTTCTGTGTTTTTCTCTCCATAAATGTAGCACCTGGTCTGGTATCCTGCTTAGCTGCAATGCCCTGTTGGACTAGGGGTTTCGACTGGGATGAAACTCCCCAGTAACTGTTCGTGCTCCGTGTCTTGCTATCAACTTTAATACTTTCTTTAATATAGGAAGTATTCTTACATCAGTTCTTTTAGTTTTTTCTGTGTCTCTAATCTGTCTTCTCGAACCGCCAGTAGATGGGCATTCGTATGACATCTGTTGTGAATGGGAGCGATATAAATAAACTGAATTGAATTAAATATCTTGGGCTCACATGTGACACGATTTGCTGAGACAGAATAGATGACTGGACTACAGTCATGGGTAGTATAGTCTGAAGTGTCAGTGCTTCTAAATAAAATAGATCTGAAAAATGAACAGCAGATGCAGGTTTTTTTTTTTTTTTTACAGTAAATGACCGGGACATATTTATGCATGTCTGACTCTGCTGATGTGTCCTGGCCTTAATACTTGGTGAGACAAATGTCAGATAAGAAATATAATTTTAATATCTTGTGAGACAGGATCTTTTTACAAATAATGACATCCTTACTCAAAGGTTCTTAAAAGTTCTGAAATACTAAAAAATTGTTAACTGGAATAAACAGAAATGTATCAGTAAACTGCTAGTAATGGAACCGCAATTGTGCAGGGGATGTTTATTACTGTTTATTCCATTTATATTCATCATGTAGCTCTGGGACCAGAATATCAGTGGTTAACTGATAGGTAAGATGGATCAGACATGTCTCCTAATCCACTCTGTAGCTCAGCACAGGTATCCCTCAGGGATGTGTGCTAAACCCTACTCTTTTACAAAAGAGCGCACAATTGTATAGAGACAGAAATACTCTTTTATATTTTACAAATGTTTAGTTTATTTTTTTCTATCTATTTTTGCTTGGTGCTGTTTTTTTTAAAGATTTTTTTCTGGGTAATCTTGAGGTCTCTTACTCTGAAGCTAAGAACATTTGTTTCTTCTTGGCAGCTGGAATATTCCACGCACCTTCAGTAGTTGCAGCACCACCAACTATGAAAGGTACCTGACAAACCGCAACCCCAGCTGCATGTTGGACAAACCAGACTACATGGAAATAATGGCTCCTGCAGTTTGTGGGAATGGCTTTTTGGAAAAGGGAGAGCAGTGTGATTGTGGCACTGTGCAGGTAAATAAAACAATCCCTTATTTAAAAAATGGCTTGACTTAAACTGCTATGCTGCTTTTCACAATAAAGAGAATATTCATGACGACCATCGGCTATTTATTTTAATCAGAATTTCCCTTGAAGGTTGATTTTCAAAGAAATGTTCAAAAATAGAGTACATTTTAATAATACACATTAATTTCTGTGGCATCACTTTACAACTTTTTATATTTAGAACATATATGCATGTCTAAAACTTCATACTTGCAACTACCTACAATGCATATAAAAAGTATTCATCCCCTTGAATGTTCAAAAATTCCCCCCAAAAACCCTTTAATGTCAATGTGAAAAGTGATTTCTATAACATAATGACAATTAAATAAAAATGTTTAACATAAAAACATATTCACTGATGTTAATACTCTTTATTGGCACTGTATAAAAAAACCCCCAAAACTTTAAGAAACACAAAGAAAGACTACGTTTTGTAAAAAAAAAAGTGAACATTTTGACAAATTTTATAATCCTCTGATTACTTTAAACATGGCCTGGTCATTTCAAAAAAGTGAAATGCATTCAGTGTATTAATAAAGTGCTTAGGACACAACACTCCATGGTATCATGCTTATAAATTATCTAGGTCTCTCAATACTTATTTTTTCTGCCAAACAAAATGATGTAAAGTGCTTTAGGTGTCCTGAATACCTTTGTCATCAAGCATTGTCAGCATTGTCACAATACTCCCACCTCCTTGAGTGTGCGGTTGTGTCTCTGCAGCTCCCTGCAGAAGCTCTCCAGCTTGCTGCGGGCCAGGATGGCCTTGCTGTGGTCATTCCTCATGGGTGAAGATGAGAAATTATTTTCATCCACTTTCTCACAAGAGGGCAACTTAAGAATTAGTTCCTTTCTGACTTCCAAATTAGTTTCAAACATAGTCACAGTTAGTTTAGATGGCTGTCGACCAATATCTAGGCTTAATGAAAGAATGGAAAGACAAAAGCCTTTGGCTAAAGAAAGAGGCTTTATTCAAAGTTTGCCACAAATAATGTAGGGGACAAAGCAATCATGTGGGGGGAAAACGGTGCTCTACTGAAATGAGACCAAAACTGAGCTTTCTGGTCTTCATGTGCAGCAGAAAACAAAAAACAACAGTGCCCATCACCCTTAACAGACTATTACACCTTTAAAACAAAGTGATGGCAGCATGTGCTGTGGGAAAGCTTTTTCTTTCAGCAAGGCCAGGGAATCTGGTCAGAGCAGATGGAAAAATGCCTCTAGGGAAATACTATGGGGTTGAGATCTGGAGACTAGCGAGGCCACTTTTGGACCTTGAAATGCTTCTTACGAAGCTACTCCTTCGTTGCCTGGGTGGTGTGTTTGGAATCATTGTCATGCTGAAAGACCCAGCCACATTTCATCTTCAATGCCCTTGCTGATGGAAGGGGGTTTTCACTCAAAATCTCCCGATACATGGCATTCATACTTTCCTTTACACGGATCAGTCATCCTGCTCCCTTTGCAGAAATACAGCCCCAAAGCATGGGGTTTCCACCCCCATGTCTCACAGTAGGTATGGTGTTCTTTGGATGCAACTCCACATTCTTTCTCCTCCAAACACGACAAGTACGGTTTTTACCAACAAGTTCTATTTTGGTTTCATCTGACCATATGACATTCTCCCAATCCTTTTCTGGATCATCCAAATGCTCTCTAGCAAACTTCAGATGGGCCTGGACATGTACTGGCTTAAGCAGGGGGACACCTCTGGCACTGCAGGATCTGAGTCCCTGGCAGCGAAGTGTGTTACTGATGGTAGCCTTTGTTGCTTTGGTCCCAGCTCTCTGCAGGTCATTCACTTGGTCCCCCACGTGGTTCTGGGATTGGTTGTTTGTAGGTGACCACATACTTATTTTCCACCATAATTTGCAATTACATTCTTTAAAAATCAGACCAAGGAATTTTCTGGATTTTTTTTTTCATTTTGTCTCTCATAGTTGAGGTATACCTATGATGAAAATTACAGGCCTCGCGTCTTTTTAAGTCAAAGAACTTGCACAATTGGTGGCTGACTAAATACGTTTTTACCCCACTGTATGTATTGCAACAAATTGAAACTCTCCAGCGGTAAAGATCTGTCTTCATTCAAATTGTGAAACAATGTTAGGCCATATATCAGTCTGACAGTGTTTGCCTTTCCAGCTGCTGTTTACTAAGACAATGACTGTTCTTGGTGTTAAAGAGTTACAAAAGCTTTCCTGATGAACCCCAACATGTTTCTGTCTGAAAACAGTTAACAAGCCAGGTGATTCTAACAAAAACAGCAGAGCTCAGCTAGACTTCAAACTCTCATGTTGCCCCTTTTTTCACCACTTTTGGTCTTTATTATTTCTGACAAGTAGTACCTCACCCAAATTCTAATTAGTTAATTTCAATTATTTTTAGGCTGCTGAAACCTTTCAAAACATGTTCAGATTCTCTTTAGCAGGACACACTGAAGTTAGTCATTTCCACAGAGTAAAACATTCCTTTCTGAGTCCTGCTTGGACCTGTTTTCAATTCTGCTGGTATTTACCGGCTCCATGTGCAGCACACCTTAAAGTTGCACATGGCTGTGGTTTAAGCATTGAGCATTTTGTTTTGGAGTGAATGTTGATTCTGTTTTTGAGACTTTTATTTAAAACTGGCTGAAGATAATTTTCCAGTTGAATTGGGTTCTGGGAAGATTTCTAACCACAGATCCAAAATGTAATGTTATGATTTTTCAAACACTTCTTTTTCACCTTTTCCCTGAGACACAGTGCTTCATCAAGCTGGAAAATACAAAGATCATCATCAAACTGGGCTTGGGTTGTAGGTGGAAGACCACTGTTAAGCAACAATAGAATTAATTTGACAATTAGTACTGTTAATAAGTAACAAAGGTAATTATTAACAGAATTAGTCATTTAGATCAAAATTACAAAGTCAGGGTACTACCTAATGATCAGGAAACGATAGCCAAACAGCTCTCAGTCTCTGTCAATTATTGTTTTAGAAATACCCGTCTTGTGAGGTGTATAAAACAACAGATGGAGTGAACTCATACACTGGTATTCTCAACAAGCCCCTACACACATGTATAGAATAAACAACTTCTCTCCAAAATTGTAATTTTTTTTAACAAAATACTTAAACTTCTAGTTAAAAATAAGTTAATAATAGCAAAAATGAATAAACAGGATTAAAATGAAACCAGAAAGGGTGCATTCATACTGGCCCTCTTTAGTCCACTCTATTCGAAATCTAATTCAATTATATAAAGTCCGGTTTATGAATGCGCAATTGAACTCTGATGCAGACCAAAAAAACAAACTCTGGTCTGTCTAAAATCCTTGGTGTGTGCTGGTAGTCCACTGGACTATCAGGTGTGAAAACAACCTAAAACAATACAGTGATATCATACTTCAGAGTAAATATGTCTAAGAACCAAGGTTTGTTTAAAAATAATGGAATGAACTAAATTAGCTTTAAAAGCTAACAAAGAACATCAGTTAATATGTTTTCAAACAACCAGTCTACAATGCAAGTGTAATGGAAAGTAAAACACTACTTTAATAATATATTGTTTCAGAAATTATATGTGCCCATACTCTGGAACAAAAATCTAAGGACCTATGTGTTAAGTAAGAAACACATTATGCATGTAAGACAATACATATTTGCATATACCCTCTATTAAATAGATACAAATCTGCAACACGCGGGTACGTGGTGCAACACTTTTCAAAAATGTGCTGCGTGAGACCTGCATCTGCTAGTTTGGCAGGCGTAGGTCAAAAGTTTTTGCGAACACTGCAGTTTAAAATATATGTACAGTAAATGTCTGAGGTCACTACAATACCCATTATTAAATAGATACAAATTTGAAGCACGCAAGTACTTGCACACAAGTGTCTTACGTGTTTCTAAAATGGCAGATGTACTTCAAAAATGGCAGATGTGACGGAGAGAGTTTTTGCAAACACTGATTTAGCATGTGTTTAAGGACTATACAAACATGTTTTAAAGAGAAATCAACTTTTCTTTGCTGATGAACTGTATAAAGTAGTGTCTATAGTGCTGTCTACATGTCTGGTCATTATTTTTGGTTTAAGAACTATACAAACAGGTTTAAAAGAGCAACTCACCTCCATATCAACTTTTTTTGCTTATAAACTGTATAAATGAGTGTCTATAGTGCTGTCTACATGTCTGGTCATTATTTTAGGTATTTTAGTACGTTTTAGTAAAAATATTAATTCTCTACCAAAACCCTGTGTGGCACCCTCTTCAGGTTAAAACTTTACACTGCACTTGAATTTGAATCAGGCATTGCTACTGGCTCAGCCATTATGGCTGACTGACTGACGTCAGCTATCCTGCCACTGTGGAGTATAAAACAATCCCAGTCTTGGCCACACCTTCGTAACGAGTTAGAGTTGAAATAGCAAGGAGGTGTTGAAGCCGCCCAGCCTTCCTCCCACCCGCATGTCCCTCAATCCTGCCAGGAAACGCCTCCTTTTGCAGCATTTTTCAAACAGGAAATGTAGGTGGTGTAATACTCTGGTAGGGGGGTGAGTTGCTCTTTAGGCATGTTAGGAGAGGGGATGAAGAGAAAACACCAGCAGAATGGAATAAGCTCACAGTGCAGGAGTAAAATCACTCTTTACCGGTACCTTTCGTCAACTTTGTAGCAAATTTGTAGCATTAGACACAGTGGCCCCAAACCAAGCAAATTAAGTAAAAAAATATTTAAATTGTTTTACCCTGAATAATTTCCTCTGCCCATACACAGCCTCTTACTTTGAAAGAATTCTCAGCAGCATTCTCAGAATAGGGAGCTTAGGAGATCCAATGGCAAATAAGACGTGTCAGCCTCTCGTGGTCTAGCAACTGGGCTGAGCATCTGTTTGGACTGGCACACAGGTGAGCTGCAGTATCAAACCTGTCTTTAGACAGTGGAGAGGAGACAGTGTCTTTAATTATGTCAACAAAGCATGGTAAAGGTAATTTATATTCTTTTGAAATTCTTTTCTGCAGAAGTTTAGGCGGCTAGTCTTATTTTTGCTGGGATACAGTCACCGGGTACACAAATAGCAGACTGTACTTAACTTTGATCCAAGGTTTATTTGAAGATGCAATTTTACTTGGACAGCGAAATCAAGACATGCCAATACATACCCCAACACAGTCTGTGGAGATTTGCTGCACCTCGGTTTTTGTAGCTCTGTGCCAGCTGTGACTCCTCCCTTCTGAGAGCTGTCATGAAAACAGGTTAATATGTTGCATTCTGGAATTCAGAGATTTTACCAGTCTCTTTTATTCTTTGTGTGTTGTCCAGTCCTTATTCCCTCCCAAGACTGGGTCCAACACCACTCGTGGATTATATCGGGATATGCAATGGCACATCCCGATATAATTGATGGTAGTCCTCATCTTTTCTTCTTGGACAAATTCTTTTTCAAAATAATACAAAATAATCATAAAGAGGTTTCAGAAACACTTCTTGGAGTGTTTCGGTTTGTCCTTGATGTTTTCTTGGAACAGATTACCTTTCTGCAGCTCTTCTGGTTACAAAGTGGTCATCTGTCGTCCATCCACCCCCCATCCATCTGCTAACATTGAGCAAGCTCTTCGCTGGTGGCAACACAACTCTGTAATGCACTCTTCTTGATGGGCACTCTTAGACTCCCTGGCACTATCTTTGCTATTACAAAATCTCTTACCCAGAAAGTTCTTGCTGATTGGAGAAAAAAATCTCTTATAGGTGTAATATTCGTACCATGTTTAGAAGTAAGCATCGCTAACATGAGACCAGGATTGAAGCAAATCTGCTCCACTGATTGGTTGACAGAGGGATTTCAGCAAGATCTGTTTACACCTTTACATATGTTCAGGGCATGACTGTAGTGAAAATATTGTTTTATGATAAACTTAGCAATGAACTGTTCATCTGATCACTCTGCACCATGATCTAAAACCATGTAATGTCAGAAAATAAGCGATGAACTTTGCAAACTATAACACTAGTGATGCAGAATGTGAGCGCTGACAGTTATTACAGCAGAAAGTTTCACAAAGTTTCACACAGAGAATAGGATGTGAGAGATTACCTGATGAGTTTAATCCTTTGCTGTCTTTACAGGAGTGCACTAACCAATGCTGCAATGCCACCACATGCACCTTGACCGCAGGTTCTCAGTGTGCTGAAGGCGAGTGCTGTGACAACTGTAAGGTGAGTCAACACTAATTCATGATGCATGTCCTTCTGTAAGCCCTTTTAACAACAATACCTCTGGCCTAATAATCCAATTGTTTGGTACTTCACCACCCTCTTATGGACTACCGTATCTGGTATGCCAGATACGTAACATTTATTTATTTATTTATTTAAAAAGTACACATTTTTGCTAGTTTTGTTTTGAGCCACTATTAAATGTCTTAGATCATAAACCAAGTTCCAGTATCAGAAAAAAAATATTTGATAATCCGAGTAATGATATGATGCAGAATTTTTGCTGCAACTTTTTCCATCCCTGGTTTAGCGATATTCATAACCTGTCATGATGTTAGGTGTTTGTTTTGAGTTTCAGTTATTTCATTTCCTTATTCAGTTTATCTTATCATTTTAGTTTATTCCTTATTTTGGGCTCTGTCTTCCTTCTATATGTTCACTTCCTATCTTTAAACATTCTCACCTTTGTTTCCTTGTTTAATATTTTATTTTGCTTTTTCTTCTTTTCATTATTCGTCCCGGTTAGTTCTGTAATACTTCATTTCTCTTTTTAGTTGGTCTTCTTATAAAGAATGCAGTTGTTTTCTCCTCCCTATTGCTCTTGAGTCCCTCCTAGATCCCTTCTTGTATACCTTATCTTCAGTTACTTTCTAGTCTGTCCTTCCTCTTATTTAGGATTGTTTTTTGTTTCTTTTCCTGTCTATTCCTCTCTTGTTGTCTCCCTGCCATTCTGCCTCCCTTCCCAGTTACTGATTGTTTCAACCTGCTCTCTCCCTCTCACCTGCAACTGTTTCTACCTAATTAGTCCTCAGCCTTCTCCCTGCCACTCTCACACCTCCTCAGTAGATTTAAGCACCTCTTTGTCAGTCACAACTTGCTGGTTCGTTGTCAGTGATTCCGTTTTCCCTGGTCACTGCAATTTCTGGTCTTCCTGAGGTTTCTGTAAGTTCCTTGTTCTTTTGTTTAATTAAATCATTGTTTAACATCGTTTTGCTGCATTTGGGTATTTATTAAACTACTAAACATGACAACCATATCTGCTGCAGACTTATCTCAGCTCTTTTTCAAGCTGAAAGATGTAGTAACAGAAAGGTAATAAACCTGACTAACCTCCACGATGTTTAGAGGTACTATTTCCCTGATTAGAAATAACTCACACATTGGAACTAACAGATCTGAAATTTAGAAGCACTGGCATTTCAGGGAGGGAATAAGGTGCTTGTAACTATGTTGTATCATTGTATTTTAAATTTTGATAAGGCATGCATCACATATTGTTTGTAATATATAAACTGCAGTCAAACCCCTGAATGTTATGATTCCAGCATTCGTAACTTAAACTTCAGCATTATATTGGAAGTAATTCAGTTTGCTTCACACAGATCCAGCCTCGGTCCAAAGAGTGTCGCAGAAAGCAGGATGACTGCGACTTGGCAGAGTACTGTGATGGAAAGAGCGACACCTGTCCTGAGGATGTGTTTGCTGTGAACGGGCTCCCGTGTGATAAAGGTCTGGGTTACTGCTACAACGGTCAGTGTCCACAGAGGTCAAATCAGTGCAAAAAGCTCTACGGGACCAGTAAGCATCTCTTCTTAAAGTTATTTCATAGAGACATTCCAAAGAAAAATGATGTGACTGACTATAAAATGATGGGTTTTTTTCAGCTGCCATTGAGGCCCCTTCACCCTGCTACAACTTCAACACCAAAGGAAATAACTATGGCTACTGTAGACGTCTCTCCAACACCCAGTTCATCCTCTGCCAGCCACAGTGAGTCTCAGCATTGCAATCTCTGACTACTGATTGCCAGGCCAAATAATGAAAAAACTTGCTGTTTAATAAATGTAACAATTTTGTTCTGCATGAACAAACATGTTCTTGTATCCACTTTGTCCTGAATTTAGTAGAACATATGTTTAATGTAGGGATATCATGTAATCCTTTCATTTTGTTAGCTTCAAAAGTAGAACTTCATTCAGTCACCCAAAGAGTTTAACAGTTTTCCCTTGATTGGCTCTAATTGTAATAGGCTGTGATCGTTATTGGCAAGCGAAATCCTAAAACATTTGACCTTTTTGTTCCTTTCCTAAAATGCATGTAAACTCCAATTTTTCAGTAAATAAACCGATCAGAAGCATGAACTTTCTTTGACTATAGGTAATACCAGATAGAGGTTAGGAGAAATGGTAGGTAATTATCTTATTCCTTCATTCTTCTGTGGCATTAAAATACAACCTCTGCAGTACAATCTCTCACCTTATGTCTCGTAGTCTATAAAACAAGAAAAGGAAAAACAAATTCAGTCAAACTCTGAATGAGTCAGACTTCAATGAATGACAAGAATTGGAATCGGCCAGGAAAAGCCTAATTTTGGCATTTCTAATTTGGATGAGTTACAGTCTTGAGGAAAAAAAAATCAGAATCAAACTTTAAATTTTAATTTTAACATGACCACTAAAATATCTGATTGGTGCATCTCTAATCCAATGGGATCCATTACCCATGCAGCTATATTAGCTTAAATACTGGGACAAAAGCAAACATTAACCCCTTTACTCCGCAGAGATGTTTTGTGTGGGAAGCTGTATTGCCAGGGAGGCAATCCTGACCCAAATTATGGCCGCATGGTCACAATCGGCAACTGTAAAGCAGCTTTTTTTGAAGACAACACCAAAGACTACGGGCAGGTGAATGAAGGCACTGAATGTGGAGATGGAAAGGTACTTGCTTTCTCCTTTCAATAATAAAGGTTTTTAGATTTATATTCATGTGTATGCAGTAGCTTGAAAGGCTTTGTCTGTGTTTGAAGGTTTGCAGCCAGAGTCAGTGCATGGATCTTGAAAGTGCTTACAGAAACACAAACTGTTCAGCAAAATGCCCAGGCAACGCTGTGAGTACATGCCAACAGGACATCTTTTATAAACAGTACCCCTTTCATTAGACTGACACGCTTTGATTTATATATATATATATATGTGTGTGTGTGTGTGTGTTATAAAGATAAACCTTTACCTCATCGAAAAGAAACTAACCGTGAATTCATTACGCATTTTCTCACATGACAGCAGAAGACTATGTATTTAGATTTTTATGGGCTAGACCAACACAAAGTAGTGCGCAATAGTGAAATGGGAGGGAAATTTTCCACGATTTTAAACATGTTTTTGAAAATAAAAATCTAAAAATGTTTGGTTTATTTGTAAACAGCAAATTTACCAAGCTATGCCAGTCCACCTAAACAGGCTAGGCAAGGATGAAAATTGGAGAAGCACCCATGAGTTCCATGAAGAGTCCAGGGGAGCTGCAGAGATTAACAGCTCAGCTGGACGAAGTTGTTGACAGGATGACCTTTAGTGGTGCACAAATCTAAGTTTAGAAAGTGGGTAGAGGAAAATCATAAGTATTTAGTTTGCCAGAAGCCATGTAGGGAACACATGCAAGAAGAGGGACAGATCAGCATAGCAACGTCCTGGTCTCTCTCACAATCAGGTGTACAACCAGGTTTTATACAGTTAGGTCACATCCTGACACAGTAGATGCCATCAGTTTCCAATGACTCAAACTGTAGTGCAATTTATACATAAAACTCCATCAAATTGCTTTTCTTGGAGTTTGCTTTTTTTGGGCTTTTAGCTGTTTGGGCTACACTCATATTGTGGAGAAGAAGCAAGTGACTAAAAACCTTTTTCTTCCTGTAATTGTAGCGTATTTGTTCCTGCTCAACTCCCATAGCGAAAATTTGTGTTTCTAAATGGGACAACTTCTATTTTATTTTCAATTAATAAAATTGTGGTATATTTGTGGTTTGTACAAATACAACACTTAATTTCCAAAAGGAAATTGGGCTGGTGCCTATCTTCAGCATTAATCAGGCGAGAAGCAGGGTACACCCTAGACAGGTCGCCAGTCCATCACAGGACAAACAACCATGCATGCACACACTCATACCTAAGGGCAATTTAGCAAGACCAATTAATCTAACAGTCATGTTTTTGGCCTTTGGGTGGAAGCCGGAGTACCTGAGTTGTTGAGGAAAGGGTTTCCAGTTACGGTCTGTTTCAGCAAAACTGAAGAAGCGTCCAACTGAAGATGGTGTTTGTTGTAGGATAGTCTCGTGAAGAGGATGCTTGGGGTTTTCCTATTTTATTTTAGAAGACTCCTTTATCATCTCCACTATAACATAAATCTACCAAACCATGCTTCCATGAACCCTTTTAAACTTCTCAAAGAGTTCAGGTATAATGTGAGCTTTTGAGATGCTCCTAGTTGTAAAAAAAACAAACAAATCCTTGTTGCCATAGTTGCGCATCATAACTACTGTCTGAAGGTAAAAAGGGCAAGTCCTTCCAGCTACAGAGCACCCAAAACCAGACCAAATAACATGGATTGTCTCAACCAAAAGAAATTATGAACAAAAGTCTAGAAAACTAACAAATCAGAACTGTTAAAGAGCTATTCCAACATGCAGCTACCATGTGCAACACAACCCGATGCTACAATTGTTTGTGACTGCAAAAAGAGTTCAAATGCTTGTGTGGCAATGTACATCTAATCAGTCTTACTCATTTTCTATCCAAATAACTTGACAGAATTAAAACTATAAACTATTTTGCTGGTAAACTTTGTAGTGAAACTGTTTCATGGTCAAATGTGCGTTCTTCAGTTGTGTAATCACAGGAGCGAGTGTCAGTGCAAGCCTGGCTGGTTGCCTCCTAACTGTGGAGCAAAGGATGAAGCTTTCAGTGGCCTTTCCACTGGTAAGAACCATCTCCAGTTGTCCATTAACAGACACTAGACTTAGATCATTGCTTTGTGTTGCTGCACCCCAGCTATTTATTTTTAATTTATTCCTGCAGGAGGAACCATTGCAGTCTCCCTGGCTGTTATTCTGGTGGTCCTTGGTCTGGTTTTTGGTGTTGTGGGGTTCATGTGGCGGAAGAAACACAGCCCAAACTTGCCAGTGTAAGCAATCTTCACCCAGCAGAGTATTTTATTGCCGCTGTCTTGGGTTCTCAGTGATGACTGAATCCTTTCCTGACAGTTCACAGATGCACAGAAAACCACCACCTGTAAGCACCTCTGCTCCTCATATCAACCAGGACCAAACAATCAGTCAGCCCATGCCACTCCGACAGGTAATGCTAAGTGACGCACTGGGTCATGATGGAGCACTGCAAATCAACTGTTCAACAATATTTCTAACTATGGCTAAAATTTTAGGCGCCTAAGCCCAAAGGAGCTCCTCCTCCACCACCAGCAGGGAAACGACCCAAACCACCAAGCCAGAACTACATAGATGCACGCCAGGTAAACAATTTCTGTGGGACTGAACTGACACACAGCTCCCTGGTTGTGGAAGACTATATAAGGGAACAGTAATTTAAAGCTACAGAGAAAACTAAAATGTAATCTATAGATGTATTTTCATGACACTGACCCATGTCGAACAGTTTTGGTTTTAGAACTGAGAAACTGGTGAAAATAACTGACCACTAGAGGGCAGCACAATCTGCCATAAATACAACATTGCTTTAAAAAAAAAAGCACTATATATACAAGCAGTAACAATCTTAAGTTAAAAGACAAAAGAAGTTCTGTCTCATGGATGTAATTTTACATTGGGGAGAGAAACTTTTTAGATATTTTTAAAGGTATTGTGAACATGGTGGCCTTTATTTGACAGAGAATTGTGTAACGGGGGGAGAGAAGTGGGGAATGACATACAGCAAAGGTTCGTGAGGATGGGACTTTAACTAAAGATGGTCGCATCAAGCCTGGGCGCCTGCATTAACCATAACACCTCAAACATTTTAAAAGATTTAGGGAATTTAACATTAAAATGTTGTGAATTAATCTGTGTATTTTATTTTAGGCTCTGAGACCTGTACCTCCCCCAAAGGTCTGATGTACAGTGCCAAGTGTTGGTAAAGCAGGGGAGACCTTCCTTCAGGTCTTTAAGAGGCTTCTGGCAGTCCACAGGGACAGAGTCCTGTCTCTATGATCTGCTGCATTTTTAAGCTACTCCACCTGAGCCCCAACAGGAAGTACAAACTTAACTCCTCGTGTGGCATCTACTATGGCTTTTACAGGGATTGGCCTAATGTTTTTTATGGTACACTTTTATGCAGTACATAACCCTGGCCCTAAATGTAATGTGTATATTTTGTAAAAAAATTTGCCCAAAGCTGTTTTTAGCATTAGAATCTATTTGTTTCCATGTAACCTCTCTGGAACTTCTGATGGTGAAATGTTTGTGGAACCGGCGTCTGTTTGAAAATGACATGATGGACTGCAATCAATGCGATCCATGTTTGCATTTTATGTTCAAAGTTAAGCCATGTCTTTTTAAGAAAACTGTGAACTGTGTTTTTATATTGTAAAGTACAAGCAACATTTAATATATCTTCTTAGCTCATGTTTACATCAGGGCCGACAAATCAAATGTCTGGTTGTGGTTTAACTTAACTTCCAGGTGAATGACTTGTGAATTGAATGAGGGCAATGAACGATTGATTGAGCTAAAAAATACCTGAAAGTTGTAAATTTAACTTTTATCCCATAATCAAACTTTTTAAAATATCAAAATAAAGATGATGCAACAAGCAGCAATGTAATCACTATCACAATTCAACAAAATGTCTGAGAGAAATGGCATTTAAACAACGATGAGGCAAACCAGAACAGTGAAACACCCAGAAATGAGAAAAAAGGATCGAAATGAGCCAAAGAGAAGCAGTCAAACATTTGAAGGAAGATGACCTGGTCAAAATGGATCAAATTTGAACTTTTTGGTCTAAATTGGCGGTTTCCCAACTTTCTTGCATGAGGGCCAAAATCGAAAGTACTCGCAGCCCAAAAAAAATTTGATTTTGCTTTCATTGAAAACTATTTCATAGTGAAACGTTTGATTGTACCAGCTCAAAAAAAGTAAGCATACTATATTTCAGTGAAATGAACAAAGTGATCTGACTTTTAAGGTGTTTAACGAAGCTCTGAAAAAAAGGGCCATGCACATTTGTCTGATCAAAGGAAAAGCAGAGAATTTCAGTTTTTGACTGTTTTCTATCTGTCTAGCATTTTTTAAGTTTTACAATAACCATATGTTTCACTT